>OY282560.1:45772675-46972675 GCA_958295665.1 Tipula vernalis
TATAAAAAATCGCTTTTACATCCCGTGCCTATGGGGATCGCAACTTTAGTCACTGTGCCACTGTGAATTTTTTTTATATTCTAGAGAACTTCAACTACTGACATATTTTGGTGAATATAGCACACCTTACTTAACGCTGGAGTCACCTTGCATTGATATATTCTTAATTTGATTTGATTTAGAAAATAAGATAAATTACCTCGAATATCTGACTGAAGACCACCATAATAACACTAATTTTCAGTTGTAACCCGCTATTTTTATGTATGAATATAAAACATTCAGTAAATCTTAGAATGTAACAACGGTTAAAAATTACAATTTGACTGTCCAAATTTAAAACAAACAAATTGTTCTCACACGACAATCCAATCATTGTAAATGGCATAATGAAAGTAAACATATCAACAAAAACAAAAAAAAAAAAACAAAAATTACAGTAATTGGTAAATTAGAATCATTAAAAAAAATTTGAGTAAATTGCTTGAGTAAATAAAGCCATAAACAAACAAAACCCAGAGTGTAATTTCGTTAATTGGTGCATAATTTAAATGAGTAACAATTTTTGTTATGTATTAAAACCGTTTAATCAAAACAACGAATTTAATACTTTCGATTCTTGCTTTTATGTGTAATACCAACCAGATCACGATATAGCTTTTCAAAAACGTACCAATTTTTCACGATCAAGGACCCATTTAGCAAGCATGCACTTCTACGAACGCTAATTATTTTGCTTACTTTTATTACGAAATTTGCAGTTAATTTAATTTAGAATTGTACGACCATGGCTGTATTCATATTTACCACTTCCTACACTCATACCATACTAAACCTCATCCCGATAAATGAATGCAATGTTATTGTTACAATTTAGCTATACTATACAATGGGGATGTGCAAATCTATATAAAGCTACAATTTTCCAAATTAAGTCATCATAAGTGCATAAAACTTGTAACGTAAACATATCTTAAGTTAAAGTAAAACTTATAAACGCAATAACAATGAAAGTAAGTGTATCCGTTGCAAGATTAAATAAATTAATTTAAACGAATTTCGTTTTTTTATTTTTTATGTTGCTTCTTAATTTTTTTTATTTTTATAGGTATTTGTGGTGTTAGCATGTTGCTTGATTGCAACAACTTTGGCTGTCGATTCTGATTTTGAAAATGTCGAACGTGTTAAACGTGGAATTTATGGCGGTGGTGGAAGTGGATTTGGAAGCGGCGGTGGTGGATATGGAGGCGGTGGATTTGGCGGTGGTGGTTTTGGAGGTGGTGGACACAGTGGTGGTGGTGGATATAGCAGTGGATTAATCGGGGGTGGTGGATTCGGGGGTGGCCATAGTGGAGGATTTGGCGGCGGATTAGGAGGTGGCCATGGAGGCGGTGGTTATGGAGGTGGATTAGGAGGTGGATTCGGTGGAGGCCATGGTGGAGGCAGCTTTGGTGGCAGTAGCTACGGTGGAAGCAGCTTTGGAGGTGGCAGCTTTGGTGGTGGACATGGTGGTGGTTCACGAGGCGGATATGGTGGTGGCTCACAAGGAGGATACGGTGGTGGTGGGTGGAAGTGGTAGAAAATTATTTAGTAGTAGCGAATAAGTTATTATTAATTTTCATACATTTACACACATCCACATGCTTAAACAAAAATGACCCTATACAAACAAAATCACTTTCCCCACTCAACTGAGGTACATATTGCACAAAAATAAAGAAACATTTGAACCATTGAAATTATGTTTGATTTGATTATTCGTCGATTCCCTAAATCCAAAATTTCCGGATAAATCATTGCCAACAATTCACATTTCTTATTTAATCAAATGATTGCGGGGAGGAACGAGATAACCACTAATTTAGTGTCTGAGAAAATAAAATGGGCTGAGACTAGTATTAGTGTTTTGTCGTTGTGGAAAACTAGCATACGCATAAAGTGCCTCGCCTATTAAAGCATTTTACGGAATAGTGTAGCTTCGTACAGTAATTTGACAGCCCAAACTTTAAGGTGTTCCATAACCCGCTTAGGCGAGAATCTACTTATCTTATAAAAACCATTGTGAACTGAATGCAGGTGACAGAAAATGTTTGATAAAATGAAAATTTTCAACACAATTTCATAGTGGACAATGCGCAAAAAAGCTCAATACATATACCGAAAATGCTTAGAACAAGTTTACAGTAAAACCGGTTCTCTATTGACGATTGTAATAAAAGTAAAGAGAAATCATGATTATTTCCTTATCCATTCATTATTCAGTCATAAATCACTGAATGTTCACAAATATTACATTCATTATTACCCCTTCAAGACTGATTACTAGGCTTAGGATTTTTAGGTTATGAAAAATCAAAAACAGGTTCCTGCAAATTGCAAATGAATTCTCTTACAATTTTCCTCTTCACGATATTCACAACACAGCTCTATTTCTGTGTAAGCAAAACAAAACACATTTGAAATGGTCTAATCATCGGTAGCATATTAGATTTTACATGAATTAATTAACATTCAACAAAATATTGAAAAAAGTAAAAATTTGCTGACACAGAAATAGAGCTGTGTTGTGAATATCGTGAAGAGGAAAATTGTAAGAGAATTCATCCGTATTAGTATGATTTGCTAGTACTTAACGCACAGCACATTCTGTATATACGGAATGTAAATTGTGGTATAATCAGTCCAGTCGCCGCAGCCTGATGAGAAGATTGATTTTTTGATAATCATAAGCTAATCAGTTCGAAACTGAAAAATCTATTGTAAACTGTTTATAGTTTTTGGCCAACAATATACGGTGTTGTCGATGTTTTGGTGATAAGTATAACTTTTTTACTTTATTTTTCACAATCATGCCAACGTTTTTCAATAATCTTCTGATTATTTTATCTTGTACATTTAATCCGAATTCAGATTTTAGTACTTCATTTGTTTCAGTTGCTGTATTTGTGGCACCAGTTGTCATTAAACGCCTTATTTTGAGCTCTATTAAAGGGCTTCTTTGGACGCTCACCTGAGTTTGTTTCACAAACAATTTTAAATTGACTTTTAATTTTTGTTATCAAACCTAAAGCTACGTTATATTTGGCTGCAATTTACCGATATTATATGCCAGTTTTTGCGTCATAGTAAATGTGTTCGGTCAACAATAAAATTGACAATAGAATACTTATCAAAATCAAAAAAAAATTCAAAATAAATAATTATCTTCTATTTTGACAGAACTGCTAATATTTAAATTCACAAAACTATTTTCAACTTTATTTCCTTTTTGCTCTTTCCAGGACAATACTGTTCACGTTCAATCATATTTAGTTATTACCACAATTTACACAGTATAATATTCTGGTTTAAAAATTTTTTTCTTTTGTGCAGCTATAGGGTAAGTGTTAACAGAATTAAAA
Source organism: Tipula vernalis (assembly GCA_958295665.1). Lineage (NCBI taxonomy): Eukaryota > Metazoa > Arthropoda > Insecta > Diptera > Tipulidae > Tipula > Tipula vernalis. Next base: position 45,776,077 of record OY282560.1, read on the forward strand.
TCAATATTATAATTATTTGCATCTTATAGGAATGATATTAAAAAATTGATATTTCTTAAAACTTGTGAACAGTATTTTCCGTCACTGTACATATATAGCTCATACGATTTTATTAGTTCTAAAAAGAATAATTTTCAAACAAATTTTTGGTTTGGATTTCCTAAAAAAAAAATTGTTTTTACCTAAGAATCCTAATCCTACTGATTACACAATATGATTATTCTCCCATTAGTCACTTATTATTCTCTTAATATTCACTCATTGATCACTGATTATTTGCTGAATATTCATTCATTACCTGGTACTCATCATAGTCCTTTCAGAGGAAAAGCAATGATTAGTGAGACAACATTGAGCAAATAACCTGAATAAAGATCGACAATGTTTGAATATAAACAAATTTGTTGTTCATAAGTGAATAATCAGTGAATAATGAGAGAATGCTGAGTGATTATTGCTGGAAATATGGGTGAATAATAAATGAAATCATCATTCATCAAAAAATGATCGAATCAAATGATTGAATAACAGTGAATGAACAATGAGTGGATTATATGAGTCAATAATGAGTGATTAATCGGTGAATAATGACTAAATTATGAGTGAGTAATGACTGAATATTCACTGAACAATAAGTGTATTTCTAAATCGAATGAGTTACAATTTAATTTTCGATTTATTATATCCCAAGCAACAGGTCACAGATTTATCCAACGTAATTCTTGTTATAATATTTTCAAAATGTGCAAAAGCAAACCAGAGTTTTCTACAGAAAATAAACGTATAGAGCAAAAATATTTTGGTCAATTGACCATACCATCATACCATCATCATCATTCCACCATCACCATCACACAATTTTTATATACAAACCATCATACCATTATACCATCATCACAATCGACTCAACTTTTAAAGTTTTACAAATTCCTCTATAGTAACTTTAGACCTGATTATCATCTCTCAAGGAGGAGATGAATGTTTGAGATATTAGCATTGACCTTTCTTAAGTCTTAAACAATATTTGTGTAAAGTTTGGTTAAAATCGTTCAATGCGTGTGCATTTGTTTAAATATCGCTCGTATATACGGTACATATATATAAACACACACTTTTAATTACAGTCAAACCTCATTTCAACAAACACACAATTTAGCGGAATCCTCTGCGGATGCAAGTCTTCCTTAGACAAGCTGACAAGCTGAATATTTCTGCGATGATACAGGTTTTACGAGTACATTCAAATTGAAACTTTACCACTGTAGTTTGTTCCTTTTACACTTCAAATTGAACATTTAACATTTCAAATTGACCTTTTAAATTACATGTACCTATGGCTAATTTGGGTGGAACTTGGCAATTTCTTAGCCGGTTTTAGTGAAATTTGGAATCCATGATTGAAATGCGATTCTTAAATGATTTTTGGATAAAATTCTAGATAGAATATGGTGGAAAAAAAATAAATAAATGAAATTTGACATGCGCGTTGGAAATGGAAATCTAAATTGAGTTTTAGATCTAAGACTCAGTTTAGAACCAAATTTCCATAGCACATGTCAAATTTCATCATAATCGGCTAAGAAATAGCCAAGTTCTATCTCACTTTGCCATATTCCAGAACTATATACAAAAATCACTTTAGAATCCCATTTCCATGACAGATGTCAAATTTCACTCAAATCCGTTAAAAAGTACCCATGTTCCGTCTTAATTGGCCATATTCCAGAAATTCATTTAAAAATCATTTTAAAATCCCATTTCCAACGCACATGTCAAATTTCATCATAATCAATTAAGGAATAGCCTAGTTCCATCCTACTTGGCTATATTCCAGAACTTAGTCTAAAAATCATTTGATTTCATCAAAATCGTACAAGATATAGAATCCCAATAAAATTTTTATAAAAAATAATCACAAATCCTCAGTTTAACGGCCAAACCTAATCCAACCCCAACTAAACCGCAAACTTTACGCCAAACTCACTCCTCAAACAAGCATATACAATAAATTGGTCAACAATTCACTGTATCCTATCCAACCCCAACTCGACTCAACCCTCAACTGTAACTCAACCCCCACCGTAACTCAACCAGCAAATTGACCCTTAACTTAACCTTGAAGTCAACCCCAAATGCAATGCCCAATTCAATAATCAAACCAGCATATATAAAAAATTCGTAAATATTTGTATATCCAACCCCAACTCAACTCCAATTCAACTTCAACTCAACCCGCAAATTTGGCCACTAATTTAACCTTCAACTCAACCCCAAACTCAATATTCACACCAGCATATAAAAAAAATTGGTAAATATTTCTATAACCAAGTATTTTGGATCAATTCGTATGGCAGGTACCCGACCCCCTTGACGCACAGGTTCCAAAAACTTTTAAAATCTCGGCCTTGACCATAAAAACAGATTGGAAAACAAAAATTCGAAATCGAACAAGCCGTTCTCAAGATACCATGGGTACAGACAGCCAGACATTCAAACGGACGGACATTTTATTTTGCTTTTTTAGACTCAGGGACTTTCAAAACGTCTATAAAAGTGGTTTTGGGCCTAGGTTAATCCAAAATTATAGGCTTATCTCTAAGAAACTCAATGCTATGCATATTTCGAAAAGCTTGAAACAAAAGTCTTGATAAATCACTAATTCTGTCATAGGACCCAGCTCAAACCCTGGTAGATTTCGAGGAATACTTTGAAATGGTTTTATAATCTTCGATATCCTCAGAAAATTCCAATAAATTTGGAATCCTTTAATAATCTTGAAAAATTGAGAAAACATTAATGAAACCATATCAAGCATATGGTATATGAATAATCTCGAAAATATTGAATAATGGTTATAATTTTGATGTCGTAAGCTACTCAACACTGTTTAAATCTGAAAATCTAGATAAATCCAAAACTTTGAATCTAGAATCTTAACTCTAAAGAATCATGAAACTGAATGCTACGCCTAATTTAACTGGTATATTATGCTTGTTTTAAAAAAATAAAATGCTTTATAAAATTGGTGGCGACGATCATCAACTGGTTCCAAAATAGATTTGTGGTGAAATCTCTTTTAGAAACATTTCACATCCGTAACCTTGATCCATCATTTGAATGTGCTGCAACTAATTCATTGTTCATCAAATATGTTGGTTAATGGTATAGTATGAATCGGATACCAAATTTGGAATGGAATTGGGCATACTTGCAAAAGCTCCATTTGGGGCTGTGATGGAGTTTCTAAAACTTGACATAAATAAAAAAAAAACAAATTTACCAAAGACACATTACATAAGTACGTTCCAGCGTGAAATGGAATAGTTACGTTTATCAATGAATTTTAGCGAAATTTTAGATCTGAGCTATTAACCCGGTTCTAATAAGTAGTTCCTAAAACTAATGAAGAATTCCTAGGGTCATATCATCTGGGGCCGGATTTCTTATTTAAAATAAGGCCCAAATTAAAAAATTGCAGAACATCACTAAAAAAATGTTGATCCTTAGCATTTTTTTAATGCAGTGTTACTTCTCCAGGAGGAACCAGGAGTTATAAACTTCTTCACTGATGATTCAAAACGGGACGGGAAAGTCGGGGCTGGAGTGTTCTGCGAGGAACTTCTGTTAAATCTCTCCTTCCGTCTCCCCGACTACTGTAGCATTTTTCAAGCTGAAGTAACTGCCATAAGGGAAGTCGTAGTCTGGTTGAGGTATAATGTAATATGAGTTTGTGATATTCGCATAAATACGGACAGTCAGGCTGCCATGAAAGTAGTCTAGAACTGTCTCTCATCTCTTAACGAGATGGCAGATCAGTTCAACATCCACATTTTATAGGTGCCAGGACATTTCGTAAGTACAGGGAATATAAACGCCGACGAACTGGCTCGACGTGGTACAACGGACCACTTCTCAGAAAGCAGAAAGGATATTGAAATGCCTCTTGCGGTATGCAAACTGCTGCTTCAGGAAGAAGCTAGCAAGCTGACGAATGACAGATGGTCAAGTATCACTTCTTGCGTAATAACTCGGCAGGTCTGGCCAAAGTTGGACTTAGCGAGATCCAAACAGCTGATCTCACTTCAACGAAGTCAGATCAGTGTGGTTGTTGGAGTGATTACGGACCACTATCTCATAGGGAGGCATGCGAGTAGACTTGGTGTCTTCTCACATGACTACTGTCGTAGTTGTGAGGATGAAGAGGAGGAAGAGACAGTACTTCATCTTCTTTGGACCTGCCCTCGTCTGGCACGAAACAGACTAAAGTTTCTAGGGGCACCCCTCTTCAAAGACCTGACGGACCTCTGTAGGATGGACGTCAGGAGTATCCAGCGCTTTGTTAATAGCTCAAAATTGTTCCAATGAGTTGCAGGAAACAATTATTGTGGTATGGCTAAGGACCATTTTTGTATCTATGCCTGGTCCTAGTGGACCGCCACCCAAACCTAACCTACTTCTCCAATGATTTTGTGTCCTTTAAAGGAAAAGTAACACTACACTACAAGCACAACACCCAATCGTTACAAGATTTTTCTTTACATCGTTACTGTTTTTTTTTACATGAACAATCAATTCAGGCAGATTTCAAAGAGCCCAGCTCGAAGTAAAACTATAGTGATGAAGTCGATTCGTTAAATATAGTTTGATTCATTGCGAGCACAAGCTTTTTTGTGCTGTGTAATTTTCCAAAAAAAAAAAAAAATCGGGAAAAATGTGTGGTCGAATACAAAATGGTGGCTTTCAAAATATTATATGAAATATTAATTTATTTTTATTTTTATTAGTTTATACTAATGCTCTTGCTCCCTGTGCTCTTCGCCAAATCAAAACCGAAATCCTTGGTCGCCCGATCAAGACTGTTCGTATGTACACTTCGCTAGACCCATCGTACGGCGCATATCAGCAGTCGGGGGTAGGGGGAGGGGGTGTAAATTTCCATTCAATATGGTCCTCTTTGCATATTGTTTGAAGCTCATTCTTCAATTGAATAGACGACAGTAGTGAATAAAGCTCATGTAGCTGGGAGTAAGCGCCAGTAAAATTCGTGCCGTTGTCGGAATAAACATGTTTGCACAGTTCTCGGGTGGCCACAAAGTGCTTGAAGTACCCCAGAAATGCCTTTGAGCTAAGGTCGGAAGCCAACTCGAGGTAAACTGCCTTTGTTGCCAAACAAATAAACAGACATAGATACGTCTTCGTTGGTGGTTTACCTCTTATATGATAATGGACAAAAAACGGACCAGCAAAGTCTATACCAACAGAAGAAAACGGTGGTGCGGCGTTTACTCGTTCTGATGGTAGTTGTCCGATCTGTTGCATCATTGCAATCGGTCGAGCTCGAAAACACACAATGCATGAACGGCAGCCAATAGGGCTCGTAGACCAGGATGTAATAGTTTCCTATGATAGAAATTTAATCAAATTAATGTAAAATTATGTTTATTGGGTGTGTTGTGTTGAAGGCGGCCACCAACTCGGATTATGTGATTTTCGTCTAAGAATAGTGATAACGAGCGAACCATTGGCTGCTTGTTGATGAAATTAGCCTTTTCAACTCCCGTGTATTCGATCGGAAAATATTGTTTCTGTACGACTCGGATAGTAGTGTTGAGGGCTCGATCTAATTTTTCTAGTTTTAGTGGACCACTAAATTTAAATTGCGGCTTAAGTTTGAAGCGCAGCATATTCGCAACCACTCTTTTAAGTTTTTTGAAGTCATGATAAAATTTGATTTCCTTCAACATATCTGGTGAATCACTTGCAACAGCGGCAACTGATTGAATTTTCTTTAATTCTGGCATGTCCTCAGGCACTGGAAACTCGTTGCAAAGCGTTGGCCAGAATTAATTTTCTTTTAACAGGTATGCCGGTCCGTGCAGTCATAAATCTGAATGAATGATCTCTCAGGTGTTAAGCCTCGCGAAATCAGATCAGCTGGGTTGCATTCCGTCGGTACGTGTAGCCAATTCTCTTTTTTTTTAAATTCTTGGTTTCTGGTGTATTTGCGAACAAACAGCACAGCACCATATGCACGCTCGCTAGCATCTACAAATCAGCGTATTTGGATGCTACGTTGTTCGTTAGCGTTGAACAGGTGGTGGTTGATCGTGAACTTGTTGAGCTAACCAAGACTCTGTTGACACGTCTGCCAATGGCTGCCAATGGGTGTGCAGGCTCTTTTTAGTCTAGTTTTAGTTGCCAAAGTGTTTGAATAAGCAGCTTTCCCAATGTGACCACCGGAGCCAAGAGACCAAGCGGAACGAAACCCGAGCGATTTGTGAAAATATGGTTCGTTTTGTAATGGCTGAATCTGGGTTTATATTGACCTCAATAAACTCCATGGAAAAGTTTTCGATGATATGTCACAGCCTTCAATTTAAAAGTTAAAAGCGGTTCAGTAGGAGTATTTCACCACAGGATGAGTTGATATCTTTGATCATCCTCGTGGACCCGTATTTGCCGGTACATTTTGGCAATTCTGGCGCTAAATGCATAAGCTTGTGCTCGAAAGCGAATTACAATTGAAAATAGGTCAGTCTGAACAAAAGAGCCAACCATCAAAACTGAGTTGACCGATTTTCGACTAGATGACTTGGCCGAGCCGTCAAACACTATTCGCAGTTTTAATGATGCGGAAAATAGAAGTTCGGCGGAGTAACAGCGGCTAAGTCGGCATGTTCCATATGTCCTAATAGATTGTATTCGACCATGAATTTAGAATAAGTGGCGATGCGGAAACGATACTTTTCGAGTTTCCAAGTATCGATGGATCCGACAAAAATGGGAGTTTCACAATAAGTCGTCCATCGCTATTGCGGGTGGTGAACTTTGTAAAGTGTCTTTCACAATCAGCTTCCTCGGAGGATAGCGGCTTGGTGGAATGTGGCAGATTCTCTATGGTCCAGAATTTTTCGATTTGGTCGCTTAAAGTAATCGATTCATCGATGGCCAAATGACAAAATAGATCAGAATTCGACTAAGAGGAGAGACTTTTCCAACAACCATCCAGTCCAACACGGTGCTCTGGAGCGTAGGTAAGTGATCAGTCAGTTTCATTGGACCAACTGAATATTCTAATCAATATTCTGTGATTTGAAAAACTCAGGATCGGCAAGTTGAATGTTTGACGGAATTTCCCACGATTTGATATCGTTAACGTAACTCATTATTTTTTTAAGCACTTGCACGTCCAAAGTGGTTTTATGAACTAGCTAAAGCTGATATTCGTTTGAGCCGATCCCTTGAATTTTTTTGCCACTGCTACGATGCCGATCGAGCTCGGTTTGTCGAAGCGATCCTGGAAAATTTTTCGGGCGATTTGGTAGTTCTCATCGGATAATTTAACTGCAGCTATAGCACTAGCGGCGACAGCATTCAGTGATAATTTTAAATACTGAAATTTAGTCCGGTCACTCAACGATTGATTGTCGTGAATGAGGGCATCAAAAGTACCATGAAACTATTCCATTTTAAGTAATCGCCATTAAACTTCGGAAGATCCACGATGGGAATGTGGCACTAACGGTAGGTGGAATGACCTTAGCATGATCGGGCTTTTCATCTCCAACCAAATCCTTGCGTCGTGCCTCCCTCAATTCCCCTAATTTTTCCTCAAACTCGGATACGATGAAAAAATAAGAATTTTCTATTGATGTGCGGACATGCTCAGTCAGCTTCTCCGTATCCATAATTTCATAGGGGGGTAACATTCGTTTGTAGATTAGCCAACCTTCAGCCAAATCAGTCAATCGCTGTTGAATGTGTTTGGTTTTCGCCATTGTTAGATCGTCCGTAATGTACCTCTAAGAACCCTCTAATTTTTCTTGGAAATTTTCGACGAACTGTTTAGAGTGACGGGAATCTATAGCCGGAGGCATCGCACAAAAAATATAAAAAAATGGTTGACTTACGTAATTACGAAGCAAATAAATACCCACTTGAAGATCCGCTTGATGGTGCTTAGAGGGATCTAAGCATTCACCGCAATATGTACGCTATGTTAATGCGCTATCAGCAACTCGTGATTTTACCGTAATTTGTGGAATGATTTTGGTATGACAATTGGCATACGACAATTCTTTCATTCGTCCGTATTACTGTGGTAAACTACCAGGTTGAACCTTCGGAGTAGATTAATTACTGTCACTAAACACACAAACAAACACGCTCGTTTTTATATTTTAAACATGGAGGAATAACAGCACAAAACCAATAAATGTAACAGAGATCCCACTTCTGACCCCAAATGATGGAGCACAAGCTTTTTGTGCTGTGTAAATGTGAGCGAATACAAAATGGTGGTTTTCTAAATATTATATGAAATATTAATTTATTATTATTTTTAATAGTTTCTACTAATACTAATGCTCCCTGTCTAATAGATTCAGTTGGTAATTATTATGAAAAGTAATACAGCGATGAAATGGGACTATGCGTCAACACAAGCATTGGAAATACAGCAAGCACCAACTATCGCGTGGATCTATTCAACCATAGTGCTGTCATGGATACAAGGAGATAAAGCTTAAGTTGCCACATCAAATCAGGAGACAACTTAGCAAACTGCACAAGCCGCGGACTTACGGTTGATCAACTATGATCAATTATGGGCTGTGGAGGTCAGAACCTCATTGACTCAAAAATAAGCTCGACAACTTGTCAGACATGCAAAACTGTTTTGAACTAGAGGAACGACAAACAAGAGAACTAAAAAAATATCAATTTAACTACCACCACAGAAGATGATGACAGGACAGTTCATTTAATAAATAAAGTTTCACTAAATTAAAGAGAGAGTGAAGAAGAGAGTGTAGAAAAATCAAAGTGAATAAATATTATTTAAATGAGGCTGCAATTCCCGACTCCACAGATACTTGCGAGGTTGATTTTGATCAAACGTAGACAACCTGGATTAAATGCACTAAATAACAGTGAGGACAGAGTGGCCAAGCTCAGCGAGGTTGTAGAAGTTCAAGTATAGCGACAAACGAATAAGTTGACCAAAATTAAATGCGCTGTTGATGAGTTAAATATTGAGAATGTGTAGAATGTTTTTTCGAGTTACTTTTTTTAATCATGATGGCGTACGATGACTTGTACGTGCCCTCACTCAACTCGAATTTATGGGAACAGGTAGAACAGTTGAAAAGTTGTCCTCAGGGAGGCATATTCTCAATTAAAGCTTGACGACGAGTCAAAACTTCTTAACGGTAACCACTCCAATTGATGAAATTAATTCAACAGGTGTGGTCAAATACATTCGAACGCGAGCTTAAACCAAATACATTGAGGAGAAATGCTATTTCTATCTTAAAGAGCAGTTTTCTTGAAAAATAGCTCTAGAGCTCACCGAAGATTAAAATTAGTCAAAGGGATGTAAGACTATATGACTTGTTTTATTGAAGCTTAGTTTGGAAGAGTACTAGGCCTCCGATACCTGCGTACTAGTACAACAGGAGAATTGGACCATAATACCACTTCAAGCGGCCACATTCATAAGACCATCCAAATAGTCAAAAGCCACCCATTACCATCGTATCTCATTTTCCAATAGTTCAACAATAATTTTAAGGTTGAACTCTACCAATTTCTAGTGCAGTAAATAGCTTCAGTTATACATCTTTCAAGTTTTAGGTTAGTTCTCGACTCGCAGAAAGGAGTAAAGATTTGTTAGGAGTTACCCTTTATGGATCTGATTAGTTATTGTATAACAGAGTACTGTAAATATGTGTTAATGACAATTACGAGAGGTTTGTTCTCCATTTTGCTCGGCAATATCAATATTTGGATTGAAATTCATCTTATGACAAGCTGATGGTCATTTTTCGAGAACATTTAATACATTCGATGAATTAGTCGTAATTCAAGTCCTTTAGTCTGAAATGTTAACTCAATTAATTATTGAATATTAAAACAAATAATTAAATAAAAATGTACAGGGGTTGCTTTATTGTTTTATAAATATTAAAATTAAAATGAACGAGGCCAATTTTACTGTACAGTAATTGATGGTTTTAGAAAATGATACATTAAACTAAAATCAGTTTTAATGTTTTTACCATTTCCATCCACCGCCACCACGTGAACCACCTCCGTATCCACCTCCGAAACCGCCACCTCCACCGCTGCGCCATCCACCACCTCCAAATCCACCACCGCCGCCATATCCTCCACCGCCGCCGCTGCGCCATCCACCACCACCACCACCGCTACGCCATCCACCACCACCTCCGCCGCTGCGCCATCCGCCACCGTGTCCACCACCTCCGAATCCGCCACCACCACCTCCATATCCACCGCCTCCGAATCCACCGCCTCCAAATCCACCACCACCGCTGCGCCATCCGCCACCATGGCCACCACCGCCTCCTCCATAGCCACCACCTCCTCCTCCATATCCACCGCCGCCTCCTCCAAATCCACCACCTCCGCCATAAATTCCACGTTTAACACGTGCATCGTTTTCAACTTCGGAATCAACAGCCAGCGCTGTTACAACCAAACAGCATGCTAACACCACAAACACCTAAAGAATAGATTACGAAATAAAACAAAACAAGAAGATATGAACAAAAAATAAATAAAATTCAAAATAATCTTGGTTAGTGGATCTTTAACACTCACTTTCATTGTTATAATGGTTTAGTTTATTTTACTCTTAACGTATGACTTAAGACGTTTACGATACAAACTTTATGAACCTTATGATGTTTTAATTCGGAAAATTGTTGGCTTTTATATTATTTGCACATCACACGTAGTTAGTTAGATTGTAACACTAACATTTTATTAATTTATCGGGATGATGTGTTTTATGTACTTAGGTGGTGGTACAATTCATGGTCGTACAATTCTAAATTCAACTAAAACAGTTAAAATTAAAATTTAAAACAAAAAAAAAAAAATTCAAAGCTACTCGTACCTTGAACATCCAAAAAACACAATAATCAAAATGTTTTTTTAATTATAAGAATGTTTTAAGTGTATTATTTTAATTTTGGTGTACTCGGATATAATGAAAACGAAAATCTCAAAAGATTACAGTGTATTATGCGTTCAGTGACCCCCCCGTTGAATGCAAAATTTTGTTGTATCTGGAACAGAAACACAGTGGAACAGAAATCTAAATGGCAGTTCATAAAATTGTTGTAAAGATTTGATTTCGATTTTGTACTCTTATGATAAGCCTTGGACAACGTAATTATTTACAAGAAATGTTAATGATTCCTCTAAAAAAATAAGAATGTTTTTTGGAGACCATGAACTCTATATGAACTTCAAAATTGGAAAAAACTTCGAATAATCATTTAGAAACATAGAAAAACTTCCTAAAAATCGATAAGTCCAGAAAATCTCGAATAATATCGTAAATAATCCGAAACATAACACAAATTACAAATATTTTCGGAAAAAAACCTAAGTTTGTCGAATGACTACAGAGTTAAACAAAATACCAATTTCGACTACATTATTTAACATCTTAGAAACAATGGAAACTATGAATTAAGCTAAAATCGGGTGCATTTCAGAGATTTTTCGGAAAAGTGACAATTTTTGGAGACAATTGGTGAAGTTCAACCTACTTAGAAAACAAAATGCGAATTTTGACTATATTTAAAGTAACTCGGCTAAGCAGTTTGAATAATTTCTTTTAATTTTAAAATTGTAAACGACAATAACGATATATTTTCATTTACCCAGGAAAATTTCGCTGGTGAATTGAAATGCAAAATTTCCAAATTATGTCATAAACATCAGAGACTTTTTGAAAACACGATGGGACGATGTACATCATATAAAGCTGAGATAAAGCTAAGACCTGACGCAGAGCCTCGATATTTCAAACCTGGGATCATTCCATATACGATCCAAGGCGCGGTTAAGAAGGAGTTGGAACGACTGATAGAAATATGAGTCTTAAAACCAATCCAAACGAGTCAATATGCAACACCAATTAAAAAACCAAACGGAGAAATTCGCATATGTCCCGATTTCAAGATAACGGTAAACCCCAGAATCGACGAGTTATTTTATAAACTACAAGGGGGGCAATGTTATACCAAAATCGATTTTAAAGATGCCTTTTTGCAGAGTAGTGAACACACATTTTGGGCTTTATCAGTTTCAGCGACTAATATTTGGAATTGCCAGCGCCCCGGGGATTTTCCAACGGCTGATGGAACAACTGACGGCCTAAATAGAATTTTGTACAGTTTATTTAGATGACCTTATCATTTCTGGTCGTGTCAATAAGTGTGAGTTCGCGAAAAATGAAATAGAATATTTGGGACATATAATCGACAAACATGGAATCCGACCCTCAATACGGGATTGGAAGGGATCAAAAAATTACCTTGTCCACAGAACTTGAAGAAAGTGGAATCTTTTGTTGGAAAGGTAAATTATTACAATAAACTTATTTATTCAAAATTTTTCCGATCTAGCCTGACCATTAAATCGAGTCCATTCAAAAAATTCTCGTTTTCAATGGACAACAGTTGGAAACGATGCGTTTCAGAAACTTAAAGCAACTATCGCGAACGCTGCCCGCTTGACATATTTCTGAGGTGATCTCCTGCTTATATTAGCGGCAGATGCTTCTGCATACGGTTTTGGAGCGGCCCTATCCCATCGATTTCCGGAAGGAACTTAACATCCCATAGCATTCGCCTCCAAAACTTTGAATAAGGCTCAACAAAACTACAGTCAAATAGAAAAAGAAGCCAGTTTCTTCACGGTAGAAGGTTTCAACTGGTAACGGATCACCAACCGCTTCTTACGTTTTTTAATCCGAATAAACAGTATTAACCGTTTGCAGAGATGGGCAATTATTTTGATGAGTTGTGAGTATGACATTATATAGAAGCCAACACACCAGCATCGCAATGCAGATTCACTATCCAGATTACCCAGTGGCCCTGATTTTACATTTGATTCGAGCGACGAATCCTGCCACTTCATCGATGATTTGTATCAGGTAGCAATCGAAAAATACCATCTAAATGCATCATTGATACAATAGGACACACGCAATGATACCGGATTGCGCCAAGTTTTAGAATACATTAATATTATTATTATTGATTGAAGGGCTATGTGGGCGATAAGCCACCTCGCACCGCGACCTAAAAGATCTATTGTGCTGGACCCTACTTAATTATCCGTCCAGTCAATATTCAGGCTCTTAATGAATCTGATAATACTACTGGCCGGTACAAGATACATACTATCCGGGCTCATTGTTCTCCCTCCTAGATGTTGCAGCCTTTGCCGGAAAATGGCTGGGCAATAGCACAGAACATGTTCCGCTGATTCCCCTTCCAGATCGCAGAAGCGGCATCCATCTGTGATACCTTAAGGGGACATGACCTGTGAGGAAGCCAGTAAGCAGCCTCAACTCAGGTTTCCTAAGTTCAAGACACTCCTTAACCCTGACAGACGAAGGTGATATACATTTCTTCGCCTCTCGCAAACCTGGCATTCTGCGCCAGTAGGAGGACTTTTCAACATCCTCCCAGCGTTTTACCGCTGCTCTAAGGTGTCCCTTAGTGACTCCGCAGAAGGGTTCTGCTGCCTCGTTTCCTTCGATTCCAGTATGACCTGGCACCCACATAAGTGTTACCTTATTTGAGTCTGCCAAATGTTTAATAACCTTCAGACAATCCCATACCAGCCTTGACTCAACGGTATAAGACCTAAGAGCCTTTAGGGCCGATTGGCTGTCTGATAGAATATAAATCTTTGCATCGTTTAGGCCTTTTGCTATGCCTATCCTAGCGGAAAGTTCTTTAGCATGTACTTCTGCTTGAAAAACGGTAGCATTGATACCCAAGGAATTCGAGAGAGTAGTACCACTCCCATGTATTCCTATTCCCGCCCCATCTTCCGTTTTTGATTCATCTGTAAACCATACCATGGTCCCTCGCTCAAATAGGATGGTCCACCTGCATTCCACACATCCCGGTCAGGTAACCTAACACAGAATGGTTTGTGGAAGTCCAGTTTAGCTGGCATACAGTCGGAAGGCATTCCTATGGTAGGGTCTGTCTGAAATTCCTTAAGGATTTTCAGATGACCCACCATATTGCCTGGTTTGATATTTCCTTCCGCCTGCATTTTCAGGGCCATAATTGCAGCATCCTTTTTAATATGCTGATATACTGACACCGTTACGTCAGTCCTAGAAGTGTCTCCACCGCCGCGGTTGGACATGATTTCATTGAGCCCGTAACACCGATGCAGGCTACACGCTGAACCTTATTCAATTAGGTTTGCGTTGCCTTCTGCTCCGTTTTAGGCCACCATTCAACCGATGCGTAGGTGACCGTAGGCCTAATGATTGTAAGAAATTACCAGTAGATCATTTTTGGTTGTAGTCCCCAAGTACGCCGATAGAATCTTTGACAGGCCCAGAAAGCCTCTATTTTGATCTTTCAACAAATGTTGGTTCCAGTTCAGTTTTTGATCTGGGATAACCCCTAGATATTCCACCTCGCTGGAAAAAGGAACAGTAGTACCATTTAACGAGGGAGCCATAAGCGCAAGCTTTGTCCTCCTCGTAAAAGGAACAATGACAGTTTTGTTTGGATTGATACTGAGTCCTTCCTGGTAACACCACTGTCATATTATATTGAGTGCATTTTGCATGCGATCAGAAATGACTTCATCAAACTTGCCTCTGATTATGATAGCCACATCATCTGCATAGCCCCGGACATCAAACCGATGGCTACTCAGAAGGGCCAGTAGTCCGTCAATAACCAATGACCACAAAAGAGGAGATAGTACGCCTCCTTGGGGACAGCTCTTTACGGCCTTGATGATTACTGACTCGCCACCTAGTCTGGCAGTAGTCTCACGATGTTCCAGCATGGAACGGATCCACCTAATTGTAGAAAGCGGAACCCGTTTTCCCATTGCTGCCCTCTCTACAGATCCATAGGAGGTATTATCAAACGCCCCCTCAATATCCACAAAGGCACAAAGGGCGGTTTCTTTATTTGTCCCTGCTTTTTCAATCCTCGTGACTAGACCGCTAAGGGCCATCACAGTGGATTTACCAGTTTGATGCGCAAACTGGTCCCGATGCAGCGGATTCTTTCCAAGGACTTCACTTCTTATTTGATTGTCCACGATTTTTTCCATCGTCTTCAATAGAAACGATGTGAGGCTAATTGGCCGATATCTCCTAACCTGGATGTCTGGCCGCCCCCCCCCTCCGCTTTGGTATAAGGACCACATTTACTTTCCTCCACAGTTTCGGAATATAGTTAAAAGCATAACTTGCCCGAAACATCTGGATCAAGCTGGGGAGTATTTCCTCAAAACCTTTTTGAAGTAAAGCTGGAAAGATACCATCCCCTCCAGCGGATTTGAAAGGTTTGAAAGATTCAATAGCCCATCGCACCTTGCTGAGTGTGAAAATTTTCCCAGAGAGACTCCAGATCTTTATTTATTTGTTTAAACCTACAAATATTTTGCTTTAAAGACCACCTTAAGCTATACATCTATTTTGAGCACGAAGCTTATTGACAATAGTTTGTGTAGATGAGACCATTTAACGTAAAAATAACTACAAAGAAGACAGCTTTATAGAATTACGCAAGATACCTAACTGGCTGGGCTCCATTAAAACTCATAAAATTTGTCCAATCCAATAATGCTGTTGTATAGCTTGGAACATAATCCATCAGTGCTATCACTGATGGATTATATTCCAAGCTATACAACAGCATAGTTCTTATCTTGGCAGATAAACCTACGACAAAGACGTCCGAAGACGTTTTTGCATGATGTTGGTTTATCTGCAGGCAGGTGATATATGCCTTCATTTTTTCGAAGGGCTCTTTTGAAGGCCGTGCTCAGCCGCCTTTTCAGCACCGCCAGCACCCGTATGCTTTTTTTATCCGGCCGATGGCTGACCAGTGTCCTCCATCTCCGTTCTGCTGGCCCCGCTGCCTGAGAGCCTCCAGGCCTCACCAGTGGCTTGCGCGGGGGGAGCACTTGTGAGGCCTTCCCCCGTGGGGCCCCTGACGCCTTCCCCTCTCTTTCCGCCTTCTCTTCACCTGTCTCCAGGAGAGGGCAGCCACCCCGGTGGTCTTAGCTACAGGTGCCGCTACCGTAGCCTCCACAGGCTTTACCAACTTGGGTCCCGCCGACAGAAGCCGGTTTAGCACCACCCTGACCATCCTTGGGATGCAATTGGGCAGTCCCAAAATTGTAGTTTTTAAGGTCAACTATAATTTTGGGACAGCCAACCCGCTTGAGCTTCTCAACTGAAGAGTGGCCCATAGAGAAGGTGTAAAAGGCCGAAGAGCCTTTCGCCTCTCTCCTGACCACTCTCCAGTTGATCGCTTGCATGTCCTCGTTTTGGCTTTTGATAAAACCGAAAAGCTTCTCCGTGGGTAATTCGACACTATTTGGGAAGGTGCTGAACACAATCCTGGCTCGAGGCAGGTTTTCCGCCTCGGCTACGATCAGCTGTGCACCCTCCTATGGCTTGATATTTCCTATGGCCTACCTGAGCCTTTGAACAGTGGCCCGGTCAGCACAGGTTAGTACCAGCCAACCAGGCCGAAGCTGACTGCCAAGGAACTGGGGTTTAAGCTCCTTGGCCTCTTGCTCTAGCACCTTAACCATGATGCGCTCCTGGACAGCCTTAAGCTGCTCTCCAGTGAGGACAACCTCAGAAAAACCAGGGGGCAAGATCCCAACGATCTCCGACCCCGCAGCCTGCCTGAAGGTAAGTCCAGACCGGATCGCAGAACCCGAAACCGTCGGGACAGATTCTTCTCACCTGGCCTTTTTTTGTGCCGGTGGAGTACCCTCAACCGAGCGGATTCTCTTTGACGGTGGGGCCTCTGCGGGAGCACAAGAATCCCTTTGTGGCCGCTTCGCTAGAAGCCTTGTCTCGCTTCCGGGCGGTTTGTGCTCAGCAAGAAGCCTCTTATACCGCTTTTCCGCGGCCACACACATTTTCACGCGAGGAGCCGCGGAAGGTTTGTCAGTGATGCTGACAATACCTTTCGGGTGCTCCCCGATGTCTTTGCTCTCCCCTGCTTTCATAGAGAAGATATCCTCACTTACGGGGGCCGAGTTCTCATCTCCTGAGGTGTCCATGTCGGAGTTGAGAACTAATTTCTCAAGCCCCCAACGGAGCTCCCGATCCGACGGACCACTCATCGAGAGTCCCACAGCGGAAAGAGGGCCGAGGTCCTCGAAAACCACCGCGGAACTATCGCTGGTGCGTGACGCTTTAGTAGCGTCACCATCCTTATTATTATTTACTTGTCTTAACATTTTGTTCCCACGAGTTGCTGGGAAATGAAAATCGCCTGTGGGACACCCAGCTTTACCACAGGAAGGTTAAATAAAACTGGAGGGCGCCTGGTATCCAGAGTCCGCATACTTTGGACTGATTAACCTATCAGGCATTCATGAATGGCCAACACCTACCGCCCCATGGGAACGAGTACATATCGATTTTTCTGGGCCAATTATGACAAAAATGTGGTTAGTTAGTTAGTCAAAGACAACGTCGACCTGCACTATACATGCTATCCAGCAACTATTTGCTATCGAAGGCTTACCCAAAACGATAGTAAGCGATAATGACCCGCAGTTTACGTCAGCTGAATTCCAACAATTTTGCAGTGTGAATAATATTGAGCATCTAACGTCTGTACCTTTCCATCCCGAATCCAATGGTGAGGTCGAACGATTCGTGCGTACTTTCAAAACGGCTCTTAAAAAAATGGTTTTAATGGGACATCTTGTGAAGATGCACTCATATAATTCTTAGCTACATATCGTGCAACTCCTCTTGCCTAGACTACCTAGAAACTTGCTGTCATTGTTAGCTGAGCCTGGACGAATTGATTAAGCGAAGTTTTCCACAATGAAATTTAAAATAAATGGCATCGTGTATGTTAAAGATTATGCAGTTAGAGGAATGTGAAGGAAAGGTCACACATCAAAATGTTTAGGACGACGCTTGTACCTGGTGGTAACGAATTACGGGACATGGAAGAGACTTCTTTTGAGGCTGAACACCAAACGAAAACTCTGTTCAATCAAAAAATTTCCTCTCCACAGAAATCATCGCATCATGAGAGAACAATTGACAAATTTGAAGACAAATCAGCGGTTGACCATCACCATCACCAATCAAAATACTCAACCAACCATCATCTAGAGCAACCCAAACAGGAAACATCAAATAGTGAAGCTCAACCTGATCCAGTGAGACGCTCAGCACGAGAACCAAATTTATTTACTAAAATTTTAATATGTACATGTTGCCAACTTCAGAAAACAGTAAACAATAGTCTCTCTCCTGAGGCCAATTAATTATTCATACTAATAATGTATTTCGTCATTCGAAATTGTACTGTCATACCAATAAAATATATAATTCTGGAAGGTGTTTGTATATTTATTTGGATGTAGAGTATGGTGTGGGTAGATATAAGTGGGTTCTTGTCTGTTAATTCACCCCAAATCGCTTCTTCTGATAGATTTACCACAAATGTTTCAAGTGACGATAAAAGTCTAAAAATAAGATTAAATTTAAATTAATAATATGGGGTGAAAGGACCCCAATAATTTTGGGGTGAATTAACAGACAAGCACCTATAGCTGTAAGGATATTGGGGTTTGTGAATGTGAGGATGTGGTTGTAGTTTATGTAGGTGAATTGTCTATGGTTATGAATGTGAGCTCTAGTGTAGCTCTAGATGTGGTGCGGTCTAAGTGAGAGTTTGTAGTGGTGTGTTTGTGTTTGTGCAGGTTTGGTTATCGTTAGGGGTGAAAAAGTGAATGGTTGGGTTCATGGATATTGATGAGATAGTGGGTGAGTGTAGTGGTGCAAAATCAAACCAGCCGATCAACACATTCCAAGAGATTACAATGTCATAGACACGATCCGAATCGATTACATTCGTATTCCAAACAGCAGAAATGTAAGTCAAATTTGTAAGTACATCTATACATACATGACGGCGATCTGTGTATCATTCTTACCATTTGCAAATTAAATTACGAAATCTATCTATTAACTACCTTTTTTTAATGTAGAAATTATTACATTTTATATTTAATTAAAAATATCACGTTTAACCAATTGACTGTATAATTAAATTAATCACTGTTACGGAAATTATGATTAAAACAGAAACAACAAACTGATTTTATGTTTAATAAAACCAAAATCGACTAATCGGCGTTCAATTGAATATTTGCTGGCTTCTTTCTAATAAGTTTTCAATATTTTACTTTCGAATCTATATATAGGTAATACAAAAAAATTAATAACTTCATAGTCTATAATTAAATGTCATAAATCATTTTTGTTAAACTAACATTTTTTAATTGAATGGAAGATCATTTCAAACATAAGTACGAGTAAATTGAATTGCAACTTTACAAACCTTTTACTGACCTCTTGCACGTCTTGTGCACTTTTAAATTAAAATCAATAGCAGACCAATATTATGGTGTTGAAATGATGACCGCCAACGTAACGACATTAGTGATTGGTATTGAACTCATTAATTTAGAATAGATTAGATTTAATGGTTTGGTTGTTTACTTTTTATAAATAGTAAGTCATTGTTTTATAAAATGATTGCGATTTATGCAACAAACCGCACAATACACATTGTGAATACACAATAATATGCAAGAGGTGTTACTTTCAATGATGCTTCATTTTTATTATATTTGGTTTAATGTTTTAGCCTCATGATGACCTCAAATATTGTTTTAGAGATGAATTCGAATCGAAATTTTTAACATTTGTAATTTGTTTCCTACACATTAAAAATAAACACTTCTTAATGAAATAATTAGATTCATAAGGTAGCTACAGTTTGGAGGACTCTTTATATGTACATACTGACCATGATCAATGAGAAACATTTAAATCCGGTATAAACTGGAATAAATTTATGTAAAAAAATGATGACGTCCGAAGCGTGATTTGCAAAATTTATATCGGTTTAAGTACCATGTCTTTAAAGGATTCGAAAATTCCCAACTAATTGACTCAAGTATATAAATTGGACACACCACAAGATGAATATTAAAAATGCTTTATTGTAACAAAAGTAAAGTTGTTTGAACTTTTTAGCAAATTAGGCGCACCGAATTGGATGTTGGTGGAACAATGAACCAAGTAACTTGAAAAGAATTATTTTTTGAAATTTTATTTTACATCACATTGTTGATTGCAAAGAATTTTAGAACAAATATAAAAGTTTCAAAATTTGATACAAAAGTCCATTAGACGGTCCATGTTTCGTTTCATATTTACTGTTTGTTGTGTTTATCTTCCGTATCCCCCATGACCATGACCATGACCTCCACCACCACCGCCACCACCGCCATGACCACCACCGCCATGTCCACCACCGCCTTGACCTCCATGTCCACCACCGCCTTGACCTCCAAATCCACCACCGCCTTGATGTCCACCACCACCGCCTTGATGTCCACCACCTCCAAATCCACCACTTCCTAATCCACCACCGCTACCTCCTCCAAATCCACCACCTCCGCCTCCTCCAAATCCACCACCATGTCCGCCACCAAATCCACCACCATTTCCGCCGCCCAATCCACCACCATGTCCGCCGCCTAATCCACCACCACCATGTCCACCGCCCCCATATCCACCAGATTCAGCAACTTCTAGCTCTTCATTTATTTCCTCAAATGGTGCATTCTCATATTCAATTCCCACCGTATCTTCGATGGCTGCCGGTAGGGCGACGGCGGCAACAATCAAACAGAATAGAACTACAAAAATCTAAACAAACAGAACTTTAATATTGTATAATTCACTAGAATACTGTGCGAAACACTCACTTTCATATTTAAATATTTTTTTAACACTGTCCAACTAATCCCGATCAAATTTATTCAAGTTATACATTTAAATCCAGATTTGCAACACCTTATATACTCTGGCAAACTATAAAATTTGCTGTTTGGATGATCGATTTATTGTTGTTGTTTTTGTGTTCTTTGTTATAATGGTTTTTGTTAGATCGGTGATTTTTAGTTTTTGGGATAGATTGATGTCCATATGTACCTAAATACAAGTCTCTGTGTTAAATTCAACTTGTTGTTGTTATTTTTCCAAGAATAATTTTTTTTTATATCTACATAAATAAATAATTCGCAATTATAATTTGTAACAACAACAAAAAAAATACCAAGCCTTTAATTATTTTTATTTGTTCAAAATCGCTGAAAAGCGAGAGCAAGAATTCTTAAGAATAATGTAATGATGGTTAGAAGCGCACGTGTTTTCATTTTTGTTTCTTATTGATTGATTAATTGACAGTTAAACCAAATAAAAATAAAAACAAAAAATTTGTTAAAATTGGTTTTCAATCAAGCGTTAAAATTTATAGATGGTTGATACTATCATTAAAAATGTAAATACTGATTTTCTTATACTCATTGCCTTTAAGATGATGGCAATGAATATTCCTGCTTTTAATGGTTATGAGGGATTTAGCCCTGAGAAACTAATCTATGGAAAGTAACTTCCTTTGTAATCTGAAACTACACTAAGAAGCCAGTAATTTAACCCGCTATTGATATTTTCTTCACGCTCTGGCAGAGTTTGTCGAAAGTCTTCCTCATTCGCAATGACTTTTCACCCACATCAATTCATCTTGACACCGAAGTTCATCATATCATAATATCTTCATTGTATCGCTTCTTCTTCTTCAGTATAATGCTGTTAGAAAATAGATAGCAAATGGCTTAAATTATATATACTCGTAAACATATGTTAATCGAGTAAGTTTTAAGAACCATGCAGCATCAGGTGTACATGCCGCCGTACAAAGCTAATCCAGAAAGGCACCATTAAACATCTATTGTGGACTATCCTCAACCATGCAAAAAACATTAATGTCTAGAATAAAAAAAAACAGTTAACCACCACAGCCAGAGATAATAAATCCAATAATCCAACCGATGAAGCCATCACAAAATTGGTAACACTATCATAAAGCCAAGTATCTCAAACATAAGGATCTGTTAGCAGACACAAGAAATTTCTTCCTTTTGCCCATGAAACTGATTTTTCTGTCGGATATTAGATATCTAGTGACCGCTGGCTCATGTAATTCGACCTATCTAGCGCGCAACAGAGTATAGTTCTCTTCTGAAATACCCAGATTAAAGGAGCTAATTAAGAACTATATTTGCAAGAAACCTATACTTAAAACTTGAAACAGGGTCGACGACACTACCTGATTTTGAGTCGATAGATGAAAACGAAATTAAGGAACATGTGTAGCTGGTACAAACCAACTACCTATACCGAAAATTAAAGCCGAAGAAGCATAGCAAAGGAAAATTATTTTTAAAGGTATTCGTTACACAAAATATAAAGGGCTGAAACCTCATGAGGTGCTCAGAACTTCGGTATTGATTAATTCAACTCCCAAATAAATCCCGAAATGAATTTCTTAAGTCAATCTACTACAGCTCAATCTCCAACGTAACATAATTCTAGATGAAATCACCAAATTAACCGCTAATCAAACCCTTTAATCAATCACCAAATCAACCATAAATGAACCCTTAACCTAACTCCAAAACAACTCATAAATAATTCCCCAACCGAACAACTCACTTAACCACAATGCAGTCTAACTAAATCCTAACTCAATTTCAACTCCACTTAGCTCGAACCAAATCTCAACCCTCTGCTTAACCATCCTCATCATACCATCATACCACCATACCATCACCATTACCATCATACCATCATACCATTGATATTCCAGAACTTATTCCAAAAATCAGTTTAGAATCTCATTTCCATGGCAGATGTCAAATTTCATTATAATCGGTTAAGGAATAGCCAAGTTCTATCCTACTTGGCCATTGTAGAACTTCGTCTAAAAATCATCTAAGAATCCCATTTCCATTGGAAATGCTGGATTTCATCAAAATCGGATACGATATAGAATCCCAATATAATTTTTAGAAACCAAAAATCACAAATCCTCAGTTTAACGGACACCTCACTACAATGGACAATTTTTTTGGTCCCGTCGATTTCCGTTATAGTGCGAGATTTCTCAACTGCTCACTAAACCCTAATCCAATCTCAACTAAACGACAACTCAACTTTAATTCAACTCGCAAACAGAACCCAACTTAACCCGCTACTCAACCGCAAACTCTACGCCAAACTCAATGTTCAAACTAGCATATATAAAAAATTGGTCAACAACTCACTATATCCTATCCAACGCCAACTCAACTTCAACTCAATTTCAACTCAACCCGCAAATTAACCCTTAACTTAAGCTTTAAATCAACCCCAAATTCAATGCCCAATTCAATAATCAAACCAGCAGACACATACATATATAAAAAATTCGTAAATATTTTTATATAAACCAGGAGTTTTGGTTGAAATCTTATGACAGGTATCTAACCCTCTTGACGTACAGTTCCCAAAAGCTTTTCAAATCTCCGCTTTGAACATAGAAACAGATTGGCGAAGAAAAATTCCAAATCGGACAAGCCGTTCTCGAGATACCGTGGGTACAGGCATCCAGAGTTCTAGACAGATGGTCGGACATTTTTTTTTTTTGCTTTTTCAGACTCGGGGGCTTTCAAAACGTCGAGGAAAATGGTTTTGGACGAAACCAAATTTTTCGCAATTTGTGGGAGGATTTCAATACTTTGGTATTTTTAGACCGAAGTAATTAGCCGAGCCACTCGGGTAACACATTGTTTCCTAATGATTTATAGCAGCTGAAGGCCGCCAGTTCACGTAGACTAAACTCGCAGATCGAATTACTTCGGTATAAAAACACCAAAGTATTGAAATCCTGTCAAAAATGGCGAAAAATTTGGTAGGTCCAAAATCACTTTTCTTGACGTTTTGAAAGTCCCTGAGTCTGAAAAAGAAAAAAAACATGCCCGTCCATCTGTCTGGGATGTCTCTACCCAAGGTATCTCGAGAACGGCTTGTCCGATTTGGGATTTTTTTTCGCCAATCTGTTTCTATGTTCAAGGCGGAGATTTGAAAAGTTTTTGGAAAATGTAGTACGTGAAGAGGGTGCCTGCCATACAAATTGACGCTACTAAGAAGGATTTTCTAAATTCACAAATTGAGTACGATGGTATGATGGTATGATATATGATGGTATGATGGTATGTAGGTAAGGTTTATTGATAATGGAATAATGGTATAATCGGATGATTGTTTAAGGTTATACAGTACGTATGCCGATATGATTGTACGTTGTTATTATGGTATGATGGTGGGTAGGGTTTTAGTTGAAATTGAGTTGAATTTGAGTGAGAAGTTCGGTTAGGGACTATTTGGGGTCGAGTTTAGGGTTTAGTGGGAGGTTAGATAAAGCTAAGTTCATACAAGCATGAAGCTTTCGAATCGAGTTAATCTTGGGATTGAGTTTGCCAATAAGTGTGAGGTTGAACATAGGGTTCAGATCTGGTTCGAGCTAAGTTTAGTTTAAGTTGAGTTAGGATTTAGTTAGCTTGCATTGGGGTGAAGTGAGTTGTTCGGTTGGGGAATTATTTAAGCGTTGATTTGGAGTTTGGTTAAGGATTGATTTGAAAGGGGGTTGACGGTTAATTTAGTGATTACGTTTATGATTGTGTTGCGATTGAGATGGATGTTGAGTTATAAATTTAGTTGGAGGTTAAACTGAAGATTGAAGTTTTGATCACCTCATCAGGTTTTAGCCCTTTATATTGTATAATTATAAAACAATGCTCCCTATTGTTTAGGGCATTGTACGATAACGTATTTGGCATATATACAACCCAAACAATTCGGGAAGTTACATTTATCATAAAACTCATCAGCAATCTGCAGCCATCGTGACTTAGTTGGTCGTTTTAGATAAAATAGTTTTAATGCTACCCAAATAGCTTCGGAAACTCGAATATAATTGTTGACACTTGCTTATCATTGTATTTCAAGCGGCAAGATTTCCGAAATAGATAAGGAAAATAAATTAAGTAGATACTACAAGAGAAGTTAGCAGCGACAGCATTAATCTAAGGCCTGGAGAAATACTTTCCGTATGGTATTTTTTTAACAGAGGCAAAACGTTTTTAGCAGCTCCTGGTATTCCTCAATCGTTAGCTCTTTTATGAAAGTTTTTTAAGACCCTAATTGTTCTCGATTTTGCCAAATAGGATGAACCCAATATCTCCGTTTCGTCGGTTTTAGCTTCTGTACGCCATATTGAATATTGACACAAGTGCTAAATCTACACGGTAAATAAAAATTCACTAGATGTGAGCATACTAGACAATCTAGTTGAATCAAGTAAAATTAAAAATACTTGATTTCTGGTTGTAATAAAATCTGGTAATTTTACTTGAAATACAAATGTGTAGTACTGGAAATCAAGTAAGCAATACTACTTGATTTTACGATGGAATTCTGGTAAAATTATGAGAAATACTATATTTTAATTAGATTTCAAGTAAAATCGAATACTAGATTTTCTTGCAAAACTATTAGATTTCCGGCAATTATTCTACTAAAGTTCTAGTAAAATAACCGGAAAAACTGTATGCTTTAGCAGAATTCCAGTTAATTCTACGTCATCATTTTTTTTATAGCTTATCCCTTGATTTCACTAGATTGCTGTCTAAACAAATTTCAAATAATAAAAAATCGTTTTTGGATTTTATTTTCATTAAATATATTTTATTTCAACAAGTCTAATACATCAAAAACAAAAGAGCTTTAAAATAGTTGTTGCGAATATTCTGAACACAATTTAGAATATAATTTCGACGCACAAGGCATCGGAATTACGACTGTAATTCAAAAAAATAAATATCGAGGAAATTTCACCCAAAAATATAAAAAAATTTAAAGAGTATGTCGAAGGTGCACAAAAAAGTTGTAGGCTTCACGAAATTGACTGGTCATCTATTATTAAGTGGAAGATTACTTCGTGGCTCAACTTATTCTCCGACAATCATGTCAGGTACGGCTGCAGCTGCTTACTTTTTGGCTGCGATTTTATTGATTCATCTACCTGCAAAAATAAAAAATTTTGGCTTAGTAAAAAGAGTAATCAAATGAGCTATATATCAACATTTCAACGCTAGGTTTCTTATGTTGGCTTTTTTATAGAATACTAAATTAATTTAAACCACGCAGATTAATTTCATAAGTTTTTCCCAATTTTCGAATTGTCGAGTCATCATAAAAGTAAGAATTTTACTAGTAAATTAAATTATGATTAATATGGACTACAATAAAAATACTTAGTACCTACATAACTTTCGTTACCTGTCAACTAATGAACATAAAAGTACATTTGAATTTTATACCTTGTACTTTATCGCACTTTGTATGTATAATAAATGTAATTATATTTTATAGAGTAGTATTAGTATTTGAGAGTAGTACTATAGAGTACGATAGCGTACAAGGTATAAAATTCACTTTTATGTTCATTAGTTGACCGGTAACGAAAGATTGTAACGTCCATTTAATTTAATAAAAAAAATGTCACTCGTAAAGTCGAAAATTCGAATAAAATGATCAATAAAATTTGCATGGTTTAAATTAATTTGGTATTCTATAAAAAAAGCCAACGTTGAAATTTTTAAATGTAACAAGACTATTAAAAATCATTTAATAATTAGAAACATATCAATAAATAATGAAGTATGTACCTTAGCCCAAATGTAGACGCTGGACATGCAGGCTAAAACAAATTGTAGATTATCCGACGAAGCAGCAGTGGTTTTAAGTGTGGTGTTGCTCGATATCGGGGGTTTAATTGTTAAAAGTGCTCTTAGATAATCTAAAGCGAAATATATTCTTGGATTATATATCGTACTATCCATTCAAAATAATTCTAAGTCATAAACATCGTTTTACGGTAGAAGGCTTTGAAGTTGGGAAATTTTAACAAAATGGGGTAAATTGTTATGTTCAAAGTTAGATAGCTTGTTTTCGAGGCCATGTAGAAGAAAACTAGTTAGACACATCGATAAAGCTGCTTTCACAAATTGCAAAAACCCACTGACTAGACTTATAGTCTTTTTGTAGCGATGGTGCGATTTACGTATATATATAACCCAGCATTTCAAATAAAGCCAATGGAACGGTTCTCTATGTCATTCCCGAGTTTCTCCACGAGACCAAATTCAAAATTAATCTGAAATGATAATAATTGAAAGTTAGTCTGAAAATAATTTACTGTACATATTTATCAAAACTTACACCTTCACTCTCGATATCATTTAGTTTGTGAAAATTTTGGAAGAGTTCCATTGCGGAGACCAAATTTAATCGCAAAATCTGCCGCCGACCAAATGTTTCCTTCAGCAATCCGTTGATTATTGATTTATTCCTCTATGTTGCCTCTATTTGGTCTAGGTCTCTAATTGTAATACGCTCAAACTTGTTTTTCGGCGGTGTACAGCTAGGGACCGCATACAAAAAATTGGATAAAAAAAAATCCGAAGCTTCACAAGTATGTACATACATACGTAATATGATAATCAAATTAATTTGTACATTTAGTCATTTTATGTATGTTGGTGGACATTTTTGTCCATCTGTGTAGAAAAAAATATGACCAACCAAATAACCGCACAAAAAAAAAATCGTACAAAAAAGGACCGCAAAACAGGTTTCATTGTATTTTGTGTTTAAAGACAATTCGGATTTGCTTGATTTCAATATCCACATTATACACTTATTTTATATTATAGCACTCACACTTTACATACTTATAATTTTTTTCACCTGTTTTTCTTTATACCATACCACAGCACGAAATTTAACTTATTACTAATACTGACTATGACGTTGAAAATGAAATTAATATGCGAGTAAACGGCTAAATTTACTAGAATTCTAGTAATATTCTAATATAAGTTAAAATTGACTGGAATATTACTAGAATCTGTTTAATTTACTAGAAATTCCTTCTACATGCAAACAAGAATTATCTTGTATTTAATTTAATTTGACTAGAATTTTACTAGATTTCAAGTAACCACTTTAAAAAATAAATTGCTGCAAAAATGCAACTAGAATTCTAGTAATTTTTATTTTTACTGGAAATCTGGTAAACAAATTTACGTGATTTTCATTTAATTTACTAGATATCCCCTTTTATATAGTAAAACTAACCATCTAGTATTTTTATAGTAATTTTTTGTGCTAGATAATCACTAGAATTCCAGTATAATTAAAAATATTACTGGAAATTAACTAGAAACTTGTCAAAATCTGGTTTTTATTGCAATTTCACTAGAAATCGGTTGAATATATTTTTAAATTTAACTAGAAAATTCATTTTTCTTGATTTTTAACTAGAAATTCACTGGATTTTCACTGGAATTTGCAAAACCAGATAATCAAGTAGGCAATTACCGGATTTTGTAATGAGCGTGTAATAATTGATTATTTAATTTCACAACTTGTAATTTAGGTAATATAAAAACCTGAACCCTTAATTCTGTAAATTCCATTGGTGCAAATTTTAAAAATGAAAAAAAGTCAAACTTTCAAATTGACAGTTAAAAATTTGAATTTCGATTAATTTTTAGAATTGTCATATGCTTGCATTTGATACTTTTGAGTGCTTAAAATTTGTGGTGATTTTAAAGTCACAACTAATCTGCATTGACATCCGGTACCCATAACATCAAATAATTTTTCCATATAAATAATGCGAGATGTTTAAATTCAGCAGATTAAAAGCACGGTTAAAATTCAATTGGTGTACTTCAACAGAAGATTTTCTTTCAAATATAAATAGAAATACATCAAAGCGCATTTGAATTGAATAAAATCAAGACAAAAATAATTTGTTCGGTTTACCGCAATGTTTGCTTGTAAACGACATTTTTTTTTTATTTTGCTCCCGAAGCAAAACACTCAAATTTTTTTGAAGTTCCTACTCTCGGAATGAAGGTGCGTTGTCTATTACGTAGCCACATAACTAGAAGACAAATAAGAAAAATCGAGAACTGATAATTTGTGCTAATTTGTTGGCTATCGATCTGCTTACGGTGCCTTGTTGTCAGTGTTAATTGCTAGTTGATTTGTAGGAAGGTGCGTTCCCCGAAAATAAATATTGAGTGTGCGCATGTGAGACAGATCTCCCATAGTGCAAAACGACCATTAACAAGATTCCAAATCCTTCGTTTCAAAAAAACTTCTTGTGGATATGTGCCCCGTACGTTACCTTATATGACCTATACAGCCGAATCTTACCCAAATCTCTGGCAGTGCTTGTTATTAGACTCCCAATAGAAAATACTCAATATTGTAAGAGGAACACTGACATTAACCAATTCCAAATCCTCCGTTTCGAAAAAAACTTCTTCGGGAAAACACGCCCTTTACCTTGGCTTATATGACCGGTGTAGCCGAATCTTGCCCAAATCTCTGGCAGTGCTTGTTAATGGGTCCCTAAGAGAAAATACTCAATATTGTAAGTGCAAAACGACCATTAACAAGATTCCAAATACTCCGTTTTGAAAAATGTTGTTCTGGATAATGTGCCCCACACCTTGGCTTATATGACCTGTATAATCGAACTTTGCCCAAATCTCTGGACAGTGCTGGTTAATTGGCCTCTAATAGAAAATACTCAACATTATAAGTTCAAAACGACCATTAACCAGATTGTAAATCCTCCGTTTCCAAAAAACTTCTGGAAAACTTGCCACTTACCTTGGCTTATATGACCTGTATAGCCGAACCTTGCCCAAATCTCTGACAGTGCTTGTTAATTGGCCCCCAACAGAAAATACTCAATATTGTAAATGGAACTCTGCCATTAACAAGATTCCAAATCCTCCGTTTCGAAAAAACTTCTTCTGAATAATTTGTTCCATACATTGGCTTATATGACCGATATAGCCGAACCTTTCCCAAATCTCTGGAAGTGCTTGTTAATGGGCCTCCAATAAAAGTTCTCAATATATTGAATGGGAAACTGCCAACAACAGTATTCCAAATTCACCGTTTCGAAAAAAATTCTTTTGGATAATGTGCCCAATACACCTTGGTTTCTATGACCTTTAAAACCGAACCTTGCCTAAATCTCGGTGGAACACTGCCATTAACACGATTCCATATCCTCCGTTTCGAATAAATTTCTTCTGGATAATGTGCCCCATACGTTGGCTTATTATGACCTATATAGCCGAGACTTGCCCAAATCTCTGGCAGTGCTTGTTAATGGGACCCTAATAGAAATTCTCAACATTATAATTACAAAATGACCAATAACAAGATTGTAAATCCTCCGTTTCCAAAAAACTCTTCTGGAAAACGCGCCGTACATTTGCGGGCACTGACCCTATAAGCTTTATTTTAATATTTATAAATAAATAAAATTTTCACGTAAAAAACACATTTGGATTAATTTTCAACAAGACCGAATTTTCTGATCACCCCACGAGGTTTCAGCTTTTTATATTTTTTCATTCGTTAATTATTCCCTGAATTTGCATTTTAGTTGCTTGGCTGAGTCTCCTTTTCAAAAGGAATTTCAATCAAAAATTTTTTTTCTTGATAGGCTCTTTAGTTCTTTGATTGAACCATCTTCAGCCTAAAGCTATTTTAACTGTGTTACCTTTAAATTTTTCAAAGAAAGAAGTTTCGGTCACGTGACAAAAAAAAGTTTTTGTTTTTGACTGAAATGTTTTTGACTTGTATTGACAGAGCCACACCAAATGGCTCGATACGATATCTTGTAGCAAAAAAGGAGTTGTCAGTGCTACATCGCTTGACAGCGCTGAGGGCTATCGAATTAATTAAAATAAACCATACTATCTGCAGAAGAATCAAGGCAGCCCAATATAAATACGAATACAAAACACTCGCTGTTGTTCATGTCAGTCATTGTTGCCTGCACTAGCAGTGCAGAATAAATTCATCACCTGAAAAATACAAAAACAAATGTAAAATCCCAATAACATAAACTTCCCATATGTAAAATCCCAATAGCATAAACTTACCTTAAATTGTCCCTGAATTTCTCTTAATTTATTGTGTCAATCTGAAATTAAATTAAACAATTATTATCATTAAAATTGTTTATTAATCATGAAAATATTTATCTTATTCCTAATTTGTTGCACACAATAGTTTTCTGTCCTTTGTTGACATTTCCAAATTTCATTATAAATTCAAATGTCAATTATTACAGTAGAATTCAAGTATTTATTTATCTTTCGAGGCTCGAAAAGATGAATTCTAATATTTATTTGTATTTTTTCGAAGTTCGAATTTTATGTAATATTTGAATGACGCGACATCTCATGAGGGGGAAAAAGACATTTGTTTTCGTAAAAAAAAACAGAACGAAAAGAAGTGTATTTCTCTCGGGCATTACCAGTGAGACCGTGAATCAATCACAACCAAAAGTTTTGTTAAACCTAAATAATAATCACGTTTTACAAAAGAGATAAATTCAAACCAGTATTTCATTTTCATTTTGTGAAGTCGTGAATTTATACTTACCTTGTGCTGCCGCTACAACATTGAAGTTTACCATACAGTTCGTCATCCATCTACCAAACATATGGTCCTTCGAGCCGGATATCGGAAAGTATCTTCACGGCACTTCAGTATTGGTGCACCATTTTGAAAACCTTATGTATAATTTATTATATTTTAAAATTATTAAGATAAATATTTTTTTTAATAAAGTACATTAAAATAGTGAATTTGACATACCGGTGCTTATTTCCACATTTCTAATTACTTTATTAAATAAAATTAGTGGCCTGTATACCGAATTCGTAAGCGTGGAAGGCAAAATATTTGAAACTAAATCTGCTGCACTACGACATTTCCATATGGCGGCGCAATTAAATACCACGGGGCTACCAGTTGAAACCATGTGTCAATTTCATTCAGGCCCAAATGAAACCAGACTACATCGTTTAAATATTCCCATATTCCAAGTAGACTTTCAAGAGTGGTAAAGTTTCTTCGACCTCTTTAACAATGCGGTTCATGAAAAGGTGTCACTGGCTGCAGCCCAAAATCTGCAATATTTGAAAGGTTGTCTCAAAAGTGAACCATTAAGTCTTATTCGGCATTTAAGCATTACTGACTCAAATTATATAGAGGCCTACCAAATTATTGTCAAAAGGTACGATAAGAAAAAAAATACCATGAATAGCTACATCGAGACTTTCTTTAAGCAACCTCCTATCACTCGGGTGAATTCGTCAACGATTTGAAAATTGGCTGATACCGGTGAAGAAATTATCAGGGGTCTTAAAACGGTTGGTACTCAAGGTGAATTACGGGATCCTTGGTTAATATACATCATTCTTATTGAATAAACTGGATGACGAAAGCAGTCAATTTTGGCAACACAATTCATCAAAAATTGATTTTCCAACTTTCCAAAATCTTATTGAATCTCTCCAAACAAGGGCGCATACACTTGAAGGAATTCGTGAAACAATTACCAAACCTGTGACACGAATGGCTTCTAATGTCAGAAGTACCTATACCACCACGACTTCTAATTTAAATTGCCCATTGTGTAAGATTGAATACATGCTATACCAGTGCCCAAAGTTTAGAGATATGAACGTCAGTGAAATAAGATTGTTGATAAGTGAAAAATGGAGATGTTATAATTGTCCAAGCGACACTCATATGGTCAGTTCTTGTAAATCTAAACGATCGTGTCAGATCTGCCGGAAACGACATAATAGACAACACACAATCCGTATCACAACCGTCAACATTACCCTCAGTCAACACCACATCTTCATCCGACATATCATCAAATACCTCATCACCAACATGTGCTCCACTCAACATTCCATTATCATCAAGTTCGCAACCGATCTCACAATCAACCAAAATTCTTACCGCGAACGTGCCTACACCCAACACACTTCAAAGTGAGGAAAACCAAAATTTACAATTAACCAATAAAGCAATGATACCAGCAACCCAACCCAACAACGTTACCGTACAATCGTTACTTCCTACAGCGATCGTTCATGTTACTGATGCTTCTGGTCAAATGCAACCATGCCGGGTTCTATTGGACTCAGGCTCGCAGGCATCCTTTGTCACCGAGGACTGCGTTAAACGTTTGGCTTTACCAAGACAGCGAGCAAATATTGCGATTATGGGTGTTGGTTCATCTAAAGCAGGAACCACGAGAAGGTCAACCATTTTCGAAATTTCATCCAAATTTGCATCAAAACCGAAATTAACTATGAATGCTCTTATATTTCCAAGAGTAACAGCACCAATACCGACATCAAACATTAATCCGGAATAGTGGGAACACCTAAACTCGCTACAATTAGCAGATCCCACATTCTTCAAAACAAGCATCATCTGATAAGAGCCGAATATTTCTTTGAAATTTTTAGTGAAGGAAAAATCAAATGCAGTCAAGGAAGACCGATTGCCCAAAATAACATATTCCGATGGCTTGTTGCTGGCAACACCAAAACGAGTACCACTAACTACTTAGTACAATTGAGCTTCTGTACAGAATCAGATATTGATCAAACAAAGCATTAAGCCTCGTTTGAAATCCTCATCGCGTACATTGTGCTAAAGAAATTAGCTGAGGAAACACTGCAGCGATACCAAACCAGTTTGGAATGTCCACGCGTGGTTTCAAAGTTAGCATCCAGATCCGAAGAGTACTTCTTAATACGAAAAAGGAGTACAAAGGAGACACCGTTCATAAATCCACGACCACATGTTCATATTGCAGTGAGAACGGGCATTTGATCATCAGGTGCCACTATTTTGAAAGAGTAAACTTTTTTTTTAAATTTTTATTAAATATGAAGTTACTGAAACACTTAGTATTTCCATTTTGGTTAGCAAAATTATGTGAAGGATTGTATTAAATACACAGAAAAATTCTTTTTGTGATTACAGCCTTATCGTGGTTTGTTAGGACATAATATTTTTACAAAAATTTAACAAATAGCTAGTAACCAAACTTTCGAATGATCAATTTATTTCTCATTTAGGTTCACCGCGCGTGTTGTGTGAGTTATGTCTCAATAAAGGCTGAAAGGTTGTTAGTGCGCCAACACGATTTAATTTGAATAAAATGATAAAATATTGTTACGTTTTTCCCTTGTCAATCAAGGTTCGAATCACTGGATTGTGAATAAAACAAAACAATTCAGTTTCGTTGCTGACAACGAATTTATTTATTTCACACAAAATTTATTATGTACAACACGATTTATTAATGATAATTCATAAAATCACTTTATATAAATTATTCGCACAATTTACTGATCACCTTTACTTTTTATTTTGCTCGAAAATACTTTTTAAATCACTTTTCAATTCCTTTGTAATCTTCACACTATCGCTTACCAAATCCGAATAATCCAATTCCACTTCGTTTGCCTTTTTATATACACAAACCAAACTTCTAGAAATTTCATGACTTTTCCAGTAAGAATAGTATAGAAACATTTAGAACAGTTTTATCATGCAAAATTCCATTTAAGTACAGTAAACCATTGAGCTATTAATTTAATTTGTTCTATTACAATCTAGGTGTCACCGTCACACTGTAACTTTTGTGTGAACACGTTAAATTAATAGCTCAACATTGTGACGGTGACACCTAGGGTGTGATAGAATAAGTTAAACTTTATTCTAACTGGAAAAGTCATGAACTTTCGAAAAGTTTGGTTTGTGCATATAAAAAGGCGAACAAGATCGAATTGGATTATTCGAATTTGGAACGCGATAGTGTAAACTTGTAAGATAAGTTGTTATTGGGGAAGCGATGTACAGAAAAATTGTGTGAAAATTATAAAGAGTGATCTTGTGAATTATCATTAATAAATTGTGTTGTAATAACTTTTGTGTGAAATAAATAAATTTGTTGGTGATAAATTGAATTAATTTTGTTTTATTCACAATCCAGTGATACGAACCTTGTACAAACCCTGTACGAACCTTGATTGACAAGGCAAAAACGTAACAATACTGTGTAATAGAACAAGTTAAATTAATAGCTCAATGTTTTACTGTACTAAAATGGAATTTTCCATGATAACACTGTTCTAAATGTTTCTACACTATTCTTACTGGAAAAGTCATGAACTTTCGAAAAGTTTGGTTTGTGTATATAAAAAGGCGAACGAAAATATTAT
The DNA here is from genome assembly GCA_958295665.1 of Tipula vernalis. NCBI lineage: Eukaryota > Metazoa > Arthropoda > Insecta > Diptera > Tipulidae > Tipula > Tipula vernalis. The sequence continues at coordinate 45,811,261 of OY282560.1, forward strand.
TAGTATAAGAATATTATTCATATACGATAAACAACCCTATTCATGCCACCGATTTGATTTAAATATAACTTGGTATAATTTGATTTTAATAAACTGTATTGACTCAATAAAACTAACTCTGCTGTTCGGATTAAGCAAGATGAACCCTCTTACTTTAAAGTTTAAAGCATAGACATATAATGTAGCTCTACGTTTACTGGTCGTCTCTTAGAATCTGCCTTATTTAGCAAACATTTAGGCGAATCTTCAAATGTGTCGTAACACATAATCATAACGATCGTTAATCATTAAAAGAGTTTAAAATCCAAGTGACGTACCATCATGCCAAATACTCTTTTTACGTCTTATTGTACACAATTTGCATTTTGTGTTACGTAATTTGAAGAAACTAGAATATTTAACATAAAATACTATTAATGTTGACTATCGTTTATCGATTGGTTTCTTTCTTTTTTCGTTTTGTTTTGTTTACTATATTTGTACATTTCCGATATTTTGACCATTGATATTTTTGGTGTCAAAGAACATTTTTATGTTTATTTTATTTTAATTTTAGCATTGTGAATAATTTTAATCGTCTCAAGAACAACTTTTATTGGAAAGTGTGTAATATTTCCAAAATATTACGTACAGTCGATATTACTGAGTCATTGTTGCAATTTATGACAATTATTGTTTTACGAATTAACTAATAAGCTCAGTAAATATAAAGCTGAAAATCACATTTTTTTGTTTACGTTTTATTATAAATAATATAAAATTACATTCACGCACTCACAATAAATACAAAATCTTAAAAATACTAATATCATATTAGACCATATTATTGTCGATGTCTGCCGCGAACTCTTCGGCCTTCTCTGTAAATGCGCCGATAATCAAGTTCATCATCTTCATCTCTACCAAATCTGCCACCAAAGCCCCCTCGAAAAACTGACTCTGCTCCTATTAGATCTTCATTTTCTTCTGTATCATACATTTTTGTCGGTAATGCCAAGGCGGTCACCATTAAACAGATTAGAACCACAAAAATCTAATTAGAACAAAACAAAACAATTATTTTATCACATTTACGTATAATTCACTAGACAAATGTCACTTACTTTCATTTTATTTTTACTTTATATTTTTCAATTTATTTCAAACTTTACTTCATGAGATTTTCTCTGACTAAACATTTCAAGCCAAAATCACAACACTTTATATACACAGATTATGTACAGCAAACGAAAAAATTTTAGTGGTTTGATAACAAATTTGTTGATCATAAAAATATTTATCTAATTTTAATAAATTATGATGTTTTTCGATCGATTTTATTTTTAGATTTAAATTGCCAAAATGCATCCGAACTTGCGACACATTTAAATTCTTATGCAAATTCAACTCGTTTTGACTGCATTAAACAGAATTCTTCAAGATAAATTCAAGGTCATAAATACATGTGACTCATTTGTTAACGTCTATAGAAAAAATGCTGAACTTGAACTTGAATCTTATATTGGTTGTTTGTTTATATTCAAGGTGACCTCCTAAAGCGTTGGATAATAAGCAAACGACTCAGTCTCAGATAAATATTTGTTGCTTTATCAGGTCTGTATACTAGAGTTATTAGAGTTCAAAATTGAACCTTCAACAGAACATTGAAAACTAATTTCTCAAAATTTTCAAGTCATTTTGTTTATATCGACTTTGAGAGCTAAGAAAAGATGAAACGGAAGAAAATAGCCTAACAGTATCGAAATAAATGATTCTTGCTGAATGGTTTGGCAACTATCAATCATTTGGAAACTCAATCTAACTTCCGATCCAACTCAAACTCTAAATAAATCCCAGACTGAACCCGTCACTCAACTGCTATTCAACTTCAACACAACCCCTTAAACTTTAATACAACCCCAGCTCAATCCTAACTCAACCGCAACTGAACCTTTACTCGACCCTAATTAAGCCCATACTACCTAATCTTACTTAACGCTTGCATGGACACCACTCAAACCACCAACCAAGCGAAATCTAATGCAATCGTCAATTCTCGCTCATTGACCATTCTGGTGGTTTTGCCATCCAACCAAAAATTTGCGAATGTTATCGGTAAGTTTGAGCAAATATTAACAAATTTTATTCACACGGATGAAATAAATTTAAAATTTCCTTGAACGTATTAGACAAAAATGAATACGTTCAACAATGCAACAAGGTCTTAAATTTTTTGATTTTGACGCAGCCACAACAAGTTCAATTAACATTTAAGTATTTACATACGCCACAAGTTCGCGCGTATTTTAGTAATCAAAATCTGGGTGTTTTTGAGATCAACAAGTTTGTCATCAAAATATTAAAATATTTTGTTTTGCTGCACGGTATATAACACATTGTGATTCTCGATAAAAATGTATAATCAGTACAAATCTCATCAGACTTAGTAGTTAATTAGTTAAAAAAGATAAAAACGTCTAAATAAAATGAAAGTAAGTAACTTTAGTCTAGTGAATTATATTGATGTACGATAAAAATAAATAATTACATTTTTTTTTATTCCCTATTCTAGATTTTTGTGTTTCTATTCTGTTTGATTGTTGTCATATCGGCATTGCCGGCAAAAAATGACGATGCAGTTGGAATTGAAACCGATAATCTTCCAATTGAAGAACAATTTGAAGATCTAGTAGGAGCCGAACAAAGATATCGTGGTGGTTTTAGTGGATTTGGAGGTGGTGGTCGTAATTATGGACGTCGCCGTAATGATGGAAGCGGAGGATTTCTTCGAAGCGGTCGTCAAGAATATCACGGCTATGGACCGGGAAAATGAAATAATAGTTTTTTATATTTGTTGTGACTGCGTAAATGTAATTTTATATTATTTATAATAAAAAGATGTAGAAAAATTTAAATTGGTTGTATTATTTAACTATCAATGTCTTGGGAATATCGACTTTATAGATTAAAATTTTCAAAATGCTAAAATTAAAATAACAAAACGATAAAAACTTGTTTAACACCAAAATACGAATCAGATGGAGGAAATTGGAATACTCATGTCTACTAAAGTAGTAAAAAAAAAAGAAAACGGAAATAAAAGAAATTCAATGCCACTAATATTTGCTATTTAAACATTTTATTTACAAATTTAAATAATTTGAAGTTTCAACAAAAGCTAATGCACTTGGTATGTGACGTCATTTTGATTTTTTTGTTGTTTGTTTTTTAAGGTTTATTTAAATTTTTTATCGTCAGATCTAATCTGTCTGGAACTGGAGACCCATATAAGAATGACAAAAAATCATATCATGTGATGCATTACAAGTCAAGCAATTCCAGAAGTACGAGCGTATATCTAGTGGCATCGTCATTAGTATGCAAGAAGGACACCATGGTATATATAAATGTGATACATATCAAGGTATAAATTCGGAGCAACGGAGTTAAAATGGCAGTCACCGAATTCAATACCGGTCATTATCACCGAAAACATCATTCTACGCTCTGTGTTTTATCGGAAATTGAGATATTCCGAAATTAAAATCCTATACGACATTTCACAAAATTATGGACACTCTATTACCAATTTTATTGGTAAAAGTTACAGATCGCAAATTTCGCTACCAGACGGGATTCGTTCATTACGGCACGTTTCTTTATGGCTTAAAAAAGACCGCAAAGTCGAAAAAAAGATCGCGGTTATAGAATTTTGCTTCATTTACATACCACAGTGTGCGATACGCCATAGTAAAATATTCCGCACTCAGTGGCATAACTAGGTATCCGTAGCCGGGGGGACCTACGATGATTTATTAAAATTAAATCAATAGTATCTCAGATTAAGGCTTAAATTAGACCAACTAGAAAGAAGAAATCGATCCTGTCGCTATATGGTATTTACTTAAGACAGGCTCAACAAATATTTCTGTATTGCAAATGCCTTTACATTATGACAGATATTTAAATTTAGAACCAAATTCACTAAACTCGTTTTAAATCAAAGCTTTCAATGATGTGTTGATTTATTGATCTTTGTTGATGGTGATTGCAAACGCCAATCGAATTGGGAATTACACTACTCACTAATTTTTTTACTGCAACGTAAAAATCTACTACTGCATTTACCGCACTTCGCAACGTAATAATTGGCACGCCGATTTTCAATTGCAGTAGATGCGATGGCAAATTCAAAAATTCTATTGGACAATTGACCGCTTCACCTGTTTCCACAACAGTGTCGACGGACTTGAATGTATCTGCCTAGCTTTGAATGTTACACTGAATAATATTGTCAAGTTCGTAGACGTCTTTGTTCACGGGGGGCAAGAATAGCTCGTTCACTCAGCAGGTTTGGGTATTGGGAAATACATTTTCAACCAATTCTTCTTTTGACGTCACTAAATTGCAGAAGTTATGAGACCATGAAATTAGTCCGGTGGTCAAATGAACCGGCACCTTTTCTTGCCCAATTTCCAACAATTGATGTAAGAATATCGATCGTTTTGCAGCTGTGCATGCATATTTGTAGTTAGTTGTTTCAACGTTTTTAGACGTCGCTGCAGAGTAGAATATTTCAGGCAAGCAATTACTTCTTCCGCTGGTGTCGACTGAGGAATTACAGGTAATGTTTGCCTGAAGTATTAGTGGATCCATTCGAATGCTTTGGAAATGTTGCACGTGGGAGTTTCAATGAATAGCACGTTTAATAACGTGGTAGCAAGGTCACAGTTATTCCGGACGACGCAAGAGCTGTTCATCAGTCTGTCTATCGTAGGTTCTTTGGATATGCCAGGTTGTCCGTCGACTCGCTCTCCTCGTTTGCGTCGTTAAAATGATTTTCTTCTTGCATTCCATGTGTTATACATAGCCGCTCCCAAATACAGCAGTGTTTTCGCAAAAGCGTCATTTTGACATAATGTGAAGAAAGCAGTTAACGTTGTAGCCGGTATAGATTCAGGACCATTTGTTACAAATTTGCAGCTGTGAAATAAACGTGCTGTCCATTTTCTAGATGTACTGCTAAGTGAAGAATAGCTGGGCTTCGTTCATGTATGGGAAATGAAAGAATTCGCCATAAAACTTCATTGCTGTTTATGTATCTTCCGTTATAATATGACCGCATTCTTATTACCCCTTTCTGGTTGCATGCCAAAACTGCCATGTCCTTGCCCGTATTCACGTACTTACAAATGTATTTGATCAATTTAACGGAGTTATAGTACTCCACGTTTACGTGTGCTTTGTATATTTTTGATAACAAAGGCGAACATGGAACAACCCACCGGTTGTCTACTACGATATTACCGTGTCATATTTGTATGGTTGCTAATTAACTACAATCCCCTGCACATATCGCTTAAAACATTTTTTGTCTATCATGCATATTTTTGGTCACAACTTCACGCAAATCCTTATCGACGTCGGCATCGGATGTTTCAGCGCATATTACATCGCCATTTTCGTTTGAGGTGATTTTCTTACAGAGCCAGATTCAAGCAGCGCAAAGGCCCAAATAGTTCATGTTTTACCATGAAGTCCATCAGTGATTTCAGCTTATATCTGAAAACACATGTTGAGATATCATGCCTATCCACGTATCCACCGGCGATTCCAGGAAGTAAGAGCTGTTGTACATCGTCCGAAGCTGGATTGCATGTGAATATAATGAGTAGTTTTGGACGCCCCGCAGCGTACTCATGCATATGACGTAGACTGCCTGTAGATGAAGATGGTAAACTCGTTAGTCTTCCAACGTTAGTTGTATTACCGTCAGTTACAACTGCATCTCACAAATGAAAGTACTCTTTAGAGTGAAACTTGGTCTGATTCAAACGGATGAATATCAAATGTTTTATACCGATTTTTGCATACATATCTACGATGTATTGGTGATGGCATTTCAAAATGTGATTGTCTTCATTCTCTCGAATCTTTAATCGATAAGAATGATTATTCATTGCGCTGCATTTCTTATTTGCTTCCTAGCCAATGACTGGATTTATCATCTTAACGTTTAAGTGATATCCATCGGCACCATCCCAGAAAATGATTGGATATTGCCAGGTATCAGACCATCGATAGGTTTCTGTAACTTTTGTCAATTGATCGGTTCTCCGATTATAACAATTGCCACTTCGTCTATAATTGGAGCATTGAATCTTCGCACATATTCTCCAGCAGGCATTTTGTCTGGATAAATAACACTCTTGTGCTTATTAGATGGCATCATGTCAATTGCTGTTTTGAACAAACGTGCTTAATTGTTTTTCGTGAAGAAGCTGTTGCAGTTGGGGAACGATATACCTTTTGATGCCGGTAGAAATTCCGCTGAATGAATTCTATTCATCATTGCCATCACCGATGAAATATATTTGTAGGAATTAATGTTGACCATCTGGGAATGGAAGCAGGTATCCGGCTTTTAGATTAAATTGTCCTTTCACTTTGAAAGTTGGCATGAATTGAGCAGTTACGAGCAGTAGTTACTAAAACATATCGATAATCGATTATCTTCGATGTATAGTGGTGTTTAGAAGTGAAATATCATGGTTTCGCGGACATTATGATTTTCGACTGCGCTAACCACAAGATTTCCAATCGTCGTTCGTCGTATGTTTTCCATTGATGTCCACAACAAAAAATTTACGCAATTTGAAGGTCACTGGGTATGGTCCAAAATGCGATGTGCTCAAAGGACTTTTCACTCTGTCAATACGAACGAATACTGTGTGAGCAATTTTCCAGATTTTTGGGGGTGCTCAGATTGTTATATGAAGCTTCTCTATACGAAATTCGAAGTATAAGTGCTTAAATTCGAATTTTGATCGTTGATGAAGAACTCACCGGAAACTTTGATATTTTGACCATGTACGAGCTCTGCTGGTGTGCAGTTGAGGTTATCCTTCAATGAGGTTCGAATACCCAATAAAACTGTTGGAAGGTCAAAACTGAAATGGGACGTATTGCAACCAGCTGTTAAGGTGGCGGTCAGTTGCCTGTGAAAACAGGCAGCCATTTTTCAGGTTTGATAAACTTCTGGCCAACGGCTAAAGCGGTCTACCATTGTTAGAATGTAATGACAGCCATTCGTATGGGCAGTGGGTTAACTACATGCCACTTGCTGGCTCAAATTTGGCGGCGAACCTGTCTTATTTATTATGGTTAATTTTGACATTTTTTTTTATCAAAGGCTACCATGTTTCTTACAGCTATCAGTAATTTCTTTAATGTTACAGCTGCTGTATTTTTACATTTAGTAAATTGGGCCATAGATCTTGTTGATTGACGTTGAGTTGAAATTGTGATTTGTTGTTTTTTTGCTTTACAGTTCGCAACGCTATAGTATGCAAACGGTTGTTTATTTTTTAATATTTTATGCATTTCGTCACGTTATTTTGTTTGTTTTGGATTAAGCCACCAACCTTTCTTTGTATACTGGTTTGTTATCAAACAAACAAAAAAGTTTTCCATTGAATCATTCGGTCGTTCACATTTCAAAAGAATTTTCTGTTTGGGTTATAGAATTTAAAAAAAATACACAACTATTGCTCCCGTTCTGTTTCGTGTTTCTATATTTTAAGAGTTTTGTTGAAGTTTGTAGCAAGCCGAAAATTTCAAGTCCAATTTTGATAGCATAAAGCAACAAACGCTTCATTCATCATGACTTTTGGTCTGTGTCGATAATGAGTAGTGACTAAATAAATGAAGTTTTTAAATTGTGTTTTGTACACCCGGTTAAGCGAATAAATTAATTCATCAAAAATAAATAGTGAGTAGTTTATTGTACATTTTATTACAAATAATATAAAATTTCATTCACGCAATCACTTTACACTCATATACAAAATTTGTTTAATACTAATATTTCACTTTCCTGGTCCATAACCGTGCCATTCTCGCTGACCGGTTCGAAAAACACCTCCACCACCGTAACTACGGCGAACTCCATAGCCACGACCTCTATATCTGCCATTTCCACCGTAACCGCCCCCTCGATATGCTGATTCAGCTCCTGCTAGATCTTCATTTTGATCATCAGTCGTTGGTGCATTATCGGTTTCAGTTTTAGCTGTTTGGGCAATTTTTGCCGGTAATGCCAAGACGGCAACAATTAAACAGAACAGAATCACAAAAATCTAAACAGAGCAAAACCAAATAATTATTTTATCACATTAACTATAGACACACTAGATACACTTACTTTCATCTTATGTTCACTTGTTATTGTTTAACTTATTTCACTTTACTTGTTGAGATTTATTCAAAATATAAATTTCTGTCCAGAATCACAACGTCTTATATACCATGGGGGCAAGAATTAAGAATTTAATGGTTTGATGAAGAATTTTTTGATTCTAAAAATAAATTTAGTAAATTATGTCGTTATATCGGCTTTATTTTTGTTTACGTATTTAAGATATATTCAACTTTTTGATGGTTGCACCAAAAATCTTTAAGATATGTTCGAAATGTATTGGTATCGTTAAACTTACATTTCATTTTAGTCAAATTCGTTTAAATTGTATGTAAGGAAACGTGAAATTATTTCAACATGTAGAACAAAAAATTTGTTAATATCTACTTGAACTTGAACCCTATTGAACTGTATAAGACGCTCTATCTATCCGAATTCACTTGGTTGATCATTAGCACCAGTGTTAAAAATAAATAAAAACAAGTTACAATAATTACAACATAATAAATTTTAGATTTCCTATTTAAACAAAATTTCACGTCGATATTTTTTTTTCACTCAAAATTTGAGCACTTTTTTTCTTAACATTTTTCACTCACAATTTTTGTTTCTTCAAAGTTTTACTCAAAATTGAACAGGTGTTAATACTCAGATATGTCATTGTTGTTTTTAAAACAATTTAATGAATATACCGAGATAATAAAAACAAAATGTCCATTCAACCATGTTTTCACTCAATTTTTGATAATCTGATTATATGATTATTTAAGGTTATTTGGGTTTCGAAGAAAGGATATTCTAATATCTAGCTTATTTTTCGTCAGAAATTTGGAGAAAATCTTAATTTTGAGTGAAAATTTGTGAACTATACGCCATTTGCACTCAACATTTTAACACGAAATTAACCAAATTTTATTACTGAAAGATTCTCAAATAAGGAGGAGATCGATTCAGTTTGGTTGTTAGAATTGTGTCAAACGTGCAATCATAAAGGCCATTTCACTCAATTTTATAGATTTTTAAATAAAATTGGATCTGTAGTGATCAGACAGGCAAACAGTCACAATGTTAAAATATTGAATAAGACAAGAGATTGCAGAAATACTATACGCCCTAAGTGGGAACAAGGTCATCTGCCAAAGAAGATCATCTTTTGATTTTGTTGGTACAATTGCCAATGAGTTATTTGGTGTGCTCGATCAACGTACCGGCAATGTCTGCAAGGACAGCATAGAAAAGTTAATTTCAAACCAGCAACACCACCAAAAGCTACTTACACTACAACTCAAATATCGATATTAGTATCAACTATCAACGTTATTAAGCACAGTTAAGTGGAGACCGATACTAAATTTCAGGCATTCAACAACACAGTGACCAACATCATTTTCCATAAGATCAATGAACATCCAATCAGGATTTTCCGTGCTGTAATTTAGACATAGCAACCGTATATAAGATAATCGACGTCAAAATGACGTCGTACTTATGATCCACCAGCAAGAATATGTCTACATCATCATGCCTTATTGGGATCACCAGTGAATTCATTGAAGGAGAAGAGATTTTAGAACTGCATCAAAACTGTGTTTTATAAGTTGATACATATTCAGGGGTAGGATATAGGACATCTAGCAGACTATTTGTGAATTTGATATGTGAACGTATTCGAGTGTTCGAAGTATTCGGTTCTTATTTAAATCAAATACGAATCTTATAACTTCAAAGATTCGAATTCGTTCGAATCGAATTCACAAATAGCACCTCAGGATCGGCAGTTCACTCTGAAAGCCCCATACTCCGAAGAAAGAAAGAGTGTTGAAACTTGTTTTCGATGTTGTGTATGTAGTAAAAGAAACGAATTTAATGATTAGATGACAAATTTAATAATCATTATTTAAATAATTTTCGATCTGTGACTTTTATGTTATACGATTAAATGCTGTACGCATCCAATAAGTATATATATACTTAAATTCAACTCGTTGTGGCTGCAACACTTTGTAAACAATCAAATAAATAAAAATCAGCATCAACAAGAATCTTCATAATAAATTCGAGACCTTGCAAATTCTTGTAAAGTGGTTTGTTTTTGGCAAATTTGGTTGATTCTTCAATGGAAATTTCCAATCACATTCTACTTTAAGCTTTAGTAAATTATGCCTTTCTTATCTAAATCATCTTGTTGTTTATTTGTTTGTTTATTTGTGCGTATGATTTTACGTTTTTTTCCGTTCTCAGAGCAACCATGACCTTTGCTATTGGATGCGTTTGCACGCAGATTGTCGATTTCGAAATGGCTTATTGGCACGTAAACTACCACTTTTAATTGGCATAAATGGGCTCAGCACGATATGGCAGACATATCTTGGTTTTTCTGCCCTTTCGTTTTCAATCTGCCTAATATCTGTTGAGTTTGTCAATGCGAATTCTTTGCATTGTTGACCTTAGTTCAACTACGTTGAGTTCCAGTTTCGGAATCAATTTGTTATAGCCATACCACATTGAAACCCTTTGTTCTTGGTTTTAGGCCAACGCATCATATTAATTTTCTGTAGCATTGGTAATTGGTTTCTGAAAGACATTCAGGGTATTATTTGATATAGCTCCACGTGAGGCTTCAGTTGAGGATTCAATTGAGGCTTAAATGGAGGAATGAGTTAGGATTAGTGTAGCATACATGCAGCATTGGCCGTTGAGTTTAAAGTTCAGTAAAGAGTTGAGATTAGCTCGAACTTAGGTTGAATTGAAATTGAGTTGGGCTTGAATTAGATTGAGCTGTGGCTGTGTGAGTTCAGAAATTATCAGTTGGGAAGTTATTTGGTGGTTGACTTAAAAGTTAGACTGAGTTGATTTGAGTTGAGCCTAAGTGCGAATGTAGTTTTCGGAATTTCTAGATTTGAGGAATGACTGCGGCATTTAGCAGATGGTTGAGTTAAGTTGAGGTGGGATTGAGCGCGGGGTTCAGTTTTGGCGTAGAGTTTTAGGTTGAATTTAGGGTTAAGTTGGAATCGAGTGGCGGGTTAAGCTGAGGTTTAGTCGGTGGTTAATGTTCAATATTTTTTTTTTTTTGGCCGATGCGTTATTGGGAAAGATCATTACATTCATATTCCGCACCAAAAAATTCAACAGGCTTTACATAGATGTCAACAAACTACATTTTTACGAACTACTTTTTTTATAACAAGCATAAAAATTCGCATTGAACAAATTCAAAACAAATTTGTTATACACAAGGTCTTGCTGAATTTCTCTTGAAGATTCTTGCTGACGCTTTTACTTTATTAATTCCTAATTTTGTGTTTTTGTTACTTCTAGAATTTACATAAAATTGGTAAACAATAATATGCATTAATTGCATATATTTATTATCAAAATTTAATAATAAATCGATCGTTAAATCAAAACTATTTTTGATCACATCATCAAATTTGTCATCAAAACGCTAAATTCTTATCTTTCACTCCACAGTATATAAGGTGTTGCAATTCTAGATTGAAAAGTATAATCTGAAGAAATATCATCAAGTAAAGTGAAATAAGTTGAAGAAGATAAAGTAAAAATAAAATGATGGTAAGTGATTTTGGTCTAGTGAATTATATCTAAATATGATAAAATAATTGTTTTTTTTTCTAATCTAGATTTTTGTGTTTTTGTTTGGTTTGGTTGTTGCCATCTCGGCATTGCCAACAAAAGTTCATAACGCAGAGGAAATTGAAACCAATAGCTTACCAATTGTTGAAGATCAAATTGAAGACCTAGTAGTAGCCGAACAAAGATATCGTGGAGGATATAGAAATGCTGGTCGTGGCTCTGGACGTAATCGTGGCTACGGAGGTGGAGGTTTTCTTCGAAGGGGTCATCAAGAATGGCACGGTTATGGAAAATGATACATTAAGTATATTTTAAAAAATTTGTAATTGTTGCGTGAATGTAATTTTATATTAGTTGTAATAAAATCTTTAAAAAAAAATTTGGTTATGTCTGAAGGGAATGAAAGGGTCTCTAGTTGAGAATTTGAAATTGTTGGTTTATCTTGGCCTGAATTAAATTTCGCCGATAGACATGAATTTGTTCCGCGCATATTAGATTCGTTTTCAGTAGGTATTGGGCCCAAGACGGCAAGCACTTGGAAACTGAATGCACCTTTTAAATTTTTCATAGAAATCCAAATTACTCTTCCAAGTGTTAGTTTGTATTTTTAATTGTTTAGACCGCAGAGGATAAAACATTTGTTTTCCTTGTCAATCAAAATCGGATATGAAATGGCCAAGTTCCTTCCTTATTGCCCATATGCCAGAACTTTATCTAAAAATCATTTCAGAATCCCAACTTCCATCGTGCGTGCTGAATTTCATCAGAATCTGATAAGAAATGGCCAAGTTCCTCCTAATTGGCCTATTCCAGAACTTTATCCAAAAATCATTTTAAAATCCGATTTTGTTATTTTTTTTTAATGGTGACCGACAAATTTTCGTTACATATACCCATTCTAATATGCAGTAACACGGCTATAAAAACTTCACTTCAAAAACGAAAGAAAAACCAGATCAACGTCAGACACATCAAAAGCGGTCTACTTATCTGTTTATCAAAAAAAAAACACACACAGGCGCTAACGACCTCCCTCAATGAGAATATCGTTGATAAAAATTGCCAAAGTGAAAAATGGATAAAGTTTGTGCTATACTCCAATAATTTCCCCTTCAATTTTCCGGCTTTCTGGAGAGTGCCGGTCGTCTTGAGGTTTTTATGATCTTTTTCCAGAAGGTCTATCTGCGCAGAGATACGTATTCGCAGGAAAGGCTAATTACAACTGGAGATCGCCTGGTATCCAGAGGGCTCCTTTCAGGGCTAGGCTTTGTAAGATGGACCCCCAGCACGGATCGCTTTACATCTTAATCCGGCCCATTTGCCATCATTTAGCGTGAACTGCCTTACTTAGGTTACTTTTTATCAACCGCTCATAACAAACGTGAATCTGGCGGCGACGGCAATTGAAAAGTTATATAACATGTTAGAATGAAAGACATTTTATACAACATTGCACACATAATACGTTATTATTTGAAGTTCAGTTCTGCTTTTAAAAGCGCACAATTGTTGTTGGAATATACCCGTTTTATCGACATTTTGAACAAATTTCATGGGATTTTGATAGGAATAGCCACTTACTAAAAAAGTTCTGTAAAAGTAAGCAGGAAGGAGTTTAGTCAAAAAGGAACTAAATGGAGTAAAGAAATTTAATCTTTAACAATCTTGTTTCCCATATTAAGCTTGAGCTTCTTCGACCGAACAAACGTGAATCCGAATAAAAAACGATTTTTGGGACTGATGGTTATTGCTTTTTCTGTGCCTATTATTAACAATAATATCCTAGACATTTAGCTGCAACGTGAGAATCTCAAATGAAAAAGTGGTCAACAATTGGACTTATCCTATATTTCAGAATTATAATAACATCTCAATCAAGCGAAGCTTCCAAAGTATTCCTATTTTCGAAGACATAGTTTTAAGATTGAGAAAGTAAAAATTATAAGCATATGTTCGTGAGCTGTCTTTATCATAACAGCGAATCGGGGATTTAATGACAGACAGTAAATGTATATTTAAATGTGATTATTGTTAGCAAAAACTGACAACAGAATTGCTGCGATCAGCTGAGCTCTATTTCATAATTTATAATTTTTCTGTGATTAAATCTTTCTCATTATACTGCATACAAATATCGTGTAGCTTGAAGCGATGGACGTATCATAAACTTCTGATTAGTTCTTTGCTCTGCTAAATTCTGCCGCTAGAATTTCCTCTTAACTTAATGAATTGTGTTTATCTAAAGACAAAATACCAATCGACACAATATGCTTTGGAAAAAATAATGCCAAAATACAAATTCACAATATTTCAATTCCTAATTCCCTATTTCCGGGGAAAACCAGAATAGTGCCAATGATAAGAAAATTGAGAGCAGTTTTAATAAATACTGCTGTGGATTTACCCAGCCCCCATCCATACGGATAGTCGACCATTTTATCCATTTTAGATTTACTAATTGCTGTCGGAAGAATGGTCGAAACTTTGAGAATAAGCGAATACATACCTTTATCGTAAGACGAAGCAATATTGGTTTTCAATATTTTGACTTTTGCGTGTCTGCTTTCTGGATAGTTCAGATTTATTGATGTATCTAGATTTACGAAAGTGCCTGCGATGGGCTTTTTAAAACTTAATATCGGAGTTTTCCATCTAGTCAGCATCGAACACTTAAGATTCAATCGCCATGAATTCTAAGATCAGTTCGCATTAGACCAATTCCGGGTTTTAAGTGATGCTAATTCTTGGACCATTTTGAGAATTTCTAACAAAAAATGGCGACTTGAACTTCTTTGAAATGAATGGATGGCCCTCCAGATTCGTCTAATATTATAATGTTGATATTCAGATAATGGGAGTAATTTGGAAAACAGTGCACTGAAAAGTTTTGAAAATTGAGGCCCAGATTAAATGTACACTGAGTTTAACTTCGGTTCGAAAGGACAACCGTTTTTTTTCTGCCTAAAACCACTTTGGACAACCACTGTATTTCGAGAACGGCTTATCTGATTTGCATCATTTTCGCTAATCTGTTTCTATGGTCAAGGCGGAAGATCGAAAAGCTTTTGGAACACATACTGCCAAACCAATTGACCAAAAACCACGTGGATATTAAGACGTGGTATTACCACATGGCTTTCGATCAACGTTGAATAATTTTTCATGGAGGGTTGAGTTGGGCGTTATTCTTGTATGGGTTATATTAAGATCGAGTTGAGGTTGAAACTAATCTATATAACCCATACATGAGTAACGCCCAACTCAATCCTCAAGCCTGCATTTGTAAATTGGTCAACGTGGATCGAAAACCACATGTTAATATCCACGTGCAGCTGTTCAATTGGGAATTTATTTAAGGTTGTGTTGAGGATTGAGTTGGAAGTTAACTTGGGTTGTTTGGAGTTAAGTTCTTGTACTCTACTACTTTGAAGTTATGTTGAGCGTTTAATTAGTATTGAGTTGAGTTCATGTGATAAAGCAGTTTTCGTAACGGGTTGAGTTGGGTTTCAGTTGGGGGTTTATTTTGGAGAGAGAGTTAAGGATTAAGTTAGAAGTTGCTATAGCTTGAGTTATTCTAGTACGCTTTTATTTTTAGGACCATAGCCACTAGGGAATTGAGTTAGGCGTTGAGTTTGGAGTTGATTTGGGGTTGGATTGCGGTTGAGTTGGAGTTGATGCAACCGTTAAGGAATGTTAATTTGAATGTTAATTTCTGTTGTTCTGAGTTGAGTTCAGGTATGCATGTAACTCATTTCTGGATTGTAGTCGAGTAGGGTGTTGTATTGGAATTAGTGTGGCGTTCAATTGGAGATTTATTGGCGGGGTTGAATTCGGGTTAAGTTAAAGGTTAAATTAAGATGATTTTGTTTATGCAAACAGTTTTCGAACTTTGTTGATTTAAGGATTGAGTTGAGGGTTTAGTTTGGTGTTGTGATGATGGTTAAGTAACGGGTTGAGTTTAAGGTTGAGTTGACATTGAGTTTAAAGTTGGGTTCACGGTTGAGTTGGGGTGGAACGTGCGTTAAGGTGAAGTTGAGTTGGAGGTTAGAGTGTGATCCGGCTGACGATTAATTTAGGGGTTGAGCAACATAATTTGGGGTATTTTTCAATAATTAACCACTTCTTGAAACTATCTGAACCACCATTTGAAGAAACAATTGTGGCCGACATTTTAAATCAGCATCACAGTTTACGATAGAAAACCATAGCTATCGAATTGCATAGTTAGGCTCCATGGTAACTTTCATCCCTAAATGTAAAAGCGCTCTGCTGGGCACAAAAGCCATTCGTTGAAAATAAACTAGTTTAGAACAGTCTGTATTTAATTAGTCTGACTAAATCCTACTGGCATTCCTCAAAAGTTTATGTATTATGAAAAAATTGGTTTTGTCTGAACTGAAGTTTCTCCAGCACTAACTATTGGAAAACTCATCAATACAATCCAACTCCACACATTAAAGGCTGCGCATTCAGCATTATCGACATTTGTCTTTTGGCTGGAAATTTTCGGCTAACTTTAACGGTAATGAACTATTAAGCGGTTTCGCGAGGACTCTTTAAATCGAAGAAAGTTTAAAAATGAATTGAAAATTGACTTATAGACTACTCCAAGTAATTTTCTCAGTTCAAGCCCCAACTACTGAACAAGGAATTCAAGAACAACCGCGAAGTCGACGTTATATTGCAGAAGCTACACAACAAAAATATGGAAAGGATAATTGAAACAATAATTCGGTATTAATTTACTGGAAATAGAAAGATCTAGGCCCCAGGAATTAGGTTCAGCCGCAGGAATTGAAGGTTAATTCTGCAACAGACAGTCGTTTCAATACCTTGGAATAGATTTTTGGAAAAATTTAACATCCTTCCCAAAATTGGGAATATGAGGCATGCGAAATAATTATTTATATCTACAGAGAAATATTTTTTCAGATTTTGGAAGGCCTTCGAAAACCCTGTGTATAAGTCCTCCGAATTTAGAACGAATAACGTAATTGGTTTTCCTCGTTCCAGTCGCATAACTTAATACGTAATTGAAAAATTTACCTAAAACTCTTCGTTTTTGTAATATTTCACTTTATCGAATTAAACGGTGCACCCTGTACACACAGGGTTCGTTACTCGAAAAATTAAAAGTGCTGTACTTTCGACAATTACGAATCTTTTTATTTAATATGTTAAGACAGTGATGAAAATACATTAAATTCCATGAAAATATATCTTCTTGATTTTGTTGACACCTTAGCTTGCAAAATGGACCATATGGATCTATAGTTGTAAGTCCGGCGAGTATGGAGGCCACTGTTGCGAAGAAATGTATTGTGGAAAGTGATTTTTGTAAAAATTGTTGGACGATGCCAGTACTTGTTGGATCGTCCAGCGGTCAGCATCAATGCATCATTTAGCACCTTTTGTTGGTACACTTGCTGTTTCACCTTAACGTTCTGGTCGATAAAAATGAGTGGAGAGCGACCGAAATAGGTGCTCGTTTACGCACAATAACTTGGTTGTCCAAATAGTCGCTGACCTTACGATCAATTTGTTTGTTTACATTATGTCGAACTGTAAAAAATTGTTCAACAGAAAATTCCAAATTGTCGAGGTCAGCGCTTGTGAGCAAGGCCTTCAAAAAATTATGGACTTCTTTTTTCTTGTGAGACTTCAATTTAAGTTAATTTTTTACTAAGCGGTTTACGCTTGAGCTAGAAGCTTTTGATTTTCAGTCAATTTTCGAATCATTTCAGGTGATTGTTTCAGCGTGTTATATCGCACGTGACAAAGAATAGTAACACAACTCAAAAAATCAAATTTTTTCAGGAGAGCAAAAGAAAAATCGTTTTATTTCGATTTTACTACACTCTTCTCTATAGGCTTTCAAAAATGTAAGAACGATACATTAAGCCCTCTCGTGCTTCGTATTTTTCCAGGTTATAAAATCAAATGTCTTTTCTGACGGATTAACACAAAAATGCAATTTTTTGAGTTATGTCACTTTTCTATGTCATGTCCGGTACATCCATCTGACCTGAATCAATCTTTTATACTTTTCTAGCCTATTTCATAAATTATTTTTATTTCAGCTATTAACCCTCATTTTGCTGTCCAATTTTTTGCACTTTGCCTGTTCTTTATATCGTTGTTACAACGAGTTAAGCAACCTAATTTACATCTAAAATTCAAATGCCACATAACTTCGCCATTTCTAAATTTATTTCATTACATATTCCAAAAAAACCGCTCCAGGCAAATATGGATGTCCTATAATTGAATTCGGAAATCGTCTATAATTTAAAACAAAACGATTGCTTTAAGCAATAAATGGTTGGTTATTTAAGTCAGACGACATAATAACAATAAATCAAAGTGACAACAAATAAATTATACAGTGGTCGTTAAAAATGAATTAAGTAACATCTTGTAAAGAGAGGTAGAATGAGATAAGACTCAAAACAGCTGAACGTATATTTATGTTATATACGAAAGGTCAGTGTACAAAAATAAAATAAAAATAAAAATTAAAATTGAAATGATCCGGTAATAAAGAAGAAGAAGAAGAAGTAACTTGGATGGAAATTTATTGCATTACAAAGTGTAACGAAGAAAAAAAATTAATTAGAGTAGAAGACAAAATGTTTACCTATACCATCATCCATTTTTAATTAAATTAACCTTTGCTGTGAAAGTGGGTACGGGTATAAAATAGATTCAAAATTTTCTTATTAATGAAAGTTTTTGTTATTTTGTTGGTACTGAAAGGCAACCAAAGAGATGATGGCCTGTTATGACCTAGTGTTATTTGTTATAGTGTTAAGTGTTATTTAATTCATACTTAAAATATACTAAATGCAAATGCCTATAATTATGGAATGATTACTAATCAACATCAAATAAAATGTTACAATAATGTTACCATAAAATGTACCTACTCTTATAGTTATAAAATAAATCATGCTAACGGATTTTTAATTGGAATCCATCACCATGGCTGACCATGCCTGATAATCACTGAATTCCAGACGATTTCGCAGCACTTTTTGTTTTGACAAGAGGCTTCGCTTACAACAAAATAGCACAAAAGTGATGTGACAAATTACAATTTTTTGGTATCTAATCAAATTATGGCATCCGCATGTTTAAACAATTGTAACACTTATAGTCGAAAGACATTGAATTTTACTTCGGTCCAAAAAGGCCAAAGTATTGAAATCCTGTCAAAAATTCCCGGTTGAAAATCGTTTTTCTCGACGTTTTGAAAGCCCCTGAGTCTGAAAAAGCAGAAAAAAAAATGTTAGTCCGTCTGGCTGGGCGTCTGGATGTCTCCATGTGTGGCTGTCTGGATGTTTGGTACCCATGGTATCTCGAGAATGGCTTGTCCGATTTGGAATTTTTTTTTTGGCATAATGTTTCTATGGTCAAGGCGGAGATTTGGAGAGCTTTTGGAAACCCAGGAGGAGCCATACAAATTGAACCAAAACACCTGGTTATATAAAATATTTACGAATTTTTTATATATGCTGGTTTAATTATTGAATTGGGCGATGAATTTACGGGTCAATTTGGGGGTTGAGTTGAAGTTCAGTTGGAGTTGAGTTGGGGTTGGATATAAAAACATTTTCGAATTTTTTTATATGTAAGTTAGCAACATGCTATACACCCGAAATGCTGCATCAACCAAATTCCACCACAACACTAACATAATACCATCTCTTTCATCTTGTAGATCCAGTGTTTGGACCATAACAACACCGTTGGTAACAATTAAGCATGGATCCGCACGAATCATCAATGGAAAATTCAAGATAGTTCATGTCATCAATCTAACCATTTACGAAGACATAATTGAAAGAATTTTACCCGAAATTAATCACATCGATCAAAGAAACATTCTTAAGCCTCAGATGACTCATCAAGTTGAACAAATCACCCAACTAATTTCAGAACTAAAGGGTCAAAATACACGGGTAATAAACGATCGATCAACTGGATTGGAACGGTATGGAAATGGTTAGCGGGAACACCAGATGCCACCGATTGGGACCAGATTGTTAATAGTTAGAACAAGATCATCAATAAGAATAACGAACAATACCAAATCAACACCGTCCTGATGAAAACGGTAAATAAAATCCTGAGCGAATACAATCAAATTATCGACTCATTGCATAAAGATGCGGATGGGAGAATACAGCAAATCCTGTTCAATAAACTTGGAATCAGCAAAGAAGAAATAAAGGAAATAATTAGAGCTGCACAATTAACAAAAAGCAAGGTTATCAACACAAACCTAATGAACAAGACGGAAATCGGACGACTCATTGCAGAAATGAGATATAGGTAATTGAATACGCAGAGCCTACGATGCTTGTAAAGGGTTCCATAATATTATATGTAATATCCATACCGAAAACAAGCAAACAGGACTATAACCATGTCCTTATTAGATCAACAATAAAACAAATTAAGCAGGTTTACTTAGAATATAAGGAACTTATCTTAAATCAACACCAGTTATTCGGGATAATGCAGAAATGCAACATGTTCTACGAAACTAACATTTGCGAGAAGAACTGCTTGAAGGAAATAAACGACGATCATTTTATCAGCCAACTAATAAGGGGTACGCATGCAAATTGTGATTACCAATTCAACAAAAATCAAATAATTGAAACACTGAACGACCACACAATTTACCAGAACAACTTTAACGGTTAACGGTTATTTCTGTTTTTTTAATCACAAGAAGAAATCATTACTACAAAATACGGTAAACCAACTCAACAACAAGGGATATTCAGCTGTTTACCAGAGCTCCATACGGTTACCTTAAATACATGACCCACGGGCCGTAGATCTTTAAAGGGGGAAGAGTTAGCAACGTGATATACACCAGAAATGCTGCATCAACCAAATTCCCAGACATAATTTGAAACCTGTTTTTTATGTAGTAACACGCCATATACCACAAATGCTGTGTCAACGGAACGTGTTTCAAGAAGTCAACGTTCTAAATTCTTTATACACAACGTCAATATAAGAAAAGGTAAATCTAAGAATAAGGATTGATTTGAAGCTTAAGTTAGGGGTCAATTTGCGGGTTCAGTTGAAGTTGAGTTGGGGTTGGATAGGATGTAGTGAGTTATTGATCAATTTTTTAGTAGAGTTTCCGGTTGAGTTAAAGGTTAAGTTGGGTTCTGTTTGTGAGTTGAATTAGGATTGAGTTGTGGTTTAGTTGAGGTTGGGTTTAGTGATCAGTTGAGCAATCTATATATAGGGAAACCACACTGCAACGGAAATCGACGGGACCAAAAAAGTTGTCCGTAGTAGTAAGGTGTCCGTTAAACTGAGGATTTGTGATTTTTTGTTTATAAAAATTTTATTGGGATTTTTAGACGAAGTTCTTGAATATGGTTAAGTAGGATGGAACTTAGCCATTCCTTAATTGATTATTATGAAATTTGACATGTGCGTTGGAAATGTGATTATAAAAAGATTTTTCTATAAAGTTCTGGAATATGCCCAGTGAGGACGGAACTTGGCTATTCCTTAACCGATTATGATGAAATTTGATATTTGCGAAGGAAATACGATTCTATAACGATTTTTGGATAAAGTTCTGGAATATGGCCAAAAATGATTGAACTTGCCTATTTCTCAACAGATTATGTTGAAATTTGACATGTGCATTGGAAATGGGATTCTAGAATATGGCCAAGTAAGATGAACTTGGCTATTCCTTAACCGGTTCTGATGATACTCTACATGTGCGATGGAAATGGGGTTCTCAAATGATTATTGGATTAAGTTCTGGAATATGGCCAAATGGAACTTGCCTATTTCTCAACCGATTATGATGAAATTTGACTGCGTTGAAAATACGATTCTAACATGAGTTTTAGATGAAGTTCTAGAATATGGCCAAGTACGATGTAACTTGGCTAATCCTTAACCGATTATGATGAAATTTCACATGATTTGTAGATGAAGTTTTGGAATATGGCCAATTAGGATGGAACTAGGCTAATTTTAGACGGATTTAAGTGAAATTTGACAGCTGCCATGGAAATGAGGCTCTAAATTGATTTTTGGATAAAATTCTGGAATATCAATTGTATTATGGTTTGTATAGGTATAAAAATTGTGTGATTGTGATGGAAATGGTGATGATGGTATGATGGTATGATGATATGATGGTAATGGTATGATGGTCCGATTGTATGATTTACGGTTAAGTGAGTTGTTTGGTTGGGGAATTATTTAAGAGTTGATTTGAAGTTAGGTTAAGGGTTGATTTGAAAGTTAATTTGGGGTTGTTTTGGTGATTGATTTGATGGTTTGGTTGGCGGTTATAGTGATTGCGTTTAGAATTATGTTGCGATTGAGATGGAGGTTGATTTGTGTTTTGAGTAATAATATGCGATAACGCGCTTCGTGACATCTCATTCAGTAACATTTATAACTGCTCCATTATGTGCTCTGCTTAATGTGAGTTTTACTGTTTAGGTTTTGTAATGTCTGTTTTAATGAATAACTGTTTGTATTTATTTTAAACCTAGTGCTATATATACAAATGGTATCTTCGGATTAAATAAACGACTGCTAACGTTTCCAACCCGTAAGAATGGTACTTACTCCCCGGTTCGTTAGTTATTTTACTGAAACAAGACATGGAATGCATTGCTTAACCATAACCTAAACGACTCATCAGTATGTAACTCTGTATAATATTGCGAATGATAAAAAGCTAAAAGGAATTTAAGAAAAGCTTTGATTTTAAAATTTCAAACGCTTCATTTTGCTTCTGTTAAACCTACGAATCCCTGAAAACTCGATCCCTTACAATGTTCCAACTTGACTTTGTCCGGTATACACTTACTCAAAAGTAAGTTAGCAGGACTATATTGTACCCACCCTTTGTTAATTTGAAAATGGCTTGGAACACAATGCAACGAATTTTTACCATACACCTTATTACACACGCAGGTACATTGTTGTAGGTTCAACGTTCGTTGTACTTTAAGGTTTCAGTATTGGATAACTGATGACTGTTTTCTTTCGGATTTCCAGTATTCACTAATTGATGCGATGTAATCGACGTGTTTAACTGCTCCGCCGATGACAAAACATAACCTCTCGCTACACTCGACTGATTTTTTGTATTAGTACTAACGTATCAACTTCGTCGAACGTACTATCGAAATTCTCTAAGAATTGTTTCTCGAATTCTCGCGATGATCGTATTTTCAACTGTACGCTGTGATACCATAACAATGATGCTCCCTATAGACGCTGTACCAACACCATCAATAATAAACGGTTATTCACGTTATACGATTCCTTAATCGCTTTTATATTTTTGATAAATTGAACGGCTGTTTGTGAAATTAGAGTTCCAGGATCAAATGCTGGCAACAATTGGACAACATCTCGAACCGATAAATCGACACTTATCACATCAATTTGTTCGTACCTTAGTTGTTTCGTACATTTGATAGGTATTGTAGCACTGACATGATTCAACTTGGTCCTCTTTTAATTCCAGGTTGCCCGTACTCCGATCGTGCATCACAGCCAAAAATGCACATTTTTGCCCGACGTTTCTAGATTACGTTTTCTTAACTCATATTTAATTTCATGAGTATTCATTTTCACCCCACTAAACCACTATGTAATAAATAATGAAAATTTTAAAATTATCCCACTTCTGATAATATGAAGAAGTTGCGTTGTAAGCAACCTACCCGTCTGTTCTTCAAGTAAAATAAAAAGCCCGTTCTCAAATATTCCGTTAATCGATATCTTTATTAATTAAATATGACATTATTTTTCGACGGTATATAGGTACTCTAATAATCAAAAATAAAGATCCAATGATACAATAATATAATAGAACTTGTAATACTACGTGGAAACCATAAAAGTATTACAGAGACATATTATACATAAACTAAACTAAGCAGGAACTGTTATATTTTGCATTTTGTTAACTGTTATACTTTATATTATTGTGCTCTAATATCATGTTTTCATTTTTAAATGTTGAACACACTAACTTGCTATCTGTAAAAGTGTTCTGCATTGTTTGTACAATTACTTTTGTCATACCAATGTCTAACGTTACACAATAAATTAGCGTGTACTAATCCAATTTACGTACATTTAAAATAAAGTTATCAAGTTTTACTGTTATAGAGTACATTCATAAACACAAAACTTATAGGGTTGGCCATGACTTTCGAGTCGAACGGTTCTGTTTTTTGTTTTTCTAAATTTTCCCTAAAAACGTATTTTGCTGTATTGTTGATTGGTCGGCGCACGAACGTCGCAGGTGTAAACGTGTTTTTGCTGTGAAGCCGAAGTTAAATTGAATGTTTTAAAAATTATAAATGTTAAAAGGAGGTCGTAAATTTGTGGTTGTCCTGGATTCGGTCTCGATTCTTCATTTCAAGGCGTGGTGAACGTAATCTGGAGGCTTTTTGTAGTTTATGTTTGGACCTCTGAGGGGAGGACAAAAAGGAAAAAAACAAAAAAATTTCCAATGGTTTTTGAACAAATTGTGGATCAGGTCCCGAAGGCGGGTTAATATACGTTGTGTCGTTTCTTTATTCACATTTATAATAAGATTCACATAATGCTGGTTTATAATTTTTAGTCGGATTGTAATAATGTCCCAGTGGAGGGTTGCTGCAACATCGATTGCTGCTGGTCGAGTCTAAAGCGGAATAATATTCCTTATGCTGGTGTTTTTGTTAATTTGACTTTGTTTGGATACAATTTTGGTTACTTTGACATGATGGATGATTGTTTTGCGAAATGTGAATTTTGCTATAAACGAAGTTGGCCGCAATTTGTACTTTCTTTTCGATGTTGTTCTAGTACAAATGTTAGATAAGTTCGATTAATATTAGTAGATTGCTGGTTAATTAAATTGTAAACTGAACCGTGAGGATTTCAGAGTTTTTTAATTTTTAGTTTATTCTAAAGTAGTACCTCGTGATAATTAACAAATTTGATCTGGATTTTCAGAATATCGGGGAACCTAATGCAGGTGTGGCGTCCGATCGCGTTAAATATTATTTTTTGCATGATGTTTTGTGGTTTGCTGGGCGCCGTCGTTGACGTCGACTGGGAAGAGAAAGGAAAGAGGTGTACAATAAATGATTAGTCTAAAGGCGATCAAAGAAAGAAGACGCCATTTTTTGAAGTCCATAAAAATATAGATTTCATTTTGAAAAATTAATAAATAAAATTAAAAAAAACTATTGGTGCGAATTGTTTATTCAAAATAGTGCAAAGTAACGTTTGGCAACTATTCGTTCTCATATCTAAATTACGAAGGAATTTGTGTGCCCCTTACACACTTATCTAATAGAATAGTGGGGGAGAACATCTTTAATAGATAGGCCGCCATAAAGTGGTGACCCCGACGTGATTGTGTGGGGTTGGCAAAAATACAAAACACCGGAATTTAATCGATTAAACAATAAAAAATACTGGAATAGCTCTTCCGAAGTAAAGCCGCGTGCGATAAAATTTAACCTATAATTTCGGGGGAAGCAGCCGTTTTTGAGCAAATCGCCGAAATTTTTTATTTTATCGGTATTATTTCTTGTAGTGTGTTATTTAATGAGACATACTGTTAACGGGAACGAGACGGATGGCGAAGGCACTGACCCAAAAGTGGGGCCAGGTGACATGAGCAGCTCTCTCGAGGAAAGTATTACGGAGTCGGCGTTGAAGTTGTAGGAAATGATCGAGTCGTGAGTGCAGAAGTTATTTGAGGCTCGTTTGGCTGAAACCGGTGGTGAGTTTTCAGGGACTAAGGATACCCGTTCATCATTTGTTAAAACAACTTCTTACGGAATTAATTCGAATTCACAAGATGACAAAAAATCATTCCCGGAAATCGCGCACGTTGCGTTCAAACCTCAACCGTTATACGCGCAAAACCCGGCAGTATGTTTCGAAATCCTGGAACAACAGTTTTCTGTTGCGCACATAACTCGTGAAGCCACAAAGTATTCACACGCTGTCGGTGCTTTGGACGCGAGGCTGCATGACCAATTCGCTGGTGTTATTATGAGCGACAAGGTTGCATCACCGTATTCTAAATTTAAACAGGAGATCCTTAAAGTTCTCGGAGAATCAGATAAGACCAAACTTGCATAATTTATTGCATGGCCTTACATTGGGGGACGCGAAACCATCGCAGCTTCTTAATAAATTCAGACTTAATGTGGGCGGTAAATTTGATGACGACTCCATCCAGCAACTGTGGATGCAGCGATTACCACAACAAGTTCAGTTGGTGTTGTCTCCTTTCGAGAACGATCTGTGCTTGACGGTATTGGCTGAACGAGCCGATAACCTTATGGAGACGTTGTCGCAGCAGCAGGTTTATATACGGTTCAAACAAATCATAGCTCGCTTGTTACACCCTCCACGCCTGAGCTTGATGAGAGATGGTCTAAATTTGAGTCTCGTATAATGAGTCAGGTGTCTGCCTTGATGGAAGTCAAGAGACAATCTCGTAGTGAATCAAGGGATCGTGCTTCGAGAAATCAATCTCGTTCTGATTCTTACTGACTATTAATAGCCGAAAAAAATACAAATCGTAAATTCTTAATTGATACCGGGGCGGATATCTCCGTAATAGCACCAGATTTTAAAAGTGATACGGGGGTTAGTGCTGAATTTAATTTATATGCGGCCAATGGCACGCGTATTAAGGCTTTCGGCACACGTACACTTCATGTCAACCTCGGACTTAGACGCAATTTTTCTTGGAATTTCACTATCGCGGACGTGTCAATATCGATATTGGGAGCGGATTTTTTACGTATCACCGGGATCATTGTGGATATCAAAAAACGTCGCATCATAGACCCTCTAAATTCCGTGTACACAGCTGGTTCACTTACCGTGTTGTCGAGTCCTGCTTTATCAATTACAGTTCCATCACCCGGGAATTGTTCAATACCGAACCAGTGAAACATAAGGTGACTCATTGTTAGGAAACCCGATGCCCACCGGTATCGTGTAAAACAAGACGGCTAACTCCCGACAATCTTCGAATAGCCAAGGCACATTTTGAGGAAATGATGGCGCAGGGCATTTGTCGGCCCGGTAGTGGCGCATGGTCCAGCCCACTACATTTTGTGCAGAAGAAAAACGGGGAATGGCGTTCGTGCCTTGAACAACGTTACGATTCCGGATTGTTACCCTATCCCGCATTTGCAAGATTTTTCCGCCCAACTAGCAGGTTCTCAAATTTTTACCACGTTAGATCTTGTGCGGGCATACCATCAGATCCCGATAGAGCCCACCGATATCCCAAAAACAGCCATAGCCACACCCTTCGGTTTCTATGAGTTTGTTAGAATGACCTTCGGACTCCGTAACGCGGCACAATCTTGCCAGAGGTTGATGCATGCGATATTACGAGGTTTACCATTCTGTTTCATCTAACTGGAAGATATTTTGGTGGCGTCGATTGTCTAACGCCGGTCTCGTGATTAACGTAGATAAGTGCGTCTTCGCCAAAGGCGAAGTTCTATTTTTAGGTCATAAGATTAATGCACAGGGTATTCTACCATCGCCGGAACGTGTCCAGTTAATTACCCAATTTGAGCGACCAGTGAACGTCCAACGGTTAAAGCGATTTCTGGGCATGGTAAATTTTTATCGACGGTTTATTCCCGCGGCAGCTAGTGATCAAGCTGTTTTGAACGATTTTTTAAAGGGGTACCGAAAAAAGAGCAAAATTTTCATTGATTGGTCCGAGGCAGCAATTGAATCGTTTGAGAGTGGCAAAGCGAAGTTGTCAGAGGACACTACTCTTGCCTACCCCGTGATGTCAGCACAGATGTGTATTATGGTAGACGCATCCGATACCGCGATAGGAGCGGTAGTCCAACAACGGGTGAGCCAGGCATGGCAACCCTTAGGTTTTTTTTCGTTCGTCTGACACCAGCCCAGAAGAAGTACATCACCTATGATCGTGAGCTGCTGCGGCTTATTTGGGTGTGAGATATTTTCGATACTTGGTTGAGGGCCGTTGTTTTACCCTTTATACCGATCACCGGCCACTGATTTCTGCGTTTTGGGTTTTTAGAAAATTTAAGCACGCAGGGTACAGGTAGTTTTCAAATGGCGTTTTCTTGATTTTTTGCAACCTTAATTCACAGGAACTCAAGGTCGGACTTTGTACTTTAGAATCTAATTAGTGTGCTATCATTTTGATTTAGGTTGCTGGTGGCGTTAATTGGAATTCATTACAGGATAGAATTCATCACAGATCAAACGTTTATAATCTTAGCGGTAGGTCTGCGGAAATGCTTCATTTATAACGGCAGTTGTGCTATACTGTAGTTCGGGTTGCGATAGTGACCGGTATTGCGGAAATCATTTGAACAAGTAGCTGATACTACTACTGTTGATAATTAATACTGATTAACAATTGAAAAAGTGTACAGAAATCTAACCCAGCAAAATAGTAAAAGTCATTTCAGAATATAGTTGGTAGTCGAATAAACTACAAAATTAGATTTAGCTAGTTAGTTAATAATTAGATATAGACAGCTCTTAATCATACTGCAACAACAAATTTCCGGATGCGGGTTCTGAAATCTGAAGCAGTCAAGGGAAACAAACACTAATATTAATTCATAACAGGTTTATAGAAATTAAATTAAACTTAAATTTAAACTGAATTGGTTGAGGGTATGGTTAGTTATTTAAAAATCAATCCATCAATTAAAAACAGCCCAAGGAAGTAAGGTGGTGAGAATTATATAAGGGGTAATTGATATCCAAATTAATATTGACTTTTGGATGCCAAGGATTGAAAGCAATTTTTAGAAAAAATGTAACTAATTGAAATTGACCGCCAAGGTGTTTGTAACCGGGTCGATCTCAATCCTGTACTAACAATCCAATCTAATCCTTCCAAGTAAATGTAAAAAGGGTGTACGGTGCGCCCGGCGTCAACCGGGTAATCTTGCTCAATGTTTGGTTGTACACTCAAAATCAATCAATCAATCAATGTAGGATTGTCCAATGCGATATTTATTGTATAGTTCAAGAGGTAGATCAATCATTTGATTTCGCTCACCCAAAAATCGAATGATGATCGTTGACAGGGATAACTCATTCCTTTCAAAGGCACTCAAATGGATAATTATAATATTTCAACAAGCTCGTTGTAATCAAAACTCGAGTAGGGAGCGAGTAGGGAGCTACCTTTTAGCTATCTTCGCAAGTCACTGCTACCATACAGTCCAATCGTATAAAACACAATCACATTTTTTTGTTTTTACATTTTATTACAAAAAACTATAAAATTACATTCAAAACAAGCATAAAATCTTAAAATTATTAATGGCCTTTAAAGCAACTCATATTGTATTGAGATTATTTTCCATGCCAGCCTCCATGACCGTGATGACCACCTCCATGACCACGACCACCGCCATATCCTCTACCGTATCCTCCATGGCCACGTCCACCACCTCTATACCCGCCATATCCACCACCATGACCATAACCCCCTCGATGTGCTGTTTCAGCTCCTACCAAATCTTCATTTTGATCATCAATTGCTAAACCATCGCTTTCAATTTCAACAATATTGTCGACTCCTGCTGGTAATGCCGAGATGGCAACAATCAAACAGAATAGAAACACAAATACCTGGATATGGAACAAAATACAAAAAAAAAACAATATTAGGACACTTTAATATATAATTCACGGGACAAAATTCACTCACTTTCATTTTATTATTTTTCACTGTAGTTATCTTTATGTATATTACTCAACTAGTTCTGATCAAATTTATTTTGTTTATACAATTCAGCCAGAATTGCAACACCTTATATACTGTGCGCCAAAACCAAGAATTTTGTGGTTGAATGACAAATTTGTTATTGTTTTGATTTATTGTTGTTAAGTAAATCTCTTGTTGTTGTTATTGCTGATCGGTGATTTTTTTTTTAGGTTTATATTGTAATTACAAACATTCCATACTTATGGTGTGTGTTTGTAACATTTGCGCGTAAATACGTATAATGTATAAAAAAATTCCACTTGTTGTTTCTACAATAAATCTTGTCGAAAAAAATTGTTATTCTTATAATAAATCTTCCAAAGGTAAATAATGAGAGAACTTATAAAATTGCCAAGGTTATTCCTAAGATATCTGATTCATTTATTTGTGTCATAAATTTATTAACATCTATTCAAATCAAATAACTCAACATAATTCAAATTAAAAACGATCATATGTTAAATCCACGATTTTGTTCCACAACTCGAGAATTCCTGCGTATGAAAATTTTATAAATTCCAGAAATTTTACAAAATATTATTAATGCTTTCATTTTACGTAAGTAAAAGAAAAATGAACGAAAATTTTCGATCTTGAAATTTTTGGAGATTTTCCTGTGTTTATCTGAACCAGATACGGTTTAACCAAACGAATTGAAACTTTATATTTAAGCTTTTTTCATAAATTTGGAGGTACCAGTGAATTTTATTCCAAATCGGCTAGCCGGAAATGGCCACTGCCAACGAATGATTTAGAATTCGAAAACCTAATAGAATCAAATGTCTCTTTAAAATTCAAAACAACTCCCAGTTTTTGGAACCATTAAAGAAATTTTAAGCGATGTTTCAACGGGTACACAACGTTGGTTTATTCCTAAGTCATTTCGTAAACAAATTTACGAAAATGTCCCTCATCCCGATATCCGTGCTACAGCCAAACAAATCAGAAAAAAATTCATGTGGCCAGCAATGAACCAAGAAACACGTCAAAAGTAAGACTGAAACTTACGACCAGACTTATGACGAAATTCACTTCGATATAGTCGGACCTTTACCATCATTCCATTGTATTTCGTACTGTTTGTGAACGCGTTGGCCAGAGGATACCCCAAATTCCGAATATTACCGCACAAACCATAGGTGATGCGTTGATCAAAACATGGATTTGCCAATTTTGGGTACTATCGACGGCCACATGGACAGCGTGTTCGACAAGTTTTCCAAATCACTTGAATTCCAACGCAAACGAACCATAGCTTACAATCCAGCAAGCAATGGTTTAATAGAATAATGGCAACATAATTTTAAAGGCGCAATAATGTGCGTCGCAGAAAAGTAAGGTCGTACTATCAACATGTCGGATCGTTTTCGGTAATTTTGTATCGCTCACTTCCAAGTGGATCGCTTTGACACAAAGGCAGACTGCAATAAGAGCCTTTTCAGTTGAAGCGTTCTTCCGTTTACTCGTTTTGATGACTATTGGTCCAGCATATAGTCTAAACCTGATCTCAGAGATGGTCGACTAATGATACGGTGCTCTGCTGGAAGATTACTCATTTTCGGTTCAATCTGTCGTGATATATCGTTTTATTGTGTAACGTGCTCCAATCAAGTATTTGGGGGTTTCACAATAACTTGATTGAGAATGGTTTAATCGTCTCGCAACTCGTACAGTATACCTTTGTCGTCAATAAATGGATTTACAAATGACAAATGAAGGATTTTAGATAGTGAATTGAGTGACATAAGCCATAATTTTGCGTAATCTGAACCAAGAAGAATATTTTACTATAAACTACACCATCATGGTTTCGGTTTGAGGTGTTTCGACGAATACACTGACAAATCTGTAATTGCTAACCATTGTGGACCTTCGACCACTTATTTAATGTCCAAATTGATTGGGGTTTCACTCCCCGAGTAATGTGATCAGCAATTGATTCTGATATGACTTGACATGAGCCCAGCTACTCCCTCAAGGATTCTCGATGTTCTGTTGGCGATAAAACAGGTCCGTCTTTGTGGAATGTCCGATAACCAGGTGAGCACAATCATAGAGTCGGTCATATCGTTATATTGTCGTAATTTAAGGATTGAATGCAAACTTTGGCTCAATCGCATACTAGAACTAATCCGCACATTATGCCGCTTCAGATGCGTCACATAATGCATATATTTGGATGGACCTTGAATTCGGGTGATTTATTGATGAACCATATTGTCATGGACATTCTTCCAAGTTGTAATGATGGTATCTGGTAACCGTGAATCCCAATCAAATTTGAGTAGACACATTTTTTGTAGAATGATCTTGAATGGATGATTACGGGTGTTAACGTATACGTATCTCGACTGCTGGATCTTCTTCAATTAGCTTGATTGTATTTTTTATTTCTTGTTGAGAAATGAAACTCACTGTTACATAAAATGTTAACAATATTATTTTTTAGACATTTAGGATCCTCTAATGAATCACAACCAGTCAATAAAGGTCATCGACGTAGAAGTTAATGGCAATTACTTCGGAGGCTTCAGGATATGACATTTGAAACTCCTCAGTAGACCGTTGAAATGTTCATATTGCTAAATACGGAGCATATGCAGTGCTATACGTAATATAGTGTCTAGCTTATAGATGATTATTGGGCCGTTTAACTTATGGTCACCTGCCAGTACATTTTCTGATGTCGGCGATCTCGATGTTGATTTTTCCATGTGGAATGAAATATTAGTCGTCATCGCCCAAAGGAACCGTTGATCAGGGTAGATGACTCACTAAAACCACGAATGAATTCCTTTTTACTCCTTGTTGATCAGGGTAGATGACTCACTAAAACCACGAATTAATTCCTTACTACGCTAATATTTTACACCAGTCGTTGCTAGAATTTAGTAAAGATTGACCTGAAATTTCTTCAAGTTTCCAAAAATTTCTTCAACAGTATACTGATGTTGTCTTCATGGTTATTTAGAGTGGCTGCTCCAAGACCAGCATGAATATATGTAGGCAGCAGGATCTGATTTCAATGCACCTCCGATGAGCCAACCTAAATTTTGAGTTTTGGAGAGTGGGCAGACCAGAAATTATGCCAATATGCCACCTACCAATATGTCTATCTCGTTATGTTTCTGGAATTTGGTATCTACCAACGTCGGGAGGGGATGTTAGAATGGATAGTGTAGTGGTTATCTAGCTGGTGTTGCTGCTCGAACGTGAACAGAAATCGGTGCTTGCGTTCGTTTTAAATCTAGGCGTTGGATTGAATCAAGCAATATCCATGCTAGCTGGAGCTGTTTAGTACATGATGACATATGAACAACCACTGTCGGCAGGATAGTATCATATCTTGAACGTAACGTATGTAATACGATTTTCAAATAAATTTCAGGTATCGCTATATGTGTACCTGGCTTAGCTGGTCTTATCTGAACTTTGTTCGGATTCGGTGGGTCATCACAATGGATGTAATGATTTTTGATTAGTGATGGATTATTAGATGATATTGTCGATGTTAAGTGATAATTATAAAGCAGCGTTTATTACAAATAAGGCAGCATGTCTTATTATAACACTTTTTACTAATATGACCCTTGCGCAGATAATTACAGCATAATTCATTGTCAATTACAGTTTTATGGCTGGATATGATCTGCTGGATATCATCTCATTCATAAGTGGTATAACACTTATTAATCAGATGTGAACTGCTACAGATTTGGAATACACTTGTTAAGTGGCTCATTTCTTAGTAATTGGCTCATACATGTCCAATGAGTCACATTTTACATTTAAAAAACGTGTCTCGGCATCAGGACCCAACGCTTGTAATCGATGGATAACTTCAACAGCGTGTTCCGCTATATGCCTTTATTTATTCCATTTCTTGCTGACACGATGTTTGATCGAAAAATGATTGAATATGTGAATTAGTTATCGGATTTAACTTGTTGTACCCCTTACATAGCTTATCGCAAACCTCTGTCTAATTGGCGTCAATAATACAAATATAGCGATTCTGAAATTTGTGCATGTTACTCAGAAATATACTATCGTGTACCATTGTCGTAAACAAGTCATGAAATGACGGCTAATATTGATAATCTCCAGAAAACGGTGCAATATTTATCTTGAGCAGGAGAAATCTGAGGAGCTTATTCCTTCATAGAATATTCCTTGCTGTGTCACAAAATGTTCGAAGGTTGAATTTAAGTCAAGGGTATCAGCAGGTATGAGTTTTCGCTTTGTAGATACTATTCAGAAAATTATTTAGAAAAAAATCTTGCATTAGTAGCCGTTTTAACAGAAGTGGATGAGAAATGATTTCGGACCCTCAATACAGCAATATACGGCATTATTGTGTAGTATTGTATTTATCAAGAGTGTTCACCAACCATGTAGCCACGACACTTCTACTGCTATTCCTAAAAAAATTATGATTGTGGATATAACACCCGCATCGTTGTGAAGTTTTCAACACATTTTATGCGAGCGTACTTTATTTAACAGTGTAATTCAACCATAAATAGGACCCATCAGGCTACCACGATGTGTCCTGTTTATCGTGTCTAGCTAAGTGTAGGATCGTGTTCCTCATATTATGGGAATTAACTGGCGCCGTTATGATTGTCATTCCTGGAACAATTCCATCAGCAGTGTCTAAATACTTCCTAATACTTTGGCTGTTTGCCGTGGGTAAATTGAATGCCTCACAAGGTCTTACACCAACATGCTCAGTTTATGATCTTCAAATTGATTGTTGTTCAAATTCATGTACAACGTCAACGTCACATCCGTTACGGTTGTTTTTCTCGTCACATTTCTGGCTGCAGGAAAACGAATTATTTGATTACTCACTGGAACTCATGATAGGGACCAAAATGAACATGCATATTTTGTTTGTTTGTACACGTTCTGGAGAAAACGAAAATTTACTCATCAATCAATTTTTTACTGCATTGAATAGTTCTTGCGCCTGTGTACTATTATCTGTGACAATTTCTGCAGCTATTCGTCTGGTTTGTCGTAACGCCAAATACCAACTAGATATGATCTGCCTTGGTAACCAAGCTTTTAAACAGGGTAAGGTACCTCTTGGTGGAGGTAATTTTAAATTTTCCGACCTTTTATTTGAACAGTACGGCGCGCATCGAATGTCATCAAGAAGGTTGTTTTGCCCACCTTAGGTACCTAACCTAATGTAGTATAGAAACCAATTTATTTACATTTAAGTTTTTTAAATAACCGAATTTTGTATGGTGCAATGGCAGTCTGCCACGGATTAGCCGATAATAAAGCAGCTTGCACGGCATATTCTCAGCTGAATATCAGCTGAGTTTGCCTGTTAAGAGGTAAGAAGAATCCATCTAAAAATGCTTGAATGAGCAAATGTTTGTCCTATGGACACAATTTGCTCTGATAAAGCATGAATCACTACTGATAATTAAACGATGAGGTATGTTCACTAAAAGTGTTTTTTATTCGTACTTATGTAGGTGAAGTTTGTTGCAAGTTAGACAATTACTTACATCTGGACATTGTTCAGTTTGATTCATTAAATTCTTTCGAATTTTCGTACTACAACTGCAAAACTTCAGCCACCTTTTGCAGCTCTTAAGCAACTCACCCAACCCATATGTCATCCTACCAGAACTCCAGATCGGGCTAATGACACTAGTAATTTGTTAAGTCTCTTCCTAACAAGTTACCCTGTGGTATAACCACATCCGTCGATTACCCCCTAGGAAATTCCGACCATCGGCTTAATACTGCGGAATTTTCTGCATCGCAGACATGTAATATGAGCTTACAAAATTTACATTAAATCAAAGGAACAGTTCATTTCGTCTAGGCTCGACGAGTGGAAAGAGGCGACCGTTCTCAGGGAAGCATCTATTCACATTTATTTAACAAACCCAACACCTCCAAAGTTAGCGGCTTTCAGAGTGGCTGTAGAAATCATGCGCTTTCAACTATAACTAGAAATTTTGTCAAATTCTGAATTCGGACAGTGGTTAACGTTCTTTCTGGGGATTCGACCGTGAAGTTCAGGAAAACTTCCTAAAAAACTGAAAGCTTAATCATCTTCCTTTAAAAGATGAACTTCTGGCCACAAAATTTGCCACAAATTCAAATCTGATCGACGCTTCGCTGACACATTCTAAAATCTTGCAGGCTAGCTTTTGATGCCTCTTTTAAGATTCAGATCTAGAGTAGTTGTAAATATTCTTGCAGACATTGACGCCAACAAATCAACTGGTACTGACTTGTTCTTAAAAAGATGTTCGATTTACATCATCAATCTTAGTCAGACTTGGCAGGGTTCGAGGACAACTACTAGTCAGTTGTTGCAGAACGAAATTGAGACAATTTGAGGGCAGCTCAACAATTTCAATTTTTCAGAAGTTTCTTTCCTTAACTGATGCAAACTATTGTATAATAAGGCATTCCAGAAGCTGATATAAAGATACGACCGAAAACGTTATACAGCCAACGCCTTTATTAAAAATTATATGGATCAACCCAGTATACTTCACCCAAATGTCACTAATATTAGGAAACTAACGGATGCCTTCGATGAGTCACTTAGAGGACTTAAAGCGCTTGGCCATGTGCCGAAAAGCGTGATCTTTAGCTAATACATATTGTACTGAATTTAAATTAGATAAAGAAACCAGGTTTTTGGGCAGATGTTGGGCACTAACAGATGTTTCAATTGCTTAAATGGAGATCATAAAATGCTGGAGTACCACAGGAAACACCATACATCATTGCATTCATCTGCAGATGGAGTAAAGGTATAT
Source organism: Tipula vernalis (assembly GCA_958295665.1). Classification (NCBI taxonomy): domain Eukaryota; kingdom Metazoa; phylum Arthropoda; class Insecta; order Diptera; family Tipulidae; genus Tipula; species Tipula vernalis. Next base: position 45,847,655 of record OY282560.1, read on the forward strand.
TAAGCGAAGATCAACAAGCATGTCCAACGGTTCATAAAGCGGATCTTTCAATAATTAATGAAGCAACAATATTAAAAGGCGAAGTAGAAACAAAAGTGCACACCGTAAAGCCGGTATTTTCCCACGTGATACTACCAACTGTGTTAATTATCATTCAAAACGGCAACGGTCAGTGGCAAACTTATCGAGCGCTATTGGACTCGGCGTCACAATCATCCTTTATTTTTGAGGCGTGTTTGCAAGATTTAAATTGCGAAAATGCACGGATTCTGGTACGACATCAACCGAGTTTACAATTGCATCCATGGGGTCAAACAGTCACAATGATGTTCACCGGAAGTTAGCAAGTGAATTACCAGGTTTGGTTGGATAGTGGCCGGAAGAACTGCTGAGGAGGATCAAGGTACGAGCACAACCAAAAACTCTGACGACCTACGAAAAACTTCGCAAATTCTGGGAAGTAGAAGAGCTACCAAAATCTATCAGAAGAACTTCAGAGAAAAAAATGTGGATTTATTCCAAGCAATGACCCGAAGAGGTGAAGGCAACTAGCTTATTGTTAAGCTACCGTTTAAGCAATCTTCCAATATGCATGGAACTACTTATAAAGCTGCACTAAGTCGGCTGAAAACAATGAAGAAGAAGTTTGAACGCAATCGTGATTTCGGAAAGCTGTTTAGAGGATTTATGTCGGACACAAACACATATTACCTTCCACACCACAAGGTATTGAAAGCAAGTAGCACGACAACACTACTCAGGATGGTTTTTAACGCATCCAATAATCATCCACAGTTCCGTGTCTTGGGTAGACATTGAATTAATGCACTTAATGCAGAAGCCTCACAGACCATACTAAAGGACATGCATAACGATGACATGATGACCGGAGCAAGTTTCCTAGCACTGGTTAACCCATTGGTGAGTTATGGATTTAAACTTCGAAAATTCTTAATAAATAATGAGGAACTGCGATCGTTTATTCAAACTACCAAGGAGAAGCAGACTAAAGAAATCGGAGAATAAACAGACACACCAAAGGTGTGAACCTTTGAATATGCATTTAAATTCACCGTTCAACTACTTAATTTCGACAAACACACCAAGCAGTTATAACTGCGAGGTAGTTATCTCCAATAGTAATCTCTGGATACAGAATCTAGGCTGGTACGAGGAGCTGCGGCTAAACATTTTGAAACAATGGATGACAGTTAGAAATGATGTAGTCGAAACTGGCAGCGTGCGAATTTCGAGATGGCTACAGTCCAGTAAAGTCCAAGAGAATACAAATATGCCGCGGTAGTTTATGCTTTAGTGGAGAGAAGCGAAGGACTAAGAAAATTAGTTTGCAATGGCTCGACCCAGAAAATATCTAGAAACACATTATTCGCAAACAGTGTTGGATTGGTTATCGGCGCATCCAAAGCATTAGACCACTTTCGTGGCAAATTGGATGAGTGGAATAATACAGTTGTACAAGCGAGAACAGTGGTGGCACTTTACCTGAAAAGACAATCCGGTTGATATTGCGTTTAGAGGTGTTAGCACGATGGAGTTGATTGAAAGCAAGCTGTGGTGGAGTAGGCCATATTGGTTGATTGATCCGATCAAATGAGGATCATACCAGTAAAGAATACACGGACTCAAAAAATCACAACAAAAAATCACTGAAAAATCTTTGGTAACATTCAATGTCAAGCACTTAATAAAATTACGCAGGCGAAGGTGCAAAAATACATTAAATGCGTCAAGTACAATCCAAAGCCGAAAAATCAGCTTATGGGAAATCTATCACCAAAAAGGTTTCCACGTGCATCCAGTTTACAATGTGTGTGTCGATTATTGAGGTTTGTAAAACAGATGTAGCAACATTTCTGCAGCTATTAAAATGTAGATGAACAGAAGAAGCAACAAAGAATATGATGAATACAATACGCGTATGAACACGGAGATTCACAATGAAACGAAACGAAACAGAAACTTGACATTTTGGTGTTTATTTGTTTTACGGATTTTGAACGACGTTAACTAACCTAGTCGACCAGAGATGTCACTGTTTAATTTTGTGATCGAAAGTTGCGGCTACGATTTAGTATTAATGGATTAAAATAGATCGCAAGCTGAGGCAACCACAAACAAAAAACACCTCTTACAATTGACGGTTGTACAAGTAGGTAAAGCGCCTCTCGTGAGAAATAGAAGATATGTACCGGCTATGGACAAATTGCGTCGTAACCATAGTAAATGAGTTATCAGCGCTCCTCCACAAATCGAGACCCTCCAATTATCAATGCCTTCTTTGATCCTTTCCTTTCATTTGGTAATGCTGTGTGTCGCTGCGTTTGTGCGCTGAGTAAACTTTAAAAAAAACTGATAATGGGTTGGACTTGCAACATGAGCACAATGAACGTGTCTTTAATTTATCGGTACCTTCCATCGATTATATTTGGTGTTCAAAAAATTTCAAATGGCAATTGTTATAGATATCGCAATGAATTTGGACGGAAATTGGCCAATCAGAATTCGTCTTCTCACTCACTGACGGTGACAGATTATAGTGGTCTGACTTGGAGAACCTACCAAATTGGGAAGCTACATTTCGGCGGTAAATAGTCCGGCTAAATATAACAAATTTTAAATCAATTTTGCCCCCCCCAATTAACCTAATTAAACTCTTCATGATATATTTTGTTGTAAATTGTAATTGGAAGTACTTTTGAGTAAATTTAATTCTTATGTTTCATTTTATTTTGGTACTGTGACGAAATTAGCCAAAATTAAAACGTGTTTTGGTAATTGATACCTACGGCTGTTTTTTTTTTGCTTGTTATTTAATTATAGATTGTATAATGCATATCTTCCCTTTCTCTGTGAACCACTTAAATACTAAAAATAATTTTGTATCACTTTTGATTTATTTCGCTTGATACAATGTAAACACTGAAAATAGTTCCATTGAAAAGTTGTCTGCAGCCAGTTGGGTACAATACTTTTATTTTAGGGAATGCTTAAATGCATGACTGAATTATAATTATGAAAGTTCAACTTTAGGTGACCTCAATTTATTAACAAATCTTCACACGTTGAAAAGATTTGTATCATGTGGTGCATGAAAGTGTAAAATGAAAAGGAAATTATTGCGCTGAAATCGAATGTTCGCAATTAACCGATTAGGGTTTCCGCATTAAGAACTTCGATCAAATATCAAATATGTATTTTAGAAAATCTAAAAAGCATAAAAAATTACCGTGTATATATGTATACTATATACAAACGAAGGCTGAGGAGCAACAGAGCTTGAAAAAGAAGGTTTTTGAAAAAAATGCGTACATGCGATGATGGATAGATTTACACGGATTTTGTCTATCAATTGTCAGATTAAAACAGAAGTTACGATTTGATTACGCCATATTGTAATAAGGTTATAGAACTTTGGCGCGATCCCAAAATAATCGTTCAACACAATTTGTAAGCTCTTCATGCTTTTACGGGGTCTTACATATAAAATTTTAAATTGTCTTTGCTTCAAAATGTATAATGTTGAAGGACAGGCAAATTACACACAAAACAAAAATGATTGATTGAACTGTTTTTATTTGTACAATTATTTTATATATCGTGTGGTCGTGGTTAACATTGTGTAAGATACATATTCCCAGCATCTCTATAGATAATAACAGGTGCGTACATATTTACTATGCACGACAGTGAGCCTATCATCCAATTAAATTAAATGACGACGGCCGTCACAATGGATTATAATTCCCATCGATCAATGTACTGCGGTTTTATAAAAATAAAAAATAAAAATCACAAAATGATTACTCAATATGCTATAAAACGCGATCGAATGATTCAATCTCATTACTTTTCGTGTCTACTTCTAATAATTTGCCACATTTATCACCGCACATAAAAAAAAAAAATTGTCAATGCCACACAGCCATTAAATAAAATGTTTACGTAAAGATATAAACCAAAAAAGATCGCAGGTGATCATGATTTCGATAAAGATCTCACAACAAAAAAACCTTTCTAATAGTCAAGACTAATTTGTTGGTGCACACCGAAAAAAAAAACCAAACCATAATTGACATTTTGATGCATTTAATGTGTTGCCCGATGATTTTGGAATGAGGCCTTCGATCGGTTATTGTTCCATTGCGATCGCGTACACTTTATACCATGAACGCAATTTGTTTACGTCTAATTAAATTTTGTTTACATGCTATGGTTAAAAAAAAAAACGAAAAACGAAAAATTCAAAATCAAAACAATTAAATAATCTGCTGTCTGTAGAGTGTAGAAGCTAAGATGATAGATAAAGAAAATAAAAATTAAATTATACAACCAAGGTCGAGATGGTAATGAAGATGGTATAAAGCAGCGCTTTCCAAATAGATGTCTGCGCAAGATATATCTGATTTGGTATGACGGTTTGGCGATTAATGATGCGGCGTTTCAGAACTGTCTACGATGCGTCCAGCAAAAGATTCTACAGTGGAGACCAAATATCTGACCCCATCGATTCGGTCGCCTTAAGCTTTGCATTAAATTATTTAACCAAAAAACCTCTTTTTTTTTGTTTAATAATAACTTTGGGTGGCGGTCCACCAGGACCAGGCATAGACACAAAAAATGGTCTGTAGCCATACCACAATAATTATTTCCTCCAACTCATTGGAACCATTTTGAGCTGTTAACAAAGCGCTGGATACTCCTGACGTCCATCCTACAGAGGTCCATCAGATCTTTGAAGAGGGGTGCCCTAGAAACTTTAGTCTGTTTCGTGCCAGACGAGGGCAGGTGTAAAGAAGATGAAGTACTGTCTCTTCCTCCTCTTCGTCCTCGCAACTACGACAGTAGTCATGTGAGAAGACACCAAGTCTACTCGCATGCCACCCTATGAGACAGTGCCCCGTAATCACTCCAACAACCACACTGATCTGATTTCGTTGATGTGAGATCAGCTGCTTGGATCTTGCCAAGTTCAACTTTGGGCAAACCTGCCGAGTTATTATGCAAGACCATCTGTCATTCGTCAGCTTACTAGCTTCTTCCTGAAGCAGCAGTTTGCATACCTCAATAGGCATTTCAATATCCTATCTGCTTTCTGAGAAGTGGTCCATTGTACCACGTCGAGCCAGTTCATCGGCGTTTATATTCCCTGTATTTATGAAATATCCTGGCACCCATAAAACGTGGATGTTGAATTGATCTGCCATCTCGTTAAGAGATCAGAGACAGTTCTGGACTACTTTCGACGTGAGGAGGTGTGATTGAAGCGCTTTAATGGCAGCCTGACTGTCCGTAAATACCTCAACCAGTTTACAACTTTATTTATGGCAGTTACTTCAGCTTAAAAAATGCTACAGTAGTCGAGAGACGAAAGGAGAGATTTAACAGAAGTTCCTCGCAGAACACTCCAGCCCCGACTATCCCGTCCCGTTTTGAACCATCAGTGAAAAAGTTTATAACTCCTGGTTCCAAAACTGCACCCATCATCCAGTCCTCCCTTGATAAGATCATAGTCCGGAACTTTGTATCAAAATATAGTGACGGGACAGTACAGCAGGTGGTCTTGGGAATTTGTTATGTTGCACAAAATAGATGAGTGCCATGTATTCTTGCAGGGAAGCTGCCAACTATTTCTCCAAGATATCTAGAGGAGTCAAAAATAGCAGAGTCTCTAGTGCCTGAGTGGATGTCCTCCTCAGTGCACCACTGATCCACAGAGAGATTGTTCTCTTAACTTTTGTCAACAGCTTTTGGTTGACAGTTTTGTCCAGGGCAGGCCACCAAACTATTACCCTACACAAGATTATGGGTCTGACTACTGCGGTATAAAGCCAATGTACGATGCGGGGCTTCTCCTTTCCAGAATATTATGTTTCCAATTTAATTTGCTATCCAAAACGAGACCCAGAAACTTCGCTTCAACTGTAAAAGTCAAGCTAAAACCATTTAAAGTGGGAGGATCGATGTGAGGAAGTTTATATTTCCTAGAGAAGAGAACCAATTCGGTTTTGTGTGGGTTCACATTCAACCCACAGCCATTGGCCCATAATGAAAGAGTGGCCAGGGCATTCTGCATAAGCTCACTAAAGGTGACGGTATATTTACCACGGATACCAATAGCAACATCATCCGCATAGGCAACCACCTTGAAGCCACCCAGCGGTGTACCTCTGCTTGCAAATCCTCTGACGAAGGATTCCCAAAACTGGCATTTATGATCCTGCCTCTTAGCATCTGATCTATCCAGTCCTTGAGTGATTCATACACTCCCAGATCTGAAAGTGCCCGAGTTATAGCCCCTGGAAGTACATTGTTAAAGCCGCCCTCAATATCCAAGAAGACTACCACCATTGCGTAGTATCTATATTCGAAAGATTTTTCAAGGAAAAATACAAGAGAATGAAGAGCAGTCTCTACAGATCTCCCCTTGCAATTGCCATGTTGAGATTTGGACAGCTTTTCCGGTACAATCGTGCCTCTAATATGAGCTTCTATTTGTCTTTCCAGTGTTTTTAAAAGGAAGGAAGACATGCTAATCGATCTAAGGTCTTTGGGATTGCACTGTGAGACTTTTCCCTCCTTAGGTATGAAAACAACCTTCACTTCTGTCCCTTTACTAGGAATGTGACCATTGGAATATCACAAAAATTATTAGTGTTTCAATTAAAATATCTGAAAGTGAGTGTAAAGATCACTAATTCCACATTTGGTACACATTCCATATCTGCATCACACAGCAGACACTTATAACATTTATGTTCCCATGCTAACGGATCGTCTTTAACAAAATTTCTTAAGTACTCTATTAATGTACGGTGTGTTCGTTCCAACACACCGTACATTAACAATTATTAATACAGTGGTATTAATTTTTTTAATTTTCAGAATTTTGCAGAGTTTACTAAACATTTCAGACATAAAATTATATCCTTGATCTGTGACAATGGAATTAGGTGCACCGAAACAGGCTGAGTTATCACACTATCTGGAATGGAATTATCGGAAGAAGTATCGTGAGTTTTATCAGGGGTTGAATCTTGTGTTGCTTGTGCTCTGGTAATGGCTGCAATAATTTTATCTGATTTATGTGTTTTAGAATCTTCAGCAATTTTTAATACGGCTAAGCGCGTCTGCGTTTTGATTTATCTTTCCAGGTTTGTATTCTATGTCGTAATTATACTCATGCAGTTCTAGTCGCCAACGGATTAGACGAGAAGTAGGTTTTGGATGATTTTTATTGAGCCAAATTAAGGGACGATGATCGGTCCTAACGACAAACTTTCTGCTGTATAGATAAGGATGGAACCTTTGAGTAGCCCAAACAATGGCTATTTTTCTCCGCATTATTAAGAAGTCTACTGGCGAAAGAAATTGGTAAGTCTTGTTCATTGAATAATTGGGAAAGTACCGCTCCAATGGCGTAATCGCTAGCGTCCGTGGTTTAAATAAAGGTTTTTCCGAAGTGTGAACGTTGCAGTATAGGGGATGACATAACAGAGTTCCTTAATTTATAGAAAGCTTTGTCGCAATGAGCATTCCATTCGAACTTTATATTTTTACGCAATAACCGACTCAGGGGTTCTGAAATTTTAGAGTAATCTTTAATGAATCTCCGGTAGTAACCAGAAAATCCAAGAAAATATCTGATATCTTTAGCATTTGTCGGTGTAGGCTGGGTATTTCATTATAGCACTTATTTTAGATGGGTCAGGTTTAACACCGTCCTTTGTCACAATACGTCCCAAATAACTAATTTCGGATTTTAGAAACTGATTAAATAAACGTAAACGGTTCAAAACATTAACTAACTTTGAGTTATGGTCTTGAAGGTCGTAACCGTAAATTACCACATCGTCAAGATACACAAAACAACTGAGACCGTTTAAACCTAATAATATCGTATTCATTATACGCTGAAATGTTATAGGTGTCCATTTTAGACCAAATGGCATTCGCAGAAAATGGAAATGACCAGTTCGAGTGGTAAACGCTGTCTTTTCCATATCTGATGATAACCGTTTGCCAAATCCAATGTCGTAAAATAGTGTGCTTTGCCTAACTGGTCCAAAATCTCGGTTATGTTTGGCAGAGGATAAAATTGGTCAACAGTGATGTTGTTTAACTTTTACTGAAATCTACCACCAATCGCCATTTTCGATCACCGGCAACTTTTTTTGGAACGATTAACAAGGGAGAATACCAGGGACTGGTACTGTTTTCAATAATTTTGTTTTTTAGCCTTTCATCAACCTGTTTATCAATTTCGTTCCGCGTGGCCTCAGGTAAGCGGTAAGGTTTAATGTGAATCGGTTGGGAATTTTCTACAGTACGAATTTTATGACAGCAAGCATCAGTAGTTGTCATTTTTCTTTTCCATTTAGATGGCTGAAATTTAGATTCTTGCTGAGTTTGTTTAATCTGTCTTCTACGTTCGGATTCCAACTTCCAATATTGAAAAGTTCATAGGAAACCTTAACCGATTCAAAACTTATTTTAATCTGTCCGACGTTAATCGCGTAATCGTTTGTATTAACTAAACTTATTGGAACTTTGTTAAGAGCGAAATTGACTACTGAACTGGCAATATACACACCATTTGTAATTTCATGCTAGAGACAGATATAATCTTGTTAATTTGACAAGGATTAGGAACGTGTATAATCTTTTCGACTCGGGGAGGAAGTGTTTCATTGGAAATTTCTAGCTCCACCACTGATTTCGGCAACCCACAAAGCGGTAACTGATGTTCTACAACTTGAAACGAAAATTGAAGAGTAGAACTATGGTAATCGATAATACATTTATTGTCTTGCAGGAAGTCTTTTCCTAAAATACCATCTGACTGAATTTGGAATGAGTCCAGAACTAAATGAATTTTCTGGTCTATTTTTGAATCACCTACTAATAATTTACTGTGACAAAGGGCTAACGTTTCAATTTTTTCTGATGTAATGCCCTTTATTTGACACTGAAACTCAAGTTTAACACTTTAACTGAAGTTGTTTTTTTTATAAGACTGACATCCGTTCTAGTGTCAATAAGAAAGTATAAAATAGGGTTATCAGATATGTCCATATTGGTATAGTATTTTTGGGTATTCATTAGACGTTGGTTGGTTGATTTCGATCTTTTCATTATTAACCGATACGGTGGATGACAAATCGATATCTCGAAAGGCAACTTCGAAATTATTCTCATCAAACAAATTTAGTACGAAAATATCAGATTCAAAATTATTTTCAAAATGGTTTTCGACAAGATTGTTTCTAAACAAATCCGATAATTTTACGCTCTGTTCAGAGGGAGTAGAGAAAGAACGGCACAGATTTACAGGTTTTGAACTCGGAAAACTGTATACTGATATTTCTGAACGAGTTCCTGACAGTTTTCCGCGACATTTAAATTTTTGTATGAAGGTGGATTGGAATTTTCTCTTCGCTGATTATTATATATTCGCTATCTGCAATCTTTCAGCATATGTCCTATATTTATACAAAATAAACACCTCACTGGATTTGTGGTAGTTTGAAAGTTTGTCACTCGTTTTCCATTACTGGGCACGCAATTCCGAGAATTTGGTGAGATTGAAGTATGAGTTCAAAATTATTTTCAATCAACATTCCGAATGGAAAGCATGATCAATTTAATCAAATGGCTAGCGAGAACCTACGCCAATCTAATATAGTTACCAATGAAAAACCAGTTCAGTCCAAACCAAATCATTCAACCAATTACATAAGCTTCATGAATGTGACCGCTACAATGTTTGTTCTAATTGTCTATATGCCGGCCATAGTAGTAAATTTTGCTCTTCGACGTGCATGCTATATGTTTGTTGTCGCCATCATCATACATCTATTCACGATGCTTCCAAAGAACAGAGCGATATATTAAAATTTACATCACAGATTTCGTCAGACGTACAATCAACAAACCAAGAAGAAGTCACTCCTTCGGCTAGTATAGCGACAGCACAAGTTACAGGAAATACTTTGCAATTTCATCGATCGATACTGCCAACGGATATAGTAAAGTTGCTGGACAAACATGGAAGACCAGTTAAGACCGCAAAAATTTTAGAACACCTATTTTCTGGTTTAATAGCGCCATCAGTAACACGTGGCGCTGTAACAATTCAAGTCGTACCAACAAATGACAAAGAAGTTTGTATTGAACTAGATGCCTTAATCATAGATAAAATCAACTCAAAGCTGCCTAAATTAACCCAACAAATGTTCGATGAATGGCCTGAATCACAAAGCAAAAATTTAGGATATCCAAATGACACAATATTAGGATGGATAATTACAGGAGGGTCGACAATGAATCTGGAAACATTTAACATCTATCATTCAGGCTTCAATATAGACAAGACTTTAGAGAAATTTTGGGCAATGGAGGAACTCCGTAACGAACAGCAGCTAAAACCAGAGCAACAACAATGTGAAACAGTTTTCCGAACAACAACGAAAATATTAGCCAATGGCAGATATGAAGTTCGTCTACCCTTTTCGAAACATCCAAAATTACACCTCGGGAATTCTTTAAAGCGAGCAGTAAGTCGGCTTACATCTGTTGAACATCGTCTGCAGAGAAACGAGTCTTTACGAAATGTATACGTTAAACTACACGTTAAATTCATGAATGTTCGAGTGTGAGCCTGGTGACTCTTCGGTGGGTGAATGTTTTTATCTTCCCCATCATCCAGCACTACAACAAAGGTTCGTGTAGTATTCGATGGTTCAGACGATATACTACTAAATGGGCCAACAGTTCAGCCTGAGTTGATAGACATCCTCGTTCGATTTAGAAGATATCGCATAGCAGTAGCAGCAGACGTGAAACGTATCGCCAAATCGTAGTGAATATCAATATGATTGCGATTACCAACGCATTTTGTGGCGTTAAAAACCAACCGAACCTATCAAGCATTATAAACTTCTTAGCGTGCTAGCGACACGTAGCTTGAATCAGGTAGCTGAAGAATTCAATGATCAATTTCCGTTAGCAAGCAAATGTATTACATCTGAATTTTAACTCGAAGACATGCACAGTGGAGCAGATTCCGTTTCTCAGACCAAAGAACTATGTAACGATATTAAAATGGTGCTAACAGCCGCTGGATTCGAATTAAGAAAATGGGTATCAAATTCGCAATCACTATTGAACGGAATTGAAGACAACGATAAATCAGCTGATCTAGTCATGTTAGATAAGTCTGATGACCATAAAGTTCTCGGTCTCTATTGGGATTATCAAAATGATTGCTTCAAATTTAAAGTGGACGCAGAGAAGTTGCGACTCTTCAAGGCTATTTGACCCTATGGGGTGGGTGTCACCGTTTACTATTCCAATCAAAATAATGTTCCAAGAATTGTGGAAGTTAAAACTAAATTACCAGCAGATTTATGTCGTAAATGCTTGCAGATGTATGACGATCTGAAGGAAATTTAGAAAATTTGAAAATTAAACGACATTGTCAAATTGATAGTACAACACAACTGCATGGATTTTCAGATGCTAGTAAGGTGGTCTACTCAGCTTGTCTTTATGACCGCAATGTTATCGATTCGAAGGTTGAAATACAATTAGTTATGGCGAAGACAAATGTAGCACCCATAAAAATGATAACAATGCCTCGTCTTAAACTATGCGGTGCTGCTTTACGAGTACTTGCCAAACTTGCAAGGAAAATTGCACAAATTTTCAATATAGATAAATAAATAAATAATTCTATGGACGGACTTGGAAATTCTGCTGCATTGGCTGTTTAAACATCCAGCCAATTGGGAAGTATTTGTAACCAATCGTTGCGCTATTATCTCCCAGATGGTACCAGATGTTCACTGGCGAGCGAGTTGGCGGCAGATTGGAACATTCGAATATTTCATTTAACCAAAAGCATCCAATCATCCTTACTGGTCGTCACACAATTAGTGAACTAAATTTACGACACCTTCACGTTGCACATTTTCATGCCAGAGCTGCAATGTTAACCCAACTGAGTCGTCAAAACCACTGGATTACAAATGTTAGAAAAATTGCTCGAGACATCAGAACTAATTGCGTTATTTGTTGCAGATTTAATGCCAAACCACAAAATGAGAGCTTATTCATTAAGGACGTCTTTTAGCAAATCTCACGGCTTTTACTGTTCCAGGCCGTCCTCTCTATCAATTTCACGTCATGCCGTTTGGATTGTGCAACGCTGCTCAAACCATGTGGAGATTGATGGATCGAGTGGTATGCCTCCAACTTCGAGGTAGATTATTCGTTTAATTAGATGATTAGATTAAAATGTTAAAAGTAGTGGCCGGCTTATTGTCCAAATTAGGGTTGACAATAAATGTTGAGAAGAGCCATTTAATTTTGCGCGAAACTCGGTATTTAGGATTTCTGGTAACCAGACTCTTCCAATACACAGGCAACTCAAAATTTTCCTCCTCCAAAGTCTATGAAATAAACTCGTCGGCTTCTGGGAACTACAGGATGGTATCGACGGTTTATTCCTAGTTTTTCAGAATAACCACTTCTATAAAAAATCGGTTACGTAAAGGCAAGATGTTTGAGTGGGCCGAAGATGCCAACCTCACCTTCGAACGATTGAAATAACTTCTGATGAATGCTCCTGTGCTGTATAATTCCGATTTTTCAAAACCGTTTTACATCAATTGTGACGGAAGCACTCAGGGGATTAAAAGTAGTTTCATGAACCAAACTGGAGATGGAGTCTCAAATTACAAACGTTTGATTTTTGCATTATACATCAGAAGGGCAAAGACAAACTTGGCTTGAAACTGATGCTTCATAATTCAAACCCTGCAAAGAAAATTGAATCTGATCCAGTTTCCTACGACAATATGTGTGTTCACATAGGACGAATCTTTATCAGAATTGATCCTACGAAGCAAAGCAAATTCCAATGTCAGACGTTCCCTCTTGGAAAATTTGGGTTCTAGACTATACCCGTGTAAAACTAATGCAGAGAGAGCATGACAGTCTTAATGGACCTCACGGTGGTATCGAGAAAAATCCTGAAAGATTACGTCGTTTGTATTATTGGCCGAAAATGTCTATTCAAGTACATGACTACGGATCTAATTGTTAAATCTGTAAACAGAGTAAATCGACGAATTAATGTTTCCGTCCACCGTTAGGAAATCCAACCATATCAGATAGGCATTGGCAAAATATATTCCCTAAAGCCACGACGAGCAAAATTCCCGCCAGAGAACCTTATGATCTCAAATTCTTGACTTCGCGGTTTTATAGGAACATTATGGGCTGTCATCGACGTGGTCTCTCAAGTATCGTTATTCTGCTGCTCTTCTTAATCATCCATCAACGACCAGCTATTATAGCTAAATTTTAAAATACGATTGATCAACACTCTGTACAACTCTTGCTTGATGAGTATATTCAGTAACTTCTATGTGTATCTAATACTGCTATAGTTCATTGTGTTGTGCTGAGGACTAATTGGATTGATGAACTGCCCCCCAACAGCCATAAAGAAAGGCTACGGTCTTAAGGTAATAACACCTTTAGTAATACAATTCGTTTAGGCTAGATCTGATTCTGATGCTATTTCGAGTTCAGGTGTTGGTTCGAGTTCCTCTTCCGGGTCTGACTGTGTGTTGAAATGCTCTTCCATTTAGACATACATAACTTCCGTCGTTGTGAACCGGTCGTGGTTAAATCAAATCCTAAACAAAAATTGAAGAGTGTGAAAGAAAAAGTGAATTTTCTGGGCCCTTAAATTTTGTCCTCCATTAGTCGGCAACCTTTGTTTTTTCAGAATGTTTTTCCAGATGGAATATTTTTATATGATGTATCAGCTCGTCTGAATTCTTGGAATATTAATTTTTAATACTTGTTCGACTTCTCTCCATAAGTTTTCCCGATTACTCAGAGTCAGGGATTTGCACCCAAACACCAATAAATTTGCAATGTGTTTAGGATCATTTCCTGTTGGAAAAAATGAGACCGGCCCCAAGCTAATTGTTTCTGACAATGCTATCATTTTCAGAAGTCCAAAATTCTTAAATTTTTGTACGGAACGGGGTTTCATTCAAAAATGTATTACAGCCGGCAATCAAGCTACAAACAGAATAATGACATCGAACAACAAGGCCAATGAAATCATAACAGTCAATTGGAAATCAAGCGTGGGAAACAGAATAATTTCTCGTCACTATATAGGTCATGAAAAATGGCGTCCAGGTACGTGGTACACCAATTTTGACGACTTAAACATGTGGAAAAGCTTGATATAGGGTAACAATTGAAAAGTCACATTAATCAGTTGAAAACTCCGGAAAGTGTAATTATTCCAAGCCAACAACCAAGAGTAACTTTCAACTGGCCAATCCACCATCTAGTTCAACAAGAGCCGAGTTTTCAAAGACAGAGGGACTCTTTGGTGATAATACTCCAGAGCAAAAAGTTAACCCTGATTCTACCAACGTACTAGCCAAACGATCTAATAGAGGGCGTCGTCCTCCAACATAATTACGTGACTATCAAATGGAATAGCCGAGTGATGATCCAATAAGCGTGAGAGAATATAATATTCGAATAAGATTCGTCAAAGCGACAGTAATAACTATCGTCATTAAAGGGTTAATATTCACTAATATACCTTCTGCTAGATGGTAACTGTCAATTAGAAATATATCTTAACCTATAAAAAAGAGAATACAGATCTGCTCGAATAAAGTGGTACAATTGTCAGAAACAATAGCGGTCATTTATTAGTACTGAGGACCTTAACCTTCAGGTCAATTTTAAAGGTCACGTGAAGAACAAGGTAAGTTTTGTAAATGAAAACACAGATAGGATGCAAAATTGTCAGTGACCTTTACTTTAAAGTCAATTTTGAAGGTCATTTGAAAGTCAAGATGATTTTTAAAAACGGAAATCTTTATTTTGACACGGGATTTGAGAAGAGGGGGAATTTTCACGTTTGAAATAATACCACGAGGTTTATTATTATGAGACCTTGAGAAAATCAAATGAAGAGTTTGGCGGCACTTTGAATAGTAGTAAAGCTGAAAAATATTCCAAGACGTTGTCCTTAGTTTTAGCGTTACCCGGAAACAACAACCGTGCTTGATTATCGTGAGTTCACCTTTTTGAATTTCGCACTATATCATATCTTCCTCAGTTGTAGGCTGTTGAGAAAAAACAACATCTTTCAAATATTCCCACAAACAAAAATCTAGTGATGTGAGATCTGGTGAGCAAGGAGGTCATGCAACTGAATCGTCCGATCCCACCTATCATTGTCATGGTCATTCAAAAACGCAATACGCTAAGTCTTGTTGCTAAGTCATCATTTTCTGATACTCCTGGTAAGTGATCTCTTAGCAATTATAAGTAGCATTGCCTATCAACATTTTGTTAAAAAAAGTAAGGACCAAATAAGTAACCATTTATCTACAGGTCTATACTAGTGAGGAATTTCATCTAACCAGCCACCTGTTTCACTCATAAAGCTCATTACGGTTAGTTCGTGGGTAATTGATATAATTATAGTAATGATGAGAAGACTAACGATAATCAAGCACTCTAAAGAAAACAGAACTTACTACATCCACGTCGTTGCTCCCAGGTAACACTAAAAGTAACCACAAGGTCTTCGAAATTTTCAGCAGCCTCTATACTATTCGACCTATCGCCAAACACTTATCTTGCATAAAAGGCCTATACATTTTAATTAATACCATTTGAGTACATTTTAAACATTTAACCTTAATTTGACCGTCTCAAGGTCACAATAATAGTCTTCGTAATATTATTTCAAAAGTGAAAATTCCCGCTCTTCTCAAATCACCTTGACTTTCAAATGACCTTGAAAATTCAATTCAATGTCAAGGTTCTTGAGACTTTTGCATTCTTCGTACCTGTTAAAGATACTTCAAACGTTTATTATACTCAGGTAACCTCTCAAATTTGAATCAACAGCTTCTGAGAGCGTTTTAAACATTTAACCTTGATTTGACTTGCTCAAGGTCAAAATAACAAACTTTGAAATTTCAATTAGAACGCAACTAAAATTGACCGCCCTTTTCGAATCTGGTGTCAAAAATAAGGGTTTTCATTAAAAATAATGACCTTGAAAATTTACTTGAAGGTCAAGGTCATTAGTACAGATAAATGATATTTTGAATTCCTGGGATAGTTTAGGAGATATTTGGATCCGGGTATAAAAACGGGTCACAGTCTATAATATTCAATATACATATGTACATTCAAGTTGTAATTAAAAATACAACAGTTAGCATCACTGTTTCCGGTCCTGCTATTCTTTTTTCTGCTGTTTCTTTCCATTGCATTTTGCTAGCAGCATCTCTTAAGTACTTCGTTCACCAATCTTTTTTTTTTATATTTGCCCGCTTTTCTATATAATTTGTGTAGCGCTGATCTAAGAAGCTTCTTGTATTACAAACAAACACAAACGATATTATGATGACTGACAAAATGTAAATTTATATTTTGTTAATGTAATTTTGAAATTATGTTAATTAATTCTTTATGGTGATTACATAAATTCTTGACTTCTTGGTGTTACATAAATCAAATCTCAAGCGTGCATATATTATGTCCATCAGCATAATAGCATAATTTATGTACATAAAGTATTACGTTACGTTAAATATAATTATTGTTTGATGTTAAGTAGCGATAAAATTAATTTAATAAAACTCAAAATTACAAAATGTATTTACATGTGTGTAAAGCCATACAAACAGCCTCAGGTGATTGGCCATAATAAAAAACATTCAAGCTTACGTAGAATACAAACGTTATACATACAGTGAATGCTTTTCAAATTTCAATCCTTGATTGATTTAAAACCAAAACGTAAATAATTAAATTTAATTAAAGTTTTTATGGTTGTTGTTGTTGTTGTTTTTGCTCTTGCTTTAGTTTTCGTTTTTATTTTTAGTTTGGAAATCCCATAAGCGCTACGATGAATGAATCATCCACGCAAAGTAATTTGAATAATACTTTAGTAAGAGGCTTAATATTGGTTTGTTATTGATGTTGTTGTTGTTGTTGTTTACCAGTTTAATTATGAATTATTGTGTATCGTAACAAAAAAATTGATTAAATGATGATATGATGGATTTAGTCAAAAATTATGGCAAGTCATCTCTTACATATTATTATGTAGGATCATTTTTTTGTTTTTCGACCGTCACTACACTATATCGAGTCTCTTGTAAGTTTTTATATGCATAAGTGGTAGTTACAAAGATTTTGAGCAGAGCATGTGCAAGATAATTTGTTTCAACTTCCCTCAATGCGTTTTTTAAAAACTATCTTCGGACTTGAACTTGAATAAAACGCGTGTGATGAGAAAATTGTTAACGAGCGTGATCGTCTTCTTTGTTAAATGCAAATGACATTTTGATTCATTCATTTTATTGGAACATCCGATAACCAATCCAACACTATAGTTGAGTCGGTTCAACAAATTATCCTTGAAACGTTGACTTCAAGATTTTTTTTTAATGATTTCACCAGTTTTGTCAAAAGATGAGCTCCATGTACAGTTCCAATCTGGCTACCGAAATTCTTTTAACTGGAGCAACCTTCGATTTTACCACTACTAAATTGGATATATATCGTTCTGGGCAAGCTCGTGACCAGATGTTTGCAAATATCTAGCTACTTGAATCGGCTCTAAGTGCTGCAACTGCTCCCTGATAAGTAGCCAATTTCGCTTGATATCTTTCGGTAATTCGTCGTCCCAGTCAAGTGCCGTCAATCATAGGCTTTGATTTATCTTAATCTTTATGTTTACCGGCGATAATCATCCCAATGGGTCAAAAATTTTACTGCACTCGGATAACAATCTTCTTTTCGTAAATACTGAAGTACCCATTCGAACCTGATATGAAAAGACATCTAATTTTGAATTCCACTGCAGTCCCAACACCTTAACTGTAATGCCGTCTTGGGTAACATTTTTTAGGGATTCAGTTCTGTATTCTTCTGGCGTTGATTGTAGAAATGTGTCTGAATTGGAAACCAAAATTTTCTTAGTTTCATTTCGGATTCAGCGAAGATATGAACCAGATTATTTTTTACTTCTGTCGCTTGTTGTAGTGTATCTGCACCGGTCATAAGATCATCTACGTATGTGCATTACTACGTATGCTTAGTGCAACATCAGCTGCTGGAAATGCCAAAGGTTAGGGTAGTTATCTTGATATTTTCCTCGTTTGCACAATTGCGATTTTGTGCAGACCGATCATTAGTAACTCGCTTAATGAGACACCGCTGAAAGTTTTCGCAGACGCATCAAATACTACTCTAAATTTTTAAATCCCGTTTGACGATTTAACAATACCATGATACGATAAATAGTTTAATGTGTGTAGTTCGCCATTGAAAATCACCTTACTTATACATCAGCCGATTCGGAGCAGTAAAAATCCAAAATCTGCAATTGTGCTCCAATTTCTGTTCTTGATACCTTTAATGACAGGTTTTGAGACCTGTAACTCTGTGCCAACGCGTATTTAGATTCCATAATTATTTCCGTACATTTAATAGAAAATTCGATTTGATGAAAATCACCTTACTATAGATCAGACGATTCAGAGCTATAAAAATTCAAAATCTGCAAGTGTGCTCCGATGGCTGTTCTTGATACCTCTAATAATAGGCCTCAGGACCTGTAAATTTTTAGGCCAACGCGTATTTAGGTTCCTTGATTCCATTGAAAATCACCTTACTATACATCAACCGATTCAGAGCTGTAAAAAATCTGCAATTGTGCTCCGATTGGGTTTCTTGATACCTCAAATGATAGGTCTCGGGACTTGTAATTGTTAAGCCAAACCGCATTTAAATTGGTTGATTATTTCCATACATTTCACAGAAAAATTGATTCGAAGAAAATCACCTTACTATAGCTCAGCCGATTCAGATTGTAAAAATCCAAAATCTGCAATTGTGCTCAGAATGCGGTTCTTGATACCTTAAATGATATGTCACAGGACCTGTAATTGCTATACCATACATTTCGTAGAAAATTCGATTCGAAGAAAATCACCTTACTACAGCTCAGCCGATTAAGAGCTGTAAAAATCCAAAATCTGCAATTGTGCTCCGATTGGGTTTCTTGATACCTCAAATGATAGGTCTCGGGACTTGTAATTGTTAAGCCAAACTGCATTTAAATTGGTTGATTATTTCCATACATTTCACAGAAAAATCGATTCGAAGAAATCACCTTACTATAGCTCAGCCGACTCAGAGTTGTAAAAATCCAAAATCTGCAATTGTGCTCCGATTGGGTTTCTTGATACCTCAAATGATAGGTCTCGGGACTTGTAATTGTTAAGCCAAACCGCATTTAAATTGCTTGATTATTTCCATACATTTCACAGAAAAATCTATTCGAAGAAATCACCTTACTATAGCTCAGCCGATTCAGAGTTGTAAAAATCCAAAATCTGCAATTGTGCTCAGAATGTGGTTCTTGATACCTCAAATGATAGGTCACGGGACCTGTAATTGCTATACCATACATTTCGTAGAAAATTCAATTCGGAGAAAATCACCTTACTACAGCTCAGCCGATTCAGAGCTGTAAAAATCCAAAATCTGCAATTGTGCTCCGATTGGGTTTCTTGATACCTCAAATGATAGGTCTCGGGACTTGTAATTGTTAAGCCAAACCGCATTTAAATTGGTTGATTATTTCCATACATTTCACAGAAAAATTGATTCGAAGAAAATCACCTTACTATAGCTCAGCCGATTCAGATTGTAAAAATCCAAAATCTGCAATTGTGCTCAGAATGCGGTTCTTGATACCTTAAATGATATGTCACAGGACCTGTAATTGCTATACCATACATTTCGTAGAAAATTCGATTCGAAGAAAATCACCTTACTACAGCTCAGCCGATTCAGAGCTGTAAAAATCCAAAATCTGCAATTGTGCTCCGATTGGGTTTCTTGATACCTTAAATGATAGATCTCGGGACTTGTAATTGTTAAGCCAAACTACATTTAAATTGGTTGATTATTTCCATACATTTCACAGAAAAATCTATTCGAAGAAATCACCTTACTATAGCTCAGCCGATTCAGAGTTGTAAGAATCCAAAATCTGCAATTGTGCTCAGAATGTGGTTCTTGATACTTCAAATGATAGGTCACGGGACCTGTAATTGCTATACCATACATTTCGTAGAAAATTCGATTCGAAGAAAATCACCTTACTACAGCTCAGCCGATTCAGAGCTGTAAAAATCCAAAATCTGCAATTGTGCTCCGATTGGGTTTCTTGATACCTCAAATGATAGGTCTCGGGACTTGTAATTGTTAAGCCAAACCGCATTTAAATTGCTTGATTATTTCCATACATTTCACAGAAAAATCTATTCGAAGAAATCACCTTACTATAGCTCAGCCGATTCAGAGTTGTAAAAATCCAAAATCTGCAATTGTGCTCAGAATGTGGTTCTTGATACCTCAAATGATAGGTCACGGGACCTGTAATTGCTATACCATACATTTCGTAGAAAATTCAATTCGGAGAAAATCACCTTACTACAGCTCAGCCGATTCAGAGCTGTAAAAATCCAAAATCTGCAATTGTGCTCCGATTGGGTTTCTTGATACCTCAAATGATAGGTCTCGGGACTTGTAATTGTTAAGCCAAACCGCATTTAAATTGGTTGATTATTTCCATACATTTCACAGAAAAATTGATTCGAAGAAAATCACCTTACTATAGCTCAGCCGATTCAGATTGTAAAAATCCAAAATCTGCAATTGTGCTCAGAATGCGGTTCTTGATACCTTAAATGATATGTCACAGGACCTGTAATTGCTATACCATACATTTCGTAGAAAATTCGATTCGAAGAAAATCACCTTACTACAGCTCAGCCGATTCAGAGCTGTAAAAATCCAAAATCTGCAATTGTGCTCCGATTGGGTTTCTTGATACCTTAAATGATAGATCTCGGGACTTGTAATTGTTAAGCCAAACTACATTTAAATTGGTTGATTATTTCCATACATTTCACAGAAAAATCTATTCGAAGAAATCACCTTACTATAGCTCAGCCGATTCAGAGTTGTAAAAATCCAAAATCTGCAATTGTGCTCAGAATGTGGTTCTTGATACTTCAAATGATAGGTCACGGGACCTGTAATTGCTATACCATACATTTCGTAGAAAATTCGATTCGAAGAAAATCACCTTACTACAGCTCAGCCGATTCAGAGCTGTAAAAATCCAAAATCTGCAATTGTGCTCCGATTGGGTTTCTTGATACCTCAAATGATAGGTCTCGGGACTTGTAATTGTTAAGCCAAACCGCATTTAAATTGCTTGATTATTTCCATACATTTCACAGAAAAATCTATTCGAAGAAATCACCTTACTATAGCTCAGCCGATTCAGAGTTGTAAAAATCCAAAATCTGCAATTGTGCTCAGAATGCGGTTCTTGATACCTTAAATGATAGGTCACAGGACCTGTAATTGCTATACCATACATTTCGTAGAAAATTCGATTCGAAGAAAATCACCTTACTACAGCTCAGCCGATTCAGAGCTGTAAAAATCCAAAATCTGCAATTGTGCTCCGATTGGGTTTCTTGATACCTCAAATGATAGGTCTCGGGACTTGTAATTGTTAAGCCAAACCGCATTTAAATTGCTTGATTATTTCCATACATTTCACAGAAAAATCGATTCGAAGAAATCACCTTACTATAGCTCAGCCGATTCAGAGTTGTAAAAATCCAAAATCTGCAATTGTGCTCAGAATGCGGTTCTTGATACCTTAAATGATAGGTCACAGGACCTGTAATTGCTATACCATACATTTCGTAGAAAATTCGATTCGAAGAAAATCACCTTACTACAGCTCAGCCGATTCAGAGCTGTAAAAATCCAAAATCTGCAATTGTGCTCCGATTGGGTTTCTTGATACCTCAAATGATAGGTCTCGGGACTTGTAATTGTTAAGCCAAACCATATTTAAATTGGTTGGTTATTTCCATACATTTCACAGAAAAATCTATTCGAAGAAATCACCTTACTATAGGCTCAGCCGATTCAGAGTTGTAAAAATCCAAAATCTGCAATTGTGCTCAGAATGTGGTTCTTGATACTTCAAATGATAGGTCACAGGACCTGTAATTGCTATACCATACATTTCGTAGAAAATTCGATTCGAAGAAAATCACCTTACTACAGCTCAGCCGATTCAGAGCTGTAAAAATCCAAAATCTGCAATTGTGCTCCGATTGGGTTTCTTGATACCTCAAATGATAGGTCTCGGGACTTGTATTTGTTAAGCCAAACCGCATTTAAATTGCTTGATTATTTCCATACATTTCACAGAAAAATCGATTCGAAGAAATCACCTTACTATAGCTCAGCCGATTCAGAGTTGTAAAAATCCAAAATCTGCAATTGTGCTCAGAATGCGGTTCTTGATACCTTAAATGATAGGTCACAGGACCTGTAATTGCTATACCATACATTTCGTAGAAAATTCGATTCGAAGAAAATCACCTTACTACAGCTCAGCCGATTCAGAGCTGTAAAAATCCAAAATCTGCAATTGTGCTCCGATTGGGTTTCTTGATACCTCAAATGATAGGTCTCGGGACTTGTAATTGTTAAGCCAAACCATATTTAAATTGGTTGGTTATTTCCATACATTTCACAGAAAAATCTATTCGAAGAAATCACCTTACTATAGGCTCAGCCGATTCAGAGTTGTAAAAATCCAAAATCTGCAATTGTGCTCAGAATGTGGTTCTTGATACTTCAAATGATAGGTCACGGGACCTGTAATTGCTATACCATACATTTCGTAGAAAATTCGATTCGAAGAAAATCACCTTACTACAGCTCAGCCGATTCAGAGCTGTAAAAATCCAAAATCTGCAATTGTGCTCCGATTGGGTTTCTTGATACCTCAAATGATAGGTCTCGGGACTTGTAATTGTTAAGCCAAACCGCATTTAAATTGCTTGATTATTTCCATACATTTCACAGAAAAATCTATTCGAAGAAATCACCTTACTATAGCTCAGCCGATTCAGAGTTGTAAAAATCCAAAATCTGCAATTGTGCTCAGAATGTGGTTCTTGATACTTCAAATGATAGGTCACGGGACCTGTAATTGCTATACCATACATTTCGTAGAAAATTCGATTCGAAGAAAATCACCTTACTACAGCTCAGCCGATTCAGAGCTGTAAAAATCCAAAATCTGCAATTGTGCTCCGATTGGGTTTCTTGATACCTCAAATGATAGGTCTCGGGACTTGTAATTGTTAAGCCAAACCGCATTTAAATTGCTTGATTATTTCCATACATTTCACAGAAAAATCTATTCGAAGAAATCACCTTACTATAGCTCAGCTGATTCAGAGTTGTAAAAATCCAAAATCTGCAATTGTGCTCAGAATGTGGTTCTTGATACTTCAAATGATAGGTCACGGGACCTGTAATTGCTATACCATACATTTCGTAGAAAATTCGATTCGAAGAAAATCACCTTACTACAGCTCAGCCGATTCAGAGCTGTAAAAATCCAAAATCTGCAATTGTGCTCCGATTGGGTTTCTTGATACCTCAAATGATAGGTCTCGGGACTTGTAATTGTTAAGCCAAACCGCATTTAAATTGCTTGATTATTTCCATACATTTCACAGAAAAATCGATTCGAAGAAATCACCTTACTATAGCTCAGCCGATTCAGAGTTGTAAAAATCCAAAATCTGCAATTGTGCTCAGAATGCGGTTCTTGATACCTTAAATGATAGGTCACAGGACCTGTAATTGCTATACCATACATTTCGTAGAAAATTCGATTCGAAGAAAATCACCTTACTACAGCTCAGCCGATTCAGAGCTGTAAAAATCCAAAATCTGCAATTGTGCTCCGATTGGGTTTCTTGATACCTCAAATGATAGGTCTCGGGACTTGTAATTGTTAAGCCAAACCGCATTTAAATTGCTTGATTATTTCCATACATTTCACAGAAAAATCGATTCGAAGAAATCACCTTACTATAGCTCAGCCGATTCAGAGTTGTAAAAATCCAAAATCTGCAATTGTGCTCAGAATGCGGTTCTTGATACCTTAAATGATAGGTCACAGGACCTGTAATTGCTATACCATACATTTCGTAGAAAATTCGATTCGAAGAAAATCACCTTACTACAGCTCAGCCGATTCAGAGCTGTAAAAATCCAAAATCTGCAATTGTGCTCCGATTGGGTTTCTTGATACCTCAAATGATAGATCTCGGGACTTGTAATTGTTAAGCCAAACTACATTTAAATTGGTTGATTATTTCCATACATTTCACAGAAAAATCTATTCGAAGAAATCACCTTACTATAGCTCAGCCGATTCAGAGTTATAAAAATCCAAAATCTGCAATTGTGCTCAGAATGTGGTTCTTGATACTTCAAATGATAGGTCACGGGACCTGTAATTGCTATACCATACATTTCGTAGAAAATTCGATTCGAAGAAAATCACCTTACTACAGCTCAGCCGATTCAGAGCTGTAAAAATCCAAAATCTGCAATTGTGCTCCTATTGGGTTTCTTGATACCTCAAATGATAGGTCTCGGGACTTGTAATTGTTAAGCCAAACCGCATTTAAATTGCTTGATTATTTCCATACATTTCACAGAAAAATCTATTCGAAGAAATCACCTTACTATAGGCTCAGCCGATTCAGAGTTATAAAAATCCAAAATCTGCAATTGTGCTCAGAATGTGGTTCTTGATACTTCAAATGATAGGTCACGGGACCTGTAATTGCTATACCATACATTTCGTAGAAAATTCGATTCGAAGAAAATCACCTTACTACAGCTCAGCCGATTCAGAGCTGTAAAAATCCAAAATCTGCAATTGTGCTCCTATTGGGTTTCTTGATACCTCAAATGATAGGTCTCGGGACTTGTAATTGTTAAGCCAAACCGCATTTAAATTGCTTGATTATTTCCATACATTTCACAGAAAAATCGATTCGAAGAAATCACCTTACTATAGCTCAGCCGATTCAGAGTTGTAAAAATCCAAAATCTGCAATTGTGCTCAGAATGCGGTTCTTGATACCTTAAATGATAGGTCACAGGACCTGTAATTGCTATACCATACATTTCGTAGAAAATTCGATTCGAAGAAAATCACCTTACTACAGCTCAGCCGATTCAGAGCTGTAAAAATCCAAAATCTGCAATTGTGCTCCGATTGGGTTTCTTGATACCTCAAATGATAGATCTCGGGACTTGTAATTGTTAAGCCAAACTACATTTAAATTGGTTGATTATTTCCATACATTTCACAGAAAAATCTATTCGAAGAAATCACCTTACTATAGCTCAGCCGATTCAGAGTTGTAAAAATCCAAAATCTGCAATTGTGCTCAGAATGTGGTTCTTGATACCTCAAATGATAGGTCACGGGACCTGTAATTGCTATACCATACATTTCGTAGAAAATTCGATTCGAAGAAAATCACCTTACTACAGCTCAGCCGATTCAGAGCTGTAAAAATCCAAAATCTGCAATTGTGCTCCGATTGGGTTTCTTGATACCTTAAATGATAGATCTCGGGACTTGTAATTGTTAAGCCAAACTACATTTAAATTGGTTGATTATTTCCATACATTTCACAGAAAAATCTATTCGAAGAAATCACCTTACTACAGCTCAGCCGATTCAGAGCTGTAAAAATCCAAAATCTGCAATTGTGCTAAGAATGCGGTTCTTGATACCTTAAATGATACGTCACAGGACCTGTAATTGCTATACCATACATTTCGTAGAAAATTCGATTCGAAGAAAATCACCTTACTACAGCTCAGCCGATTCAGAGCTGTAAAAATCCAAAATCTGCAATTGTGCTCCGATTGGGTTTCTTGATACCTCAAATGATAGGTCTCGGGACTTGTAATTGTTAAGCCAAACCGCATTTAAATTGCTTGATTATTTCCATACATTTCACAGAAAAATCGATTCGAAGAAAATCACCTTACTACAGCTCAGCCGATTCAGAGCTGTAAAAATCCAAAATCTGCAATTGTGCTCCGATTGGGTTTCTTGATACCTCAAATGATAGGTCTCGGGACTTGTAATTGTTAAGCCAAACCATATTTAAATTGGTTGGTTATTTCCATAAATTTCACAGAAAAATCTATTCGAAGAAATCACCTTACTATAGGCTCAGCCGATTCAGAGTTGTAAAAATCCAAAATCTGCAATTGTGCTCAGAATGTGGTTCTTGATACTTCAAATGATAGGTCACGGGACCTGTAATTGCTATACCATACATTTCGTAGAAAATTCGATTCGAAGAAAATCCCCTTACTACAGCTCAGCCGATTCAGAGCTGTAAAAATCCAAAATCTGCAATTGTGCTCCGATTGGGTTTCTTGATACCTCAAATGATAGGTCTCGGGACTTGTAATTGTTAAGCCAAACCGCATTTAAATTGCTTGATTATTTCCATACATTTCACAGAAAAATCGATTCGAAGAAAATCACCTTACTACAGCTCAGCCGATTCAGAGCTGTAAAAATCCAAAATCTGCAATTGTGCTCCGATTGGGTTTCTTGATACCTCAAATGATAGGTCTCGGGACTTGTAATTGTTAAGCCAAACCATATTTAAATTGGTTGGTTATTTCCATAAATTTCACAGAAAAATCTATTCGAAGAAATCACCTTACTATAGGTCAGCCGATTCAGAGTTGTAAAAATCCAAAATCTGCAATTGTGCTCAGAATGTGGTTCTTGATACTTCAAATGATAGGTCACGGGACCTGTAATTGCTATACCATACATTTCGTAGAAAATTCGATTCGAAGAAAATCACCTTACTACAGCTCAGCCGATTCAGAGCTGTAAAAATCCAAAATCTGCAATTGTGCTCCGATTGGGTTTCTTGATACCTCAAATGATAGGTCTCGGGACTTGTAATTGTTAAGCCAAACCGCATTTAAATTGCTTGATTATTTCCATACATTTCACAGAAAAATCGATTCGAAGAAATCACCTTACTATAGCTCAGCCGATTCAGAGTTGTAAAAATCCAAAATCTGCAATTGTGCTCAGAATGCGGTTCTTGATACCTTAAATGATAGGTCACAGGACCTGTAATTGCTATACCATACATTTCGTAGAAAATTCGATTCGAAGAAAATCACCTTACTACAGCTCAGCCGATTCAGAGCTGTAAAAATCCAAAATCTGCAATTGTGCTCCGATTGGGTTTCTTGATACCTTAAATGATAGATCTCGGGACTTGTAATTGTTAAGCCAAACTACATTTAAATTGGTTGATTATTTCCATACATTTCACAGAAAAATCTATTCGAAGAAATCACCTTACTATAGGCTCAGCCGATTCAGAGTTATAAAAATCCAAAATCTGCAATTGTGCTCAGAATGTGGTTCTTGATACTTCAAATGATAGGTCACGGGACCTGTAATTGCTATACCATACATTTCGTAGAAAATTCGATTCGAAGAAAATCACCTTACTACAGCTCAGCCGATTCAGAGCTGTAAAAATCCAAAATCTGCAATTGTGCTCCTATTGGGTTTCTTGATACCTCAAATGATAGGTCTCGGGACTTGTAATTGTTAAGCCAAACCGCATTTAAATTGCTTGATTATTTCCATACATTTCACAGAAAAATCGATTCGAAGAAATCACCTTACTATAGCTCAGCCGATTCAGAGTTGTAAAAATCCAAAATCTGCAATTGTGCTCAGAATGTGGTTCTTGATACTTCAAATGATAGGTCACGGGACCTGTAATTGCTATACCATACATTTCGTAGAAAATTCGATTCGAAGAAAATAACCTTACTACAGCTCAGCCGATTCAGAGCTGTAAAAATCCAAAATCTGCAATTGTGCTCCGATTGGGTTTCTTGATACCTCAAATGATAGGTCTCGGGACTTGTAATTGTTAAGCCAAACCGCATTTAAATTGCTTGATTATTTCCATACATTTCACAGAAAAATCTATTCGAAGAAATCACCTTACTACAGCTCAGCCGATTCAGAGCTGTAAAAATCCAAAATCTGCAATTGTGCTAAGAATGCGGTTCTTGATACCTTAAATGATACGTCACAGGACCTGTAATTGCTATACCATACATTTCGTAGAAAATTCGATTCGAAGAAAATCACCTTACTACAGCTCAGCCGATTCAGAGCTGTAAAAATCCAAAATCTGCAATTGTGCTCCGATTGGGTTTCTTGATACCTCAAATGATAGGTCTCGGGACTTGTAATTGTTAAGCCAAACCGCATTTAAATTGCTTGATTATTTCCATACATTTCACAGAAAAATCGATTCGAAGAAAATCACCTTACTACAGCTCAGCCGATTCAGAGCTGTAAAAATCCAAAATCTGCAATTGTGCTCAGAATGCGGTTCTTGATACCTTAAATGATAGGTCACAGGACCTGTAATTGCTATACCATACATTTCGTAGAAAATTCGATTCGAAGAAAATCACCTTACTACAGCTCAGCCGATTCAGAGCTGTAAAAATCCAAAATCTGCAATTGTGCTCCGATTGGGTTTCTTGATACCTCAAATGATAGGTCTCGGGACTTGTAATTGTTAAGCCAAACCGCATTTAAATTGCTTGATTATTTCCATACATTTCACAGAAAAATCGATTCGAAGAAATCACCTTACTATAGCTCAGCCGATTCAGAGTTGTAAAAATCCAAAATCTGCAATTGTGCTCAGAATGCGGTTCTTGATACCTTAAATGATAGGTCACAGGACCTGTAATTGCTATACCATACATTTCGTAGAAAATTCGATTCGAAGAAAATCACCTTACTACAGCTCAGCCGATTCAGAGCTGTAAAAATCCAAAATCTGCAATTGTGCTCCGATTGGGTTTCTTGATACCTCAAATGATAGGTCTCGGGACTTGTAATTGTTAAGCCAAACCGCATTTAAATTGCTTGATTATTTCCATACATTTCACAGAAAAATCGATTCGAAGAAATCACCTTACTATAGCTCAGCCGATTCAGAGTTGTAAAAATCCAAAATCTGCAATTGTGCTCAGAATGCGGTTCTTGATACCTTAAATGATAGGTCACAGGACCTGTAATTGCTATACCATACATTTCGTAGAAAATTCGATTCGAAGAAAATCACCTTACTACAGCTCAGCCGATTCAGAGCTGTAAAAATCCAAAATCTGCAATTGTGCTCCGATTGGGTTTCTTAATACCTCAAATGATAGGTCTCGGGACTTGTAATTGTTAAGCCAAACCATATTTAAATTGGTTGGTTATTTCCATAAATTTCACAGAAAAATCTATTCGAAGAAATCACCTTACTATAGGTCAGCCGATTCAGAGTTGTAAAAATCCAAAATCTGCAATTGTGCTCAGAATGTGGTTCTTGATACTTCAAATGATAGGTCACGGGACCTGTTTTGCTATACCATACATTTCGTAGAAAATTCGATTCGAAGAAAATCACCTTACTACAGCTCAGCCGATTCAGAGCTGTAAAAATCCAAAATCTGCAATTGTGCTCCGATTGGGTTTCTTGATACCTCAAATGATAGGTCTCGGGACTTGTAATTGTTAAGCCAAACCGCATTTAAATTGCTTGATTATTTCCATACATTTCACAGAAAAATCTATTCGAAGAAATCACCTTACTACAGCTCAGCCGATTCAGAGCTGTAAAAATCCAAAATCTGCAATTGTGCTAAGAATGCGGTTCTTGATACCTTAAATGATACGTCACAGGACCTGTAATTGCTATACCATACATTTCGTAGAAAATTCGATTCGAAGAAAATCACCTTACTACAGCTCAGCCGATTCAGAGCTGTAAAAATCCAAAATCTGCAATTGTGCTCCGATTGGGTTTCTTGATACCTCAAATGATAGGTCTCGGGACTTGTAATTGTTAAGCCAAACCATATTTAAATTGGTTGGTTATTTCCATAAATTTCACAGAAAAATCTATTCGAAGAAATCACCTTACTATAGGCTCAGCCGATTCAGAGTTGTAAAAATCCAAAATCTGCAATTGTGCTCAGAATGTGGTTCTTGATACTTCAAATGATAGGTCACGGGACCTGTAATTGCTATACCATACATTTCGTAGAAAATTCGATTCGAAGAAAATCACCTTACTACAGCTCAGCCGATTCAGAGCTGTAAAAATCCAAAATCTGCAATTGTGCTCCGATTGGGTTTCTTGATACCTCAAATGATAGGTCTCGGGACTTGTAATTGTTAAGCCAAACCGCATTTAAATTGCTTGATTATTTCCATACATTTCACAGAAAAATCGATTCGAAGAAAATCACCTTACTACAGCTCAGCCGATTCAGAGCTGTAAAAATCCAAAATCTGCAATTGTGCTCCGATTGGGTTTCTTGATACCTCAAATGATAGGTCTCGGGACTTGTAATTGTTAAGCCAAACCATATTTAAATTGGTTGGTTATTTCCATACATTTCACAGAAAAATCTATTCGAAGAAATCACCTTACTATAGGTCAGCCGATTCAGAGTTGTAAAAATCCAAAATCTGCAATTGTGCTCAGAATGTGGTTCTTGATACTTCAAATGATAGGTCACGGGACCTGTAATTGCTATACCATACATTTCGTAGAAAATTCGATTCGAAGAAAATCACCTTACTACAGCTCAGCCGATTCAGAGCTGTAAAAATCCAAAATCTGCAATTGTGCTCCGATTGGGTTTCTTGATACCTCAAATGATAGGTCTCGGGACTTGTAATTGTTAAGCCAAACCGCATTTAAATTGCTTGATTATTTCCATACATTTCACAGAAAAATCGATTCGAAGAAATCACCTTACTATAGCTCAGCCGATTCAGAGTTGTAAAAATCCAAAATCTGCAATTGTGCTCAGAATGCGGTTCTTGATACCTTAAATGATAGGTCACAGGACCTGTAATTGCTATACCATACATTTCGTAGAAAATTCGATTCGAAGAAAATCACCTTACTACAGCTCAGCCGATTCAGAGCTGTAAAAATCCAAAATCTGCAATTGTGCTCCGATTGGGTTTCTTGATACCTTAAATGATAGATCTCGGGACTTGTAATTGTTAAGCCAAACTACATTTAAATTGGTTGATTATTTCCATACATTTCACAGAAAAATCTATTCGAAGAAATCACCTTACTATAGCTCAGCCGATTCAGAGTTGTAAAAATCCAAAATCTGCAATTGTGCTCAGAATGTGGTTCTTGATACTTCAAATGATAGGTCACGGGACCTGTAATTGCTATACCATACATTTCGTAGAAAATTCGATTCGAAGAAAATCACCTTACTACAGCTCAGCCGATTCAGAGCTGTAAAAATCCAAAATCTGCAATTGTGCTCCGATTGGGTTTCTTGATACCTCAAATGATAGGTCTCGGGACTTGTAATTGTTAAGCCAAACCGCATTTAAATTGCTTGATTATTTCCATATATTTCACAGAAAAATCGATTCGAAGAAATCACCTTACTATAGCTCAGCCGATTCAGAGTTGTAAAAATCCAAAATCTGCAATTGTGCTCAGAATGCGGTTCTTGATACCTTAAATGATAGGTCACAGGACCTGTAATTGCTATACCATACATTTCGTAGAAAATTCGATTCGAAGAAAATCACCTTACTACAGCTCAGCCGATTCAGAGCTGTAAAAATCCAAAATCTGCAATTGTGCTCCGATTGGGTTTCTTGATACCTCAAATGATAGGTCTCGGGACTTGTAATTGTTAAGCCAAACCGCATTTAAATTGCTTGATTATTTCCATACATTTCACAGAAAAATCGATTCGAAGAAATCACCTTACTATAGCTCAGCCGATTCAGAGTTGTAAAAATCCAAAATCTGCAATTGTGCTCAGAATGCGGTTCTTGATACCTTAAATGATAGGTCACAGGACCTGTAATTGCTATACCATACATTTCGTAGAAAATTCGATTCGAAGAAAATCACCTTACTACAGCTCAGCCGATTCAGAGCTGTAAAAATCCAAAATCTGCAATTGTGCTCCGATTGGGTTTCTTGATACCTTAAATGATAGATCTCGCGACTTGTAATTGTTAAGCCAAACTACATTTAAATTGGTTGATTATTTCCATACATTTCACAGAAAAATCTATTCGAAGAAATCACCTTACTATAGCTCAGCCGATTCAGAGTTGTAAAAATCCAAAATCTGCAATTGTGCTCAGAATGTGGTTCTTGATACTTCAAATGATAGGTCACGGGACCTGTAATTGCTATACCATACATTTCGTAGAAAATTCGATTCGAAGAAAATCACCTTACTACAGCTCAGCCGATTCAGAGCTGTAAAAATCCAAAATCTGCAATTGTGCTCCGATTGGGTTTCTTGATACCTTAAATGATAGGTCTCGGGACTTGTAATTGTTAAGCCAAACCGCATTTAAATTGCTTGATTATTTCCATACATTTCACAGAAAAATCGATTCGAAGAAATCACCTTACTATAGCTCAGCCGATTCAGAGTTGTAAAAATCCAAAATCTGCAATTGTGCTCAGAATGCGGTTCTTGATACCTTAAATGATAGGTCACAGGACCTGTAATTGCTATACCATACATTTCGTAGAAAATTCGATTCGAAGAAAATCACCTTACTACAGCTCAGCCGATTCAGAGCTGTAAAAATCCAAAATCTGCAATTGTGCTCCGATTGGGTTTCTTGATACCTTAAATGATAGATCTCGGGACTTGTAATTGTTAAGCCAAACTACATTTAAATTGGTTGATTATTTCCATACATTTCACAGAAAAATCTATTCGAAGAAATCACCTTACTATAGCTCAGCCGATTCAGAGTTGTAAAAATCCAAAATCTGCAATTGTGCTCAGAATGTGGTTCTTGATACTTCAAATGATAGGTCACGGGACCTGTAATTGCTATACCATACATTTCGTAGAAAATTCGATTCGAAGAAAATCACCTTACTACAGCTCAGCCGATTCAGAGCTGTAAAAATCCAAAATCTGCAATTGTGCTCCGATTGGGTTTCTTGATACCTCAAATGATAGGTCTCGGGACTTGTAATTGTTAAGCCAAACCGCATTTAAATTGCTTGATTATTTCCATACATTTCACAGAAAAATCGATTCGAAGAAATCACCTTACTATAGCTCAGCCGATTCAGAGTTGTAAAAATCCAAAATCTGCAATTGTGCTCAGAATGCGGTTCTTGATACCTTAAATGATAGGTCACAGGACCTGTAATTGCTATACCATACATTTCGTAGAAAATTCGATTCGAAGAAAATCACCTTACTACAGCTCAGCCGATTCAGAGCTGTAAAAATCCAAAATCTGCAATTGTGCTCCGATTGGGTTTCTTGATACCTCAAATGATAGGTCTCGGGACTTGTAATTGTTAAGCCAAACCATATTTAAATTGGTTGGTTATTTCCATACATTTCACAGAAAAATCTATTCGAAGAAATCACCTTACTATAGGCTCAGCCGATTCAGAGTTGTAAAAATCCAAAATCTGCAATTGTGCTCAGAATGTGGTTCTTGATACTTCAAATGATAGGTCACGGGACTTGTAATTGCTATACCATACATTTCGTAGAAAATTCGATTCGAAGAAAATCACCTTACTACAGCTCAGCCGATTCAGAGCTGTAAAAATCCAAAATCTGCAATTGTGCTCCGATTGGGTTTCTTGATACCTCAAATGATAGGTCTCGGGACTTGTAATTGTTAAGCCAAACCGCATTTAAATTGCTTGATTATTTCCATACATTTCACAGAAAAATCTATTCGAAGAAATCACCTTACTACAGCTCAGCCGATTCAGAGCTGTAAAAATCCAAAATCTGCAATTGTGCTAAGAATGCGGTTCTTGATACCTTAAATGATACGTCACAGGACCTGTAATTGCTATACCATACATTTCGTAGAAAATTCGATTCGAAGAAAATCACCTTACTACAGCTCAGCCGATTCAGAGCTGTAAAAATCCAAAATCTGCAATTGTGCTCCGATTGGGTTTTTTTTTTTTTTTTTTTTTTTTTTCGTCCCTGCCCAAAAGCGGCTAGCACTACGACCTAAAAGATCTTTTGTGCTGTTGGGTACTGTTACTCCAGGAGCTTCTCCACCTCTCTAATAAAGGCGAGAATGCTGTTTATAGAGGCCAATTTACATTTCTCCGGGGTCAGATACCTCTCTTCAAAATGAATCCACCTCCGTGTGCACAGAGCAACACACTCACATAGTATGTGTTCTGCGGTTTCTGTCTCTTCCAAACAGAGTCGGCACTCCGTCTCTGTGGACAGGTTCATTTTGTTCAAATGATATCTCAGGTTACAGTGACCTGAGAGAAAACTCACAAGTTTCCTAATATTTTCTTTGCTGAAATTGATCGCCAAATTTTTGTGGTGAAATGGTCTGATCAAAGATTTGGCTTGTCTAAGGCCGGGAATACAGTTCCAATAAGTCAAGCACTGTATTTTTTCCCATTTACTGATTGTGTAGGTTGCAGAAGCCCACGGGATACCACAAAAAGGCTCAGGGCCAATGAGTGTAGTCGACGAGCCTGCCCGTGCAAGTTCGTCGGCTATCTCATTTCCAGTGATGCCCATGTGACCAGGCACCCACCACAACCTTACTTTGTTTTGACAAGAGAGAGATTGTAGCAGTTTATAACAACTTTGAACCGACTTGGAAACCAAGCAGTTAGAAGCCAATGCTTTCAGTGCTGCTTGGCTGTCAGACAAAATGTGGATGGATGCGCCTTTAAGACCTTTGGTCATAATAATAGAGGCGCAGATTTCGATGGCGTGAATTTCGGCTAGAAAAACACTGGGGTAAGTACCCAGTGATTTCGATATTTTGTGATTGGGCCCAAAGACACCAATGCCGACTCCACTATCCATTTTTGATCCATCAGTGTACCAGACTAGGCTGTTAGGTTCCATCTGCGGTAACCCAGTATCCCAGTCTGTTCTATCGGGGATTGTTACCACGAAATTCCTGCCAAAGCAGAGTTCTTTCGGCATAACGTCCGGGACACTAAAAAACATATTCAGGTCTGGAAGTTCATTCAAAATGTCCAGGTGACCCATATGGTCATCATGACTGTATTGATTCACGAGCTTCAATCTAGCTGCACAGGTAGCAGCTGATTTTTTGACGTGGATATGAAGTGGAGTGAGCCCGATGAGAGCTTCCATTGCCGCCGTAGGGCAGGTGCGCATAGCACCTGTAATTCCGAGACATGCTAGTCTCTGTAGTGAGGTCAGCTTGTTCATAATAACTTTTTGCTGTACCTTAGGCCACCAAACTATTGCCCCATATGTTACAATTGGCCTCACTATCATGATGTACATCCAGTAGATCATTTTTGAGTTCAGGCCCCATGTCCTGCCGAACATACGCCGGCAGGCCCACATGGCCCTGGCCGCGCGTTCGGTAGTTGAAGTAATATGAGAGTTCCAAGTTAGTTTCTTATCTAGGACAACACCCAGATATTTGACTTCATTGGAGTATCCGATATTTATATTATTAAGACTAATTGAACCAAGGTTCAAATTACGTCTTTTGGTGAAGGGCACCAGGACTGTTTTGCTAGGGTTAATCGAAAGGCCCTCCCCAGTGCACCAATTCGAAATAACAAGCAAAGCCTGTTGCATGCTGGCGGACATCGCACGTTCATGCCCTCCAGAGACTATGATAACCAAATCGTCCGCATAACCAATGGCATCGTACCCAAGTAGATGTAAATTATCAAGCAACTCGTCGATCACGAGTGACCACAGCAAAGGGGACAGGACACCGCCCTGCGGGCACCCTCTTGCTGCCGTAATCGTGACTGACTCATTACCTAATTTAGATGTAATCTTCCTACTAACCAACATGGAACTAATCCAGTGGTTAGTCGGATCGTCAATACCTCTACGCTTGATTGCCCTAGCAATTGAGTCGTATCCAGTATTGTCAAAAGCTCCCTCAATATCCAGAAATGCACACAGAGCAATTTCTTTCGAGCGATAGGCTGCTTCAATCTTGGTGACAAGTAGATGCAGCGCCCCCTCTGTGGATTTGCCTTTCCTATAGGCGAATTGATTTGGATTTAGAGGTCTGGTTGCAGTTAACCAGTCTCTGATATGAAGATCTATAAGTCGTTCCATGGTTTTGAGAATAAACGATGTAAGACTGATAGGTCGAAAGGACTTAGGAAGTTCACATGGCCGATTGCCAGGCTTTGGGATAAAAACCACGTTTACTTGACTCCAAGCCTGTGGTATGTGACCCCAATTGAAGCTAGTTCTAAACAAGGCCACCAGAGCAGGGGTAATCAAGTCCAGGCCCCTTTGAAGGAGGGCTGGGAAGATTCCATCCCCTCCTGGAGCCTTGAAAGGCTGAAAAGAGTTAATGGCCCATTTGACTTTATCCGGAGTAAAAAGCTTACCGGATAAACTATTAACCCAACCCATATTTACACCCATGTGTGTACCAGATATGGAGTTAGTGATTGTATTTGTGTCGCAAACAGTGCAGCCCGGAAAGTGCACTTGAAGCAGGGTTTCGAGCGACTCTTTGCGACCTGATGTATAACTACCATCGGATTTCAGAAGAAGCCCAATCCCGTTGGACTGATCTTTAGCTAGAACTTTATGGAGTCGAGCAGCTGTAGGTATATCCTCGATATTTCCACAGTTTTTCCTCCACGTGAGGCGTTTGGAACGCCTTAGTTCTGTGTTGTAACTGGTTAGGGCTTGCCTATATTCATTCCACTCATTGGAATGCTTTGCCCTATTAAATAATTTCCTAACCTTCTTACGAAGTTTAGCCAGCTGTTCGTTCCACCATGGAACTTTGCGATTAACCACAACGTTACGCACCACACAGCTGCTTTCGTAGGAAGATAGGAGCACGTCATTAAGCAGACCAGCTGCGGTTTCTAGGTCACTAATTGAACTCAAAGATGTTGGCAGCATGTCTGCTTTGATAAATAAAATATCCCTATATGTTTTCCAATTTGTAAAACAAGGGATACGACGCTCTGTTGCCTGTATGATCACTCCCGGTATATCGAACCTGATGTGCATGTGGTCCGACAGAGAAGCTTCGCTTGAAACATGCCAGTTTGCAACAGAGTTGGAAATAAACTGACTTGACAAAGTGAGGTCCAACACCTCTCGCCGAGTCGAGTTTATGAAAGTGGGGTTCGAACCTTTATTTAAAATGTCTATGTGACTACTCATATGATAATTTAAAAGGGACTCACCTCTGCCATTTGTATCACTGCTGCCCCAAATGATATGATGTGCATTAGCATCGCAGCCTATGATGAAATGCTTGTTTTTTAGGTTGCAGTAATCCACCAGATCCTGTACAACTACAGGTGGAGCACTAACCGACTCACCAGGGAAGTACGCAGAGGCACATATTGTCTCCTGCATTCCCCTGCTAGTCGGAACCTCCAGGATTACTGCAACCAAATCCTTAGTGGTGAACTCTGGAATTGGAAGAACGTTAATATTAGATGAAACAAATATTGCTGCTCGGGGAACTTCCTCCCTTCGATCGTAAATCAACTTACATGACTTGAGGTGGAGGCCTCTGATTTTTCCTCCATTAACCCAAGGTTCCTGGATAAGGCCAAGGGTTAAGTGTTGTTTCGCGAACCTGTTGCAAAAGGTATCCGAAGCTCCTTTTGCGTGATGCAGATTCGCTTGTAGTACCCTAATAGTACCAGCCATACTTGATGATTAGGGTAAAGGAGCTCTACGCTCCTGGCTGCTTGCCAGCCGTCTGCTTTGCGGGACTTGGCCTGTTTCTGCCACTTTTCCCAGTAACACCCCGAGCGCCCATATGCTTAGTTTTCGGGGTGAGTGCTGCTTTACTCGATCCCACAGTAGGAGTTGCGGAGAGATCCGTTGATCGTGCTCCCGACGAAGAGGCAGCAGGAACAGAATGCTCAATAGCGCTGCTGTTCCTGGATGCCTCCTCGTCTGTGATTGTGCCTACTACTGGGGCTGGTAAAGTACCCTTCTTACTGGAGCTGACTCCAGTGGTTGGGTTGGTAGAGGGGGAATCCTTCTTGAGAAGGAGTTTTATCCTACCAAAGCGGTATGCGATGTTCCCGTTGGATTCGCGTAGTTTCTTCATGGAAGACTCGCCTACGGCCATAACCAAATGGACGAGTGCGCCAGTTGTCGTCCGTTGCAGTATCTTCCATGAGTTGGCCGCGAGACCATCGTTCTGCGCGGCCATGGTAGCGAGAATCTTCTCGCTAGTTAAGCTAAGGCTCTGTGGAAAGAACCCCCTAACGATGTTTGGCCGAGGAAAATCATCCTCTTCCACCAAAGTTATGTTCAGACCAATTTTTTCCCTTAGGCTTACAAAACTGTTCCTCATCCATTCCGCTGTGGAATGATCGGAACATATAAAAAATAGCCAACCTGTTCTCCGGAAACAGCCAAGGAATTGCGGCTTGTGGTTTGAGCCTTGCATCCCAATAATGAGGTCAATGACACACTCCTGTATGTTTGCCATTTGCTCCATACTAAGAGGATTGCCACTGAGATCACCTGGTACGATGCCCAGCTTAACACTGCCTGCTACCTGGCTGAAAGAGGGCTTTACCGGAGAAGGCCCTTCTTTTGCTTTTTTGGCAGGTGGTTTATTTGGTTCCGGAGCAACCTCGAAAGACCTCTCACGCTTACCACCAGACCTCTTGTCTAGGGTAGGAGCAACAGGCCCCGAGGATGCTTTCAGAGGGGTCGCGGACTTAGCAGCAGCTAGAGCCTCTTCTCTAGTTTTGCCTTCCTTGAGCCCCTTTTTAAAACGCCTTCTTTCGAAGGAGTTGAGCTTAACCCATTCCCCGGCGTTGAGGGACATGTTCCCAATATCAACACCAATGGTGGAGGTGCCCGATAACTGAGAGATTACACTTATGTTGTCATCACAGAAGGTGTCCGTAGTAGAAGAGGTGGACTGTTCCACCTTTTCCTTGGTCCGGACGTTAAGATAATCAAGAGTGGTGGCCCTTGTGGCATCTACCATTCCATCATAGCTTAGGAGACCCAACTCAATAGCTGGTGAAGTTGATGCTTTTAAAGAGGCATCACCCTCTATGTTTTTTTTTAATTCGGTTTCCATTTGAATCCCACGAGTATCCGAGAAATGAAGGTCACCCACAGCAGAGATCGGTATACTGTGGGAAGGCTACTTTAAACCGGGGGTCGCCTGGTACCCGGAGTTCACATACTAAAGACTAAGCTCCCCCTTAGCCACGCAGCTCTCAGCGTATGTTGTCCCACCAAAGCTTGGGGCAATGGATTTACCGCCATTGCACGGTCGTGTAAGTTACTTGGCTACATTCTAGGATGCATTGCCCGGTTGTCGCCACGAGGAGGCGTAACTACACTAGGAAGAAGTCTTATGAGAATCGCATATCCTAGAAAGCTTTGACTCCTAAAACTACTCCCCCAACAATTTCTTGATACCTCAAATGATAGGTCTCGGGACTTGTAATTGTTAAGCCAAACCATATTTAAATTGGTTGGTTATTTCCATACATTTCACAGAAAAATCTATTCGAAGAAATCACCTTACTATAGGCTCAGCCGATTCAGAGTTGTAAAAATCCAAAATCTGCAATTGTGCTCAGAATGTGGTTCTTGATACTTCAAATGATAGGTCACGGGACTTGTAATTGCTATACCATACATTTCGTAGAAAATTCGATTCGAAGAAAATCACCTTACTACAGCTCAGCCGATTCAGAGCTGTAAAAA
The DNA here is from genome assembly GCA_958295665.1 of Tipula vernalis. NCBI lineage: Eukaryota > Metazoa > Arthropoda > Insecta > Diptera > Tipulidae > Tipula > Tipula vernalis. The sequence continues at coordinate 45,887,525 of OY282560.1, forward strand.
TCCAAAATCTGCAATTGTGCTCCGATTGGGTTTCTTGATACCTCAAATGATAGGTCTCGGGACTTGTAATTGTTAAGCCAAACCGCATTTAAATTGCTTGATTATTTCCATACATTTCACAGAAAAATCTATTCGAAGAAATCACCTTACTACAGCTCAGCCGATTCAGAGCTGTAAAAATCCAAAATCTGCAATTGTGCTCCGATTGGGTTTCTTGATACCTTAAATGATAGATCTCGGGACTTGTAATTGTTAAGCCAAACTACATTTAAATTGGTTGATTATTTCCATACATTTCACAGAAAAATCTATTCGAAGAAATCACCTTACTATAGCTCAGCCGATTCAGAGTTGTAAAAATCCAAAATCTGCAATTGTGCTCAGAATGTGGTTCTTGATACTTCAAATGATAGGTCACGGGACCTGTAATTGCTATACCATACATTTCGTAGAAAATTCGATTCGAAGAAAATCACCTTACTACAGCTCAGCCGATTCAGAGCTGTAAAAATCCAAAATCTGCAATTGTGCTCCGATTGGGTTTCTTGATACCTCAAATGATAGGTCTCGGGACTTGTAATTGTTAAGCCAAACCGCATTTAAATTGCTTGATTATTTCCATACATTTCACAGAAAAATCGATTCGAAGAAATCACCTTACTATAGCTCAGCCGATTCAGAGTTGTAAAAATCCAAAATCTGCAATTGTGCTCAGAATGCGGTTCTTGATACCTTAAATGATAGGTCACAGGACCTGTAATTGCTATACCATACATTTCGTAGAAAATTCGATTCGAAGAAAATCACCTTACTACAGCTCAGCCGATTCAGAGCTGTAAAAATCCAAAATCTGCAATTGTGCTCCGATTGGGTTTCTTGATACCTTAAATGATAGATCTCGGGACTTGTAATTGTTAAGCCAAACTACATTTAAATTGGTTGATTATTTCCATACATTTCACAGAAAAATCTATTCGAAGAAATCACCTTACTATAGCTCAGCCGATTCAGAGTTGTAAAAATCCAAAATCTGCAATTGTGCTCAGAATGTGGTTCTTGATACTTCAAATGATAGGTCACGGGACCTGTAATTGCTATACCATACATTTCGTAGAAAATTCGATTCGAAGAAAATCACCTTACTACAGCTCAGCCGATTCAGAGCTGTAAAAATCCAAAATCTGCAATTGTGCTCCGATTGGGTTTCTTGATACCTCAAATGATAGGTCTCGGGACTTGTAATTGTTAAGCCAAACCGCATTTAAATTGCTTGATTATTTCCATACATTTCACAGAAAAATCTATTCGAAGAAATCACCTTACTACAGCTCAGCCGATTCAGAGCTGTAAAAATCCAAAATCTGCAATTGTGCTAAGAATGCGGTTCTTGATACCTTAAATGATACGTCACAGGACCTGTAATTGCTATACCATACATTTCGTAGAAAATTCGATTCGAAGAAAATCACCTTACTACAGCTCAGCCGATTCAGAGCTGTAAAAATCCAAAATCTGCAATTGTGCTCCGATTGGGTTTCTTGATACCTCAAATGATAGGTCTCGGGACTTGTAATTGTTAAGCCAAACCGCATTTAAATTGCTTGATTATTTCCATACATTTCACAGAAAAATCGATTCGAAGAAAATCACCTTACTACAGCTCAGCCGATTCAGAGCTGTAAAAATCCAAAATCTGCAATTGTGCTCCGATTGGGTTTCTTGATACCTCAAATGATAGGTCTCGGGACTTGTAATTGTTAAGCCAAACCATATTTAAATTGGTTGGTTATTTCCATAAATTTCACAGAAAAATCTATTCGAAGAAATCACCTTACTATAGGCTCAGCCGATTCAGAGTTGTAAAAATCCAAAATCTGCAATTGTGCTCAGAATGTGGTTCTTGATACTTCAAATGATAGGTCACGGGACCTGTAATTGCTATACAATACATTTCGTAGAAAATTCGATTCGAAGAAAATCACCTTACTACAGCTCAGCCGATTCAGAGCTGTAAAAATCCAAAATCTGCAATTGTGCTCCGATTGGGTTTCTTGATACCTCAAATGATAGGTCTCGGGACGCACCACACAGCTGCTTTCGTAGGAAGATAGGAGCACGTCATTAAGCAGACCAGCTGCGGTTTCTAGGTCACTAATTGAACTCAAAGATGTTGGCAGCATGTCTGCTTTGATAAATAAAATATCCCTATATGTTTTCCAATTTGTAAAACAAGGGATACGACGCTCTGTTGCCTGTATGATCACTCCCGGTATATCGAACCTGATGTGCATGTGGTCCGACAGAGAAGCTTCGCTTGAAACATGCCAGTTTGCAACAGAGTTGGAAATAAACTGACTTGACAAAGTGAGGTCCAACACCTCTCGCCGAGTCGAGTTTATGAAAGTGGGGTTCGAACCTTTATTTAAAATGTCTATGTGACTACTCATATGATAATTTAAAAGGGACTCACCTCTGCCATTTGTATCACTGCTGCCCCAAATGATATGATGTGCATTAGCATCGCAGCCTATGATGAAATGCTTGTTTTTTAGGTTGCAGTAATCCACCAGATCCTGTACAACTACAGGTGGAGCACTAACCGACTCACCAGGGAAGTACGCAGAGGCACATATTGTCTCCTGCATTCCCCTGCTAGTCGGAACCTCCAGGATTACTGCAACCAAATCCTTAGTGGTGAACTCTGGAATTGGAAGAACGTTAATATTAGATGAAACAAATATTGCTGCTCGGGGAACTTCCTCCCTTCGATCGTAAATCAACTTACATGACTTGAGGTGGAGGCCTCTGATTTTTCCTCCATTAACCCAAGGTTCCTGGATAAGGCCAAGGGTTAAGTGTTGTTTCGCGAACCTGTTGCAAAAGGTATCCGAAGCTCCTTTTGCGTGATGCAGATTCGCTTGTAGTACCCTAATAGTACCAGCCATACTTGATGATTAGGGTAAAGGAGCTCTACGCTCCTGGCTGCTTGCCAGCCGTCTGCTTTGCGGGACTTGGCCTGTTTCTGCCACTTTTCCCAGTAACACCCCGAGCGCCCATATGCTTAGTTTTCGGGGTGAGTGCTGCTTTACTCGATCCCACAGTAGGAGTTGCGGAGAGATCCGTTGATCGTGCTCCCGACGAAGAGGCAGCAGGAACAGAATGCTCAATAGCGCTGCTGTTCCTGGATGCCTCCTCGTCTGTGATTGTGCCTACTACTGGGGCTGGTAAAGTACCCTTCTTACTGGAGCTGACTCCAGTGGTTGGGTTGGTAGAGGGGGAATCCTTCTTGAGAAGGAGTTTTATCCTACCAAAGCGGTATGCGATGTTCCCGTTGGATTCGCGTAGTTTCTTCATGGAAGACTCGCCTACGGCCATAACCAAATGGACGAGTGCGCCAGTTGTCGTCCGTTGCAGTATCTTCCATGAGTTGGCCGCGAGACCATCGTTCTGCGCGGCCATGGTAGCGAGAATCTTCTCGCTAGTTAAGCTAAGGCTCTGTGGAAAGAACCCCCTAACGATGTTTGGCCGAGGAAAATCATCCTCTTCCACCAAAGTTATGTTCAGACCAATTTTTTCCCTTAGGCTTACAAAACTGTTCCTCATCCATTCCGCTGTGGAATGATCGGAACATATAAAAAATAGCCAACCTGTTCTCCGGAAACAGCCAAGGAATTGCGGCTTGTGGTTTGAGCCTTGCATCCCAATAATGAGGTCAATGACACACTCCTGTATGTTTGCCATTTGCTCCATACTAAGAGGATTGCCACTGAGATCACCTGGTACGATGCCCAGCTTAACACTGCCTGCTACCTGGCTGAAAGAGGGCTTTACCGGAGAAGGCCCTTCTTTTGCTTTTTTGGCAGGTGGTTTATTTGGTTCCGGAGCAACCTCGAAAGACCTCTCACGCTTACCACCAGACCTCTTGTCTAGGGTAGGAGCAACAGGCCCCGAGGATGCTTTCAGAGGGGTCGCGGACTTAGCAGCAGCTAGAGCCTCTTCTCTAGTTTTGCCTTCCTTGAGCCCCTTTTTAAAACGCCTTCTTTCGAAGGAGTTGAGCTTAACCCATTCCCCGGCGTTGAGGGACATGTTCCCAATATCAACACCAATGGTGGAGGTGCCCGATAACTGAGAGATTACACTTATGTTGTCATCACAGAAGGTGTCCGTAGTAGAAGAGGTGGACTGTTCCACCTTTTCCTTGGTCCGGACGTTAAGATAATCAAGAGTGGTGGCCCTTGTGGCATCTACCATTCCATCATAGCTTAGGAGACCCAACTCAATAGCTGGTGAAGTTGATGCTTTTAAAGAGGCATCACCCTCTATGTTTTTTTTTAATTCGGTTTCCATTTGAATCCCACGAGTATCCGAGAAATGAAGGTCACCCACAGCAGAGATCGGTATACTGTGGGAAGGCTACTTTAAACCGGGGGTCGCCTGGTACCCGGAGTTCACATACTAAAGACTAAGCTCCCCCTTAGCCACGCAGCTCTCAGCGTATGTTGTCCCACCAAAGCTTGGGGCAATGGATTTACCGCCATTGCACGGTCGTGTAAGTTACTTGGCTACATTCTAGGATGCATTGCCCGGTTGTCGCCACGAGGAGGCGTAACTACACTAGGAAGAAGTCTTATGAGAATCGCATATCCTAGAAAGCTTTGACTCCTAAAACTACTCCCCCAACAATTTCTTGATACCTCAAATGATAGGTCTCGGGACTTGTAATTGTTAAGCCAAACCATATTTAAATTGGTTGGTTATTTCCATACATTTCACAGAAAAATCTATTCGAAGAAATCACCTTACTATAGGCTCAGCCGATTCAGAGTTGTAAAAATCCAAAATCTGCAATTGTGCTCAGAATGTGGTTCTTGATACTTCAAATGATAGGTCACGGGACTTGTAATTGCTATACCATACATTTCGTAGAAAATTCGATTCGAAGAAAATCACCTTACTACAGCTCAGCCGATTCAGAGCTGTAAAAATCCAAAATCTGCAATTGTGCTCCGATTGGGTTTCTTGATACCTCAAATGATAGGTCTCGGGACTTGTAATTGTTAAGCCAAACCGCATTTAAATTGCTTGATTATTTCCATACATTTCACAGAAAAATCAATTCGAAGAAATCACCTTACTACAGCTCAGCCGATTCAGAGCTGTAAAAATCCAAAATCTGCAATTGTGCTCCGATTGGGTTTCTTGATACCTTAAATGATAGATCTCGGGACTTGTAATTGTTAAGCCAAACTACATTTAAATTGGTTGATTATTTCCATACATTTCACAGAAAAATCTATTCGAAGAAATCACCTTACTATAGCTCAGCCGATTCAGAGTTGTAAAAATCCAAAATCTGCAATTGTGCTCAGAATGTGGTTCTTGATACTTCAAATGATAGGTCACGGGACCTGTAATTGCTATACCATACATTTCGTAGAAAATTCGATTCGAAGAAAATCACCTTACTACAGCTCAGCCGATTCAGAGCTGTAAAAATCCAAAATCTGCAATTGTGCTCCGATTGGGTTTCTTGATACCTCAAATGATAGGTCTCGGGACTTGTAATTGTTAAGCCAAACCGCATTTAAATTGCTTGATTATTTCCATACATTTCACAGAAAAATCGATTCGAAGAAATCACCTTACTATAGCTCAGCCGATTCAGAGTTGTAAAAATCCAAAATCTGCAATTGTGCTCAGAATGCGGTTCTTGATACCTTAAATGATAGGTCACAGGACCTGTAATTGCTATACCATACATTTCGTAGAAAATTCGATTCGAAGAAAATCACCTTACTACAGCTCAGCCGATTCAGAGCTGTAAAAATCCAAAATCTGCAATTGTGCTCCGATTGGGTTTCTTGATACCTTAAATGATAGATCTCGGGACTTGTAATTGTTAAGCCAAACTACATTTAAATTGGTTGATTATTTCCATACATTTCACAGAAAAATCTATTCGAAGAAATCACCTTACTATAGCTCAGCCGATTCAGAGTTGTAAAAATCCAAAATCTGCAATTGTGCTCAGAATGCGGTTCTTGATACTTCAAATGATAGGTCACGGGACCTGTAATTGCTATACCATACATTTCGTAGAAAATTCGATTCGAAGAAAATCACCTTACTACAGCTCAGCCGATTCAGAGCTGTAAAAATCCAAAATCTGCAATTGTGCTCCGATTGGGTTTCTTGATACCTCAAATGATAGGTCTCGGGACTTGTAATTGTTAAGCCAAACCGCATTTAAATTGCTTGATTATTTCCATACATTTCACAGAAAAATCTATTCGAAGAAATCACCTTACTACAGCTCAGCCGATTCAGAGCTGTAAAAATCCAAAATCTGCAATTGTGCTAAGAATGCGGTTCTTGATACCTTAAATGATACGTCACAGGACCTGTAATTGCTATACCATACATTTCGTAGAAAATTCGATTCGAAGAAAATCACCTTACTACAGCTCAGCCGATTCAGAGCTGTAAAAATCCAAAATCTGCAATTGTGCTCCGATTGGGTTTCTTGATACCTCAAATGATAGGTCTCGGGACTTGTAATTGTTAAGCCAAACCGCATTTAAATTGCTTGATTATTTCCATACATTTCACAGAAAAATCGATTCGAAGAAAATCACCTTACTACAGCTCAGCCGATTCAGAGCTGTAAAAATCCAAAATCTGCAATTGTGCTCCGATTGGGTTTCTTGATACCTCAAATGATAGGTCTCGGGACTTGTAATTGTTAAGCCAAACCATATTTAAATTGGTTGGTTATTTCCATAAATTTCACAGAAAAATCTATTCGAAGAAATCACCTTACTATAGGCTCAGCCGATTCAGAGTTGTAAAAATCCAAAATCTGCAATTGTGCTCAGAATGTGGTTCTTGATACTTCAAATGATAGGTCACGGGACCTGTAATTGCTATACAATACATTTCGTAGAAAATTCGATTCGAAGAAAATCACCTTACTACAGCTCAGCCGATTCAGAGCTGTAAAAATCCAAAATCTGCAATTGTGCTCCGATTGGGTTTCTTGATACCTCAAATGATAGGTCTCGGGACTTGTAATTGTTAAGCCAAACCGCATTTAAATTGCTTGATTATTTCCATACATTTCACAGAAAAATCGATTCGAAGAAAATCACCTTACTACAGCTCAGCCGATTCAGAGCTGTAAAAATCCAAAATCTGCAATTGTGCTCCGATTGGGTTTCTTGATACCTCAAATGATAGGTCTCGGGACTTGTAATTGTTAAGCCAAACCATATTTAAATTGGTTGGTTATTTCCATAAATTTCACAGAAAAATCTATTCGAAGAAATCACCTTACTATAGGCTCAGCCGATTCAGAGTTGTAAAAATCCAAAATCTGCAATTGTGCTCAGAATGTGGTTCTTGATACTTCAAATGATAGGTCACGGGACCTGTAATTGCTATACCATACATTTCGTAGAAAATTCGATTCGAAGAAAATCACCTTACTACAGCTCAGCCGATTCAGAGCTGTAAAAATCCAAAATCTGCAATTGTGCTCCGATTGGGTTTCTTGATACCTCAAATGATAGGTCTCGGGACTTGTAATTGTTAAGCCAAACCGCATTTAAATTGCTTGATTATTTCCATACATTTCACAGAAAAATCGATTCGAAGAAAATCACCTTACTACAGCTCAGCCGATTCAGAGCTGTAAAAATCCAAAATCTGCAATTGTGCTCCGATTGGGTTTCTTGATACCTCAAATGATAGGTCTCGGGACTTGTAATTGTTAAGCCAAACCATATTTAAATTGGTTGGTTATTTCCATAAATTTCACAGAAAAATCTATTCGAAGAAATCACCTTACTATAGGTCAGCCGATTCAGAGTTGTAAAAATCCAAAATCTGCAATTGTGCTCAGAATGTGGTTCTTGATACTTCAAATGATAGGTCACGGGACCTGTAATTGCTATACCATACATTTCGTAGAAAATTCGATTCGAAGAAAATCACCTTACTACAGCTCAGCCGATTCAGAGCTGTAAAAATCCAAAATCTGCAATTGTGCTCCGATTGGGTTTCTTGATACCTCAAATGATAGGTCTCGGGACTTGTAATTGTTAAGCCAAACCGCATTTAAATTGCTTGATTATTTCCATACATTTCACAGAAAAATCGATTCGAAGAAATCACCTTACTATAGCTCAGCCGATTCAGAGTTGTAAAAATCCAAAATCTGCAATTGTGCTCAGAATGCGGTTCTTGATACCTTAAATGATAGGTCACAGGACCTGTAATTGCTATACCATACATTTCGTAGAAAATTCGATTCGAAGAAAATCACCTTACTACAGCTCAGCCGATTCAGAGCTGTAAAAATCCAAAATCTGCAATTGTGCTCCGATTGGGTTTCTTGATACCTTAAATGATAGATCTCGGGACTTGTAATTGTTAAGCCAAACTACATTTAAATTGGTTGATTATTTCCATACATTTCACAGAAAAATCTATTCGAAGAAATCACCTTACTATAGCTCAGCCGATTCAGAGTTGTAAAAATCCAAAATCTGCAATTGTGCTCAGAATGTGGTTCTTGATACTTCAAATGATAGGTCACGGGACCTGTAATTGCTATACCATACATTTCGTAGAAAATTCGATTCGAAGAAAATCACCTTACTACAGCTCAGCCGATTCAGAGCTGTAAAAATCCAAAATCTGCAATTGTGCTCCGATTGGGTTTCTTGATACCTCAAATGATAGGTCTCGGGACTTGTAATTGTTAAGCCAAACCGCATTTAAATTGCTTGATTATTTCCATACATTTCACAGAAAAATCGATTCGAAGAAATCACCTTACTATAGCTCAGCCGATTCAGAGTTGTAAAAATCCAAAATCTGCAATTGTGCTCAGAATGCGGTTCTTGATACCTTAAATGATAGGTCACAGGACCTGTAATTGCTATACCATACATTTCGTAGAAAATTCGATTCGAAGAAAATCACCTTACTACAGCTCAGCCGATTCAGAGCTGTAAAAATCCAAAATCTGCAATTGTGCTCCGATTGGGTTTCTTGATACCTTAAATGATAGATCTCGGGACTTGTAATTGTTAAGCCAAACTACATTTAAATTGGTTGATTATTTCCATACATTTCACAGAAAAATCTATTCGAAGAAATCACCTTACTATAGCTCAGCCGATTCAGAGTTGTAAAAATCCAAAATCTGCAATTGTGCTCAGAATGTGGTTCTTGATACTTCAAATGATAGGTCACGGGACCTGTAATTGCTATACCATACATTTCGTAGAAAATTCGATTCGAAGAAAATCACCTTACTACAGCTCAGCCGATTCAGAGCTGTAAAAATCCAAAATCTGCAATTGTGCTCCGATTGGGTTTCTTGATACCTCAAATGATAGGTCTCGGGACTTGTAATTGTTAAGCCAAACCATATTTAAATTGGTTGGTTATTTCCATACATTTCACAGAAAAATCTATTCGAAGAAATCACCTTACTATAGGCTCAGCCGATTCAGAGTTGTAAAAATCCAAAATCTGCAATTGTGCTCAGAATGTGGTTCTTGATACTTCAAATGATAGGTCACGGGACCTGTAATTGCTATACCATACATTTCGTAGAAAATTCGATTCGAAGAAAATCACCTTACTACAGCTCAGCCGATTCAGAGCTGTAAAAATCCAAAATCTGCAATTGTGCTCCGATTGGGTTTCTTGATACCTCAAATGATAGGTCTCGGGACTTGTAATTGTTAAGCCAAACCGCATTTAAATTGCTTGATTATTTCCATACATTTCACAGAAAAATCTATTCGAAGAAATCACCTTACTACAGCTCAGCCGATTCAGAGCTGTAAAAATCCAAAATCTGCAATTGTGCTAAGAATGCGGTTCTTGATACCTTAAATGATACGTCACAGGACCTGTAATTGCTATACCATACATTTCGTAGAAAATTCGATTCGAAGAAAATCACCTTACTACAGCTCAGCCGATTCAGAGCTGTAAAAATCCAAAATCTGCAATTGTGCTCCGATTGGGTTTCTTGATACCTCAAATGATAGGTCTCGGGACTTGTAATTGTTAAGCCAAACCGCATTTAAATTGCTTGATTATTTCCATACATTTCACAGAAAAATCGATTGGAAGAAAATCACCTTACTACAGCTCAGCCGATTCAGAGCTGTAAAAATCCAAAATCTGCAATTGTGCTCCGATTGGGTTTCTTGATACCTCAAATGATAGGTCTCGGGACTTGTAATTGTTAAGCCAAACCATATTTAAATTGGTTGGTTATTTCCATAAATTTCACAGAAAAATCTATTCGAAGAAATCACCTTACTATAGGCTCAGCCGATTCAGAGTTGTAAAAATCCAAAATCTGCAATTGTGCTCAGAATGCGGTTCTTGATACTTCAAATGATAGGTCACGGGACCTGTAATTGCTATACCATACATTTCGTAGAAAATTCGATTCGAAGAAAATCACCTTACTACAGCTCAGCCGATTCAGAGCTGTAAAAATCCAAAATCTGCAATTGTGCTCCGATTGGGTTTCTTGATACCTCAAATGATAGGTCTCGGGACTTGTAATTGTTAAGCCAAACCGCATTTAAATTGCTTGATTATTTCCATACATTTCACAGAAAAATCGATTCGAAGAAAATCACCTTACTACAGCTCAGCCGATTCAGAGCTGTAAAAATCCAAAATCTGCAATTGTGCTCCGATTGGGTTTCTTGATACCTCAAATGATAGGTCTCGGGACTTGTAATTGTTAAGCCAAACCATATTTAAATTGGTTGGTTATTTCCATAAATTTCACAGAAAAATCTATTCGAAGAAATCACCTTACTATAGGTCAGCCGATTCAGAGTTGTAAAAATCCAAAATCTGCAATTGTGCTCAGAATGTGGTTCTTGATACTTCAAATGATAGGTCACGGGACCTGTAATTGCTATACCATACATTTCGTAGAAAATTCGATTCGAAGAAAATCACCTTACTACAGCTCAGCCGATTCAGAGCTGTAAAAATCCAAAATCTGCAATTGTGCTCCGATTGGGTTTCTTGATACCTCAAATGATAGGTCTCGGGACTTGTAATTGTTAAGCCAAACCGCATTTAAATTGCTTGATTATTTCCATACATTTCACAGAAAAATCGATTCGAAGAAATCACCTTACTATAGCTCAGCCGATTCAGAGTTGTAAAAATCCAAAATCTGCAATTGTGCTCAGAATGCGGTTCTTGATACCTTAAATGATAGGTCACAGGACCTGTAATTGCTATACCATACATTTCGTAGAAAATTCGATTCGAAGAAAATCACCTTACTACAGCTCAGCCGATTCAGAGCTGTAAAAATCCAAAATCTGCAATTGTGCTCCGATTGGGTTTCTTGATACCTTAAATGATAGATCTCGGGACTTGTAATTGTTAAGCCAAACTACATTTAAATTGGTTGATTATTTCCATACATTTCACAGAAAAATCTATTCGAAGAAATCACCTTACTATAGCTCAGCCGATTCAGAGTTGTAAAAATCCAAAATCTGCAATTGTGCTCAGAATGTGGTTCTTGATACTTCAAATGATAGGTCACGGGACCTGTAATTGCTATACCATACATTTCGTAGAAAATTCGATTCGAAGAAAATCACCTTACTACAGCTCAGCCGATTCAGAGCTGTAAAAATCCAAAATCTGCAATTGTGCTCCGATTGGGTTTCTTGATACCTCAAATGATAGGTCTCGGGACTTGTAATTGTTAAGCCAAACCGCATTTAAATTGCTTGATTATTTCCATACATTTCACAGAAAAATCGATTCGAAGAAATCACCTTACTATAGCTCAGCCGATTCAGAGTTGTAAAAATCCAAAATCTGCAATTGTGCTCAGAATGCGGTTCTTGATACCTTAAATGATAGGTCACAGGACCTGTAATTGCTATACCATACATTTCGTAGAAAATTCGATTCGAAGAAAATCACCTTACTACAGCTCAGCCGATTCAGAGCTGTAAAAATCCAAAATCTGCAATTGTGCTCCGATTGGGTTTCTTGATACCTCAAATGATAGGTCTCGGGACTTGTAATTGTTAAGCCAAACCATATTTAAATTGGTTGGTTATTTCCATACATTTCACAGAAAAATCTATTCGAAGAAATCACCTTACTATAGGCTCAGCCGATTCAGAGTTGTAAAAATCCAAAATCTGCAATTGTGCTCAGAATGTGGTTCTTGATACTTCAAATGATAGGTCACGGGACCTGTAATTGCTATACCATACATTTCGTAGAAAATTCGATTCGAAGAAAATCACCTTACTACAGCTCAGCTGATTCAGAGCTGTAAAAATCCAAAATCTGCAATTGTGCTCCGATTGGGTTTCTTGATACCTCAAATGATAGGTCTCGGGACTTGTAATTGTTAAGCCAAACCGCATTTAAATTGCTTGATTATTTCCATACATTTCACAGAAAAATCGATTCGAAGAAATCACCTTACTATAGCTCAGCCGATTCAGAGTTGTAAAAATCCAAAATCTGCAATTGTGCTCAGAATGCGGTTCTTGATACCTTAAATGATAGGTCACAGGACCTGTAATTGCTATACCATACATTTCGTAGAAAATTCGATTCGAAGAAAATCACCTTACTACAGCTCAGCCGATTCAGAGCTGTAAAAATCCAAAATCTGCAATTGTGCTCCGATTGGGTTTCTTGATACCTTAAATGATAGATCTCGGGACTTGTAATTGTTAAGCCAAACTACATTTAAATTGGTTGATTATTTCCATAAATTTCACAGAAAAATCTATTCGAAGAAATCACCTTACTATAGCTCAGCCGATTCAGAGTTGTAAAAATCCAAAATCTGCAATTGTGCTCAGAATGTAGTTCTTGATACTTCAAATGATAGGTCACGGGACCTGTAATTGCTATACCATACATTTCGTAGAAAATTCGATTCGAAGAAAATCACCTTACTACAGCTCAGCCGATTCAGAGCTGTAAAAATCCAAAATCTGCAATTGTGCTCCGATTGGGTTTCTTGATACCTCAAATGATAGGTCTCGGGACTTGTAATTGTTAAGCCAAACCGCATTTAAATTGCTTGATTATTTCCATACATTTCACAGAAAAATCGATTCGAAGAAATCACCTTACTATAGCTCAGCCGATTCAGAGTTGTAAAAATCCAAAATCTGCAATTGTGCTCAGAATGCGGTTCTTGATACCTTAAATGATAGGTCACAGGACCTGTAATTGCTATACCATACATTTCGTAGAAAATTCGATTCGAAGAAAATCACCTTACTACAGCTCAGCCGATTCAGAGCTGTAAAAATCCAAAATCTGCAATTGTGCTCCGATTGGGTTTCTTGATACCTCAAATGATAGGTCTCGGGACTTGTAATTGTTAAGCCAAACCATATTTAAATAGGTTGATTATTTCCATACATTTCACAGAAAAATCTATTCGAAGAAATCACCTTACTATAAGCTCAGCCGATTCAGAGTTGTAAAAATCCAAAATCTGCAATTGTGCTCAGAATGCGGTTCTTGATACCTCAAATGATAGGTCACGGGACCTGTAATTGCTATACCATACATTTCGTAGAAAATTCGATTCGAAGAAAATAACCTTACTACAGCTCAGCCGATTCAGAGCTGTAAAAATCCAAAATCTGCAATTGTGCTCCGATTGGGTTTCTTGATACCTCAAATGATAGGTCTCGGGACTTGTAATTGTTAAGCCAAACCGCATTTAAATTGGTTAATTATTTCCATACATTTCACAGAAAAATCGATTCGAAGAAATCACCTTACTATAGCTCAGCCGATTCAGAGTTGTAAAAATCCAAAATCTGCAATTGTGCCCAGAATGCGGTTCTTGATACCTCAAATGATAGGTCACGGGACCTGTAATTGCTATACCATACATTTCGTAGAAAATTCGATTCGAAGAAAATAACCTTACTACAGCTCAGCCGATTCAGAGCTGTAAAAATCCAAAATCTGCAATTGTGCTCCGATTGGGTTTCTTGATACCTCAAATGATAGGTCTCGGGACTTGTAATTGTTAAGCCAAACCGCATTTAAATTGGTTGATTATTTCCATACATTTCACAGAAAAATCGATTCGAAGAAATCACCTTACTACAGCTCAGCCGATTCAGAGTTGTAAAAATCCAAAATCTGCAATTGTGCTCCGATTGGGTTTCTTGATACCTCAAATGATAGGTCTCGGGACTTGTAATTGTTAAGCCAAACCGCATTTAAATTGGTTGATTATTTCCATACATTTCACAGAAAAATCGATTCGAAGAAATCACCTTACTACAGCTCAGCCGATTCAGAGCTGTAAAAATCCAAAATCTGCAATTGTGCTCCGATTGGGTTTCTTGATACCTCAAATGATAGGTCTCGGGACTTGTAATTGTTAAGCCATACCGCATTTAAATTGCTTGATTATTTCCATACATTTCACAGAAAAATTGATTCGAAGAAATCACCTTACTATAGCTCAGCCGATTCAGAGCTGTAAAAATCCAAAATCTGCAATTGTGCTCCGATTGGGTTTCTTGATACCTCAAATGATAGGTCTCGGGACTTGTAATTGTTAAGCCAAACCGCATTTAAATTGGTTGATTATTTCCATACATTTCACAGAAAAATCGATTCGAAGAAATCACCTTACTATAGCTCAGCCGATTCAGAGTTGTAAAAATCCAAAATCTGCAATTGTGCTCAGAATGCGGTTCTTGATACCTCAAATGATAGGTCACGGGACCTGTAATTGCTATACCATACATTTCGTAGAAAATTCGATTCGAAGAAAATCACCTTACTACAGCTCAGCCGATTCAGAGCTGTAAAAATCCAAAATCTGCTATTGAGCTCCGATTGGGTTTCTTGATACCTCAAATGATAGGTCTCGGGACTTGTAATTGCTAAGCCAAACCGCATTTAAATTGGTTGATTATTTCCATACATTTCACAGAAAAATCTATTCGAAGAAATCACCTTACTATAGCTCAGCCGATTCAGAGTTGTAAAAATCCAAAATCTGCAATTGTGCTCAGAATGTGGTTCTTGATACTTCAAATGATAGGTCACGGGACCTGTAATTGCTATACCATACATTTCGTAGAAAATTCGATTCGAAGAAAATCACCTTACTACAGCTCAGCCGATTCAGAGCTGTAAAAATCCAAAATCTGCAATTGTGCTCCGATTGGGTTTCTTGATACCTCAAATGATAGGTCTCGGGACTTGTAATTGTTAAGCCAAACCGCATTTAAATTGGTTGGTTATTTCCATACATTTCACAGAAAAATCTATTCGAAGAAATCACCTTAAGGCTCAGCCGATTCAGAGTTGTAAAAATCCAAAATCTGCAATTGTGCTCAGAATGTGGTTCTTGATACCTTAAATGATAGGTCACAGGACCTGTAATTGCTATACCATACATTTCGTAGAAAATTCGATTCGAAGAAAATCACCTTACTACAGCTCAGCCGATTCAGAGCTGTAAAAATCCAAAATCTGCAATTGTGCTCCGATTGGGTTTCTTGATACCTCAAATGATAGGTCTTGGGACTTGTAATTGTTAAGCCAAACCGCATTTAAATTGCTTGATTATTTCCATACATTTCACAGAAAAATCGATTCGAAGAAATCACCTTACTATAGCTCAGCCGATTCAGAGTTGTAAAAATCCAAAATCTGCAATTGTGCTCAGAATGCGGTTCTTGATACCTTAAATGATAGGTCACAGGACCTGTAATTGCTATACCATACATTTCGTAGAAAATTCGATTCGAAGAAAATCACCTTACTACAGCTCAGCCGATTCAGAGCTGTAAAAATCCAAAATCTGCAATTGTGCTCCGATTGAGTTTCTTGATACCTTAAATGATAGATCTCGGGACTTGTAATTGTTAAGCCAAACTACATTTAAATTGGTTGATTATTTCCATACATTTCACAGAAAAATCTATTCGAAGAAATCACCTTACTATAGCTCAGCCGATTCAGAGTTGTAAAAATGCAAAATCTGCAATTGTGCTCAGAATGTGGTTCTTGATACTTCAAATGATAGGTCACGGGACCTGTAATTGCTATACCATACATTTCGTAGAAAATTCGATTCGAAGAAAATCACCTTACTACAGCTCAGCCGATTCAGAGCTGTAAAAATCCAAAATCTGCAATTGTGCTCCGATTGGGTTTCTTGATACCTCAAATGATAGGTCTCGGGACTTGTAATTGTTAAGCCAAACCATATTTAAATAGGTTGGTTATTTCCATACATTTCACAGAAAAATCTATTCGAAGAAATCACCTTACTATAGGCTCAGCCGATTCAGAGTTATAAAAATCCAAAATCTGCAATTGTGCTCCGATTGGGTTTCTTGATACCTCAAATGATAGGTCACGGGACCTGTAATTGCTATACCATACATTTCGTAGAAAATTCGATTCGAAGAAAATAACCTTACTACAGCTCAGCCGATTCAGAGCTGTAAAAATCCAAAATCTGCAATTGTGCTCCGATTGGGTTTCTTGATACCTCAAATGATAGGTCTCGGGACTTGTAATTGTTAAGCCAAACCGCATTTAAATTGGTTAATTATTTCCATACATTTCACAGAAAAATCGATTCGAAGAAATCACCTTACTATAGCTCAGCCGATTCAGAGTTGTAAAAATCCAAAATCTGCAATTGTGCCCAGAATGCGGTTCTTGATACCTCAAATGATAGGTCACGGGACCTGTAATTGCTATACCATACATTTCGTAGAAAATTCGATTCGAAGAAAATAACCTTACTACAGCTCAGCCGATTCAGAGCTGTAAAAATCCAAAATCTGCAATTGTGCTCCGATTGGGTTTCTTGATACCTCAAATGATAGGTCTCGGGACTTGTAATTGTTAAGCCAAACCGCATTTAAATTGGTTGATTATTTCCATACATTTCACAGAAAAATCGATTCGAAGAAATCACCTTACTATAGGCTCAGCCGATTCAGAGTTGTAAAAATCCAAAATCTGCAATTGTGCTCAGAATGCGGTTCTTGATACCTCAAATGATAGGTCACGGGACCTGTAATTGCTATACCATACATTTCGTAGAAAATTCGATTCGAAGAAAATAACCTTACTACAGCTCAGCCGATTCAGAGCTGTAAAAATCCAAAATCTGCAATTGTGCTCCGATTGGGTTTCTTGATACCTCAAATGATAGGTCACGGGACCTGTAATTGCTATACCATACATTTCGTAGAAAATTCGATTCGAAGAAAATAACCTTAGTACAGCTCAGCCGATTCAGAGCTGTAAAAATCCAAAATCTGCAATTGTGCTCCGATTGGGTTTCTTGATACCTCAAATGATAGGTCTCGGGACTTGTAATTGTTAAGCCAAACCGCATTTAAATTGGTTGATTATTTCCATACATTTCACAGAAAAATCGATTCGAAGAAATCACCTTACTATAGCTCAGCCGATTCAGAGTTGTAAAAATCCAAAATCTGCAATTGTGCTCAGAATGCGGTTCTTGATACCTCAAATGATAGGTCACGGGACCTGTAATTGCTATACCATACATTTCGTAGAAAATTCGATTCGAAGAAAATAACCTTACTACAGCTCAGCCGATTCAGAGCTGTAAAAATCCAAAATCTGCAATTGTGCTCCGATTGGGTTTCTTGATACCTCAAATGATAGGTCTCGGGACTTGTAATTGTTAAGCCAAACCGCATTTAAATTCTTGATTATTTCCATACATTTCACAGAAAAATTGATTCGAAGAAATCACCTTACTATAGCTCAGCCGATTCAGAGCTGTAAAAATCCAAAATCTGCAATTGTGCTCCGATTGGGTTTCTTGATACCTCAAATGATAGGTCTCGGGACTTGTAATTGTTAAGCCAAACCGCATTTGAATTGGTTGATTATTTCCATACATTTCACAGAAAAATTGATTCGAAGAAATCACCTTACTATAGCTCAGCCGATTCAGAGTTGTAAAAATCCAAAATCTGCAATTGTGCTCAGAATGCGGTTCTTGATACCTCAAATGATAGGTCACGGGACCTGTAATTGCTATACCATACATTTCGTAGAAAATTCGATTCGAAGAAAATAACCTTACTACAGCTCAGCCGATTCAGAGCTGTAAAAATCCAAAATCTGCAATTGTGCTCCGATTGGGTTTCTTGATACCTCAAATGATAGGTCTCGGGACTTGTAATTGTTAAGCCAAACCGCATTTAAATTGGTTGATTATTTCCATACATTTCACAGAAAAATCGATTCGAAGAAATCACCTTACTACAGCTCAGCCGATTCAGAGCTGTAAAAATCCAAAATCTGCAATTGTGCTCCGATTGGGTTTCTTGATACCTCAAATGATAGGTCTCGGAACTTGTAATTGTTAAGCCAAACCGCATTTAAATTGGTTGATTATTTCCATACATTTCACAGAAAAATTGATTCGAAGAAATCACCTTACTATAGCTCAGCCGATTCAGAGCTGTAAAAATCCAAAATCTGCAATTGTGCTCCGATTGGGTTTCTTGATACCTCAAATGATAGGTCTCGGGACTTGTAATTGTTAAGCCAAACCGCATTTAAATTGGTTGATTATTTCCATACATTTCACAGAAAAATCGATTCGAAGAAATCACCTTACTATAGCTCAGCCGATTCAGAGTTGTAAAAATCCAAAATCTGCAATTGTGCTCAGAATGCGGTTCTTGATACCTCAAATGATAGGTCACGGGACCTGTAATTGCTATACCATACATTTCGTAGAAAATTCGATTCGAAGAAAATAACCTTACTACAGCTCAGCCGATTCAGAGCTGTAAAAATCCAAAATCTGCAATTGTGCTCCGATTGGGTTTCTTGATACCTCAAATGATAGGTCTCGGGACTTGTAATTGTTAAGCCAAACCGCATTTAAATTGCTTGATTATTTCCATACATTTCACAGAAAAATTGATTCGAAGAAATCACCTTACTATAGCTCAGCCGATTCAGAGCTGTAAAAATCCAAAATCTGCAATTGTGCTCCGATTGGGTTTCTTGATACCTCAAATGATAGGTCTCGGGACTTGTAATTGTTAAGCCAAACCGCATTTGAATTGGTTGATTATTTCCATACATTTCACAGAAAAATTGATTCGAAGAAATCACCTTACTATAGCTCAGCCGATTCAGAGCTGTAAAAATCCAAAATCTGCAATTGTGCTCCGATTGGGTTTCTTGATACCTCAAATGATAGGTCTCGGGACTTGTAATTGTTAAGCCAAACCGCATTTAAATTGGTTGATTATTTCCATACATTTCACAGAAAAATCGATTCGAAGAAATCACCTTACTATAGCTCAGCCGATTCAGAGTTGTAAAAATCCAAAATCTGCAATTGTGCTCAGAATGCGGTTCTTGATACCTCAAATGATAGGTCACGGGACCTGTAATTGCTATACCATACATTTCGTAGAAAATTCGATTCGAAGAAAATAACCTTACTACAGCTCAGCCGATTCAGAGCTGTAAAAATCCAAAATCTGCAATTGTGCTCCGATTGGGTTTCTTGATACCTCAAATGATAGGTCTCGGGACTTGTAATTGTTAAGCCAAACCGCATTTAAATTGGTTGATTATTTCCATATATTTCACAGAAAAATCGATTCGAAGAAATCACCTTACTATAGCTCAGCCGATTCAGAGTTGTAAAAATCCAAAATCTGCAATTGTGCTCAGAATGCGGTTCTTGATACCTCAAATGATAGGTCACGGGACCTGTAATTGCTATACCATACATTTCGTAGAAAATTCGATTCGAAGAAAATAACCTTACTACAGCTCAGCCGATTCAGAGCTGTAAAAATCCAAAATCTGCAATTGTGCTCCGATTGGGTTTCTTGATACCTCAAATGATAGGTCTCGGGACTTGTAATTGTTAAGCCAAACCGCATTTAAATTGGTTGATTATTTCCATACATTTCACAGAAAAATCGATTCGAAGAAATCACCTTACTACAGCTCAGCCGATTCAGAGCTGTAAAAATCCAAAATCTGCAATTGTGCTCCGATTGGGTTTCTTGATACCTCAAATGATAGGTCTCGGGACTTGTAATTGTTAAGCCAAACCGCATTTAAATTGGTTGATTATTTCCATACATTTCACAGAAAAATTGATTCGAAGAAATCACCTTATACTATACAGCCGATTCAGAGTTGTAAAAATCCAAAATCTGCAATTGTGCTCAGAATGCGGTTCTTGATACCTCAAATGATAGGTCACGGGACCTGTAATTGCTATACCAAACATTTCGTAGAAAATTCGATTCGAAGAAAATAACCTTACTACAGCTCAGCCGATTCAGAGCTGTAAAAATCCAAAATCTGCAATTGTGCTCCGATTGGGTTTCTTGATACCTCAAATGATAGGTCTCGGGACTTGTAATTGTTAAGCCAAACCGCATTTAAATTGCTTGATTATTTCCATACATTTCACAGAAAAATTGATTCGAAGAAATCACCTTACTATAGCTCAGCCGATTCAGAGCTGTAAAAATCCAAAATCTGCAATTGTGCTCCGATTGGGTTTCTTGATACCTCAAATGATAGGTCTCGGGACTTGTAATTGTTAAGCCAAACCGCATTTGAATTGGTTGATTATTTCCATACATTTCACAGAAAAATCGATTCGAAGAAATCACCTTACTACAGCTCAGCCGATTCAGAGCTGTAAAAATCCAAAATCTGCAATTGTGCTCCGATTGGGTTTCTTGATACCTCAAATGATAGGTCTCGGGACTTGTAATTGTTAAGCCAAACCGCATTTAAATTGGTTGATTATTTCCATACATTTCACAGAAAAATCGATTCGAAGAAATCACCTTACTATAGCTCAGCCGATTCAGAGTTGTAAAAATCCAAAATCTGCAATTGTGCTCAGAATGCGGTTCTTGATACCTCAAATGATAGGTCACGGGACCTGTAATTGCTATACCATACATTTCGTAGAAAATTCGATTCGAAGAAAATAACCTTACTACAGCTCAGCCGATTCAGAGCTGTAAAAATCCAAAATCTGCAATTGTGCTCCGATTGGGTTTCTTGATACCTCAAATGATAGGTCTCGGGACTTGTAATTGTTAAGCCAAACCGCATTTAAATTGGTTGATTATTTCCATACATTTCACAGAAAAATCGATTCGAAGAAATCACCTTACTATAGCTCAGCCGATTCAGAGTTGTAAAAATCCAAAATCTGCAATTGTGCTCAGAAAGCGGTTCTTGATACCTCAAATGATAGGTCACGGGACCTGTAATTGCTATACCATACATTTCGTAGAAAATTCGATTCGAAGAAAATAACCTTACTACAGCTCAGCCGATTCAGAGCTGTAAAAATCCAAAATCTGCAATTGTGCTCCGATTGGGTTTCTTGATATCTCAAATGATAGGTCTCGGGACTTGTAATTGTTAAGCCAAACCGCATTTAAATTGGTTGATTATTTCCATACATTTCACAGAAAAATCGATTCGAAGAAATCACCTTACTATAGCTCAGCCGATTCAGAGTTGTAAAAATCCAAAATCTGCAATTGTGCTCAGAATGCGGTTCTTGATACCTCAAATGATAGGTCACGGGACCTGTAATTGCTATACCATACATTTCGTAGAAAATTCGATTCGAAGAAAATAACCTTACTACAGCTCAGCCGATTCAGAGCTGTAAAAATCCAAAATCTGCAATTGTGCTCCGATTGGGTTTCTTGATACCTCAAATGATAGGTCTCGGGACTTGTAATTGTTAAGCCAAACCGCATTTAAATTGCTTGATTATTTCCATACATTTCACAGAAAAATTGATTCGAAGAAATCACCTTACTATAGCTCAGCCGATTCAGAGCTGTAAAAATCCAAAATCTGCAATTGTGCTCCGATTGGGTTTCTTGATACCTCAAATGATAGGTCTCGGGACTTGTAATTGTTAAGCCAAACCGCATTTAAATTGGTTGATTATTTCCATACATTTCACAGAAAAATCGATTCGAAGAAATCACCTTACTACAGCTCAGCCGATTCAGAGCTGTAAAAATCCAAAATCTGCAATTGTGCTCCGATTGGGTTTCTTGATACCTCAAATGATAGGTCTCGGGACTTGTAATTGTTAAGCCAAACCGCATTTAAATTGGTTGATTATTTCCATACATTTCACAGAAAAATTGATTCGAAGAAATCACCTTACTATAGCTCAGCCGATTCAGAGTTGTAAAAATCCAAAATCTGCAATTGTGCTCAGAATGCGGTTCTTGATACCTCAAATGATAGGTCACGGGACCTGTAATTATATACCATACATTTCGTAGAAAATTCGATTCGAAGAAAATAACCTTAATACAGCTCAGCCGATTCAGAGCTGTAAAAATCCAAAATCTGCAATTGTGCTCCGATTGGGTTTCTTGATACCTCAAATGATAGGTCTCGGGACTTGTAATTGTTAAGCCAAACCGCATTTAAATTGGTTGATTATTTCCATACATTTCACAGAAAAATCGATTCGAAGAAATCACCTTACTATAGCTCAGCCGATTCAGAGTTGTAAAAATCCAAAATCTGCAATTGTGCTCAGAATGCGGTTCTTGATACCTCAAATGATAGGTCACGGGACCTGTAATTGCTATACCATACATTTCGTAGAAAATTCGATTCGAAGAAAATAACCTTACTACAGCTCAGCCGATTCAGAGCTGTAAAAATCCAAAATCTGCAATTGTGCTCCGATTGGGTTTCTTGATACCTCAAATGATAGGTCTCGGGACTTGTAATTGTTAAGCCAAACCGCATTTAAATTGGTTGATTATTTCCATACATTTCACAGAAAAATCGATTCGAAGAAACCACCTTACTACAGCTCAGCCGATTCAGAGCTGTAAAAATCCAAAATCTGCAATTGTGCTCCGATTGGGTTTCTTGATACCTCAAATGATAGGTCTCGGGACTTGTAATTGTTAAGCCAAACCGCATTTAAATTGCTTGATTATTTCCATACATTTCACAGAAAAATTGATTCGAAGAAATCACCTTACTATAGCTCAGCCGATTCAGAGTTGTAAAAATCCAAAATCTGCAATTGTGCTCCGATTGGGTTTCTTGATACCTCAAATGATAGGTCTCGGGACTTGTAATTGTTAAGCCAAACCGCATTTAAATTGGTTGATTATTTCCATACATTTCACAGAAAAATCGATTCGAAGAAATCACCTTACTACAGCTCAGCCGATTCAGAGCTGTAAAAATCCAAAATCTGCAATTGTGCCCAGAATGCGGTTCTTGATACCTCAAATGATAGGTCACGGGACCTGTAATTGCTATACCATACATTTCGTAGAAAATTCGATTCGAAGAAAATAACCTTACTACAGCTCAGCCGATTCAGAGCTGTAAAAATCCAAAATCTGCAATTGTGCTCCGATTGGGTTTCTTGATATCTCAAATGATAGGTCTCGGGACTTGTAATTGTTAAGCCAAACCGCATTTAAATTGGTTGATTATTTCCATACATTTCACAGAAAAATTGATTCGAAGAAATCACCTTACTATAGCTCAGCCGATTCAGAGCTGTAAAAATCCAAAATCTGCAATTGTGCTCCGATTGGGTTTCTTGATACCTCAAATGATAGGTCTCGGGACTTGTAATTGTTAAGCCAAACCGCATTTAAATTGGTTGATTATTTCCATACATTTCACAGAAAAATCGATTCGAAGAAATCACCTTACTATAGCTCAGCCGATTCAGAGCTGTAAAAATCCAAAATCTGCAATTGTGCTCCGATTGGGTTTCTTGATACCTCAAATGATAGGTCTCGGGACTTGTAATTGTTAAGCCAAACCGCATTTAAATTGGTTGATTATTTCCATACATTTCACAGAAAAATCGATTCGAAGAAATCACCTTACTACAGCTCAGCCGATTCAGAGCTGTAAAAATCCAAAATCTGCAATTGTGCTCCGATTGGGTTTCTTGATACCTCAAATGATAGGTCTCGGGACTTGTAATTGTTAAGCCAAACCGCATTTAAATTGGTTGATTATTTCCATACATTTCACAGAAAAATCGATTCGAAGAAACCACCTTACTACAGCTCAGCCGATTCAGAGCTGTAAAAATCCAAAATCTGCAATTGTGCTCCGATTGGGTTTCTTGATACCTCAAATGATAGGTCTCGGGACTTGTAATTGTTAAGCCAAACCGCATTTAAATTGCTTGATTATTTCCATACATTTCACAGAAAAATTGATTCGAAGAAATCACCTTACTATAGCTCAGCCGATTCAGAGTTGTAAAAATCCAAAATCTGCAATTGTGCTCAGAATGCGGTTCTTGATACCTCAAATGATAGGTCACGGGACCTGTAATTGCTATACCATACATTTCGTAGAAAATTCGATTCGAAGAAAATAACCTTACTACAGCTCAGCCGATTCAGAGCTGTAAAAATCCAAAATCTGCAATTGTGCTCCGATTGGGTTTCTTGATACCTCAAATGATAGGTCTCGGGACTTGTAATTGTTAAGCCAAACCGCATTTAAATTGGTTGATTATTTCCATACATTTCACAGAAAAATCGATTCGAAGAAATCACCTTACTACAGCTCAGCCGATTCAGAGCTGTAAAAATCCAAAATCTGCAATTGTGCCCAGAATGCGGTTCTTGATACCTCAAATGATAGGTCACGGGACCTGTAATTGCTATACCATACATTTCGTAGAAAATTCGATTCGAAGAAAATAACCTTACTACAGCTCAGCCGATTCAGAGCTGTAAAAATCCAAAATCTGCAATTGTGCTCCGATTGGGTTTCTTGATATCTCAAATGATAGGTCTCGGGACTTGTAATTGTTAAGCCAAACCGCATTTAAATTGGTTGATTATTTCCATACATTTCACAGAAAAATTGATTCGAAGAAATCACCTTACTATAGCTCAGCCGATTCAGAGCTGTAAAAATCCAAAATCTGCAATTGTGCTCCGATTGGGTTTCTTGATACCTCAAATGATAGGTCTCGGGACTTGTAATTGTTAAGCCAAACCGCATTTAAATTGGTTGATTATTTCCATACATTTCACAGAAAAATCGATTCGAAGAAATCACCTTACTATAGCTCAGCCGATTCAGAGCTGTAAAAATCCAAAATCTGCAATTGTGCTCCGATTGGGTTTCTTGATACCTCAAATGATAGGTCTCGGGACTTGTAATTGTTAAGCCAAACCGCACTTAAATTGGTTGATTATTTCCATACATTTCACAGAAAAATCGATTCGAAGAAATCACCTTACTATAGCTCAGCCGATTCAGAGTTGTAAAAATCCAAAATCTGCAATTGTGCTCAGAATGCGGTTCTTGATACCTCAAATGATAGGTCACGGGACCTGTAATTGCTATACCATACATTTCGTAGAAAATTCGATTCGAAGAAAATAACCTTACTACAGCTCAGCCGATTCAGAGCTGTAAAAATCCAAAATCTGCAATTGTGCTCCGATTGGGTTTCTTGATATTTCAAATGATAGGTCTCGGGACTTGTAATTGTTAAGCCAAACCGCATTTAAATTGGTTGATTATTTCCATACATTTCACAGAAAAATCGATTCGAAGAAATCACCTTACTATAGCTCAGCCGATTCAGAGTTGTAAAAATCCAAAATCTGCAATTGTGCTCAGAATGCGGTTCTTGATACCTCAAATGATAGGTCACGGGACCTGTAATTGCTATACCATACATTTCGTAGAAAATTCGATTCGAAGAAAATAACCTTACTACAGCTCAGCCGATTCAGAGCTGTAAAAATCCAAAATCTGCAATTGTGCTCCGATTGGGTTTCTTGATATCTCAAATGATAGGTCTCGGGACTTGTAATTGTTAAGCCAAACCGCATTTAAATTGGTTGATTATTTCCATACATTTCACAGAAAAATCGATTCGAAGAAATCACCTTACTATAGCTCAGCCGATTCAGAGTTGTAAAAATCCAAAATCTGCAATTGTGCTCAGAATGCGGTTCTTGATACCTCAAATGATAGGTCACGGGACCTGTAATTGCTATACCATACATTTCGTAGAAAATTCGATTCGAAGAAAATAACCTTACTACAGCTCAGCCGATTCAGAGCTGTAAAAATCCAAAATCTGCAATTGTGCTCCGATTGGGTTTCTTGATACCTCAAATGATAGGTCTCGGGACTTGTAATTGTTAAGCCAAACCGCATTTAAATTGGTTGATTATTTCCATACATTTCACAGAAAAATTGATTCGAAGAAATCACCTTACTATAGCTCAGCCGATTCAGAGTTGTAAAAATCCAAAATCTGCAATTGTGCTCAGAATGCGGTTCTTGATACCTCAAATGATAGGTCACGGGACCTGTAATTGCTATACCATACATTTCGTAGAAAATTCGATTCGAAGAAAATAACCTTACTACAGCTCAGCCGATTCAGAGCTGTAAAAATCCAAAATCTGCAATTGTGCTCCGATTGGGTTTCTTGATACCTCAAATGATAGGTCTCGGGACTTGTAATTGTTAAGCCAAACCGCATTTAAATTGGTTGATTATTTCCATACATTTCACAGAAAAATTGATTCGAAGAAATCACCTTACTATAGCTCAGCCGATTCAGAGCTGTAAAAATCCAAAATCTGCAATTGTGCTCCGATTGGGTTTCTTGATACCTCAAATGATAGGTCTCGGGACTTGTAAATGTTAAGCCAAACCGCATTTAAATTGGTTGATTATTTCCATACATTTCACAGAAAAATCGATTCGAAGAAATCACCTTACTATAGCTCAGCCGATTCAGAGTTGTAAAAATCCAAAATCTGCAATTGTGCTCAGAATGCGGTTCTTGATACCTCAAATGATAGGTCACGGGACCTGTAATTGCTATACCATACATTTCGTAGAAAATTCGATTCGAAGAAAATAACCTTACTACAGCTCAGCCGATTCAGAGCTGTAAAAATCCAAAATCTGCAATTGTGCTCCGATTGGGTTTCTTGATACCTCAAATGATAGGTCTCGGGACTTGTAATTGTTAAGCCAAACCGCATTTAAATTGGTTGATTATTTCCATACATTTCACAGAAAAATCGATTCGAAGAAATCACCTTACTACAGCTCAGCCGATTCAGAGCTGTAAAAATCCAAAATCTGCAATTGTGCTCAGAATGCGGTTCTTGATACCTCAAATGATAGGTCACGGGACCTGTAATTGCTATACCATACATTTCGTAGAAAATTCGATTCGAAGAAAATAACCTTACTACAGCTCAGCCGATTCAGAGCTGTAAAAATCCAAAATCTGCAATTGTGCTCCGATTGGGTTTCTTGATACCTCAAATGATAGGTCTCGGGACTTGTAATTGTTAAGCCAAACCGCATTTAAATTGGTTGATTATTTCCATACATTTCACAGAAAAATTGATTCGAAGAAATCACCTTACTATAGCTCAGCCGATTCAGAGTTGTAAAAATCCAAAATCTGCAATTGTGCTCAGAATGCGGTTCTTGATACCTCAAATGATAGGTCACGGGACCTGTAATTGCTATACCATACATTTCGTAGAAAATTCGATTCGAAGAAAATAACCTTACTACAGCTCAGCCGATTCAGAGCTGTAAAAATCCAAAATCTGCAATTGTGCTCCGATTGGGTTTCTTGATACCTCAAATGATAGGTCTCGGGACTTGTAATTGTTAAGCCAAACCGCATTTAAATTGGTTGATTATTTCCATACATTTCACAGAAAAATTGATTCGAAGAAATCACCTTACTATAGCTCAGCCGATTCAGAGCTGTAAAAATCCAAAATCTGCAATTGTGCTCCGATTGGGTTTCTTGATACCTCAAATGATAGGTCTCGGGACTTGTAATTGTTAAGCCAAACCGCATTTAAATTGGTTGATTATTTCCATACATTTCACAGAAAAATCTATTCGAAGAAATCACCTTACTATAGCTCAGCCGATTCAGAGTTGTAAAAATCCAAAATCTGCAATTGTGCTCAGAATGCGGTTCTTGATACCTCAAATGATAGGTCACGGGACCTGTAATTGCTATACCATACATTTCGTAGAAAATTCGATTCGAAGAAAATAACCTTACTACAGCTCAGCCGATTCAGAGCTGTAAAAATCCAAAATCTGCAATTGTGCTCCGATTGGGTTTCTTGATACCTCAAATGATAGGTCTCGGGACTTGTAATTGTTAAGCCAAACCGCATTTAAATTGGTTGATTATTTCCATACATTTCACAGAAAAATCTATTCGAAGAAATCACCTTACTATAGCTCAGCCGATTCAGAGTTGTAAAAATCCAAAATCTGCAATTGTGCTCAGAATGCGGTTCTTGATACCTCAAATGATAGGTCACGGGACCTGTAATTGCTATACCATACATTTCGTAGAAAATTCGATTCGAAGAAAATAACCTTACTACAGCTCAGCCGATTCAGAGCTGTAAAAATCCAAAATCTGCAATTGTGCTCCGATTGGGTTTCTTGATACCTCAAATGATAGGTCTCGGGACTTGTAATTGTTAAGCCAACCCGCATTTAAATTGGTTGATTATTTCCATACATTTCACAGAAAAATTGATTCGAAGAAATCACCTTACTATAGCTCAGCCGATTCAGAGCTGTAAAAATCCAAAATCTGCAATTGTGCTCCGATTGGGTTTCTTGATACCTCAAATGATAGGTCTCGGGACTTGTAATTGTTAAGCCAAACCGCATTTAAATTGGTTGATTATTTCCATACATTTCACAGAAAAATCTATTCGAAGAAATCACCTTACTATAGCTCAGCCGATTTAGAGTTGTAAAAATCCAAAATCTGCAATTGTGCTCAGAATGCGGTTCTTGATACCTCAAATGATAGGTCACGGGACCTGTAATTGCTATACCATACATTTCGTAGAAAATTCGATTCGAAGAAAATAACCTTACTATAGCTCAGCCGATTCAGAGCTGTAAAAATCCAAAATCTGCAATTGTGCTCCGATTGGGTTTCTTGATACCTCAAATGATAGGTCTCGGGACTTGTAATTGTTAAGCCAAACCGCATTTAAATTGGTTGATTATTTCCATACATTTCGTAGAAAATTCGATTCGAAGAAAATAACCTTACTACAACTCAGCCGATTCAGAGCTGTAAAAATCCAAAATCTGCAATTGTGCTCCGATTGGGTTTCTTGATACCTCAAATGATAGGTCTCGGGACTTGTAATTGTTAAGCCAAACCGCATTTAAATTGGTTGATTATTTCCATACATTTCACAGAAAAATTGATTCGAAGAAATCACCTTAGCTCAGCCGATTCAGAGTTGTAAAAATCCAAAATCTGCAATTGTGCTCAGAATGCGGTTCTTGATACCTCAAATGATAGGTCACGGGACCTGTAATTGCTATACCATACATTTCGTAGAAAATTCGATTCGAAGAAAATAACCTTACTACAGCTCAGCCGATTCAGAGCTGTAAAAATCCAAAATCTGCAATTGTGCTCCGATTGGGTTTCTTGATACCTCAAATGATAGGTCTCGGGACTTGTAATTGTTAAGCCAAACCTCATTTAAATTGGTTGATTATTTCCATACATTTCACAGAAAAATTGATTCGAAGAAATCACCTTACTATAGCTCAGCCGATTCAGAGTTGTAAAAATCCAGAATCTGCAATTTTGCTCAGAATGCGGTTCTTGATACCTCAAATGATAGGTCACGGGACCTGTAATTGCTATACCATACATTTCGTAGAAAATTCGATTCGAAGAAAATAACCTTACTACAGCTCAGCCGATTCAGAGCTGTAAAAATCCAAAATCTGCAATTGTGCTCCGATTGGGTTTCTTGATACCTCAAATGATAGGTCTCGGGACTTGTAATTGTTAAGCCAAACCGCATTTAAATTGGTTGATTATTTCCATACATTTCACAGAAAAATCTATTCGAAGAAATCACCTTACTATAGCTCAGCCGATTCAGAGTTGTAAAAATCCAAAATCTGCAATTGTGCTCAGAATGCGGTTCTTGATACCTCAAATGATAGGTCACGGGACCTGTAATTGCTATACCATACATTTCGTAGAAAATTCGATTCGAAGAAAATAACCTTACTACAGCTCAGCCGATTCAGAGCTGTAAAAATCCAAAATCTGCAATTGTGCTCCGATTGGGTTTCTTGATACCTCAAATGATAGGTCTCGGGACTTGTAATTGTTAAGCCAAACCGCATTTAAATTGGTTGATTATTTCCATACATTTCACAGAAAAATCGATTCGAAGAAATCACCTTACTACAGCTCAGCCGATTCAGAGTTGTAAAAATCCAAAATCTGCAATTGTGCTCAGAATGCGGTTCTTGATACCTCAAATGATAGGTCACGGGACCTGTAATTGCTATACCATACATTTCGTAGAAAATTCGATTCGAAGAAAATAACCTTACTACAGCTCAGCCGATTCAGAGCTGTAAAAATCCAAAATCTGCAATTGTGCTCCGATTGGGTTTCTTGATACCTCAAATGATAGGTCTCGGGACTTGTAATTGTTAAGCCAAACCGCATTTAAATTGGTTGATTATTTCCATACATTTCACAGAAAAATTGATTCGAAGAAATCACCTTACTATAGCTCAGCCGATTCAGAGTTGTAAAAATCCAAAATCTGCAATTGTGCTCAGAATGCGGTTCTTGATACCTCAAATGATAGGTCACGGGACCTGTAATTGCTATACCATACATTTCGTAGAAAATTCGATTCGAAGAAAATAACCTTACTACAGCTCAGCCGATTCAGAGCTGTAAAAATCCAAAATCTGCAATTGTGCTCCGATTGGGTTTCTTGATACCTCAAATGATAGGTCTCGGGACTTGTAATTGTTAAGCCAAACCGCATTTAAATTGGTTGATTATTTCCATACATTTCACAGAAAAATCGATTCGAAGAAATCACC
This sequence comes from Tipula vernalis, assembly GCA_958295665.1. Taxonomy (NCBI): domain Eukaryota; kingdom Metazoa; phylum Arthropoda; class Insecta; order Diptera; family Tipulidae; genus Tipula; species Tipula vernalis. Next base: position 45,918,581 of record OY282560.1, read on the forward strand.
TTACTACAGCTCAGCCGATTCAGAGCTGTAAAAATCCAAAATCTGCAATTGTGCTCCGATTGGGTTTCTTGATACCTCAAATGATAGGTCTCGGGACTTGTAATTGTTAAGCCAAACCGCATTTAAATTGGTTGATTATTTCCATACATTTCACAGAAAAATTGATTCGAAGAAATCACCTTACTATAGCTCAGCCGATTCAGAGCTGTAAAAATCCAAAATCTGCAATTGTGCTCCGATTGGGTTTCTTGATACCTCAAATGATAGGTCTCGGGACTTGTAATTGTTAAGCCAAACCGCATTTAAATTGGTTGATTATTTCCATACATTTCACAGAAAAATCGATTCGAAGAAATCACCTTACTATAGCTCAGCCGATTCAGAGTTGTAAAAATCCAAAATCTGCAATTGTGCTCAGAATGCGGTTCTTGATACCTCAAATGATAGGTCACGGGACCTGTAATTGCTATACCATACATTTCGTAGAAAATTCGATTCGAAGAAAATAACCTTACTACAGCTCAGCCGATTCAGAGCTGTAAAAATCCAAAATCTGCAATTGTGCTCCGATTGGGTTTCTTGATACCTCAAATGATAGGTCTCGGGACTTGTAATTGTTAAGCCAAACCGCATTTAAATTGGTTGATTATTTCCATACATTTCACAGAAAAATCGATTCGAAGAAATCACCTTACTATAGCTCAGCCGATTCAGAGTTGTAAAAATCCAAAATCTGCAATTGTGCTCAGAATGCGGTTCTTGATACCTCAAATGATAGGTCACGGGACCTGTAATTGCTATACCATACATTTCGTAGAAAATTCGATTCGAAGAAAATAACCTTACTACAGCTCAGCCGATTCAGAGCTGTAAAAATCCAAAATCTGCAATTGTGCTCCGATTGGGTTTCTTGATACCTCAAATGATAGGTCTCGGGACTTGTAATTGTTAAGCCAAACCGCATTTAAATTGGTTGATTATTTCCATACATTTCACAGAAAAATTGATTCGAAGAAATCACCTTACTATAGCTCAGCCGATTCAGAGCTGTAAAAATCCAAAATCTGCAATTGTGCTCCGATTGGGTTTCTTGATACCTCAAATGATAGGTCTCGGGACTTGTAATTGTTAAGCCAAACCGCATTTAAATTGGTTGATTATTTCCATACATTTCACAGAAAAATCGATTCGAAGAAATCACCTTACTACAGCTCAGCCGATTCAGAGTTGTAAAAATCCAAAATCTGCAATTGTGCTCAGAATGCGGTTCTTGATACCTCAAATGATAGGTCACGGGACCTGTAATTGCTATACCATACATTTCGTAGAAAATTCGATTCGAAGAAAATAACCTTACTACAGCTCAGCCGATTCAGAGCTGTAAAAATCCAAAATCTGCAATTGTGCTCCGATTGGGTTTCTTGATACCTCAAATGATAGGTCTCGGGACTTGTAATTGTTAAGCCAAACCGCATTTAAATTGGTTGATTATTTCCATACATTTCACAGAAAAATCGATTCGAAGAAATCACCTTACTATAGCTCAGCCGATTCAGAGTTGTAAAAATCCAAAATCTGCAATTGTGCTCAGAATGCGGTTCTTGATACCTCAAATGATAGGTCACGGGACCTGTAATTGCTATACCATACATTTCGTAGAAAATTCGATTCGAAGAAAATAACCTTACTACAGCTCAGCCGATTCAGAGCTGTAAAAATCCAAAATCTGCAATTGTGCTCCGATTGGGTTTCTTGATACCTCAAATGATAGGTCTCGGGACTTGTAATTGTTAAGCCAAACCGCATTTAAATTGGTTGATTATTTCCATACATTTCACAGAAAAATTGATTCGAAGAAATCACCTTACTATAGCTCAGCCGATTCAGAGCTGTAAAAATCCAAAATCTGCAATTGTGCTCCGATTGGGTTTCTTGATACCTCAAATGATAGGTCTCGGGACTTGTAATTGTTAAGCCAAACCGCATTTAAATTGGTTGATTATTTCCATACATTTCACAGAAAAATCGATTCGAAGAAATCACCTTACTACAGCTCAGCCGATTCAGAGTTGTAAAAATCCAAAATCTGCAATTGTGCTCAGAATGCGGTTCTTGATACCTCAAATGATAGGTCACGGGACCTGTAATTGCTATACCATACATTTCGTAGAAAATTCGATTCGAAGAAAATAACCTTACTACAGCTCAGCCGATTCAGAGCTGTAAAAATCCAAAATCTGCAATTGTGCTCCGATTGGGTTTCTTGATACCTCAAATGATAGGTCTCGGGACTTGTAATTGTTAAGCCAAACCGCATTTAAATTGGTTGATTATTTCCATACATTTCACAGAAAAATTGATTCGAAGAAATCACCTTACTACAGCTCAGCCGATTCAGAGTTGTAAAAATCCAAAATCTGCAATTGTGCTCAGAATGCGGTTCTTGATACCTCAAATGATAGGTCACGGGACCTGTAATTGCTATACCATACATTTCGTAGAAAATTCGATTCGAAGAAAATAACCTTACTACAGCTCAGCCGATTCAGAGCTGTAAAAATCCAAAATCTGCAATTGTGCTCCGATTGGGTTTCTTGATACCTCAAATGATAGGTCTCGGGACTTGTAATTGTTAAGCCAAACCGCATTTAAATTGGTTGATTATTTCCATACATTTCACAGAAAAATCGATTCGAAGAAATCACCTTACTACAGCTCAGCCGATTCAGAGTTGTAAAAATCCAAAATCTGCAATTGTGCTCAGAATGCGGTTCTTGATACCTCAAATGATAGGTCACGGGACCTGTAATTGCTATACCATACATTTCGTAGAAAATTCGATTCGAAGAAAATAACCTTACTACAGCTCAGCCGATTCAGAGCTGTAAAAATCCAAAATCTGCAATTGTGCTCCGATTGGGTTTCTTGATACCTCAAATGATAGGTCTCGGGACTTGTAATTGTTAAGCCAAACCGCATTTAAATTGGTTGATTATTTCCATACATTTCACAGAAAAATTGATTCGAAGAAATCACCTTACTATAGCTCAGCCGATTCAGAGCTGTAAAAATCCAAAATCTGCAATTGTGCTCCGATTGGGTTTCTTGATACCTCAAATGATAGGTCTCGGGACTTGTAATTGTTAAGCCAAACCGCATTTAAATTGGTTGATTATTTCCATACATTTCACAGAAAAATCGATTCGAAGAAATCACCTTACTACAGCTCAGCCGATTCAGAGTTGTAAAAATCCAAAATCTGCAATTGTGCTCAGAATTCGGTTCTTGATACCTCAAATGATAGGTCACGGGACCTGTAATTGCTATACCATACATTTCGTAGAAAATTCGATTCGAAGAAAATAACCTTACTACAGCTCAGCCGATTCAGAGCTGTAAAAATCCAAAATCTGCAATTGTGCTCCGATTGGGTTTCTTGATACCTCAAATGATAGGTCTCGGGACTTGTAATTGTTAAGCCAAACCGCATTTAAATTGGTTGATTATTTCCATACATTTCACAGAAAAATCGATTCGAAGAAATCACCTTACTACAGCTCAGCCGATTCAGAGTTGTAAAAATCCAAAATCTGCAATTGTGCTCAGAATGCGGTTCTTGATACCTCAAATGATAGGTCACGGGACCTGTAATTGCTATACCATACATTTCGTAGAAAATTCGATTCGAAGAAAATAACCTTACTACAGCTCAGCCGATTCAGAGCTGTAAAAATCCAAAATCTGCAATTGTGCTCCGATTGGGTTTCTTGATACCTCAAATGATAGGTCTCGGGACTTGTAATTGTTAAGCCAAACCGCATTTAAATTGGTTGATTATTTCCATACATTTCACAGAAAAATCGATTCGAAGAAATCACCTTACTACAGCTCAGCCGATTCAGAGTTGTAAAAATCCAAAATCTGCAATTGTGCTCAGAATGCGGTTCTTGATACCTCAAATGATAGGTCACGGGACCTGTAATTGCTATACCATACATTTCGTAGAAAATTCGATTCGAAGAAAATAACCTTACTACAGCTCAGCCGATTCAGAGCTGTAAAAATCCAAAATCTGCAATTGTGCTCCGATTGGGTTTCTTGATACCTCAAATGATAGGTCTCGGGACTTGTAATTGTTAAGCCAAACCGCATTTAAATTGGTTGATTATTTCCATACATTTCACAGAAAAATCGATTCGAAGAAATCACCTTACTACAGCTCAGCCGATTCAGAGTTGTAAAAATCCAAAATCTGCAATTGTGCTCAGAATGCGGTTCTTGATACCTCAAATGATAGGTCACGGGACCTGTAATTGCTATACCATACATTTCGTAGAAAATTCGATTCGAAGAAAATAACCTTACTACAGCTCAGCCGATTCAGAGCTGTAAAAATCCAAAATCTGCAATTGTGCTCCGATTGGGTTTCTTGATACCTCAAATGATAGGTCTCGGGACTTGTAATTGTTAAGCCAAACCGCATTTAAATTGGTTGATTATTTCCATACATTTCACAGAAAAATCGATTCGAAGAAATCACCTTACTACAGCTCAGCCGATTCAGAGCTGTAAAAATCCAAAATCTGCAATTGTGCTCCGATTGGGTTTCTTGATACCTCAAATGATAGGTCTCGGGACTTGTAATTGTTAAGCCAAACCGCATTTAAATTGGTTGATTATTTCCATACATTTCACAGAAAAATCGATTCGAAGAAATCACCTTACTACAGCTCAGCCGATTCAGAGTTGTAAAAATCCAAAATCTGCAATTGTGCTCAGAATGCGGTTCTTGATACCTCAAATGATAGGTCACGGGACCTGTAATTGCTATACCATACATTTCGTAGAAAATTCGATTCGAAGAAAATAACCTTACTACAGCTCAGCCGATTCAGAGCTGTAAAAATCCAAAATCTGCAATTGTGCTCCGATTGGGTTTCTTGATACCTCAAATGATAGGTCTCGGGACTTGTAATTGTTAAGCCAAACCGCATTTAAATTGGTTGATTATTTCCATACATTTCACAGAAAAATCGATTCGAAGAAATCACCTTACTACAGCTCAGCCGATTCAGAGTTGTAAAAATCCAAAATCTGCAATTGTGCTCAGAATTCGGTTCTTGATACCTCAAATGATAGGTCACGGGACCTGTAATTGCTATACCATACATTTCGTAGAAAATTCGATTCGAAGAAAATAACCTTACTACAGCTCAGCCGATTCAGAGCTGTAAAAATCCAAAATCTGCAATTGTGCTCCGATTGGGTTTCTTGATACCTCAAATGATAGGTCTCGGGACTTGTAATTGTTAAGCCAAACCGCATTTAAATTGGTTGATTATTTCCATACATTTCACAGAAAAATTGATTCGAAGAAATCACCTTACTACAGCTCAGCCGATTCAGAGTTGTAAAAATCCAAAATCTGCAATTGTGCTCAGAATGCGGTTCTTGATACCTCAAATGATAGGTCACGGGACCTGTAATTGCTATACCATACATTTCGTAGAAAATTCGATTCGAAGAAAATAACCTTACTACAGCTCAGCCGATTCAGAGCTGTAAAAATCCAAAATCTGCAATTGTGCTCCGATTGGGTTTCTTGATACCTCAAATGATAGCTCTCGGGACTTGTAATTGTTAAGCCAAACCGCATTTAAATTGGTTGATTATTTCCATACATTTCACAGAAAAATCGATTCGAAGAAATCACCTTACTACAGCTCAGCCGATTCAGAGTTGTAAAAATCCAAAATCTGCAATTGTGCTCAGAATGCGGTTCTTGATACCTCAAATGATAGGTCACGGGACCTGTAATTGCTATACCATACATTTCGTAGAAAATTCGATTCGAAGAAAATAACCTTACTACAGCTCAGCCGATTCAGAGCTGTAAAAATCCAAAATCTGCAATTGTGCTCCGATTGGGTTTCTTGATACCTCAAATGATAGGTCTCGGGACTTGTAATTGTTAAGCCAAACCGCATTTAAATTGGTTGATTATTTCCATACATTTCACAGAAAAATTGATTCGAAGAAATCACCTTACTATAGCTCAGCCGATTCAGAGCTGTAAAAATCCAAAATCTGCAATTGTGCTCCGATTGGGTTTCTTGATACCTCAAATGATAGGTCTCGGGACTTGTAATTGTTAAGCCAAACCGCATTTAAATTGGTTGATTATTTCCATACATTTCACAGAAAAATCGATTCGAAGAAATCACCTTACTACAGCTCAGCCGATTCAGAGTTGTAAAAATCCAAAATCTGCAATTGTGCTCAGAATTCGGTTCTTGATACCTCAAATGATAGGTCACGGGACCTGTAATTGCTATACCATACATTTCGTAGAAAATTCGATTCGAAGAAAATAACCTTACTACAGCTCAGCCGATTCAGAGCTGTAAAAATCCAAAATCTGCAATTGTGCTCCGATTGGGTTTCTTGATACCTCAAATGATAGGTCTCGGGACTTGTAATTGTTAAGCCAAACCGCATTTAAATTGGTTGATTATTTCCATACATTTCACAGAAAAATCGATTCGAAGAAATCACCTTACTATAGCTCAGCCGATTCAGAGTTGTAAAAATCCAAAATCTGCAATTGTGCTCAGAATGCGGTTCTTGATACCTCAAATGATAGGTCACGGGACCTGTAATTGCTATACCATACATTTCGTAGAAAATTCGATTCGAAGAAAATAACCTTACTACAGCTCAGCCGATTCAGAGCTGTAAAAATCCAAAATCTGCAATTGTGCTCCGATTGGGTTTCTTGATACCTCAAATGATAGGTCTCGGGACTTGTAATTGTTAAGCCAAACCGCATTTAAATTGGTTGATTATTTCCATACATTTCACAGAAAAATCGATTCGAAGAAATCACCTTACTATAGCTCAGCCGATTCAGAGTTGTAAAAATCCAAAATCTGCAATTGTGCTCAGAATGCGGTTCTTGATACCTCAAATGATAGGTCACGGGACCTGTAATTGCTATACCATACATTTCGTAGAAAATTCGATTCGAAGAAAATAACCTTACTACAGCTCAGCCGATTCAGAGCTGTAAAAATCCAAAATCTGCAATTGTGCTCCGATTGGGTTTCTTGATACCTCAAATGATAGGTCTCGGGACTTGTAATTGTTAAGCCAAACCGCATTTAAATTGGTTGATTATTTCCATACATTTCACAGAAAAATTGATTCGAAGAAATCACCTTACTATAGCTCAGCCGATTCAGAGCTGTAAAAATCCAAAATCTGCAATTGTGCTCCGATTGGGTTTCTTGATACCTCAAATGATAGGTCTCGGGACTTGTAATTGTTAAGCCAAACCGCATTTAAATTGGTTGATTATTTCCATACATTTCACAGAAAAATCGATTCGAAGAAATCACCTTACTACAGCTCAGCCGATTCAGAGTTGTAAAAATCCAAAATCTGCAATTGTGCTCAGAATGCGGTTCTTGATACCTCAAATGATAGGTCACGGGACCTGTAATTGCTATACCATACATTTCGTAGAAAATTCGATTCGAAGAAAATAACCTTACTACAGCTCAGCCGATTCAGAGCTGTAAAAATCCAAAATCTGCAATTGTGCTCCGATTGGGTTTCTTGATACCTCAAATGATAGGTCTCGGGACTTGTAATTGTTAAGCCAAACCGCATTTAAATTGGTTGATTATTTCCATACATTTCACAGAAAAATCGATTCGAAGAAATCACCTTACTACAGCTCAGCCGATTCAGAGTTGTAAAAATCCAAAATCTGCAATTGTGCTCAGAATGCGGTTCTTGATACCTCAAATGATAGGTCACGGGACCTGTAATTGCTATACCATACATTTCGTAGAAAATTCGATTCGAAGAAAATAACCTTACTACAGCTCAGCCGATTCAGAGCTGTAAAAATCCAAAATCTGCAATTGTGCTCCGATTGGGTTTCTTGATACCTCAAATGATAGGTCTCGGGACTTGTAATTGTTAAGCCAAACCGCATTTAAATTGGTTGATTATTTCCATACATTTCACAGAAAAATTGATTCGAAGAAATCACCTTACTATAGCTCAGCCGATTCAGAGCTGTAAAAATCCAAAATCTGCAATTGTGCTCCGATTGGGTTTCTTGATACCTCAAATGATAGGTCTCGGGACTTGTAATTGTTAAGCCAAACCGCATTTAAATTGGTTGATTATTTCCATACATTTCACAGAAAAATCGATTCGAAGAAATCACCTTACTATAGCTCAGCCGATTCAGAGTTGTAAAAATCCAAAATCTGCAATTGTGCTCAGAATGCGGTTCTTGATACCTCAAATGATAGGTCACGGGACCTGGTAATTGCTATACCATACATTTCGTAGAAAATTCGATTCGAAGAAAATAACCTTACTACAGCTCAGCCGATTCAGAGCTGTAAAAATCCAAAATCTGCAATTGTGCTCCGATTGGGTTTCTTGATACCTCAAATGATAGGTCTCGGGACTTGTAATTGTTAAGCCAAACCGCATTTAAATTGGTTGATTATTTCCATACATTTCACAGAAAAATTGATTCGAAGAAATCACCTTACTATAGCTCAGCCGATTCAGAGCTGTAAAAATCCAAAATCTGCAATTTTGCTCCGATTGGGTTTCTTGATACCTCAAATGATAGGTCTCGGGACTTGTAATTGTTAAGCCAAACCGCATTTAAATTGGTTGATTATTTCCATACATTTCACAGAAAAATTGATTCGAAGAAATCACCTTACTACAGCTCAGCCGATTCAGAGTTGTAAAAATCCAAAATCTGCAATTGTGCTCAGAATGCGGTTCTTGATACCTCAAATGATAGGTCACGGGACCTGTAATTGCTATACCATACATTTCGTAAAAAATTCGATTCGAAGAAAATAACCTTACTACAGCTCAGCCGATTCAGAGCTGTAAAAATCCAAAATCTGCAATTGTGCTCCGATTGGGTTTCTTGATACCTCAAATGATAGGTCTCAGGACTTGTAATTGTTAAGCCAAACCGCATTTAAATTGGTTGATTATTTCCATACATTTCACAGAAAAATCGATTCGAAGAAATCACCTTACTACAGCTCAGCCGATTCAGAGTTGTAAAAATCCAAAATCTGCAATTGTGCTCAGAATGCGGTTCTTGATACCTCAAATGATAGGTCACGGGACCTGTAATTGCTATACCATACATTTCGTAGAAAATTCGATTCGAAGAAAATAACCTTACTACAGCTCAGCCGATTCAGAGCTGTAAAAATCCAAAATCTGCAATTGTGCTCCGATTGGGTTTCTTGATACCTCAAATGATAGGTCTCGGGACTTGTAATTGTTAAGCCAAACCGCATTTAAATTGGTTGATTATTTCCATACATTTCACAGAAAAATTGATCCGAAGAAATCACCTTACTATAGCTCAGCCGATTCAGAGTTGTAAAAATCCAAAATCTGCAATTGTGCTCAGAATGCGGTTCTTGATACCTCAAATGATAGGTCACGGGACCTGTAATTATATACCATACATTTCGTAGAAAATTCGATTCGAAGAAAATAACCTTACTACAGCTCAGCCGATTCAGAGCTGTAAAAATCCAAAATCTGCAATTGTGCTCCGATTGGGTTTCTTGATACCTCAAATGATAGGTCTCGGGACTTGTAATTGTTAAGCCAAACCGCATTTAAATTGGTTGATTATTTCCATACATTTCACAGAAAAATTGATCCGAAGAAATCACCTTACTATAGCTCAGCCGATTCAGAGTTGTAAAAATCCAAAATCTGCAATTGTGCTCAGAATGCGGTTCTTGATACCTCAAATGATAGGTCACGGGACCTGTAATTGCTATACCATACATTTCGTAGAAAATTCGATTCGAAGAAAATATCCTTACTACAGCTCAGCCGATTCAGAGCTGTAAAAATCCAAAATCTGCAATTGTGCTCCGATTGGGTTTCTTGATACCTCAAATGATAGGTCTCGGGACTTGTAATTGTTAAGCCAAACCGCATTTAAATTGGTTGATTATTTCCATACATTTCACAGAAAAATTGATCCAAAGAAATCACCTTACTATAGCTCAGCCGATTCAGAGTTGTAAAAATCCAAAATCTGCAATTGTGCTCAGAATGCGGTTCTTGATACCTCAAATGATAGGTCACGGGACCTGTAATTGCTATACCATACATTTCGTAGAAAATTCGATTCGAAGAAAATAACCTTACTACAGCTCAGCCGATTCAGAGCTGTAAAAATCCAAAATCTGCAATTGTGCTCCGATTGGGTTTCTTGATACCTCAAATGATAGGTCTCGGGACTTGTAATTGTTAAGCCAAACCGCATTTAAATTGGTTGATTATTTCCATACATTTCACAGAAAAATCGATTCGAAGAAATCACCTTACTATAGCTCAGCCGATTCAGAGTTGTAAAAATCCAAAATCTGCAATTGTGCTCAGAATGCGGTTCTTGATACCTCAAATGATAGGTCACGGGACCTGTAATTGCTATACCATACATTTCGTAGAAAATTCGATTCGAAGAAAATAACCTTACTACAGCTCAGCCGATTCAGAGCTGTAAAAATCCAAAATCTGCAATTGTGCTCCGATTGGGTTTCTTGATACCTCACATGATAGGTCTCGGGACTTGTAATTGTTAAGCCAAACCGCATTTAAATTGGTTGATTATTTCCATACATTTCACAGAAAAATCGATTCGAAGAAATCACCTTACTACAGCTCAGCCGATTCAGAGTTGTAAAAATCCAAAATCTGCAATTGTGCTCAGAATGCGGTTCTTGATACCTCAAATGATAGGTCACGGGACCTGTAATTGCTATACCATACATTTCGTAGAAAATTCGATTCGAAGAAAATCACCTTACTACAGCTCAGCCGATTCAGAGCTGTAAAAATCCAAAATCTGCAATTGTGCTCCGATTGGGTTTCTTGATACCTCAAATGATAGGTCTCGGGACTTGTAATTGTTAAGCCAAACCGCATTTAAATTGGTTGATTATTTCCATACATTTCACAGAAAAATCGATTCGAAGAAATCACCTTACTACAGCTCAGCCGATTCAGAGTTGTAAAAATCCAAAATCTGCAATTGTGCTCAGAATGCGGTTCTTGATACCTCAAATGATAGGTCACGGGACCTGTAATTGCTATACCATACATTTCGTAGAAAATTCGATTCGAAGAAAATAACCTTACTACAGCTCAGCCGATTCAGAGCTGTAAAAATTCAAAATCTGCAATTGTGCTCCGATTGGGTTTCTTGATACCTCAAATGATAGGTCTCGGGACTTGTAATTGTTAAGCCAAACCGCATTTAAATTGGTTGATTATTTCCATACATTTCACAGAAAAATTGATCCGAAGAAATCACCTTACTATAGCTCAGCCGATTCAGAGTTGTAAAAATCCAAAATCTGCAATTGTGCTCAGAATGCGGTTCTTGATACCTCAAATGATAGGTCACGGGACCTGTAATTGCTATACCATACATTTCGTAGAAAATTCGATTCGAAGAAAATAACCTTACTACAGCTCAGCCGATTCAGAGCTGTAAAAATCCAAAATCTGCAATTGTGCTCCGATTGGGTTTCTTGATACCTCAAATGATAGGTCTCGGGACTTGTAATTGTTAAGCCAAACCGCATTTAAATTGGTTGATTATTTCCATACATTTCACAGAAAAATCGATTCGAAGAAATCACCTTACTACAGCTCAGCCGATTCAGAGTTGTAAAAATCCAAAATCTGCAATTGTGCTCAGAATGCGGTTCTTGATACCTCAAATGATAGGTCACGGGACCTGTAATTGCTATACCATACATTTCGTAGAAAATTCGATTCGAAGAAAATAACCTTACTACAGCTCAGCCGATTCAGAGCTGTAAAAATCCAAAATCTGCAATTGTGCTCCGATTGGGTTTCTTGATACCTCAAATGATAGGTCTCGGGACTTGTAATTGTTAAGCCAAACCGCATTTAAATTGGTTGATTATTTCCATACATTTCACAGAAAAATCGATTCGAAGAAATCACCTTACTACAGCTCAGCCGATTCAGAGTTGTAAAAATCCAAAATCTGCAATTGTGTTCAGAATGCGGTTCTTGATACCTCAAATGATAGGTCACGGGACCTGTAATTGCTATACCATACATTTCGTAGAAAATTCGATTCGAAGAAAATAACCTTACTACAGCTCAGCCGATTCAGAGCTGTAAAAATCCAAAATCTGCAATTGTGCTCCGATTGGGTTTCTTGATACCTCAAATGATAGGTCTCGGGACTTGTAATTGTTAAGCCAAACCGCATTTAAATTGGTTGATTATTTCCATACATTTCACAGAAAAATCGATCCGAAGAAATCACCTTACTATAGCTCAGCCGATTCAGAGTTGTAAAAATCCAAAATCTGCAATTGTGCTCAGAATGCGGTTCTTGATACCTCAAATGATAGGTCACGGGACCTGTAATTGCTATACCATACATTTCGTAGAAAATTCGATTCGAAGAAAATAACCTTACTACAGCTCAGCCGATTCAGAGCTGTAAAAATCCAAAATCTGCAATTGTGCTCCGATTGGGTTTCTTGATACCTCAAATGATAGGTCTCGGAACTTGTAATTGTTAAGCCAAACCGCATTTAAATTGGTTGATTATTTCCATACATTTCACAGAAAAATCGATTCGAAGAAATCACCTTACTATAGCTCAGCCGATTCAGAGTTGTAAAAATCCAAAATCTGCAATTGTGCTCAGAATGCGGTTCTTGATACCTCAAATGATAGGTCACGGGACCTGTAATTGCTATACCATACATTTCGTAAAAAATTCGATTCGAAGAAAATAACCTTACTACAGCTCAGCCGATTCAGAGCTGTAAAAATCCAAAATCTGCAATTGTGCTCCGATTGGGTTTCTTGATACCTCAAATGATAGGTCTCGGGACTTGTAATTGTTAAGCCAAACCGCATTTAAATTGGTTGATTATTTCCATACATTTCACAGAAAAATCGATTCGAAGAAATCACCTTACTACAGCTCAGCCGATTCAGAGTTGTAAAAATCCAAAATCTGCAATTGTGCTCAGAATGCGGTTCTTGATACCTCAAATGATAGGTCACGGGACCTGTAATTGCTATACCATACATTTCGTAGAAAATTCGATTCGAAGAAAATAACCTTACTACAGCTCAGCCGATTCAGAGCTGTAAAAATCCAAAATCTGCAATTGTGCTCCGATTGGGTTTCTTGATACCTCAAATGATAGGTCTCGGGACTTGTAATTGTTAAGCCAAACCGCATTTAAATTGGTTGATTATTTCCATACATTTCACAGAAAAATCGATCCGAAGAAATCACCTTACTATAGCTCAGCCGATTCAGAGTTGTAAAAATCCAAAATCTGCAATTGTGCTCAGAATGCGGTTCTTGATACCTCAAATGATAGGTCACGGGACCTGTAATTGCTATACCATACATTTCGTAAAAAATTCGATTCGAAGAAAATAACCTTACTACAGCTCAGCCGATTCAGAGCTGTAAAAATCCAAAATCTGCAATTGTGCTCCGATTGGGTTTCTTGATACCTCAAATGATAGGTCTCGGGACTTGTAATTGTTAAGCCAAACCGCATTTAAATTGGTTGATTATTTCCATACATTTCACAGAAAAATCGATTCGAAGAAATCACCTTACTATAGCTCAGCCGATTCAGAGTTGTAAAAATCCAAAATCTGCAATTGTGCTCAGAATGCGGTTCTTGATACCTCAAATGATAGGTCACGGGACCTGTAATTGCTATACCATACATTTCGTAAAAAATTCGATTCGAAGAAAATAACCTTACTACAGCTCAGCCGATTCAGAGCTGTAAAAATCCAAAATCTGCAATTGTGCTCCGATTGGGTTTCTTGATACCTCAAATGATAGGTCTCGGGACTTGTAATTGTTAAGCCAAACCGCATTTAAATTGGTTGATTATTTCCATACATTTCACAGAAAAATCGATTCGAAGAAATCACCTTACTATAGCTCAGCCGATTCAGAGTTGTAAAAATCCAAAATCTGCAATTGTGCTCAGAATGCGGTTCTTGATACCTCAAATGATAGGTCACGGGACCTGTAATTGCTATACCATACATTTCGTAAAAAATTCGATTCGAAGAAAATAACCTTACTACAGCTCAGCCGATTCAGAGCTGTAAAAATCCAAAATCTGCAATTGTGCTCCGATTGGGTTTCTTGATACCTCAAATGATAGGTCTCGGGACTTGTAATTGTTAAGCCAAACCGCATTTAAATTGGTTGATTATTTCCATACATTTCACAGAAAAATCGATTCGAAGAAATCACCTTACTATAGCTCAGCCGATTCAGAGTTGTAAAAATCCAAAATCTGCAATTGTGCTCAGAATGCGGTTCTTGATACCTCAAATGATAGGTCACGGGACCTGTAATTGCTATACCATACATTTCGTAAAAAATTCGATTCGAAGAAAATAACCTTACTACAGCTCAGCCGATTCAGAGCTGTAAAAATCCAAAATCTGCAATTGTGCTCCGATTGGGTTTCTTGATACCTCAAATGATAGGTCTCGGGACTTGTAATTGTTAAGCCAAACCGCATTTAAATTGGTTGATTATTTCCATACATTTCACAGAAAAATCGATTCGAAGAAATCACCTTACTATAGCTCAGCCGATTCAGAGTTGTAAAAATCCAAAATCTGCAATTGTGCTCAGAATGCGGTTCTTGATACCTCAAATGATAGGTCACGGGACCTGTAATTGCTATACCATACATTTCGTAAAAAATTCGATTCGAAGAAAATAACCTTACTACAGCTCAGCCGATTCAGAGCTGTAAAAATCCAAAATCTGCAATTGTGCTCCGATTGGGTTTCTTGATACCTCAAATGATAGGTCTCGGGACTTGTAATTGTTAAGCCAAACCGCATTTAAATTGGTTGATTATTTCCATACATTTCACAGAAAAATCGATTCGAAGAAATCACCTTACTACAGCTCAGCCGATTCAGAGTTGTAAAAATCCAAAATCTGCAATTGTGCTCAGAATGCGGTTCTTGATACCTCAAATGATAGGTCACGGGACCTGTAATTGCTATACCATACATTTCGTAGAAAATTCGATTCGAAGAAAATAACCTTACTACAGCTCAGCCGATTCAGAGCTGTAAAAATCCAAAATCTGCAATTGTGCTCCGATTGGGTTTCTTGATACCTCAAATGATAGGTCTCGGGACTTGTAATTGTTAAGCCAAACCGCATTTAAATTGGTTGATTATTTCCATACATTTCACAGAAAAATCGATCCGAAGAAATCACCTTACTATAGCTCAGCCGATTCAGAGTTGTAAAAATCCAAAATCTGCAATTGTGCTCAGAATGCGGTTCTTGATACCTCAAATGATAGGTCACGGGACCTGTAATTGCTATACCATACATTTCGTAGAAAATTCGATTCGAAGAAAATAACCTTACTACAGCTCAGCCGATTCAGAGCTGTAAAAATCCAAAATCTGCAATTGTGCTCCGATTGGGTTTCTTGATACCTCAAATGATAGGTCTCGGGACTTGTAATTGTTAAGCCAAACCGCATTTAAATTGGTTGATTATTTCCATACATTTCACAGAAAAATCGATTCGAAGAAATCACCTTACTATAGCTCAGCCGATTCAGAGTTGTAAAAATCCAAAATCTGCAATTGTGCTCAGAATGCGGTTCTTGATACCTCAAATGATAGGTCACGGGACCTGTAATTGCTATACCATACATTTCGTAAAAAATTCGATTCGAAGAAAATAACCTTACTACAGCTCAGCCGATTCAGAGCTGTAAAAATCCAAAATCTGCAATTGTGCTCCGATTGGGTTTCTTGATACCTCAAATGATAGGTCTCGGGACTTGTAATTGTTAAGCCAAACCGCATTTAAATTGGTTGATTATTTCCATACATTTCACAGAAAAATCGATTCGAAGAAATCACCTTACTACAGCTCAGCCGATTCAGAGTTGTAAAAATCCAAAATCTGCAATTGTGCTCAGAATGCGGTTCTTGATACCTCAAATGATAGGTCACGGGACCTGTAATTGCTATACCATACATTTCGTAGAAAATTCGATTCGAAGAAAATAACCTTACTACAGCTCAGCCGATTCAGAGCTGTAAAAATCCAAAATCTGCAATTGTGCTCCGATTGGGTTTCTTGATACCTCAAATGATAGGTCTCGGGACTTGTAATTGTTAAGCCAAACCGCATTTAAATTGGTTGATTATTTCCATACATTTCACAGAAAAATCGATCCGAAGAAATCACCTTACTATAGCTCAGCCGATTCAGAGTTGTAAAAATCCAAAATCTGCAATTGTGCTCAGAATGCGGTTCTTGATACCTCAAATGATAGGTCACGGGACCTGTAATTGCTATACCATACATTTCGTAAAAAATTCGATTCGAAGAAAATAACCTTACTACAGCTCAGCCGATTCAGAGCTGTAAAAATCCAAAATCTGCAATTGTGCTCCGATTGGGTTTCTTGATACCTCAAATGATAGGTCTCGGGACTTGTAATTGTTAAGCCAAACCGCATTTAAATTGGTTGATTATTTCCATACATTTCACAGAAAAATCGATTCGAAGAAATCACCTTACTATAGCTCAGCCGATTCAGAGTTGTAAAAATCCAAAATCTGCAATTGTGCTCAGAATGCGGTTCTTGATACCTCAAATGATAGGTCACGGGACCTGTAATTGCTATACCATACATTTCGTAAAAAATTCGATTCGAAGAAAATAACCTTACTACAGCTCAGCCGATTCAGAGCTGTAAAAATCCAAAATCTGCAATTGTGCTCCGATTGGGTTTCTTGATACCTCAAATGATAGGTCTCGGGACTTGTAATTGTTAAGCCAAACCGCATTTAAATTGGTTGATTATTTCCATACATTTCACAGAAAAATCGATTCGAAGAAATCACCTTACTACAGCTCAGCCGATTCAGAGTTGTAAAAATCCAAAATCTGCAATTGTGCTCAGAATGCGGTTCTTGATACCTCAAATGATAGGTCACGGGACCTGTAATTGCTATACCATACATTTCGTAGAAAATTCGATTCGAAGAAAATAACCTTACTACAGCTCAGCCGATTCAGAGCTGTAAAAATCCAAAATCTGCAATTGTGCTCCGATTGGGTTTCTTGATACCTCAAATGATAGGTCTCGGGACTTGTAATTGTTAAGCCAAACCGCATTTAAATTGGTTGATTATTTCCATACATTTCACAGAAAAATTGATCCGAAGAAATCACCTTACTATAGCTCAGCCGATTCAGAGTTGTAAAAATCCAAAATCTGCAATTGTGCTCAGAATGCGGTTCTTGATACCTCAAATGATAGGTCACGGGACCTGTAATTGCTATACCATACATTTCGTAGAAAATTCGATTCGAAGAAAATAACCTTACTACAGCTCAGCCGATTCAGAGCTGTAAAAATCCAAAATCTGCAATTGTGCTCCGATTGGGTTTCTTGATACCTCAAATGATAGGTCTCGGGACTTGTAATTGTTAAGCCAAACCGCATTTAAATTGGTTGATTATTTCCATACATTTCACAGAAAAATCGATTCGAAGAAATCACCTTACTACAGCTCAGCCGATTCAGAGTTGTAAAAATCCAAAATCTGCAATTGTGCTCAGAATGCGGTTCTTGATACCTCAAATGATAGGTCACGGGACCTGTAATTGCTATACCATACATTTCGTAGAAAATTCGATTCGAAGAAAATAACCTTACTACAGCTCAGCCGATTCAGAGCTGTAAAAATCCAAAATCTGCAATTGTGCTCCGATTGGGTTTCTTGATACCTCAAATGATAGGTCTCGGGACTTGTAATTGTTAAGCCAAACCGCATTTAAATTGGTTGATTATTTCCATACATTTCACAGAAAAATTGATCCGAAGAAATCACCTTACTATAGCTCAGCCGATTCAGAGTTGTAAAAATCCAAAATCTGCAATTGTGCTCAGAATGCGGTTCTTGATACCTCAAATGATAGGTCACGGGACCTGTAATTGCTATACCATACATTTCGTAGAAAATTCGATTCGAAGAAAATAACCTTACTACAGCTCAGCCGATTCAGAGCTGTAAAAATCCAAAATCTGCAATTGTGCTCCGATTGGGTTTCTTGATACCTCAAATGATAGGTCTCGGGACTTGTAATTGTTAAGCCAAACCGCATTTAAATTGGTTGATTATTTCCATACATTTCACAGAAAAATTGATCCGAAGAAATCACCTTACTATAGCTCAGCCGATTCAGAGTTGTAAAAATCCAAAATCTGCAATTGTGCTCAGAATGCGGTTCTTGATACCTCAAATGATAGGTCACGGGACCTGTAATTGCTATACCATACATTTCGTAGAAAATTCGATTCGAAGAAAATAACCTTACTACAGCTCAGCCGATTCAGAGCTGTAAAAATCCAAAATCTGCAATTGTGCTCCGATTGGGTTTCTTGATACCTCAAATGATAGGTCTCAGGACTTGTAATTGTTAAGCCAAACCGCATTTAAATTGGTTGATTATTTCCATACATTTCACAGAAAAATTGATCCGAAGAAATCACCTTACTATAGCTCAGCCGATTCAGAGTTGTAAAAATCCAAAATCTGCAATTGTGCTCAGAATGCGGTTCTTGATACCTCAAATGATAGGTCACGGGACCTGTAATTGCTATACCATACATTTCGTAGAAAATTCGATTCGAAGAAAATAACCTTACTACAGCTCAGCCGATTCAGAGCTGTAAAAATCCAAAATCTGCAATTGTGCTCCGATTGGGTTTCTTGATACCTCAAATGATAGGTCTCGGGACTTGTAATTGTTAAGCCAAACCGCATTTAAATTGGTTGATTATTTCCATACATTTCACAGAAAAATTGATCCGAAGAAATCACCTTACTATAGCTCAGCCGATTCAGAGTTGTAAAAATCCAAAATCTGCAATTGTGCTCAGAATGCGGTTCTTGATACCTCAAATGATAGGTCACGGGACCTGTAATTGCTATACCATACATTTCGTAGAAAATTCGATTCGAAGAAAATAACCTTACTACAGCTCAGCCGATTCAGAGCTGTAAAAATCCAAAATCTGCAATTGTGCTCCGATTGGGTTTCTTGATACCTCAAATGATAGGTCTCGGGACTTGTAATTGTTAAGCCAAACCGCATTTAAATTGGTTGATTATTTCCATACATTTCACAGAAAAATTGATCCAAAGAAATCACCTTACTATAGCTCAGCCGATTCAGAGTTGTAAAAATCCAAAATCTGCAATTGTGCTCAGAATGCGGTTCTTGATACCTCAAATGATAGGTCACGGGACCTGTAATTGCTATACCATACATTTCGTAGAAAATTCGATTCGAAGAAAATAACCTTACTACAGCTCAGCCGATTCAGAGCTGTAAAAATCCAAAATCTGCAATTGTGCTCCGATTGGGTTTCTTGATACCTCAAATGATAGGTCTCGGGGCTTGTAATTGTTAAGCCAAACCGCATTTAAATTGGTTGATTATTTCCATACATTTCACAGAAAAATTGATTCGAAGAAATCACCTTACTATAGCTCAGCCGATTCAGAGTTGTAAAAATCCAAAATCTGCAATTGTGCTCAGAATGCGGTTCTTGATACCTCAAATGATAGGTCACGGGACCTGTAATTGCTATACCATACATTTCGTAGAAAATTTGATTCGAAGAAAATAACCTTACTACAGCGCAGCCGATTCAGAGCTGTAAAAATCCAAAATCTGCAATTGTGCTCCGATTGGGTTTCTTGATACCTCAAATGATAGGTCTCGGGACTTGTAATTGTTAAGCCAAACCGCATTTAAATTGGTTGATTATTTCCATACATTTCACAGAAAAATTGATTCGAAGAAATCACCTAACTATAGCTCAGCCGATTCAGAGCTGTAAAAATCCAAAATCTGCAATTGTGCTCCGATTGGGTTTCTTGATACCTCAAATGATAGGTCTCGGGACTTGTAATTGTTAAGCCAAACCGCATTTAAATTGGTTGATTATTTCCATACATTTCACAGAAAAATCGATTCGAAGAAATCACCTTACTATAGCTCAGCCGATTCAGAGTTGTAAAAATCCAAAATCTGCAATTGTGCTCAGAAAGCGGTTCTTGATACCTCAAATGATAGGTCACGGGACCTGTAATTGCTATACCATACATTTCGTAGAAAATTCGATTCGAAGAAAATAACCTTACTACAGCTCAGCCGATTCAGAGCTGTTAAAATCCAAAATCTGCAATTGTGCTCCGATTGGGTTTCTTGATACCTCAAATGATAGGTCTCGGGACTTGTAATTGTTAAGCCAAACCGCATTTAAATTGGTTAATTATTTCCATACATTTCACAGAAAAATTGATTCGAAGAAATCACCTTACTATAGCTCAGCCGATTCAGAGTTGTAAAAATCCAAAATCTGCAATTGTGCTCAGAATGCGGTTCTTGATACCTCAAATGATAGGTCACGGGACCTGTAATTGCTATACCATACATTTCGTAGAAAATTCGATTCGAAGAAAATAACCTTACTACAGCTCAGCCGATTCAGAGCTGTAAAAATCCAAAATCTGCAATTGTGCTCCGATTGGGTTTCTTGATACCTCAAATGATAGGTCTCGGGACTTGTAATTGTTAAGCCAAACCGCATTTAAATTGGTTGATTATTTCCATACATTTCACAGAAAAATCGATTCGAAGAAATCACCTTACTATAGCTCAGCCGATTCAGAGTTGTAAAAATCCAAAATCTGCAATTGTGCTCAGAAAGCGGTTCTTGATACCTCAAATGATAGGTCACGGGACCTGTAATTGCTATACCATACATTTCGTAGAAAATTCGATTCGAAGAAAATAACCTTACTACAGCTCAGCCGATTCAGAGCTGTAAAAATCCAAAATCTGCAATTGTGCTCCGATTGGGTTTCTTGATACCTCAAATGATAGGTCTCGGGACTTGTAATTGTTAAGCCAAACCGCATTTAAATTGGTTGATTATTTCCAGACATTTCACAGAAAAATTGATTCGAAGAAATCACCTTACTATAGCTCAGCCGATTCAGAGTTGTAAAAATCCAAAATCTGCAATTGTGCTCAGAAAGCGGTTCTTGATACCTCAAATGTTAGGTCACGGGACCTGTAATTGCTATACCATACATTTCGTAGAAAATTCGATTCG
Organism: Tipula vernalis; assembly: GCA_958295665.1. Classification (NCBI taxonomy): domain Eukaryota; kingdom Metazoa; phylum Arthropoda; class Insecta; order Diptera; family Tipulidae; genus Tipula; species Tipula vernalis. The sequence continues at coordinate 45,939,898 of OY282560.1, forward strand.
AAGAAAATAACCTTACTACAGCTCAGCCGATTCAGAGCTGTAAAAATCCAAAATCTGCAATTGTGCTCCGATTGGGTTTCTTGATACCTCAAATGATAGGTCTCGGGACTTGTAATTGTTAAACCAAACCGCATTTAAATTGGTTGATTATTTCCATACATTTCACAGAAAAATCGATTCGAAGAAATCACCTTACTATAGCACAGCCGATTCAGAGTTGTAAAAATCCAAAATCTGCAATTGTGCTCAGAAAGCGGTTCTTGATACCTCAAATGTTAGGTCACGGGACCTGTAATTGCTATACCATACATTTCGTAGAAAATTCGATTCGAAGAAAATAACCTTACTACAGCTCAGCCGATTCAGAGCTGTAAAAATCCAAAATCTGCAATTGTGCTCCGATTGGGTTTCTTGATACCTCAAATGATAGGTCTCGGGACTTGTAATTGTTAAACCAAACCGCATTTAAATTGGTTGATTATTTCCATACATTTCACAGAAAAATCGATTCGAAGAAATCACCTTACTATAGCACAGCCGATTCAGAGTTGTAAAAATCCAAAATCTGCAATTGTGCTCAGAAAGCGGTTCTTGATACCTCAAATGTTAGGTCACGGGACCTGTAATTGCTATACCATACATTTCGTAGAAAATTCGATTCGAAGAAAATAACCTTACTACAGCTCAGCCGATTCAGAGCTGTAAAAATCCAAAATCTGCAATTGTGCTCCGATTGGGTTTCTTGATACCTCAAATGATAGGTCTCGGGACTTGTAATTGTTAAACCAAACCGCATTTAAATTGGTTAATTATTTCCATACATTTCACAGAAAAATCGATTCGAAGAAATCACCTTACTATAGCACAGCCGATTCAGAGTTGTAAAAATCCAAAATCTGCAATTGTGCTCAGAAAGCGGTTCTTGATACCTCAAATGTTAGGTCACGGGACCTGTAATTGCTATACCATACATTTCGTAGAAAATTCGATTCGAAGAAAATAACCTTACTACAGCTCAGCCGATTCAGAGCTGTAAAAATCCAAAATCTGCAATTGTGCTCCGATTGGGTTTCTTGATACCTCAAATGATAGGTCTCGGGACTTGTAATTGTTAAGCCAAACCGCATTTAAATTGGTTGATTATTTCCATACATTTCACAGAAAAATCGATTCGAAGAAATCACCTTACTATAGCTCAGCCGATTCAGAGTTGTAAAAATCCAAAATCTGCAATTGTGCTCCGATTGGGTTTCTTGATACCTCAAATGATAGGTCTCGGGACTTGTAATTGTTAAGCCAAACCGCATTTAAATTGGTTGATTATTTCCATACATTTCACAGAAAAATCTATTCGAAGAAATCACCTTACTATAGCTCAGCCGATTCAGAGTTGTAAAAATCCAAAATCTGCAATTGTGCTCAGAAAGCGGTTCTTGATACCTCAAATGATAGGTCACGGGACCTGTAATTGCTATACCATACATTTCGTAGAAAATTCGATTCGAAGAAAATAACCTTACTACAGCTCAGCCGATTCAGAGCTGTTAAAATCCAAAATCTGCAATTGTGCTCCGATTGGGTTTCTTGATACCTCAAATGATAGGTCTCGGGACTTGTAATTGTTAAGCCAAACCGCATTTAAATTGGTTGATTATTTCCATACATTTCACAGAAAAATCGATTCGAAGAAATCACCTTACTATAGCTCAGCCGATTCAGAGTTGTAAAAATCCAAAATCTGCAATTGTGCTCCGATTGGGTTTCTTGATACCTCAAATGATAGGTCTCGGGACTTCTAATTGTTAAGCCAAACCGCATTTGAATTGGTTGATTATTTCCATACATTTCACAGAAAAATCGATTCGAAGAAATCACCTTACTATAGCTCAGCCGATTCAGAGTTGTAAAAATCCAAAATCTGCAATTGTGCTCCGATTGGGTTTCTTGATACCTCAAATGATAGGTCTCGGGACTTGTAATTGTTAAGCCAAACCGCATTTAAATTGGTTGATTATTTCCATACATTTCACAGAAAAATCGATTCGAAGAAATCACCTTACTATAGCTCAGCCGATTCAGAGTTGTAAAAATCCAAAATCTGCAATTGTGCTCCGATTGGGTTTCTTGATACCTCAAATGATAGGTCTCGGGACTTGTAATTGTTAAGCCAAACCGCATTTAAATTGGTTGATTATTTCCATACATTTCACAGAAAAATCGATTCGAAGAAATCACCTTACTATAGCTCATCCGATTCAGAGTTGTAAAAATCCAAAATCTGCAATTGTGCTCAGAAAGCGGTTCTTGATACCTCAAATGATAGGTCACGGGACCTGTAATTGCTATACCATACATTTCGTAGAAAATTCGATTCGAAGAAAATAACCTTACTACAGCTCAGCCGATTCAGAGCTGTTAAAATCCAAAATCTGCAATTGTGCTCCGATTGGGTTTCTTGATACCTCAAATGATAGGTCTCGTGACTTGTAATTGCTAAGCCAAACCGCATTTAAATTGGTTGATTATTTCCATACATTTCACAGAAAAATCGATTCGAAGAAATCACCTTACTACAGCTCAGCCGATTCAGAGCTGTAAAAATCCAAAATCTGCAATTGTGCTCCGATTGGGTTTCTTGATACCTCAAATGATAGGTCTCGGGACTTGTAATTGTTAAGCCAAACCGCATTTAAAGTGGTTGATTATTTCCATACATTTCACAGAAAAATCGATTCGAAGAAATCACCTTACTATAGCTCAGCCGATTCAGAGTTGTAAAAATCCAAAATCTGCAATTGTGCTCAGAATGCGGTTCTTGATACCTCAAATGATAGGTCACGGGACCTGTAATTGCTATACCATACATTTCGTAGAAAATTCGATTCGAAGAAAATAACCTTACTACAGCTCAGCCGATTCAGAGCTGTTAAAATCCAAAATCCGCAATTGTGCTCCGATTGGGTTTCTTGATACCTCAAATGATAGGTCTCGGGACTTGTAATTGTTAAGCCAAACCGCATTTAAATTGGTTGATTATTTCCATACATTTCACAGAAAAATCGATTCGAAGAAATCACCTTACTATAGCTCAGCCGATTCAGAGTTGTAAAAATCCAAAATCTGCAATTGTGCTCAGAATGCGGTTCTTGATACCTCAAATGATAGGTCACGGGACCTGTAATTGCTATACCATACATTTCGTAGAAAATTCGATTCGAAGAAAATAACCTTACTACAGCTCAGCCGATTCAGAGCTGTAAAAATCCAAAATCTGCAATTGTGCTCCGATTGGGTTTCTTGATACCTCAAATGATAGGTCTCGGGACTTGTAATTGTTAAGCCAAACCGCATTTAAATTGGTTGATTATTTCCAGACATTTCACAGAAAAATTGATTCGAAGAAATCACCTTACTATAGCTCAGCCGATTCAGAGTTGTAAAAATCCAAAATCTGCAATTGTGCTCAGAAAGCGGTTCTTGATACCTCAAATGTTAGGTCACGGGACCTGTAATTGCTATACCATACATTTCGTAGAAAATTCGATTCGAAGAAAATAACCTTACTACAGCTCAGCCGATTCAGAGCTGTAAAAATCCAAAATCTGCAATTGTGCTCCGATTGGGTTTCTTGATACCTCAAATGATAGGTCTCGGGACTTGTAATTGTTAAACCAAACCGCATTTAAATTGGTTTATTATTTCCATACATTTCACAGAAAAATCGATTCGAAGAAATCACCTTACTATAGCACAGCCGATTCAGAGTTGTAAAAATCCAAAATCTGCAATTGTGCTCAGAAAGCGGTTCTTGATACCTCAAATGTTAGGTCACGGGACCTGTAATTGCTATACCATACATTTCGTAGAAAATTCGATTCGAAGAAAATAACCTTACTACAGCTCAGCCGATTCAGAGCTGTAAAAATCCAAAATCTGCAATTGTGCTCCGATTGGGTTTCTTGATACCTCAAATGATAGGTCTCGGGACTTGTAATTGTTAAGCCAAACCGCATTTAAATTGGTTGATTATTTCCATACATTTCACAGAAAAATCGATTCGAAGAAATCACCTTACTATAGCTCAGCCGATTCAGAGTTGTAAAAATCCAAAATCTGCAATTGTGCTCAGAAAGCGGTTCTTGATACCTCAAATGATAGGTCACGGGACCTGTAATTGCTATACCATACATTTCGTAGAAAATTCGATTCGAAGAAAATAACCTTACTACAGCTCAGCCGATTCAGAGCTGTTAAAATCCAAAATCTGCAATTGTGCTCCGATTGGGTTTCTTGATACCTCAAATGATAGGTCTCGGGACTTGTAATTGTTAAGCCAAACCGCATTTAAATTGGTTGATTATTTCCATACATTTCACAGAAAAATCGATTCGAAGAAATCACCTTACTATAGCTCAGCCGATTCAGAGTTGTAAAAATCCAAAATCTGCAATTGTGCTCCGATTGGGTTTCTTGATACCTCAAATGATAGGTCTCGGGACTTCTAATTGTTAAGCCAAACCGCATTTAAATTGGTTAATTATTTCCATACATTTCACAGAAAAATCGATTCGAAGAAATCACCTTACTATAGCTCAGCCGATTCAGAGTTGTAAAAATCCAAAATCTGCAATTGTGCTCCGATTGGGTTTCTTGATACCTCAAATGATAGGTCTCGGGACTTGTAATTGTTAAGCCAAACCGCATTTAAATTGGTTGATTATTTCCATACATTTCACAGAAAAATCGATTCGAAGAAATCACCTTACTATAGCTCAGCCGATTCAGAGTTGTAAAAATCCAAAATCTGCAATTGTGCTCCGATTGGGTTTCTTGATACCTCAAATGATAGGTCTCGGGACTTGTAATTGTTAAGCCAAACCGCATTTAAATTGGTTGATTATTTCCATACATTTCACAGAAAAATCGATTCGAAGAAATCACCTTACTATAGCTCATCCGATTCAGAGTTGTAAAAATCCAAAATCTGCAATTGTGCTCAGAAAGCGGTTCTTGATACCTCAAATGATAGGTCACGGGACCTGTAATTGCTATACCATACATTTCGTAGAAAATTCGATTCGAAGAAAATAACCTTACTACAGCTCAGCCGATTCAGAGCTGTTAAAATCCAAAATCTGCAATTGTGCTCCGATTGGGTTTCTTGATACCTCAAATGATAGGTCTCGTGACTTGTAATTGCTAAGCCAAACCGCATTTAAATTGGTTGATTATTTCCATACATTTCACAGAAAAATCGATTCGAAGAAATCACCTTACTACAGCTCAGCCGATTCAGAGCTGTAAAAATCCAAAATCTGCAATTGTGCTCCGATTGGGTTTCTTGATACCTCAAATGATAGGTCTCGGGACTTGTAATTGTTAAGCCAAACCGCATTTAAAGTGGTTGATTATTTCCATACATTTCACAGAAAAATCGATTCGAAGAAATCACCTTACTATAGCTCAGCCGATTCAGAGTTGTAAAAATCCAAAATCTGCAATTGTGCTCAGAATGCGGTTCTTGATACCTCAAATGATAGGTCACGGGACCTGTAATTGCTATACCATACATTTCGTAGAAAATTCGATTCGAAGAAAATAACCTTACTACAGCTCAGCCGATTCAGAGCTGTTAAAATCCAAAATCTGCAATTGTGCTCCGATTGGGTTTCTTGATACCTCAAATGATAGGTCTCGGGACTTGTAATTGTTAAGCCAAACCGCATTTAAATTGGTTGATTATTTCCATACATTTCACAGAAAAATCGATTCGAAGAAATCACCTTACTATAGCTCAGCCGATTCAGAGTTGTAAAAATCCAAAATCTGCAATTGTGCTCAGAATGCGGTTCTTGATACCTCAAATGATAGGTCACGGGACCTGTAATTGCTATACCATACATTTCGTAGAAAATTCGATTCGAAGAAAATAACCTTACTACAGCTCAGCCGATTCAGAGCTGTAAAAATCCAAAATCTGCAATTGTGCTCCGATTGGGTTTCTTGATACCTCAAATGATAGGTCTCGGGACTTGTAATTGTTAAGCCAAACCGCATTTAAATTGGTTGATTATTTCCAGACATTTCACAGAAAAATTGATTCGAAGAAATCACCTTACTATAGCTCAGCCGATTCAGAGTTGTAAAAATCCAAAATCTGCAATTGTGCTCAGAAAGCGGTTCTTGATACCTCAAATGTTAGGTCACGGGACCTGTAATTGCTATACCATACATTTCGTAGAAAATTCGATTCGAAGAAAATAACCTTACTACAGCTCAGCCGATTCAGAGCTGTAAAAATCCAAAATCTGCAATTGTGCTCCGATTGGGTTTCTTGATACCTCAAATGATAGGTCTCGGGACTTGTAATTGTTAAACCAAACCGCATTTAAATTGGTTTATTATTTCCATACATTTCACAGAAAAATCGATTCGAAGAAATCACCTTACTATAGCACAGCCGATTCAGAGTTGTAAAAATCCAAAATCTGCAATTGTGCTCAGAAAGCGGTTCTTGATACCTCAAATGTTAGGTCACGGGACCTGTAATTGCTATACCATACATTTCGTAGAAAATTCGATTCGAAGAAAATAACCTTACTACAGCTCAGCCGATTCAGAGCTGTAAAAATCCAAAATCTGCAATTGTGCTCCGATTGGGTTTCTTGATACCTCAAATGATAGGTCTCGGGACTTGTAATTGTTAAGCCAAACCGCATTTAAATTGGTTGATTATTTCCATACATTTCACAGAAAAATCGATTCGAAGAAATCACCTTACTATAGCTCAGCCGATTCAGAGTTGTAAAAATCCAAAATCTGCAATTGTGCTCCGATTGGGTTTCTTGATACCTCAAATGATAGGTCTCGGGACTTGTAATTGTTAAGCCAAACCGCATTTAAATTGGTTGATTATTTCCATACATTTCACAGAAAAATCTATTCGAAGAAATCACCTTACTATAGCTCAGCCGATTCAGAGTTGTAAAAATCCAAAATCTGCAATTGTGCTCAGAAAGCGGTTCTTGATACCTCAAATGATAGGTCACGGGACCTGTAATTGCTATACCATACATTTCGTAGAAAATTCGATTCGAAGAAAATAACCTTACTACAGCTCAGCCGATTCAGAGCTGTTAAAATCCAAAATCTGCAATTGTGCTCCGATTGGGTTTCTTGATACCTCAAATGATAGGTCTCGGGACTTGTAATTGTTAAGCCAAACCGCATTTAAATTGGTTGATTATTTCCATACATTTCACAGAAAAATCGATTCGAAGAAATCACCTTACTATAGCTCAGCCGATTCAGAGTTGTAAAAATCCAAAATCTGCAATTGTGCTCCGATTGGGTTTCTTGATACCTCAAATGATAGGTCTCGGGACTTCTAATTGTTAAGCCAAACCGCATTTAAATTGGTTAATTATTTCCATACATTTCACAGAAAAATCGATTCGAAGAAATCACCTTACTATAGCTCAGCCGATTCAGAGTTGTAAAAATCCAAAATCTGCAATTGTGCTCCGATTGGGTTTCTTGATACCTCAAATGATAGGTCTCGGGACTTGTAATTGTTAAGCCAAACCGCATTTAAATTGGTTGATTATTTCCATACATTTCACAGAAAAATCGATTCGAAGAAATCACCTTACTATAGCTCAGCCGATTCAGAGTTGTAAAAATCCAAAATCTGCAATTGTGCTCCGATTGGGTTTCTTGATACCTCAAATGATAGGTCTCGGGACTTGTAATTGTTAAGCCAAACCGCATTTAAATTGGTTGATTATTTCCATACATTTCACAGAAAAATCGATTCGAAGAAATCACCTTACTATAGCTCATCCGATTCAGAGTTGTAAAAATCCAAAATCTGCAATTGTGCTCAGAAAGCGGTTCTTGATACCTCAAATGATAGGTCACGGGACCTGTAATTGCTATACCATACATTTCGTAGAAAATTCGATTCGAAGAAAATAACCTTACTACAGCTCAGCCGATTCAGAGCTGTTAAAATCCAAAATCTGCAATTGTGCTCCGATTGGGTTTCTTGATACCTCAAATGATAGGTCTCGGGACTTGTAATTGTTAAGCCAAACCGCATTTAAATTGGTTGATTATTTCCATACATTTCACAGAAAAATCGATTCGAAGAAATCACCTTACTACAGCTCAGCCGATTCAGAGCTGTAAAAATCCAAAATCTGCAATTGTGCTCCGATTGGGTTTCTTGATACCTCAAATGATAGGTCTCGGGACTTGTAATTGTTAAGCCAAACCGCATTTAAATTGGTTGATTATTTCCATACATTTCACAGAAAAATCGATTCGAAGAAATCACCTTACTATAGCTCAGCCGATTCAGAGTTGTAAAAATCCAAAATCTGCAATTGTGCTCAGAATGCGGTTCTTGATACCTCAAATGATAGGTCACGGGACCTGTAATTGCTATACCATACATTTCGTAGAAAATTCGATTCGAAGAAAATAACCTTACTACAGCTCAGCCGATTCAGAGCTGTAAAAATCCAAAATCTGCAATTGTGCTCCGATTGGGTTTCTTGATACCTCAAATGATAGGTCTCGGGACTTGTAATTGTTAAGCCAAACCGCATTTAAATTGGTTGATTATTTCCATACATTTCACAGAAAAATTGATTCGAAGAAATCACCTTACTATAGCTCAGCCGATTCAGAGCTGTAAAAATCCAAAATCTGCAATTGTGCTCCGATTGGGTTTCTTGATACCTCAAATGATAGGTCTCGGGACTTGTAATTGTTAAGCCAAACCGCATTTAAATTGGTTGATTATTTCCATACATTTCACAGAAAAATCGATTCGAAGAAATCACCTTACTATAGCTCAGCCGATTCAGAGTTGTAAAAATCCAAAATCTGCAATTGTGCTCCGATTGGGTTTCTTGATACCTCAAATGATAGGTCTCGGGACTTGTAATTGTTAAGCCAAACCGCATTTAAATTGGTTGATTATTTCCATACATTTCACAGAAAAACCGATTCGAAGAAATCACCTTACTATAGCTCAGCCGATTCAGAGTTGTAAAAATCCAAAATCTGCAATTGTGCTCAGAAAGCGGTTCTTGATACCTCAAATGATAGGTCACGGGACCTGTAATTGCTATATTATACATTTCGTAGAAAATTCGATTCGAAGAAAATAACCTTACTACAGCTCAGCCGATTCAGAGCTGTAAAAATCCAAAATCTGCAATTGTGCTCCGATTGGGTTTCTTGATACCTCAAATGATAGGTCTCGGGACTTGTAATTGTTAAGCCAAACCGCATTTAAATTGGTTGATTATTTCCATACATTTCACAGAAAAATCGATTCGAAGAAATCACCTTACTATAGCTCAGCCGATTCAGAGTTGTAAAAATCCAAAATCTGCAATTGTGCTCCGATTGGGTTTCTTGATACCTCAAATGATAGGTCTCGGGACTTCTAATTGTTAAGCCAAACCGCATTTAAATTGGTTGATTATTTCCATACATTTCACAGAAAAATCGATTCGAAGAAATCACCTTACTATAGCTCAGCCGATTCAGAGTTGTAAAAATCCAAAATCTGCAATTGTGCTCAGAAAGCGGTTCTTGATACCTCAAATGATAGGTCACGGGACCTGTAATTGCTATACCATACATTTCGTAGAAAATTCGATTCGAAGAAAATAACCTTACTACAGCTCAGCCGATTCAGAGCTGTTAAAATCCAAAATCTGCAATTGTGCTCCGATTGGGTTTCTTGATACCTCAAATGATAGGTCTCGGGACTTGTAATTGTTAAGCCAAACCGCATTTAAATTGGTTGATTATTTCCATACATTTCACAGAAAATCGATTCGAAGAAATCACCTTACTATAGCTCAGCCGATTCAGAGTTGTAAAAATCCAAAATCTGCAATTGTGCTCAGAAAGCGGTTCTTGATACCTCAAATGATAGGTCACGGGACCTATAATTGCTATACCATACATTTCGTAGAAAATTCGATTCGAAGAAAATAACCTTACTACAGCTCAGCCGATTCAGAGCTGTTAAAATCCAAAATCTGCAATTGTGCTCCGATTGGGTTTCTTGATACCTCAAATGATAGGTCTCGGGACTTGTAATTGTTAAGCCAAACCGCATTTAAATTGGTTGATTATTTCCATACATTTCACAGAAAAATCGATTCGAAGAAATCACCTTACTATAGCTCAGCCGATTCAGAGTTGTAAAAATCCAAAATCTGCAATTGTGCTCCGATTGGGTTTCTTGATACCTCAAATGATAGGTCTCGGGACTTGTAATTGTTAAGCCAAACCGCATTTAAATTGGTTGATTATTTCCATACATTTCACAGAAAAATCGATTCGAAGAAATCACCTTACTATAGCTCAGCCGATTCAGAGTTGTAAAAATCCAAAATCTGCAATTGTGCTCAGAAAGCGGTTCTTGATACCTCAAATGATAGGTCACGGGACCTGTAATTGCTATACCATACATTTCGTAGAAAATTCGATTCGAAGAAAATAACCTTACTACAGCTCAGCCGATTCAGAGTTGTAAAAATCCAAAATCTGCAATTGTGCTCCGATTGGGTTTCTTGATACCTCAAATGATAGGTCTCGGGACTTGTAATTGTTAAGCCAAACCGCATTTAAATTGGTTGATTATTTCCATACATTTCACAGAAAAATCGATTCGAAGAAATCACCTTACTATAGGTCAGCCGATTCAGAGTTGTAAAAATCCAAAATCTGCAATTGTGCTCCGATTGGGTTTCTTGATACCTCAAATGATAGGTCTCGGGACTTGTAATTGTTAAGCCAAACCGCATTTAAATTGGTTGATTATTTCCATACATTTCACAGAAAAATCGATTCGAAGAAATCACCTTACTATATATAGCTCAGCCGATTCAGAGTTGTAAAAATCCAAAATCTGCAATTGTGCTCAGAAAGCGGTTCTTGATACCTCAAATGATAGGTCACGGGACCTGTAATTGCTATACCATACATTTCGTAGAAAATTCGATTCGAAGAAAATAACCTTACTACAGCTCAGCCGATTCAGAGCTGTTAAAATCCAAAATCTGCAATTGTGCTCCGATTGGGTTTCTTGATACCTCAAATGATAGGTCTCGGGACTTGTAATTGTTAAGCCAAACCGCATTTAAATTGGTTGATTATTTCGATACATTTCACAGAAAAATTGATTCGAAGAAATCACCTTACTATAGCTCAGCCGATTCAGAGTTGTAAAAATCCAAAATCTGCAATTGTGCTCAGAATGCGGTTCTTGATACCTCAAATGATAGGTCACGGGACCTGTAATTGCTATACCATACATTTCGTAGAAAATTCGATTCGAAGAAAATAACCTTACTACAGCTCAGCCGATTCAGAGCTGTAAAAATCCAAAATCTGCAATTGTGCTCCGATTGGGTTTCTTGATACCTCAAATGATAGGTCTCGGGACTTGTAATTGTTAAGCCAAACCGCATTTAAATTGGTTGATTATTTCCATACATTTCACAGAAAAATTGATTCGAAGAAATCACCTTACTATAGCTCAGCCGATTCAGAGCTGTAAAAATCCAAAATCTGCAATTGTGCTCCGATTGGGTTTCTTGATACCTCAAATGATAGGTCTCGGGACTTGTAATTGTTAAGCCAAACCGCATTTAAATTGGTTGATTATTTCCATACATTTCACAGAAAAATTGATTCGAAGAAATCACCTTACTATAGCTCAGCCGATTCAGAGCTGTAAAAATCCAAAATCTGCAATTGTGCTCCGATTGGGTTTCTTGATACCTCAAATGATAGGTCTCGGGACTTGTAATTGTTAAGCCAAACCGCATTTAAATTGGTTGATTATTTCCATACATTTCACAGAAAAATTGATTCGAAGAAATAACCTTACTATAGCTCAGCCGATTCAGAGCTGTAAAAATCCAAAATCTGCAATTGTGCTCCGATTGGGTTTCTTGATACCTCAAATGATAGGTCTCGGGACTTGTAATTGTTAAGCCAAACCGCATTTAAATTGGTTGATTATTTCCATACATTTCACAGAAAAATCGATTCGAAGAAATCACCTTACTACAGCTCAGCCGATTCAGAGCTGTAAAAATCCAAAATCTGCAATTGTGCTCAGAATGCGGTTCTTGATACCTCAAATGATAGGTCACGGGACCTGTAATTGCTATACCATACATTTCGTAGAAAATTCGATTCGAAGAAAATAACCTTACTATAGCTCAGCCGATTCAGAGCTGTAAAAATCCAAAATCTGCAATTGTGCTCCGATTGGGTTTCTTGATACCTCAAATGATAGGTCTCGGGACTTGTAATTGTTAAGCCAAACCGCATTTAAATTGGTTGATTATTTCCATACATTTCACAGAAAAATTGATTCGAAGAAATAACCTTACTATAGCTCAGCCGATTCAGAGCTGTAAAAATCCAAAATCTGCAATTGTGCTCCGATTGGGTTTCTTGATACCTCAAATGATAGGTCTCGGGACTTGTAATTGTTAAGCCAAACCGCATTTAAATTGGTTGATTATTTCCATACATTTCACAGAAAAATCGATTCGAAGAAATCACCTTACTATAGCTCAGCCGATTCACAGTTGTAAAAATCCAAAATCTGCAATTGTACTCAGAATGCGGTTCTTGATACCTCAAATGATAGGTCACGGGACCTGTAATTGCTATACCATACATTTCGTAGAAAATTCGATTCGAAGAAAATAACCTTACTACAGCTCAGCCGATTCAGAGCTGTAAAAATCCAAAATCTGCAATTGTGCTCCGATTGGGTTTCTTGATACCTCAAATGATAGGTCTCGGGACTTGTAATTGTTAAGCCAAACCGCAGTTAAATTGGTTGATTATTTCCATACATTTCACAGAAAAATTGATTCGAAGAAATCACCTTACTATAGCTCAGCCGATTCAGAGCTGTAAAAATCCAAAATCTGCAATTGTGCTCCGATTGGGTTTCTTGATACCTCAAATGATAGGTCTCGGGACTTGTAATTGTTAAGCCAAACCGCATTTAAATTGGTTGATTATTTCCATACATTTCACAGAAAAATCGATTCGAAGAAATCACCTTACTATAGCTCAGCCGATTCAGAGTTGTAAAAATCCAAAATCTGCAATTGTGCTCAGAATGCGGTTCTTGATACCTCAAATGATAGGTCACGGGACCTGTAATTGCTATACCATACATTTCGTAGAAAATTCGATTCGAAGAAAATAACCTTACTACAGCTCAGCCGATTCAGAGCTGTAAAAATCCAAAATCTGCAATTGTGCTCCGATTGGGTTTCTTGATACCTCAAATGATAGGTCTCGGGACTTGTAATTGTTAAGCCAAACCGCATTTAAATTGGTTGATTATTTCCATACATTTCACAGAAAAATCGATTCGAAGAAATCACCTTACTACAGCTCAGCCGATTCAGAGTTGTAAAAATCCAAAATCTGCAATTGTGCTCAGAATGCGGTTCTTGATACCTCAAATGATAGGTCACGGGACCTGTAATTGCTATACCATACATTTCGTAGAAAATTCGATTCGAAGAAAATAACCTTACTACAGCTCAGCCGATTCAGAGCTGTAAAAATCCAAAATCTGCAATTGTGCTCCGATTGGGTTTCTTGATACCTCAAATGATAGGTCTCGGGACTTGTAATTGTTAAGCCAAACCGCATTTAAATTGGTTGATTATTTCCATACATTTCACAGAAAAATTGATTCAAAGAAATCACCTTACTATAGCTCAGCCGATTCAGAGCTGTAAAAATCCAAAATCTGCAATTGTGCTCCGATTGGGTTTCTTGATACCTCAAATGATAGGTCTCGGGACTTGTAATTGTTAAGCCAAACCGCATTTAAATTGGTTGATTATTTCCATACATTTCACAGAAAAATCGATTCGAAGAAATCACCTTACTATAGCTCAGCCGATTCAGAGTTGTAAAAATCCAAAATCTGCAATTGTGCTCAGAATGCGGTTCTTGATACCTCAAATGATAGGTCACGGGACCTGTAATTGCTATACCATACATTTCGTAGAAAATTCGATTCGAAGAAAATAACCTTACTACAGCTCAGCCGATTCAGAGCTGTAAAAATCCAAAATCTGCAATTGTGCTCCGATTGGGTTTCTTGATACCTCAAATGATAGGTCTCGGGACTTGTAATTGTTAAGCCAAACCGCATTTAAATTGGTTGATTATTTCCATACATTTCACAGAAAAATCGATTCGAAGAAATCACCTTACTACAGCTCAGCCGATTCAGAGCTGTAAAAATCCAAAATCTGCAATTGTGCTCAGAATGCGGTTCTTGATACCTCAAATGATAGGTCACGGGACCTGTAATTGCTATACCATACATTTCGTAGAAAATTCGATTCGAAGAAAATAACCTTACTACAGCTCAGCCGATTCAGAGCTGTAAAAATCCAAAATCTGCAATTGTGCTCCGATTGGGTTTCTTGATACCTCAAATGATAGGTCTCGGGACTTGTAATTGTTAAGCCAAACCGCATTTAAATTGGTTGATTATTTCCATACATTTCACAGAAAAATCGATTCGAAGAAATCACCTTACTACAGCTCAGCCGATTCAGAGCTGTAAAAATCCAAAATCTGCAATTGTGCTCAGAATGCGGTTCTTGATACCTCAAATGATAGGTCACGGGACCTGTAATTGCTATACCATACATTTCGTAGAAAATTCGATTCGAAGAAAATAACCTTACTACAGCTCAGCCGATTCAGAGCTGTAAAAATCCAAAATCTGCAATTGTGCTCCGATTGGGTTTCTTGATACCTCAAATGATAGGTCTCGGGACTTGTAATTGTTAAGCCAAACCGCATTTAAATTGGTTGATTATTTCCATACATTTCACAGAAAAATCGATTCGAAGAAATCACCTTACTACAGCTCAGCCGATTCAGAGCTGTAAAAATCCAAAATCTGCAATTGTGCTCAGAATGCGGTTCTTGATACCTCAAATGATAGGTCACGGGACCTGTAATTGCTATACCATACATTTCGTAGAAAATTCGATTCGAAGAAAATAACCTTACTACAGCTCAGCCGATTCAGAGCTGTAAAAATCCAAAATCTGCAATTGTGCTCCGATTGGGTTTCTTGATACCTCAAATGATAGGTCTCGGGACTTGTAATTGTTAGGCCAAACCGCATTTAAATTGGTTGATTATTTCCATACATTTCACAGAAAAATCGATTCGAAGAAATCACCTTACTACAGCTCAGCCGATTCAGAGCTGTAAAAGTCCAAAATCTGCAATTGTGCTCCGATTGGGTTTCTTGATACCTCAAATGATAGGTCTCGGGACTTGTAATTGTTAAGCCAAACCGCATTTAAATTGGTTGATTATTTCCATACTTTTCACAGAAAAATTGATTCGAAGAAATCACCTTACTATAGCTCAGCCGATTCAGAGTTGTAAAAATCCAAAATCTGCAATTGTGCTCAGAATGCGGTTCTTGATACCTCAAATGATAGGTCACGGGACCTGTAATTGCTATACCATACATTTCGTAGAAAATTCGATTCGAAGAAAATAACCTTACTACAGCTCAGCCGATTCAGAGCTGTAAAAATCCAAAATCTGCAATTGTGCTCCGATTGGGTTTCTTGATACCTCAAATGATAGGTCTCGGGACTTGTAATTGTTAAGCCAAACCGCATTTAAATTGGTTGATTATTTCCATACATTTCACAGAAAAATCGATTCGAAGAAATCACCTTACTATAGATCAGCCGATTCAGAGTTGTAAAAATCCAAAATCTGCAATTGTGCTCAGAATGCGGTTCTTGATACCTCAAATGATAGGTCACGGGACCTGTAATTGCTATACCATACATTTCGTAGAAAATTCGATTCGAAGAAAATAACCTTACTACAGCTCAGCCGATTCAGAGCTGTAAAAATCCAAAATCTGCAATTGTGCTCCGATTGGGTTTCTTGATACCTCAAATGATAGGTCTCGGGACTTGTAATTGTTAAGCCAAACCGCATTTAAATTGGTTGATTATTTCCATACATTTCACAGAAAAATTGATTCGAAGAAATCACCTTACTATAGCTCAGCCGATTCAGAGTTGTAAAAATCCAAAATCTGCAATTGTGCTCAGAATGCGGTTCTTGATACCTCAAATGATAGGTCACGGGACCTGTAATTGCTATACCATACATTTCGTAGAAAATTCGATTCGAAGAAAATAACCTTACTACAGCTCAGCCGATTCAGAGCTGTAAAAATCCAAAATCTGCAATTGTGCTCCGATTGGGTTTCTTGATACCTCAAATGATAGGTCTCGGGACTTGTAATTGTTAAGCCAAACCGCATTTAAATTGGTTGATTAATTCCATACATTTCACAGAAAAATCGATTCGAAGAAATCACCTTACTACAGCTCAGCCGATTCAGAGCTGTAAAAATCCAAAATCTGCAATTGTGCTCCGATTGGGTTTCTTGATACCTCAAATGATAGGTCTCGGGACTTGTAATTGTTAAGCCAAACCGCATTTAAATTGGTTGATTATTTCCATACATTTCACAGAAAAATTGATCCGAAGAAATGACCTTACTATAGCTCAGCCGATTCAGAGTTGTAAAAATCCAAAATCTGCAATTGTGCTCAGAATGCGGTTCTTGATACCTCAAATGATAGGTCACGGGACCTGTAATTGCTATACCATACATTTCGTAGAAAATTCGATTCGAAGAAAATAACCTTACTACAGCTCAGCCGATTCAGAGCTGTAAAAATCCAAAATCTGCAATTGTGCTCCGATTGGGTTTCTTGATACCTCAAATGATAGGTCTCGGGACTTGTAATTGTTAAGCCAAACCGCATTTAAATTGGTTGATTATTTCCATACATTTCACAGAAAAATCGATTCGAAGAAATCACCTTACTACAGCTCAGCCGATTCAGAGCTGTAAAAATCCAAAATCTGCAATTGTGCTCAGAATGCGGTTCTTGATACCTCAAATGATAGGTCACGGGACCTGTAATTGCTATACCATACATTTCGTAGAAAATTCGATTCGAAGAAAATAACCTTACTACAGCTCAGCCGATTCAGAGCTGTAAAAATCCAAAATCTGCAATTGTGCTCCGATTGGGTTTCTTGATACCTCAAATGATAGGTCTCGGGACTTGTAATTGTTAAGCCAAACCGCATTTAAATTGGTTGATTATTTCCATACATTTCACAGAAAAATTGATTCGAAGAAATCACCTTACTATAGCTCAGCCGATTCAGAGTTGTAAAAATCCAAAATCTGCAATTGTGCTCAGAATGCGGTTCTTGATACCTCAAATGATAGGTCACGGGACCTGTAATTGCTATACCATACATTTCGTAGAAAATTCGATTCGAAGAAAATAACCTTACTACAGCTCAGCCGATTCAGAGCTGTAAAAATCCAAAATCTGCAATTGTGCTCCGATTGGGTTTCTTGATACCTCAAATGATAGCTCTCGGGACTTGTAATTGTTAAGCCAAACCGCATTTAAATTGGTTGATTATTTCCATACATTTCACAGAAAAATCGATTCGAAGAAATCACCTTACTATAGATCAGCCGATTCAGAGTTGTAAAAATCCAAAATCTGCAATTGTGCTCAGAATGCGGTTCTTGATACCTCAAATGATAGGTCACGGGACCTGTAATTGCTATACCATACATTTCGTAGAAAATTCGATTCGAAGAAAATAACCTTACTACAGCTCAGCCGATTCAGAGCTGTAAAAATCCAAAATCTGCAATTGTGCTCCGATTGGGTTTCTTGATACCTCAAATGATAGGTCTCGGGACTTGTAATTGTTAAGCCAAACCGCATTTAAATTGGTTGATTATTTCCATACATTTCACAGAAAAATTGATCCGAAGAAATCACCTTACTATAGCTCAGCCGATTCAGAGTTGTAAAAATCCAAAATCTGCAATTGTGCTCAGAATGCGGTTCTTGATACCTCAAATGATAGGTCACGGGACCTGTAATTGCTATACCATACATTTCGTAGAAAATTCGATTCGAAGAAAATAACCTTACTACAGCTCAGCCGATTCAGAGCTGTAAAAATCCAAAATCTGCAATTGTGCTCCGATTGGGTTTCTTGATACCTCAAATGATAGGTCTCGGGACTTGTAATTGTTAAGCCAAACCGCATTTAAATTGGTTGATTATTTCCATACATTTCACAGAAAAATCGATTCGAAGAAATCACCTTACTACAGCTCAGCCGATTCAGAGCTGTAAAAATCCAAAATCTGCAATTGTGCTCAGAATGCGGTTCTTGATACCTCAAATGATAGGTCACGGGACCTGTAATTGCTATACCATACATTTCGTAGAAAATTCGATTCGAAGAAAATAACCTTACTACAGCTCAGCCGATTCAGAGCTGTAATAATCCAAAATCTGCAATTGTGCTCCGATTGGGTTTCTTGATACCTCAAATGATAGGTCTCGGGACTTGTAATTGTTAAGCCAAACCGCATTTAAATTGGTTGATTAATTCCATACATTTCACAGAAAAATCGATTCGAAGAAATCACCTTACTACAGCTCAGCCGATTCAGAGCTGTAAAAATCCAAAATCTGCAATTGTGCTCCGATTGGGTTTCTTTATACCTCAAATGATAGGTCTCGGGACTTGTAATTGTTAAGCCAAACCGCATTTAAATTGGTTGATTATTTCCATACATTTCACAGAAAAATTGATCCGAAGAAATCACCTTACTATAGCTCAGCCGATTCAGAGTTGTAAAAATCCAAAATCTGCAATTGTGCTCAGAATGCGGTTCTTGATACCTCAAATGATAGGTCACGGGACCTGTAATTGCTATACCATACATTTCGTAGAAAATTCGATTCGAAGAAAATAACCTTACTACAGCTCAGCCGATTCAGAGCTGTAAAAATCCAAAATCTGCAATTGTGCTCCGATTGGGTTTCTTGATACCTCAAATGATAGGTCTCGGGACTTGTAATTGTTAAGCCAAACCGCATTTAAATTGGTTGATTATTTCCATACATTTCACAGAAAAATTGATTCGAAGAAATCACCTTACTATAGCTCAGCCGATTCAGAGCTGTAAAAATCCAAAATCTGCAATTGTGCTCCGATTGGGTTTCTTGATACCTCAAATGATAGGTCTCGGGACTTGTAATTGTTAAGCCAAACCGCATTTAAATTGGTTGATTATTTCCATACATTTCACAGAAAAATCGATTCGAAGAAATCACCTTACTATAGCTCAGCCGATTCAGAGTTGTAAAAATCCAAAATCTGCAATTGTGCTCAGAATGCGGTTCTTGATACCTCAAATGATAGGTCACGGGACCTGTAATTGCTATACCATACATTTCGTAGAAAATTCGTTTCGAAGAAAATAACCTTACTACAGCTCAGCCGATTCAGAGCTGTAAAAATCCAAAATCTGCAATTGTGCTCCGATTGGGTTTCTTGATACCTCAAATGATAGGTCTCGGGACTTGTAATTGTTAAGCCAAACCGCATTTAAATTGGTTGATTATTTCCATACATTTCACAGAAAAATCGATTCGAAGAAATCACCTTACTACAGCTCAGCCGATTCAGAGCTGTAAAAATCCAAAATCTGCAATTGTGCTCAGAATGCGGTTCTTGATACCTCAAATGATAGGTCACGGGACCTGTAATTGCTATACCATACATTTCGTAGAAAATTCGATTCGAAGAAAATAACCTTACTACAGCTCAGCCGATTCAGAGCTGTAAAAATCCAAAATCTGCAATTGTGCTCCGATTGGGTTTCTTGATACCTCAAATGATAGGTCTCGGGACTTGTAATTGTTAAGCCAAACCTCATTTAAATTGGTTGATTAATTCCATACATTTCACAGAAAAATCGATTCGAAGAAATCACCTTACTACAGCTCAGCCGATTCAGAGCTGTAAAAATCCAAAATCTGCAATTGTGCTCCGATTGGGTTTCTTGATACCTCAAATGATAGGTCTCGGGACTTGTAATTGTTAAGCCAAACCGCATTTAAATTGGTTGATTAATTCCATACATTTCACAGAAAAATCGATTCGAAGAAATCACCTTACTACAGCTCAGCCGATTCAGAGCTGTAAAAATCCAAAATCTGCAATTGTGCTCCGATTGGGTTTCTTGATACCTCAAATGATAGGTCTCGGGACTTGTAATTGTTAAGCCAAACCGCATTTAAATTGGTTGATTATTTCCATACATTTCACAGAAAAATTGATCCGAAGAAATCACCTTACTATAGCTCAGCCGATTCAGAGTTGTAAAAATCCAAAATCTGCAATTGTGCTCAGAATGCGGTTCTTGATACCTCAAATGATAGGTCACGGGACCTGTAATTGCTATACCATACATTTCGTAGAAAATTCAATTCGATGAAAATAACCTTACTACAGCTCAGCCGATTCAGAGCTGTAAAAATCCAAAATCTGCAATTGTGCTCCGATTGGGTTTCTTGATACCTCAAATGATAGGTCTCGGGACTTGTAATTGTTAAGCCAAACCGCATTTAAATTGGTTGATTATTTCCATACATTTCACAGAAAAATCGATTCGAAGAAATCACCTTACTATAGCTCAGCCGATTCAGAGTTGTAAAAATCCAAAATCTGCAATTGTGCTCAGAATGCGGTTCTTGATACCTCAAATGATAGGTCACGGGACCTGTAATTGCTATACCATACATTTCGTAGAAAATTCGATTCGAAGAAAATAACCTTACTACAGCTCAGCCGATTCAGAGCTGTAATAATCCAAAATCTGCAATTGTGCTCCGATTGGGTTTCTTGATACCTCAAATGATAGGTCTCGGGACTTGTAATTGTTAAGCCAAACCGCATTTAAATTGGTTGATTATTTCCATACATTTCACAGAAAAATCGATTCGAAGAAATCACCTTACTACAGCTCAGCCGATTCAGAGCTGTAAAAATCCAAAATCTGCAATTGTGCTCAGAATGCGGTTCTTGATACCTCAAATGATAGGTCACGGGACCTGTAATTGCTATACCATACATTTCGTAGAAAATTCGATTCGAAGAAAATAACCTTACTACAGCTCAGCCGATTCAGAGCTGTAAAAATCCAAAATCTGCAATTGTGCTCCGATTGGGTTTCTTGATACCTCAAATGATAGGTCTCGGGACTTGTAATTGTTAAGCCAAACCGCATTTAAATTGGTTGATTATTTCCATACATTTCACAGAAAAATCGATTCGAAGAAATCACCTTACTACAGCTCAGCCGATTCAGAGCTGTAAAAATCCAAAATCTGCAATTGTGCTCAGAATGCGGTTCTTGATACCTCAAATGATAGGTCACGGGACCTGTAATTGCTATACCATACATTTCGTAGAAAATTCGATTCGAAGAAAATAACCTTACTACAGCTCAGCCGATTCAGAGCTGTAAAAATCCAAAATCTGCAATTGTGCTCCGATTGGGTTTCTTGATACCTCAAATGATAGGTCTCGGGACTTGTAATTGTTAAGCCAAACCGCATTTAAATTGGTTGATTATTTCCATACATTTCACAGAAAAATCGATTCGAAGAAATCACCTTACTACAGCTCAGTCGATTCAGAGCTGTAAAAATCCAAAATCTGCAATTGTGCTCCGATTGGGTTTCTTGATACCTCAAATGATAGGTCTCGGGACTTGTAATTGTTAAGCCAAACCGCATTTAAATTGGTTGATTAATTCCATACATTTCACAGAAAAATCGATTCGAAGAAATCACCTTACTACAGCTCAGCCGATTCAGAGTTGTAAAAATCCAAAATCTGCAATTGTGCTCCGATTGGGTTTCTTGATACCTCAAATGATAGGTCTCGGGACTTGTAATTGTTAAGCCAAACCGCATTTAAATTGGTTGATTATTTCCATACATTTCACAGAAAAATTGATCCGAAGAAATCACCTTACTATAGCTCAGCCGATTCAGAGCTGTAAAAATCCAAAATCTGCAATTGTGCTCCGATTGGGTTTCTTGATACCTCAAATGATAGGTCTCGGGACTTGTAATTGTTAAGCCAAACCGCATTTAAATTGGTTGATTATTTCCATACATTTCACAGAAAAATCGATTCGAAGAAATCACCTTACTATAGCTCAGCCGATTCAGAGTTGTAAAAATCCAAAATCTGCAATTGTGCTCAGAATGCGGTTCTTGATACCTCAAATGATAGGTCACGGGACCTGTAATTGCTATACCATACATTTCGTAGAAAATTCGATTCGAAGAAAATAACCTTACTACAGCTCAGCCGATTCAGAGCTGTAAAAATCCAAAATCTGCAATTGTGCTCCGATTGGGTTTCTTGATACCTCAAATGATAGGTCTCGGGACTTGTAATTGTTAAGCCAAACCGCATTTAAATTGGTTGATTATTTCCATACATTTCACAGAAAAATCGATTCGAAGAAATCACCTTACTATAGCTCAGCCGATTCAGAGTTGTAAAAATCCAAAATCTGCAATTGTGCTCAGAATGCGGTTCTTGATACCTCAAATGATAGGTCACGGGACCTGTAATTGCTATACCATACATTTCGTAGAAAATTCGATTCGAAGAAAATAACCTTACTACAGCTCAGCCGATTCAGAGCTGTAAAAATCCAAAATCTGCAATTGTGCTCCGATTGGGTTTCTTGATACCTCAAATGATAGGTCTCGGGACTTGTAATTGTTAAGCCAAACCGCATTTAAATTGGTTGATTATTTCCATACATTTCACAGAAAAATTGATCCGAAGAAATCACCTTACTATAGCTCAGCCGATTCAGAGCTGTAAAAATCCAAAATCTGCAATTGTGCTCCGATTGGGTTTCTTGATACCTCAAATGATAGGTCTCGGGACTTGTAATTGTTAAGCCAAACCGCATTTAAATTGGTTGATTATTTCCATACATTTCACAGAAAAATCGATTCGAAGAAATCACCTTACTACAGCTCAGCCGATTCAGAGTTGTAAAAATCCAAAATCTGCAATTGTGCTCAGAATGCGGTTCTTGATACCTCAAATGATAGGTCACGGGACCTGTAATTGCTATACCATACATTTCGTAGAAAATTCGATTCGAAGAAAATAACCTTACTACAGCTCAGCCGATTCAGAGCTGTAAAAATCCAAAATCTGCAATTGTGCTCCGATTGGGTTTCTTGATACCTCAAATGATAGGTCTCGGGACTTGTAATTGTTAAGCCAAACCGCATTTAAATTGGTTGATTATTTCCATACATTTCACAGAAAAATCGATTCGAAGAAATCACCTTACTATAGCTCAGCCGATTCAGAGTTGTAAAAATCCAAAATCTGCAATTGTGCTCAGAATGCGGTTCTTGATACCTCAAATGATAGGTCACGGGACCTGTAATTGCTATACCATACATTTCGTAGAAAATTCGATTCGAAGAAAATAACCTTACTACAGCTCAGCCGATTCAGAGCTGTAAAAATCCAAAATCTGCAATTGTGCTCCGATTGGGTTTCTTGATACAAATGATAGGTCTCGGGACTTGTAATTGTTAAGCCAAACCGCATTTAAATTGGTTGATTATTTCCATACATTTCACAGAAAAATCGATTCGAAGAAATCACCTTACTACAGCTCAGCCGATTCAGAGCTGTAAAAATCCAAAATCTGCAATTGTGCTCAGAATGCGGTTCTTGATACCTCAAATGATAGGTCACGGGACCTGTAATTGCTATACCATACATTTCGTAGAAAATTCGATTCGAAGAAAATAACCTTACTACAGCTCAGCCGATTCAGAGCTGTAAAAATCCAAAATCTGCAATTGTGCTCCGATTGGGTTTCTTGATACCTCAAATGATAGGTCTCGGGACTTGTAATTGTTAAGCCAAACCGCATTTAAATTGGTTGATTATTTCCATACATTTCACAGAAAAATCGATTCGAAGAAATCACCTTACTACAGCTCAGCCGATTCAGAGCTGTAAAAATCCAAAATCTGCAATTGTGCTCAGAATGCGGTTCTTGATACCTCAAATGATAGGTCACGGGACCTGTAATTGCTATACCATACATTTCGTAGAAAATTCGATTCGAAGAAAATAACCTTACTACAGCTCAGCCGATTCAGAGCTGTAAAAATCCAAAATCTGCAATTGTGCTCCGATTGGGTTTCTTGATACCTCAAATGATAGGTCTCGGGACTTGTAATTGTTAAGCCAAACCGCATTTAAATTGGTTGATTATTTCCATACATTTCACAGAAAAATCGATTCGAAGAAATCACCTTACTATAGCTCAGCCGATTCAGAGTTGTAAAAATCCAAAATCTGCAATTGTGCTCAGAATGCGGTTCTTGATACCTCAAATGATAGGTCACGGGACCTGTAATTGCTATACCATACATTTCGTAGAAAATTCGATTCGAAGAAAATAACCTTACTACAGCTCAGCCGATTCAGAGCTGTAAAAATCCAAAATCTGCAATTGTGCTCCGATTGGGTTTCTTGATACCTCAAATGATAGGTCTCGGGACTTGTAATTGTTAAGCCAAACCGCATTTAAATTGGTTGATTATTTCCATACATTTCACAGAAAAATTGATCCGAAGAAATCACCTTACTATAGCTCAGCCGATTCAGAGCTGTAAAAATCCAAAATCTGCAATTGTGCTCCGATTGGGTTTCTTGATACCTCAAATGATAGGTCTCGGGACTTGTAATTGTTAAGCCAAACCGCATTTAAATTGGTTGATTATTTCCATACATTTCACAGAAAAATCGATTCGAAGAAATCACCTTACTATAGCTCAGCCGATTCAGAGTTGTAAAAATCCAAAATCTGCAATTGTGCTCAGAATGCGGTTCTTGATACCTCAAATGATAGGTCACGGGACCTGTAATTGCTATACCATACATTTCGTAGAAAATTCGATTCGAAGAAAATAACCTTACTACAGCTCAGCCGATTCAGAGCTGTAAAAATCCAAAATCTGCAATTGTGCTCCGATTGGGTTTCTTGATACCTCAAATGATAGGTCTCGGGACTTGTAATTGTTAAGCCAAACCGCATTTAAATTGGTTGATTATTTCCATACATTTCACAGAAAAATCGATTCGAAGAAATCACCTTACTATAGCTCAGCCGATTCAGAGTTGTAAAAATCCAAAATCTGCAATTGTGCTCAGAATGCGGTTCTTGATACCTCAAATGATAGGTCACGGGACCTGTAATTGCTATACCATACATTTCGTAGAAAATTCGATTCGAAGAAAATAACCTTACTACAGCTCAGCCGATTCAGAGCTGTAAAAATCCAAAATCTGCAATTGTGCTCCGATTGGGTTTCTTGATACCTCAAATGATAGGTCTCGGGACTTGTAATTGTTAAGCCAAACCGCATTTAAATTGGTTGATTATTTCCATACATTTCACAGAAAAATCGATTCGAAGAAATCACCTTACTACAGCTCAGCCGATTCAGAGCTGTAAAAATCCAAAATCTGCAATTGTGCTCAGAATGCGGTTCTTGATACCTCAAATGATAGGTCACGGGACCTGTAATTGCTATACCATACATTTCGTAGAAAATTCGATTCGAAGAAAATAACCTTACTACAGCTCAGCCGATTCAGAGCTGTAAAAATCCAAAATCTGCAATTGTGCTCCGATTGGGTTTCTTGATACCTCAAATGATAGGTCTCGGGACTTGTAATTGTTAAGCCAAACCGCATTTAAATTGGTTGATTATTTCCATACATTTCACAGAAAAATCGATTCGAAGAAATCACCTTACTACAGCTCAGCCGATTCAGAGCTGTAAAAATCCAAAATCTGCAATTGTGCTCAGAATGCGGTTCTTGATACCTCAAATGATAGGTCACGGGACCTGTAATTGCTATACCATACATTTCGTAGAAAATTCGATTCGAAGAAAATAACCTTACTACAGCTCAGCCGATTCAGAGCTGTAAAAATCCAAAATCTGCAATTGTGCTCCGATTGGGTTTCTTGATACCTCAAATGATAGGTCTCGGGACTTGTAATTGTTAAGCCAAACCGCATTTAAATTGGTTGATTATTTCCATACATTTCACAGAAAAATCGATTCGAAGAAATCACCTTACTACAGCTCAGTCGATTCAGAGCTGTAAAAATCCAAAATCTGCAATTGTGCTCCGATTGGGTTTCTTGATACCTCAAATGATAGGTCTCGGGACTTGTAATTGTTAAGCCAAACCGCATTTAAATTGGTTGATTATTTCCATACATTTCACAGAAAAATCGATTCGAAGAAATCACCTTACTACAGCTCAGCCGATTCAGAGCTGTAAAAATCCAAAATCTGCAATTGTGCTCAGAATGCGGTTCTTGATACCTCAAATGATAGGTCACGGGACCTGTAATTGCTATACCATACATTTCGTAGAAAATTCGATTCGAAGAAAATAACCTTACTACAGCTCAGCCGATTCAGAGCTGTAAAAATCCAAAATCTGCAATTGTGCTCCGATTGGGTTTCTTGATACCTCAAATGATAGGTCTCGGGACTTGTAATTGTTAAGCCAAACCGCATTTAAATTGGTTGATTATTTCCATACATTTCACAGAAAAATCGATTCGAAGAAATCACCTTACTACAGCTCAGCCGATTCAGAGCTGTAAAAATCCAAAATCTGCAATTGTGCTCAGAATGCGGTTCTTGATACCTCAAATGATAGGTCACGGGACCTGTAATTGCTATACCATACATTTCGTAGAAAATTCGATTCGAAGAAAATAACCTTACTACAGCTCAGCCGATTCAGAGCTGTAAAAATCCAAAATCTGCAATTGTGCTCCGATTGGGTTTCTTGATACCTCAAATGATAGGTCTCGGGACTTGTAATTGTTAAGCCAAACCGCATTTAAATTGGTTGATTATTTCCATACATTTCACAGAAAAATCGATTCGAAGAAATCACCTTACTATAGCTCAGCCGATTCAGAGTTGTAAAAATCCAAAATCTGCAATTGTGCTCAGAATGCGGTTCTTGATACCTCAAATGATAGGTCACGGGACCTGTAATTGCTATACCATACATTTCGTAGAAAATTCGATTCGAAGAAAATAACCTTACTACAGCTCAGCCGATTCAGAGCTGTAAAAATCCAAAATCTGCAATTGTGCTCCGATTGGGTTTCTTGATACCTCAAATGATAGGTCTCGGGACTTGTAATTGTTAAGCCAAACCGCATTTAAATTGGTTGATTATTTCCATACATTTCACAGAAAAATCGATTCGAAGAAATCACCTTACTATAGCTCAGCCGATTCAGAGTTGTAAAAATCCAAAATCTGCAATTGTGCTCAGAATGCGGTTCTTGATACCTCAAATGATAGGTCACGGGACCTGTAATTGCTATACCATACATTTCGTAGAAAATTCGATTCGAAGAAAATAACCTTACTACAGCTCAGCCGATTCAGAGCTGTAAAAATCCAAAATCTGCAATTGTGCTCCGATTGGGTTTCTTGATACCTCAAATGATAGGTCTCGGGACTTGTAATTGTTAAGCCAAACCGCATTTAAATTGGTTGATTATTTCCATACATTTCACAGAAAAATTGATCCGAAGAAATCACCTTACTATAGCTCAGCCGATTCAGAGCTGTAAAAATCCAAAATCTGCAATTGTGCTCCGATTGGGTTTCTTGATACCTCAAATGATAGGTCTCGGGACTTGTAATTGTTAAGCCAAACCGCATTTAAATTGGTTGATTATTTCCATACATTTCACAGAAAAATCGATTCGAAGAAATCACCTTACTATAGCTCAGCCGATTCAGAGTTGTAAAAATCCAAAATCTGCAATTGTGCTCAGAATGCGGTTCTTGATACCTCAAATGATAGGTCACGGGACCTGTAATTGCTATACCATACATTTCGTAGAAAATTCGATTCGAAGAAAATAACCTTACTACAGCTCAGCCGATTCAGAGCTGTAAAAATCCAAAATCTGCAATTGTGCTCCGATTGGGTTTCTTGATACCTCAAATGATAGGTCTCGGGACTTGTAATTGTTAAGCCAAACCGCATTTAAATTGGTTGATTATTTCCATACATTTCACAGAAAAATCGATTCGAAGAAATCACCTTACTATAGCTCAGCCGATTCAGAGTTGTAAAAATCCAAAATCTGCAATTGTGCTCAGAATGCGGTTCTTGATACCTCAAATGATAGGTCACGGGACCTGTAATTGCTATACCATACATTTCGTAGAAAATTCGATTCGAAGAAAATAACCTTACTACAGCTCAGCCGATTCAGAGCTGTAAAAATCCAAAATCTGCAATTGTGCTCCGATTGGGTTTCTTGATACCTCAAATGATAGGTCTCGGGACTTGTAATTGTTAAGCCAAACCGCATTTAAATTGGTTGTTTATTTCCATACATTTCACAGAAAAATCGATCGAAGAAATCACCTTACTACAGCTCAGCCGATTCAGAGCTGTAAAAATCCAAAATCTGCAATTGTGCTCAGAATGCGGTTCTTGATACCTCAAATGATAGGTCACGGGACCTGTAATTGCTATACCATACATTTCGTAGAAAATTCGATTCGAAGAAAATAACCTTACTACAGCTCAGCCGATTCAGAGCTGTAAAAATCCAAAATCTGCAATTGTGCTCCGATTGGGTTTCTTGATACCTCAAATGATAGGTCTCGGGACTTGTAATTGTTAAGCCAAACCGCATTTAAATTGGTTGATTATTTCCATACATTTCACAGAAAAATCGATTCGAAGAAATCACCTTACTACAGCTCAGCCGATTCAGAGCTGTAAAAATCCAAAATCTGCAATTGTGCTCAGAATGCGGTTCTTGATACCTCAAATGATAGGTCACGGGACCTGTAATTGCTATACCATACATTTCGTAGAAAATTCGATTCGAAGAAAATAACCTTACTACAGCTCAGCCGATTCAGAGCTGTAAAAATCCAAAATCTGCAATTGTGCTCCGATTGGGTTTCTTGATACCTCAAATGATAGGTCTCGGGACTTGTAATTGTTAAGCCAAACCGCATTTAAATTGGTTGATTATTTCCATACATTTCACAGAAAAATCGATTCGAAGAAATCACCTTACTACAGCTCAGTCGATTCAGAGCTGTAAAAATCCAAAATCTGCAATTGTGCTCCGATTGGGTTTCTTGATACCTCAAATGATAGGTCTCGGGACTTGTAATTGTTAAGCCAAACCGCATTTAAATTGGTTGATTATTTCCATACATTTCACAGAAAAATCGATTCGAAGAAATCACCTTACTACAGCTCAGCCGATTCAGAGCTGTAAAAATCCAAAATCTGCAATTGTGCTCAGAATGCGGTTCTTGATACCTCAAATGATAGGTCACGGGACCTGTAATTGCTATACCATACATTTCGTAGAAAATTCGATTCGAAGAAAATAACCTTACTACAGCTCAGCCGATTCAGAGCTGTAAAAATCCAAAATCTGCAATTGTGCTCCGATTGGGTTTCTTGATACCTCAAATGATAGGTCTCGGGACTTGTAATTGTTAAGCCAAACCGCATTTAAATTGGTTGATTATTTCCATACATTTCACAGAAAAATCGATTCGAAGAAATCACCTTACTACAGCTCAGCCGATTCAGAGCTGTAAAAATCCAAAATCTGCAATTGTGCTCAGAATGCGGTTCTTGATACCTCAAATGATAGGTCACGGGACCTGTAATTGCTATACCATACATTTCGTAGAAAATTCGATTCGAAGAAAATAACCTTACTACAGCTCAGCCGATTCAGAGCTGTAAAAATCCAAAATCTGCAATTGTGCTCCGATTGGGTTTCTTGATACCTCAAATGATAGGTCTCGGGACTTGTAATTGTTAAGCCAAACCGCATTTAAATTGGTTGATTATTTCCATACATTTCACAGAAAAATCGATTCGAAGAAATCACCTTACTATAGCTCAGCCGATTCAGAGTTGTAAAAATCCAAAATCTGCAATTGTGCTCAGAATGCGGTTCTTGATACCTCAAATGATAGGTCACGGGACCTGTAATTGCTATACCATACATTTCGTAGAAAATTCGATTCGAAGAAAATAACCTTACTACAGCTCAGCCGATTCAGAGCTGTAAAAATCCAAAATCTGCAATTGTGCTCCGATTGGGTTTCTTGATACCTCAAATGATAGGTCTCGGGACTTGTAATTGTTAAGCCAAACCGCATTTAAATTGGTTGATTATTTCCATACATTTCACAGAAAAATCGATTCGAAGAAATCACCTTACTATAGCTCAGCCGATTCAGAGTTGTAAAAATCCAAAATCTGCAATTGTGCTCAGAATGCGGTTCTTGATACCTCAAATGATAGGTCACGGGACCTGTAATTGCTATACCATACATTTCGTAGAAAATTCGATTCGAAGAAAATAACCTTACTACAGCTCAGCCGATTCAGAGCTGTAAAAATCCAAAATCTGCAATTGTGCTCCGATTGGGTTTCTTGATACCTCAAATGATAGGTCTCGGGACTTGTAATTGTTAAGCCAAACCGCATTTAAATTGGTTGATTATTTCCATACATTTCACAGAAAAATCGATTCGAAGAAATCACCTTACTATAGCTCAGCCGATTCAGAGTTGTAAAAATCCAAAATCTGCAATTGTGCTCAGAATGCGGTTCTTGATACCTCAAATGATAGGTCACGGGACCTGTAATTGCTATACCATACATTTCGTAGAAAATTCGATTCGAAGAAAATAACCTTACTACAGCTCAGCCGATTCAGAGCTGTAAAAATCCAAAATCTGCAATTGTGCTCCGATTGGGTTTCTTGATACCTCAAATGATAGGTCTCGGGACTTGTAATTGTTAAGCCAAACCGCATTTAAATTGGTTGATTATTTCCATACATTTCACAGAAAAATCGATTCGAAGAAATCACCTTACTATAGCTCAGCCGATTCAGAGTTGTAAAAATCCAAAATCTGCAATTGTGCTCAGAATGCGGTTCTTGATACCTCAAATGATAGGTCACGGGACCTGTAATTGCTATACCATACATTTCGTAGAAAATTCGATTCGAAGAAAATAACCTTACTACAGCTCAGCCGATTCAGAGCTGTAAAAATCCAAAATCTGCAATTGTGCTCCGATTGGGTTTCTTGATACCTCAAATGATAGGTCTCGGGACTTGTAATTGTTAAGCCAAACCGCATTTAAATTGGTTGATTATTTCCATACATTTCACAGAAAAATCGATTCGAAGAAATCACCTTACTACAGCTCAGCCGATTCAGAGCTGTAAAAATCCAAAATCTGCAATTGTGCTCAGAATGCGGTTCTTGATACCTCAAATGATAGGTCACGGGACCTGTAATTGCTATACCATACATTTCGTAGAAAATTCGATTCGAAGAAAATAACCTTACTACAGCTCAGCCGATTCAGAGCTGTAAAAATCCAAAATCTGCAATTGTGCTCCGATTGGGTTTCTTGATACCTCAAATGATAGGTCTCGGGACTTGTAATTGTTAAGCCAAACCGCATTTAAATTGGTTGATTATTTCCATACATTTCACAGAAAAATCGATTCGAAGAAATCACCTTACTACAGCTCAGCCGATTCAGAGCTGTAAAAATCCAAAATCTGCAATTGTGCTCAGAATGCGGTTCTTGATACCTCAAATGATAGGTCACGGGACCTGTAATTGCTATACCATACATTTCGTAGAAAATTCGATTCGAAGAAAATAACCTTACTACAGCTCAGCCGATTCAGAGCTGTAAAAATCCAAAATCTGCAATTGTGCTCCGATTGGGTTTCTTGATACCTCAAATGATAGGTCTCGGGACTTGTAATTGTTAAGCCAAACCGCATTTAAATTGGTTGATTATTTTCATACATTTCACAGAAAAATCGATTCGAAGAAATCACCTTACTACAGCTCAGTCGATTCAGAGCTGTAAAAATCCAAAATCTGCAATTGTGCTCCGATTGGGTTTCTTGATACCTCAAATGATAGGTCTCGGGACTTGTAATTGTTAAGCCAAACCGCATTTAAATTGGTTGATTAATTCCATACATTTCACAGAAAAATCGATTCGAAGAAATCACCTTACTACAGCTCAGCCGATTCAGAGTTGTAAAAATCCAAAATCTGCAATTGTGCTCCGATTGGGTTTCTTGATACCTCAAATGATAGGTCTCGGGACTTGTAATTGTTAAGCCAAACCGCATTTAAATTGGTTGATTATTTCCATACATTTCACAGAAAAATTGATCCGAAGAAATCACCTTACTATAGCTCAGCCGATTCAGAGCTGTAAAAATCCAAAATCTGCAATTGTGCTCCGATTGGGTTTCTTGATACCTCAAATGATAGGTCTCGGGACTTGTAATTGTTAAGCCAAACCGCATTTAAATTGGTTGATTATTTCCATACATTTCACAGAAAAATCGATTCGAAGAAATCACCTTACTATAGCTCAGCCGATTCAGAGTTGTAAAAATCCAAAATCTGCAATTGTGCTCAGAATGCGGTTCTTGATACCTCAAATGATAGGTCACGGGACCTGTAATTGCTATACCATACATTTCGTAGAAAATTCGATTCGATGAAAATAACCTTACTACAGCTCAGCCGATTCAGAGCTGTAAAAATCCAAAATCTGCAATTGTGCTCCGATTGGGTTTCTTGATACCTCAAATGATAGGTCTCGGGACTTGTAATTGTTAAGCCAAACCGTATTTAAATTGGTTGATTATTTCCATACATTTCACAGAAAAATTGATTCGAAGAAATCACCTTACTATAGCTCAGCCGATTCAGAGCTGTAAAAATCCAAAATCTGCAATTGTGCTCCGATTGGGTTTCTTGATACCTCAAATGATAGGTCTCGGGACTTGTAATTGTTAAGCCAAACCGCATTTAAATTGGTTGATTATTTCCATACATTTCACAGAAAAATCGATTCGAAGAAATCACCTTACTATAGCTCAGCCGATTCAGAGTTGTAAAAATCCAAAATCTGCATTTGTGCTCAGAATGCGGTTCTTGATACCTCAAATGATAGGTCACGGGACCTGTAATTGCTATACCATACATTTCGTAGAAAATTCGATTCGAAGAAAATAACCTTACTACAGCTCAGCCGATTCAGAGCTGTAAAAATCCAAAATCTGCAATTGTGCTCCGATTGGGTTTCTTGATACCTCAAATGATAGGTCTCGGGACTTGTAATTGTTAAGCCAAACCGCATTTAAATTGGTTGATTATTTCCATACATTTCACAGAAAAATCGATTCGAAGAAATCACCTTACTACAGCTCAGCCGATTCAGAGCTGTAAAAATCCAAAATCTGCAATTGTGCTCAGAATGCGGTTCTTGATACCTCAAATGATAGGTCACGGGACCTGTAATTGCTATACCATACATTTCGTAGAAAATTCGATTCGAAGAAAATAACCTTACTACAGCTCAGCCGATTCAGAGCTGTAAAAATCCAAAATCTGCAATTGTGCTCCGATTGGGTTTCTTGATACCTAAAATGATAGGTCTCGGGACTTGTAATTGTTAAGCCAAACCGCATTTAAATTGGTTGATTATTTCCATACATTTCACAGAAAAATCGATTCGAAGAAATCACCTTACTACAGCTCAGCCGATTCAGAGCTGTAAAAATCCAAAATCTGCAATTGTGCTCAGAATGCGGTTCTTGATACCTCAAATGATAGGTCACGGGACCTGTAATTGCTATACCATACATTTCGTAGAAAATTCGATTCGAAGAAAATAACCTTACTACAGCTCAGCCGATTCAGAGCTGTAAAAATCCAAAATCTGCAATTGTGCTCCGATTGGGTTTCTTGATACCTCAAATGATAGGTCTCGGGACTTGTAATTGTTAAGCCAAACCGCATTTAAATTGGTAGATTATTTCCATACATTTCACAGAAAAATCGATTCGAAGAAATCACCTTACTACAGCTCAGTCGATTCAGAGCTGTAAAAATCCAAAATCTGCAATTGTGCTCCGATTGGGTTTCTTGATACCTCAAATGATTGGTCTCGGGACTTGTAATTGTTAAGCCAAACCGCATTTAAATTGGTTGATTAATTCCATACATTTCACAGAAAAATCGATTCGAAGAAATCACCTTACTACAGCTCAGCCGATTCAGAGTTGTAAAAATCCAAAATCTGCAATTGTGCTCCGATTGGGTTTCTTGATACCTCAAATGATAGGTCTCGGGACTTGTAATTGTTAAGCCAAACCGCATTTAAATTGGTTGATTATTTCCATACATTTCACAGAAAAATTGATCCGAAGAAATCACCTTACTATAGCTCAGCCGATTCAGAGCTGTAAAAATCCAAAATCTGCAATTGTGCTCCGATTGGGTTTCTTGATACCTCAAATGATAGGTCTCGGGACTTGTAATTGTTAAGCCAAACCGCATTTAAATTGGTTGATTATTTCCATACATTTCACAGAAAAATCGATTCGAAGAAATCACCTTACTATAGCTCAGCCGATTCAGAGTTGTAAAAATCCAAAATCTGCAATTGTGCTCAGAATGCGGTTCTTGATACCTCAAATGATAGGTCACGGGACCTGTAATTGCTATACCATACATTTCGTAGAAAATTCGATTCGATGAAAATAACCTTACTACAGCTCAGCCGATTCAGAGCTGTAAAAATCCAAAATCTGCAATTGTGCTCCGATTGGGTTTCTTGATACCTCAAATGATAGGTCTCGGGACTTGTAATTGTTAAGCCAAACCGCATTTAAATTGGTTGATTATTTCCATACATTTCACAGAAAAATCGATTCGAAGAAATCACCTTACTACAGCTCAGTCGATTCAGAGCTGTAAAAATCCAAAATCTGCAATTGTGCTCCGATTGGGTTTCTTGATACCTCAAATGATAGGTCTCGGGACTTGTAATTGTTAAGCCAAACCGCATTTAAATTGGTTGACTAATTCCATACATTTCACAGAAAAATCGATTCGAAGAAATCACCTTACTACAGCTCAGCCGATTCAGAGTTGTAAAAATCCAAAATCTGCAATTGTGCTCCGATTGGGTTTCTTGATACCTCAAATGATAGGTCTCGGGACTTGTAATTGTTAAGCCAAACCGCATTTAAATTGGTAGATTATTTCCATACATTTCACAGAAAAATCGATTCGAAGAAATCACCTTACTACAGCTCAGTCGATTCAGAGCTGTAAAAATCCAAAATCTGCAATTGTGCTCCGATTGGGTTTCTTGATACCTCAAATGATAGGTCTCGGGACTTGTAATTGTTAAGCCAAACCGCATTTAAATTGGTTGATTAATTCCATACATTTCACAGAAAAATCGATTCGAAGAAATCACCTTACTACAGCTCAGTCGATTCAGAGCTGTAAAAATCCAAAATCTGCAATTGTGCTCCGATTGGGTTTCTTGATACCTCAAATGATAGGTCTCGGGACTTGTAATTGTTAAGCCAAACCGCATTTAAATTGGTTGATTAATTCCATACATTTCACAGAAAAATCGATTCGAAGAAATCACCTTACTACAGCTCAGCCGATTCAGAGTTGTAAAAATCCAAAATCTGCAATTGTGCTCCGATTGGGTTTCTTGATACCTCAAATGATAGGTCTCGGGACTTGTAATTGTTAAGCCAAACCGCATTTAAATTGGTTGATTATTTCCATACATTTCACAGAAAAATTGATCCGAAGAAATCACCTTACTATAGCTCAGCCGATTCAGAGCTGTAAAAATCCAAAATCTGCAATTGTGCTCCGATTGGGTTTCTTGATACCTCAAATGATAGGTCTCGGGACTTGTAATTGTTAAGCCAAACCGCATTTAAATTGGTTGATTATTTCCATACATTTCACAGAAAAATCGATTCGAAGAAATCACCTTACTATAGCTCAGCCGATTCAGAGTTGTAAAAATCCAAAATCTGCAATTGTGCTCAGAATGCGGTTCTTGATACCTCAAATGATAGGTCACGGGACCTGTAATTGCTATACCATACATTTCGTAGAAAATTCGATTCGATGAAAATAACCTTACTACAGCTCAGCCGATTCAGAGCTGTAAAAATCCAAAATCTGCAATTGTGCTCCGATTGGGTTTCTTGATACCTCAAATGATAGGTCTCGGGACTTGTAATTGTTAAGCCAAACCGCATTTAAATTGGTTGATTATTTCCATACATTTCACAGAAAAATTGATTCGAAGAAATCACCTTACTATAGCTCAGCCGATTCAGAGCTGTAAAAATCCAAAATCTGCAATTGTGCTCCGATTGGGTTTCTTGATACCTCAAATGATAGGTCTCGGGACTTATAATTGTTAAGCCAAACCGCATTTAAATTGGTTGATTATTTCCATACATTTCACAGAAAAATCGATTCGAAGAAATCACCTTACTATAGCTCAGCCGATTCAGAGTTGTAAAAATCCAAAATCTGCAATTGTGCTCAGAATGCGGTTCTTGATACCTCAAATGATAGGTCACGGGACCTGTAATTGCTATACCATACATTTCGTAGAAAATTCGATTCGAAGAAAATAACCTTACTACAGCTCAGCCGATTCAGAGCTGTAAAAATCCAAAATCTGCAATTGTGCTCCGATTGGGTTTCTTGATACCTCAAATGATAGGTCTCGGGACTTGTAATTGTTAAGCCAAACCGCATTTAAATTGGTTGATTATTTCCATACATTTCACAGAAAAATCGATTCGAAGAAATCACCTTACTACAGCTCAGCCGATTCAGAGCTGTAAAAATCCAAAATCTGCAATTGTGCTCAGAATGCGGTTCTTGATACCTCAAATGATAGGTCACGGGACCTGTAATTGCTATACCATACATTTCGTAGAAAATTCGATTCGAAGAAAATAACCTTACTACAGCTCAGCCGATTCAGAGCTGTAAAAATCCAAAATCTGCAATTGTGCTCCGATTGGGTTTCTTGATACCTAAAATGATAGGTCTCGGGACTTGTAATTGTTAAGCCAAACCGCATTTAAATTGGTTGATTATTTCCATACATTTCACAGAAAAATCGATTCGAAGAAATCACCTTACTACAGCTCAGCCGATTCAGAGCTGTAAAAATCCAAAATCTGCAATTGTGCTCAGAATGCGGTTCTTGATACCTCAAATGATAGGTCACGGGACCTGTAATTGCTATACCATACATTTCGTAGAAAATTCGATTCGAAGAAAATAACCTTACTACAGCTCAGCCGATTCAGAGCTGTAAAAATCCAAAATCTGCAATTGTGCTCCGATTGGGTTTCTTGATACCTCAAATGATAGGTCTCGGGACTTGTAATTGTTAAGCCAAACCGCATTTAAATTGGTTGATTATTTCCATACATTTCACAGAAAAATCGATTCGAAGAAATCACCTTACTACAGCTCAGCCGATTCAGAGCTGTAAAAATCCAAAATCTGCAATTGTGCTCAGAATGCGGTTCTTGATACCTCAAATGATAGGTCACGGGACCTGTAATTGCTATACCATACATTTCGTAGAAAATTCGATTCGAAGAAAATAACCTTACTACAGCTCAGCCGATTCAGAGCTGTAAAAATCCAAAATCTGCAATTGTGCTCCGATTGGGTTTCTTGATACCTCAAATGATAGGTCTCGGGACTTGTAATTGTTAAGCCAAACCGCATTTAAATTGGTTGATTATTTCCATACATTTCACAGAAAAATTGATTCGAAGAAATCACCTTACTATAGCTCAGCCGATTCAGAGCTGTAAAAATCCAAAATCTGCAATTGTGCTCCGATTGGGTTTCTTGATACCTCAAATGATAGGTCTCGGGACTTGTAATTGTTAAGCCAAACCGCATTTAAATTGGTTGATTATTTCCATACATTTCACAGAAAAATCGATTCGAAGAAATCACCTTACTACAGCTCAGCCGATTCAGAGCTGTAAAAATCCAAAATCTGCAATTGTGCTCAGAATGCGGTTCTTGATACCTCAAATGATAGGTCACGGGACCTGTAATTGCTATACCATACATTTCGTAGAAAATTCGATTCGAAGAAAATAACCTTACTACAGCTCAGCCGATTCAGAGCTGTAAAAATCCAAAATCTGCAATTGTGCTCCGATTGGGTTTCTTGATACCTCA
The DNA here is from genome assembly GCA_958295665.1 of Tipula vernalis. NCBI lineage: Eukaryota > Metazoa > Arthropoda > Insecta > Diptera > Tipulidae > Tipula > Tipula vernalis. The sequence continues at coordinate 45,978,174 of OY282560.1, forward strand.
AATGATAGGTCTCGGGACTTGTAATTGTTAAGCCAAACCGCATTTAAATTGGTTGATTATTTCCATACATTTCACAGAAAAATCGATTCGAAGAAATCACCTTACTACAGCTCAGCCGATTCAGAGCTGTAAAAATCCAAAATCTGCAATTGTGCTCCGATTGGGTTTCTTGATACCTCAAATGATAGGTCTCGGGACTTGTAATTGTTAAGCCAAACCGCATTTAAATTGGTTGATTATTTCCATACATTTCACAGAAAAATTGATCCGAAGAAATCACCTTACTATAGCTCAGCCGATTCAGAGTTGTAAAAATCCAAAATCTGCAATTGTGCTCAGAATGCGGTTCTTGATACCTCAAATGATAGGTCACGGGACCTGTAATTGCTATACCATACATTTCGTAGAAAATTCGATTCGAAGAAAATAACCTTACTACAGCTCAGCCGATTCAGAGCTGTAAAAATCCAAAATCTGCAATTGTGCTCCGATTGGGTTTCTTGATACCTCAAATGATAGGTCTCGGGACTTGTAATTGTTAAGCCAAACCGCATTTAAATTGGTTGATTATTTCCATACATTTCACAGAAAAATCGATTCGAAGAAAATAACCTTACTACAGCTCAGCCGATTCAGAGCTGTAAAAATCCAAAATCTGCAATTGTGCTCAGAATGCGGTTCTTGATACCTCAAATGATAGGTCACGGGACCTGTAATTGCTATACCATACATTTCGTAGAAAATTCGATTCGAAGAAAATAACCTTACTACAGCTCAGCCGATTCAGAGCTGTAAAAATCCAAAATCTGCAATTGTGCTCCGATTGGGTTTCTTGATACCTCAAATGATAGGTCTCGGGACTTGTAATTGTTAAGCCAAACCGCATTTAAATTGGTTGATTAATTCCATACATTTCACAGAAAAATCGATTCGAAGAAATCACCTTACTATAGCTCAGCCGATTCAGAGTTGTAAAAATCCAAAATCTGCAATTGTGCTCAGAATGCGGTTCTTGATACCTCAAATGATAGGTCACGGGACCTGTAATTGCTATAACATACATTTCGTAGAAAATTCGATTCGAAGAAAATAACCTTACTACAGCTCAGCCGATTCAGAGCTGTAAAAATCCAAAATCTGCAATTGTGCTCCGATTGGGTTTCTTGATACCTCAAATGATAGGTCTCGGCACTTGTAATTGTTAAGCCAAACCGCATTTAAATTAGTTGATTATTTCCATACATTTCACAGAAAAATCGATTCGAAGAAATCACCTTACTACAGCTCAGCCGATTCAGAGCTGTAAAAATCCAAAATCTGCAATTGTGCTCCGATTGGGTTTCTTGATACCTCAAATGATAGGTCTCGGGACTTGTAATTGTTAAGCCAAACCGCATTTAAATTGGTTGATTATTTCCATACATTTCACAGAAAAATTGATCCGAAGAAATCACCTTACTATAGCTCAGCCGATTCAGAGTTGTAAAAATCCAAAATCTGCAATTGTGCTCAGAATGCGGTTCTTGATACCTCAAATGATAGGTCACGGGACCTGTAATTGCTATACCATACATTTCGTAGAAAATTCGATTCGAAGAAAATAACCTTACTACAGCTCAGCCGATTCAGAGCTGTAAAAATCCAAAATCTGCAATTGTGCTCCGATTGGGTTTCTTGATACCTCAAATGATAGGTCTCGGGACTTGTAATTGTTAAGCCAAACCGCATTTAAATTGGTTGATTATTTCCATACATTTCACAGAAAAATCGATTCGAAGAAAATAACCTTACTACAGCTCAGCCGATTCAGAGCTGTAAAAATCCAAAATCTGCAATTGTGCTCAGAATGCGGTTCTTGATACCTCAAATGATAGGTCACGGGACCTGTAATTGCTATACCATACATTTCGTAGAAAATTCGATTCGAAGAAAATAACCTTACTACAGCTCAGCCGATTCAGAGCTGTAAAAATCCAAAATCTGCAATTGTGCTCCGATTGGGTTTCTTGATACCTCAAATGATAGGTCTCGGGACTTGTAATTGTTAAGCCAAACCGCATTTAAATTGGTTGATTATTTCCATACATTTCACAGAAAAATCGATTCGAAGAAATCACCTTACTACAGCTCAGCCGATTCAGAGTTGTAAAAATCCAAAATCTGCAATTGTGCTCAGAATGCGGTTCTTGATACCTCAAATGATAGGTCACGGGACCTGTAATTGCTATACCATACATTTCGTAGAAAATTCGATTCGAAGAAAATAACCTTACTACAGCTCAGCCGATTCAGAGCTGTAAAAATCCAAAATCTGCAATTGTGCTCCGATTGGGTTTCTTGATACCTCAAATGATAGGTCTCGGGACTTGTAATTGTTAAGCCAAACCGCATTTAAATTGGTTGATTATTTCCATACATTTCACAGAAAAATTGATCCGAAGAAATCACCTTACTATAGCTCAGCCGATTCAGAGTTGTAAAAATCCAAAATCTGCAATTGTGCTCAGAATGCGGTTCTTGATACCTCAAATGATAGGTCACGGGACCTGTAATTGCTATACCATACATTTCGTAGAAAATTCGATTCGAAGAAAATAACCTTACTACAGCTCAGCCGATTCAGAGCTGTAAAAATCCAAAATCTGCAATTGTGCTCCGATTGGGTTTCTTGATACCTCAAATGATAGGTCTCGGGACTTGTAATTGTTAAGCCAAACCGCATTTAAATTGGTTGATTATTTCCATACATTTCACAGAAACATCGATTCGAAGAAATCACCTTACTATAGCTCAGCCGATTCAGAGTTGTAAAAATCCAAAATCTGCAATTGTGCTCAGAATGCGGTTCTTGATACCTCAAATGATAGGTCACGGGACCTGTAATTGCTATACCATACATTTCGTAGAAAATTCGATTCGAAGAAAATAACCTTACTACAGCTCAGCCGATTCAGAGCTGTAAAAATCCAAAATCTGCAATTGTGCTCCGATTGGGTTTCTTGATACCTCAAATGATAGGTCTCGGGACTTGTAATTGTTAAGCCAAACCGCATTTAAATTGGTTGATTATTTCCATACATTTCACAGAAAAATTGATTCGAAGAAATCACCTTACTATAGCTCAGCTGATACAGAGCTGTAAAAATCCAAAATCTGCAATTGTGCTCCGATTGGGTTTCTTGATACCTCAAATGATAGGTCTCGGGACTTGTAATTGTTAAGCCAAACCGCATTTAAATTGGTTGATTATTTCCATACATTTCACAGAAAAATCGATTCGAAGAAATCACCTTACTATAGCTCAGCCGATTCAGAGTTGTAAAAATCCAAAATCTGCAATTGTGCTCAGAATGCGGTTCTTGATACCTCAAATGATAGGTCACGGGACCTGTAATTGCTATACCATACATTTCGTAGAAAATTCGATTCGAAGAAAATAACCTTACTACAGCTCAGCCGATTCAGAGCTGTAAAAATCCAAAATCTGCAATTGTGCTCCGATTGGGTTTCTTGATACCTCAAATGATAGGTCTCGGGACTTGTAATTGTTAAGCCAAACCGCATTTAAATTGGTTGATTATTTCCATACATTTCACAGAAAAATTGATTCGAAGAAATCACCTTACTATAGCTCAGCCGATTCAGAGCTGTAAAAATCCAAAATCTGCAATTGTGCTCCGATTGGGTTTCTTGATTCCTCAAATGATAGGTCTCGGGACTTGTAATTGTTAAGCCAAACCGCATTTAAATTGGTTGATTATTTCCATACATTTCACAGAAAAATCGATTCGAAGAAATCACCTTACTATAGCTCAGCCGATTCAGAGTTGTAAAAATCCAAAATCTGCAATTGTGCTCAGAATGCGGTTCTTGATACCTCAAATGATAGGTCACGGGACCTGTAATTGCTATACCATACATTTCGTAGAAAATTCGATTCGAAGAAAATAACCTTACTACAGCTCAGCCGATTCAGAGCTGTAAAAATCCAAAATCTGCAATTGTGCTCCGATTGGGTTTCTTGATACCTCAAATGATAGGTCTCGGGACTTGTAATTGTTAAGCCAAACCGCATTTAAATTGGTTGATTATTTCCATACATTTCACAGAAAAATTGATTCGAAGAAATCACCTTACTATAGCTCAGCCGATTCAGAGCTGTAAAAATCCAAAATCTGCAATTGTGCTCCGATTGGGTTTCTTGATACCTCAAATGATAGGTCTCGGGACTTGTAATTGTTAAGCCAAACCGCATTTAAATTGGTTGATTATTTCCATACATTTCACAGAAAAATCGATTCGAAGAAATCACCTTACTACAGCTCAGCCGATTCAGAGTTGTAAAAATCCAAAATCTGCAATTGTGCTCAGAATGCGGTTCTTGATACCTCAAATGATAGGTCACGGGACCTGTAATTGCTATACCATACATTTCGTAGAAAATTCGATTCGAAGAAAATAACCTTACTACAGCTCAGCCGATTCAGAGCTGTAAAAATCCAAAATCTGCAATTGTGCTCCGATTGGGTTTCTTGATACCTCAAATGATAGGTCTCGGGACTTGTAATTGTTAAGCCAAACCGCATTTAAATTGGTTGATTATTTCCATACATTTCACAGAAAAATCGATTCGAAGAAATCACCTTACTACAGCTCAGCCGATTCAGAGCTGTAAAAATCCAAAATCTGCAATTGTGCTCAGAATGCGGTTCTTGATACCTCAAATGATAGGTCACGGGACCTGTAATTGCTATACCATACATTTCGTAGAAAATTCGATTCGAAGAAAATAACCTTACTACAGCTCAGCCGATTCAGAGCTGTAAAAATCCAAAATCTGCAATTGTGCTCCGATTGGGTTTCTTGATACCTCAAATGATAGGTCTCGGGACTTGTAATTGTTAAGCCAAACCGCATTTAAATTGGTTGATTATTTCCATACATTTCACAGAAAAATCGATTCGAAGAAATCACCTTACTACAGCTCAGCCGATTCAGAGCTGTAAAAATCCAAAATCTGCAATTGTGCTCAGAATGCGGTTCTTGATACCTCAAATGATAGGTCACGGGACCTGTAATTGCTATACCATACATTTCGTAGAAAATTCGATTCGAAGAAAATAACCTTACTACAGCTCAGCCGATTCAGAGCTGTAAAAATCCAAAATCTGCAATTGTGCTCCGATTGGGTTTCTTGATACCTCAAATGATAGGTCTCGGGACTTGTAATTGTTAAGCCAAACCGCATTTAAATTGGTTGATTATTTCCATACATTTCACAGAAAAATCGATTCGAAGAAATCACCTTACTACAGCTCAGCCGATTCAGAGCTGTAAAAATCCAAAATCTGCAATTGTGCTCCGATTGGGTTTCTTGATACCTCAAATGATAGGTCTCGGGACTTGTAATTGTTAAGCCAAACCGCATTTAAATTGGTTGATTATTTCCATACATTTCACAGAAAAATCGATTCGAAGAAATCACCTTACTACAGCTCAGCCGATTCAGAGCTGTAAAAATCCAAAATCTGCAATTGTGCTCCGATTGGGTTTCTTGATACCTCAAATGATAGGTCTCGGGACTTGTAATTGTTAAGCCAAACCGCATTTAAATTGGTTGATTATTTCCATACATTTCACAGAAAAATCGATTCGAAGAAATCACCTTACTACAGCTCAGCCGATTCAGAGCTGTAAAAATCCAAAATCTGCAATTGTGCTCCGATTGGGTTTCTTGATACCTCAAATGATAGGTCTCGGGACTTGTAATTGTTAAGCCAAACCGCATTTAAATTGGTTGATTATTTCCATACATTTCACAGAAAAATTGATCCGAAGAAATCACCTTACTATAGCTCAGCCGATTCAGAGTTGTAAAAATCCAAAATCTGCAATTGTGCTCAGAATGCGGTTCTTGATACCTCAAATGATAGGTCACGGGACCTGTAATTGCTATACCATACATTTCGTAGAAAATTCGATTCGAAGAAAATAACCTTACTACAGCTCAGCCGATTCAGAGCTGTAAAAATCCAAAATCTGCAATTGTGCTCCGATTGGGTTTCTTGATACCTCAAATGATAGGTCTCGGGACTTGTAATTGTTAAGCCAAACCGCATTTAAATTGGTTGATTATTTCCATACATTTCACAGAAAAATCGATTCGAAGAAATCACCTTACTATAGCTCAGCCGATTCAGAGTTGTAAAAATCCAAAATCTGCAATTGTGCTCAGAATGCGGTTCTTGATACCTCAAATGATAGGTCACGGGACCTGTAATTGCTATACCATACATTTCGTAGAAAATTCGATTCGAAGAAAATAACCTTACTACAGCTCAGCCGATTCAGAGCTGTAAAAATCCAAAATCTGCAATTGTGCTCCGATTGGGTTTCTTGATACCTCAAATGATAGGTCTCGGGACTTGTAATTGTTAAGCCAAACCGCATTTAAATTGGTTGATTATTTCCATACATTTCACAGAAAAATCGATTCGAAGAAATCACCTTACTACAGCTCAGCCGATTCAGAGCTGTAAAAATTCAAAATCTGCAATTGTGCTCCGATTGGGTTTCTTGATACCTCAAATGATAGGTCTCGGGACTTGTAATTGTTAAGCCAAACCGCATTTAAATTGGTTGATTATTTCCATACATTTCACAGAAAAATCGATTCGAAGAAATCACCTTACTACAGCTCAGCCGATTCAGAGCTGTAAAAATCCAAAATCTGCAATTGTGCTCCGATTGGGTTTCTTGATACCTCAAATGATAGGTCTCGGGACTTGTAATTGTTAAGCCAAACCGCATTTAAATTGGTTGATTATTTCCATACATTTCACAGAAAAATCGATTCGAAGAAATCACCTTACTACAGCTCAGCCGATTCAGAGCTGTAAAAATCCAAAATCTGCAATTGTGCTCAGAATGCGGTTCTTGATACCTCAAATGATAGGTCACGGGACCTGTAATTGCTATACCATACATTTCGTAGAAAATTCGATTCGAAGAAAATAACCTTACTACAGCTCAGCCGATTCAGAGCTGTAAAAATCCAAAATCTGCAATTGTGCTCCGATTGGGTTTCTTGATACCTCAAATGATAGGTCTCGGGGCTTGTAATTGTTAAGCCAAACCGCATTTAAATTGGTTGATTATTTCCATACATTTCACAGAAAAATTGATTCGAAGAAATCACCTTACTATAGCTCAGCCGATTCAGAGCTGTAAAAATCCAAAATCTGCAATTGTGCTCCGATTGGGTTTCTTGATACCTCAAATGATAGGTCTCGGGACTTGTAATTGTTAAGCCAAACCGCATTTAAATTGGTTGATTATTTCCATACATTTCACAGAAAAATCGATTCGAAGAAATCACCTTACTACAGCTCAGCCGATTCAGAGCTGTAAAAATCCAAAATCTGCAATTGTGCTCAGAATGCGGTTCTTGATACCTCAAATGATAGGTCACGGGACCTGTAATTGCTATACCATACATTTCGTAGAAAATTCGATTCGAAGAAAATAACCTTACTACAGCTCAGCCGATTCAGAGCTGTAAAAATCCAAAATCTGCAATTGTGCTCCGATTGGGTTTCTTGATACCTCAAATGATAGGTCTCGGGACTTGTAATTGTTAAGCCAAACCGCATTTAAATTGGTTGATTATTTCCATACATTTCACAGAAAAATTGATTCGAAGAAATCACCTTACTATAGCTCAGCCGATTCAGAGCTGTAAAAATCCAAAATCTGCAATTGTGCTCCGATTGGGTTTCTTGATACCTCAAATGATAGGTCTCGGGACTTGTAATTGTTAAGCCAAACCGCATTTAAATTGGTTGATTATTTCCATACATTTCACAGAAAAATCGATTCGAAGAAATCACCTTACTACAGCTCAGCCGATTCAGAGCTGTAAAAATCCAAAATCTGCAATTGTGCTCAGAATGCGGTTCTTGATACCTCAAATGATAGGTCACGGGACCTGTAATTGCTATACCATACATTTCGTAGAAAATTCGATTCGAAGAAAATAACCTTACTACAGCTCAGCCGATTCAGAGCTGTAAAAATCCAAAATCTGCAATTGTGCTCCGATTGGGTTTCTTGATACCTCAAATGATAGGTCTCGGGACTTGTAATTGTTAAGCCAAACCGCATTTAAATTGGTTGATTATTTCCATACATTTCACAGAAAAATCGATTCGAAGAAATCACCTTACTACAGCTCAGCCGATTCAGAGCTGTAAAAATCCAAAATCTGCAATTGTGCTCCGATTGGGTTTCTTGATACCTCAAATGATAGGTCTCGCGACTTGTAATTGTTAAGCCAAACCGCATTTAAATTGGTTGATTATATCCATACATTTCACAGAAAAATTGATCCGAAGAAATCACCTTACTATAGCTCAGCCGATTCAGAGTTGTAAAAATCCAAAATCTGCAATTGTGCTCAGAATGCGGTTCTTGATACCTCAAATGATAGGTCACGGGACCTGTAATTGCTATACCATACATTTCGTAGAAAATTCGATTCGAAGAAAATAACCTTACTACAGCTCAGCCGATTCAGAGCTGTAAAAATTCAAAATCTGCAATTGTGCTCCGATTGGGTTTCTTGATACCTCAAATGATAGGTCTCGGGACTTGTAATTGTTAAGCCAAACCGCATTTAAATTGGTTGATTATTTCCATACATTTCACAGAAAAATCGATTCGAAGAAATCACCTTACTACAGCTCAGCCGATTCAGAGCTGTAAAAATCCAAAATCTGCAATTGTGCTCCGATTGGGTTTCTTGATACCTCAAATGATAGGTCTCGGGACTTGTAATTGTTAAGCCAAACCGCATTTAAATTGGTTGATTATTTCCATACATTTCGTAGAAAATTCGATTCGAAGAAAATAACCTTACTACAGCTCAGCCGATTCAGAGCTGTAAAAATCCAAAATCTGCAATTGTGCTCCGATTGGGTTTCTTGATACCTCAAATGATAGGTCTCGGGACTTGTAATTGTTAAGCCAAACCGCATTTAAATTGGTTGATTATTTCCATACATTTCACAGAAAAATCGATTCGAAGAAATCACCTTACTATAGCTCAGCCGATTCAGAGTTGTAAAAATCCAAAATCTGCAATTGTGCTCAGAATGCGGTTCTTGATACCTCAAATGATAGGTCACGGGACCTGTAATTGCTATACCATACATTTCGTAGAAAATTCGATTCGAAGAAAATAACCTTACTACAGCTCAGCCGATTCAGAGCTGTAAAAATCCAAAATCTGCAATTGTGCTCCGATTGGGTTTCTTGATACCTCAAATGATAGGTCTCGGGACTTGTAATTGTTAAGCCAAACCGCATTTAAATTGGTTGATTATTTCCATACATTTCACAGAAAAATCGATTCGAAGAAATCACCTTACTACAGCTCAGCCGATTCAGAGCTGTAAAAATCCAAAATCTGCAATTGTGCTCCGATTGGGTTTCTTGATACCTCAAATGATAGGTCTCGGGACTTGTAATTGTTAAGCCAAACCGCATTTAAATTGGTTGATTATTTCCATACATTTCACAGAAAAATCGATTCGAAGAAATCACCTTACTACAGCTCAGCCGATTCAGAGCTGTAAAAATCCAAAATCTGCAATTGTGCTCAGAATGCGGTTCTTGATACCTCAAATGATAGGTCACGGGACCTGTAATTGCTATACCATACATTTCGTAGAAAATTCGATTCGAAGAAAATAACCTTACTACAGCTCAGCCGATTCAGAGCTGTAAAAATCCAAAATCTGCAATTGTGCTCCGATTGGGTTTCTTGATACCTCAAATGATAGGTCTCGGGACTTGTAATTGTTAAGCCAAACCGCATTTAAATTGGTTGATTATTTCCATACATTTCACAGAAAAATCGATTCGAAGAAATCACCTTACTACAGCTCAGCCGATTCAGAGCTGTAAAAATCCAAAATCTGCAATTGTGCTCCGATTGGGTTTCTTGATACCTCAAATGATAGGTCTCGGGACTTGTAATTGTTAACCAAACCGCATTTAAATTGGTTGATTATATCCATACATTTCACAGAAAAATTGATCCGAAGAAATCACCTTACTATAGCTCAGCCGATTCAGAGTTGTAAAAATCCAAAATCTGCAATTGTGCTCAGAATGCGGTTCTTGATACCTCAAATGATAGGTCACGGGACCTGTAATTGCTATACCATACATTTCGTAGAAAATTCGATTCGAAGAAAATAACCTTACTACAGCTCAGCCGATTCAGAGCTGTAAAAATTCAAAATCTGCAATTGTGCTCCTATTGGGTTTCTTGATACCTCAAATGATAGGTCTCGGGACTTGTAATTGTTAAGCCAAACCGCATTTAAATTGGTTGATTATTTCCATACATTTCACAGAAAAATCGATTCGAAGAAATCACCTTACTACAGCTCAGCCGATTCAGAGCTGTAAAAATCCAAAATCTGCAATTGTGCTCCGATTGGGTTTCTTGATACCTCAAATGATAGGTCTCGGGACTTGTAATTGTTAAGCCAAACCGCATTTAAATTGGTTGATTATTTCCATACATTTCGTAGAAAATTCGATTCGAAGAAAATAACCTTACTACAGCTCAGCCGATTCAGAGCTGTAAAAATCCAAAATCTGCAATTGTGCTCCGATTGGGTTTCTTGATACCTCAAATGATAGGTCTCGGGACTTGTAATTGTTAAGCCAAACCGCATTTAAATTGGTTGATTATTTCCATACATTTCACAGAAAAATCGATTCGAAGAAATCACCTTACTATAGCTCAGCCGATTCAGAGTTGTAAAAATCCAAAATCTGCAATTGTGCTCAGAATGCGGTTCTTGATACCTCAAATGATAGGTCACGGGACCTGTAATTGCTATACCATACATTTCGTAGAAAATTCGATTCGAAGAAAATAACCTTACTACAGCTCAGCCGATTCAGAGCTGTAAAAATCCAAAATCTGCAATTGTGCTCCGATTGGGTTTCTTGATACCTCAAATGATAGGTCTCGGGACTTGTAATTGTTAAGCCAAACCGCATTTAAATTGGTTGATTATTTCCATACATTTCACAGAAAAATCGATTCGAAGAAATCACCTTACTACAGCTCAGCCGATTCAGACCTGTAAAAATCCAAAATCTGCAATTGTGCTCCGATTGGGTTTCTTGATACCTCAAATGATAGGTCTCGGGACTTGTAATTGTTAAGCCAAACCGCATTTAAATTGGTTGATTATATCCATACATTTCACAGAAAAATTGATCCGAAGAAATCACCTTACTATAGCTCAGCCGATTCAGAGTTGTAAAAATCCAAAATCTGCAATTGTGCTCAGAATGCGGTTCTTGATACCTCAAATGATAGGTCACGGGACCTGTAATTGCTATACCATACATTTCGTAGAAAATTCGATTCGAAGAAAATAACCTTACTACAGCTCAGCCGATTCAGAGCTGTAAAAATCCAAAATCTGCAATTGTGCTCCGATTGGGTTTCTTGATACCTCAAATGATAGGTCTCGGGACTTGTAATTGTTAAGCCAAACCGCATTTAAATTGGTTGATTATTTCCATACATTTCACAGAAAAATCGATTCGAAGAAATCACCTTACTACAGCTCAGCCGATTCAGACCTGTAAAAATCCAAAATCTGCAATTGTGCTCCGATTGGGTTTCTTGATACCTCAAATGATAGGTCTCGGGACTTGTAATTGTTAAGCCAAACCGCATTTAAATTGGTTGATTATTTCCATACATTTCACAGAAAAATCGATTCGAAGAAATCACCTTACTACAGCTCAGCCGATTCAGAGCTGTAAAAATCCAAAATCTGCAATTGTGCTCAGAATGCGGTTCTTGATACCTCAAATGATAGGTCACGGGACCTGTAATTGCTATACCATACATTTCGTAGAAAATTCGATTCGAAGAAAATAACCTTACTACAGCTCAGCCGATTCAGAGCTGTAAAAATCCAAAATCTGCAATTGTGCTCCGATTGGGTTTCTTGATACCTCAAATGATAGGTCTCGGGACTTGTAATTGTTAAGCCAAACCGCATTTAAATTGGTTGATTATTTCCATACATTTCACAGAAAAATTGATTCGAAGAAATCACCTTACTATAGCTCAGCCGATTCAGAGCTGTAAAAATCCAAAATCTGCAATTGTGCTCCGATTGGGTTTCTTGATACCTCAAATGATAGGTCTCGGGACTTGTAATTGTTAAGCCAAACCGCATTTAAATTGGTTGATTATTTCCATACATTTCACAGAAAAATCGATTCGAAGAAATCACCTTACTACAGCTCAGCCGATTCAGAGCTGTAAAAATCCAAAATCTGCAATTGTGCTCAGAATGCGGTTCTTGATACCTCAAATGATAGGTCACGGGACCTGTAATTGCTATACCATACATTTCGTAGAAAATTCGATTAGAAGAAAATAACCTTACTACAGCTCAGCCGATTCAGAGCTGTAAAAATCCAAAATCTGCAATTGTGCTCCGATTGGGTTTCTTGATACCTCAAATGATAGGTCTCGGGACTTGTAATTGTTAAGCCAAACCGCATTTAAATTGGTTGATTATTTCCATACATTTCACAGAAAAATCGATTCGAAGAAATCACCTTACTACAGCTCAGCCGATTCAGAGCTGTAAAAATCCAAAATCTGCAATTGTGCTCCGATTGGGTTTCTTGATACCTCAAATGATAGGTCTCGGGACTTGTAATTGTTAAGCCAAACCGCATTTAAATTGGTTGATTATTTCCATACATTTCACAGAAAAATCGATTCGAAGAAATCACCTTACTACAGCTCAGCCGATTCAGAGCTGTAAAAATCCAAAATCTGCAATTGTGCTCAGAATGCGGTTCTTGATACCTCAAATGATAGGTCACGGGACCTGTAATTGCTATACCATACATTTCGTAGAAAATTCGATTCGAAGAAAATAACCTTACTACAGCTCAGCCGATTCAGAGCTGTAAAAATCCAAAATCTGCAATTGTGCTCCGATTGGGTTTCTTGATACCTCAAATGATAGGTCTCGGGACTTGTAATTGTTAAGCCAAACCGCATTTAAATTGGTTGATTATTTCCATACATTTCACAGAAAAATTGATTCGAAGAAATCACCTTACTATAGCTCAGCCGATTCAGAACTGTAAAAATCCAAAATCTGCAATTGTGCTCCGATTGGGTTTCTTGATACCTCAAATGATAGGTCTCGGGACTTGTAATTGTTAAGCCAAACCGCATTTAAATTGGTTGATTATTTCCATACATTTCACAGAAAAATCGATTCGAAGAAATCACCTTACTATAGCTCAGCCGATTCAGAGTTGTAAAAATCCAAAATCTGCAATTGTGCTCAGAATGCGGTTCTTGATACCTCAAATGATAGGTCACGGGACCTGTAATTGCTATACCATACATTTCGTAGAAAATTCGATTCGAAGAAAATAACCTTACTACAGCTCAGCCGATTCAGAGCTGTAAAAATCCAAAATCTGCAATTGTGCTCCGATTGGGTTTCTTGATACCTCAAATGATAGGTCTCGGGACTTGTAATTGTTAAGCCAAACCGCATTTAAATTGGTTGATTATTTCCATACATTTCACAGAAAAATCGATTCGAAGAAATCACCTTACTACAGCTCAGCCGATTCAGAGCTGTAAAAATCCAAAATCTGCAATTGTGCTCCGATTGGGTTTCTTGATACCTCAAATGATAGGTCTCGGGACTTGTAATTGTTAAGCCAAACCGCATTTAAATTGGTTGATTATTTCCATACATTTCACAGAAAAATCGATTCGAAGAAATCACCTTACTACAGCTCAGCCGATTCAGAGCTGTAAAAATCCAAAATCTGCAATTGTGCTCAGAATGCGGTTCTTGATACCTCAAATGATAGGTCACGGGACCTGTAATTGCTATACCATACATTTCGTAGAAAATTCGATTCGAAGAAAATAACCTTACTACAGCTCAGCCGATTCAGAGCTGTAAAAATCCAAAATCTGCAATTGTGCTCCGATTGGGTTTCTTGATACCTCAAATGATAGGTCTCGGGACTTGTAATTGTTAAGCCAAACCGCATTTAAATTGGTTGATTATTTCCATACATTTCACAGAAAAATTGATTCGAAGAAATCACCTTACTATAGCTCAGCCGATTCAGAGCTGTAAAAATCCAAAATCTGCAATTGTGCTCCGATTGGGTTTCTTGATACCTCAAATGATAGGTCTCGGGACTTGTAATTGTTAAGCCAAACCGCATTTAAATTGGTTGATTATTTCCATACATTTCACAGAAAAATCGATTCGAAGAAATCACCTTACTACAGCTCAGCCGATTCAGAGCTGTAAAAATCCAAAATCTGCAATTGTGCTCAGAATGCGGTTCTTGATACCTCAAATGATAGGTCACGGGACCTGTAATTGCTATACCATACATTTCGTAGAAAATTCGATTCGAAGAAAATAACCTTACTACAGCTCAGCCGATTCAGAGCTGTAAAAATCCAAAATCTGCAATTGTGCTCCGATTGGGTTTCTTGATACCTCAAATGATAGGTCTCGGGACTTGTAATTGTTAAGCCAAACCGCATTTAAATTGGTTGATTATTTCCATACATTTCACAGAAAAATCGATTCGAAGAAATCACCTTACTACAGCTCAGCCGATTCAGAGCTGTAAAAATCCAAAATCTGCAATTGTGCTCCGATTGGGTTTCTTGATACCTCAAATGATAGGTCTCGGGACTTGTAATTGTTAAGCCAAACCGCATTTAAATTGGTTGATTATTTCCATACATTTCACAGAAAAATCGATTCGAAGAAATCACCTTACTACAGCTCAGCCGATTCAGAGCTGTAAAAATCCAAAATCTGCAATTGTGCTCAGAATGCGGTTCTTGATACCTCAAATGATAGGTCACGGGACCTGTAATTGCTATACCATACATTTCGTAGAAAATTCGATTCGAAGAAAATAACCTTACTACAGCTCAGCCGATTCAGAGCTGTAAAAATCCAAAATCTGCAATTGTGCTCCGATTGGGTTTCTTGATACCTCAAATGATAGGTCTCGGGACTTGTAATTGTTAAGCCAAACCGCATTTAAATTGGTTGATTATTTCCATACATTTCACAGAAAAATTGATTCGAAGAAATCACCTTACTATAGCTCAGCCGATTCAGAGCTGTAAAAATCCAAAATCTGCAATTGTGCTCCGATTGGGTTTCTTGATACCTCAAATGATAGGTCTCGGGACTTGTAATTGTTAAGCCAAACCGCATTTAAATTGGTTGATTATTTCCATACATTTCACAGAAAAATCGATTCGAAGAAATCACCTTACTACAGCTCAGCCGATTCAGAGCTGTAAAAATCCAAAATCTGCAATTGTGCTCAGAATGCGGTTCTTGATACCTCAAATGATAGGTCACGGGACCTGTAATTGCTATACCATACATTTCGTAGAAAATTCGATTCGAAGAAAATAACCTTACTACAGCTCAGCCGATTCAGAGCTGTAAAAATCCAAAATCTGCAATTGTGCTCCGATTGGGTTTCTTGATACCTCAAATGATAGGTCTCGGGACTTGTAATTGTTAAGCCAAACCGCATTTAAATTGGTTGATTATTTCCATACATTTCACAGAAAAATCGATTCGAAGAAATCACCTTACTATAGCTCAGCCGATTCAGAGTTGTAAAAATCCAAAATCTGCAATTGTGCTCAGAATGCGGTTCTTGATACCTCAAATGATAGGTCACGGGACCTGTAATTGCTATACCATACATTTCGTAGAAAATTCGATTCGAAGAAAATAACCTTACTACAGCTCAGCCGATTCAGAGCTGTAAAAATCCAAAATCTGCAATTGTGCTCCGATTGGGTTTCTTGATACCTCAAATGATAGGTCTCGGGACTTGTAATTGTTAAGCCAAACCGCATTTAAATTGGTTGATTATTTCCATACATTTCACAGAAAAATCGATTCGAAGAAATCACCTTACTACAGCTCAGCCGATTCAGAGCTGTAAAAATCCAAAATCTGCAATTGTGCTCCGATTGGGTTTCTTGATACCTCAAATGATAGGTCTCGGGACTTGTAATTGTTAAGCCAAACCGCATTTAAATTGGTTGATTATTTCCATACATTTCACAGAAAAATTGATTCGAAGAAATCACCTTACTATAGCTCAGCCGATTCAGAGTTGTAAAAATCCAAAATCTGCAATTGTGCTTAGAATGCGGTTCTTGATACCTCAAATGATAGGTCACGGGACCTGTAATTGCTATACCATACATTTCGTAGAAAATTCGATTCGAAGAAAATAACCTTACTACAGCTCAGCCGATTCAGAGCTGTAAAAATCCAAAATCTGCAATTGTGCTCCGATTGGGTTTCTTGATACCTCAAATGATAGGTCTCGGGACTTGTAATTGTTAAGCCAAACCGCATTTAAATTGGTTGATTATTTCCATACATTTCACAGAAAAATCGATTCGAAGAAATCACCTTACTACAGCTCAGCCGATTCAGAGCTGTAAAAATCCAAAATCTGCAATTGTGCTCCGATTGGGTTTCTTGATACCTCAAATGATAGGTCTCGGGACTTGTAATTGTTAAGCCAAACCGCATTTAAATTGGTTGATTATTTCCATACATTTCACAGAAAAATTGATTCGAAGAAATCACCTTACTATAGCTCAGCCGATTCAGAGTTGTAAAAATCCAAAATCTGCAATTGTGCTTAGAATGCGGTTCTTGATACCTCAAATGATAGGTCACGGGACCTGTAATTGCTATACCATACATTTCGTAGAAAATTCGATTCGAAGAAAATAACCTTACTACAGCTCAGCCGATTCAGAGCTGTAAAAATCCAAAATCTGCAATTGTGCTCCGATTGGGTTTCTTGATACCTCAAATGATAGGTCTCGGGACTTGTAATTGTTAAGCCAAACCGCATTTAAATTGGTTGATTATTTCCATACATTTCACAGAAAAATCGATTCGAAGAAATCACCTTACTACAGCTCAGCCGATTCAGAGCTGTAAAAATCCAAAATCTGCAATTGTGCTCCGATTGGGTTTCTTGATACCTCAAATGATAGGTCTCGGGACTTGTAATTGTTAAGCCAAACCGCATTTAAATTGGTTGATTATTTCCATACATTTCACAGAAAAATCGATTCGAAGAAATCACCTTACTACAGCTCAGCCGATTCAGAGCTGTAAAAATCCAAAATCTGCAATTGTGCTCCGATTGGGTTTCTTGATACCTCAAATGATAGGTCTCGGGACTTGTAATTGTTAAGCCAAACCGCATTTAAATTGGTTGATTATTTCCATACATTTCACAGAAAAATCGATTCGAAGAAATCACCTTACTACAGCTCAGCCGATTCAGAGCTGTAAAAATCCAAAATCTGCAATTGTGCTCAGAATGCGGTTCTTGATACCTCAAATGATAGGTCACGGGACCTGTAATTGCTATACCATACATTTCGTAGAAAATTCGATTCGAAGAAAATAACCTTACTACAGCTCAGCCGATTCAGAGCTGTAAAAATCCAAAATCTGCAATTGTGCTCCGATTGGGTTTCTTGATACCTCAAATGATAGGTCTCGGGACTTGTAATTGTTAAGCCAAACCGCATTTAAATTGGTTGATTATTTCCATACATTTCACAGAAAAATTGATTCGAAGAAATCACCTTACTATAGCTCAGCCGATTCAGAGCTGTAAAAATCCAAAATCTGCAATTGTGCTCCGATTGGGTTTCTTGATACCTCAAATGATAGGTCTCGGGACTTGTAATTGTTAAGCCAAACCGCATTTAAATTGGTTGATTATTTCCATACATTTCACAGAAAAATCGATTCGAAGAAATCACCTTACTACAGCTCAGCCGATTCAGAGCTGTAAAAATCCAAAATCTGCAATTGTGCTCAGAATGCGGTTCTTGATACCTCAAATGATAGGTCACGGGACCTGTAATTGCTATACCATACATTTCGTAGAAAATTCGATTCGAAGAAAATAACCTTACTACAGCTCAGCCGATTCAGAGCTGTAAAAATCCAAAATCTGCAATTGTGCTCCGATTGGGTTTCTTGATACCTCAAATGATAGGTCTCGGGACTTGTAATTGTTAAGCCAAACCGCATTTAAATTGGTTGATTATTTCCATACATTTCACAGAAAAATCGATTCGAAGAAATCACCTTACTACAGCTCAGCCGATTCAGAGCTGTAAAAATCCAAAATCTGCAATTGTGCTCCGATTGGGTTTCTTGATACCTCAAATGATAGGTCTCGGGACTTGTAATTGTTAAGCCAAACCGCATTTAAATTGGTTGATTATTTCCATACATTTCACAGAAAAATCGATTCGAAGAAATCACCTTACTACAGCTCAGCCGATTCAGAGCTGTAAAAATCCAAAATCTGCAATTGTGCTCAGAATGCGGTTCTTGATACCTCAAATGATAGGTCACGGGACCTGTAATTGCTATACCATACATTTCGTAGAAAATTCGATTCGAAGAAAATAACCTTACTACAGCTCAGCCGATTCAGAGCTGTAAAAATCCAAAATCTGCAATTGTGCTCCGATTGGGTTTCTTGATACCTCAAATGATAGGTCTCGGGACTTGTAATTGTTAAGCCAAACCGCATTTAAATTGGTTGATTATTTCCATACATTTCACAGAAAAATCGATTCGAAGAAATCACCTTACTATAGCTCAGCCGATTCAGAGTTGTAAAAATCCAAAATCTGCAATTGTGCTCAGAATGCGGTTCTTGATACCTCAAATGATAGGTCACGGGACCTGTAATTGCTATACCATACATTTCGTAGAAAATTCGATTCGAAGAAAATAACCTTACTACAGCTCAGCCGATTCAGAGCTGTAAAAATCCAAAATCTGCAATTGTGCTCCGATTGGGTTTCTTGATACCTCAAATGATAGGTCTCGGGACTTGTAATTGTTAAGCCAAACCGCATTTAAATTGGTTGATTATTTCCATACATTTCACAGAAAAATCGATTCGAAGAAATCACCTTACTACAGCTCAGCCGATTCAGAGCTGTAAAAATCCAAAATCTGCAATTGTGCTCCGATTGGGTTTCTTGATACCTCAAATGATAGGTCTCGGGACTTGTAATTGTTAAGCCAAACCGCATTTAAATTGGTTGATTATTTCCATACATTTCACAGAAAAATTGATTCGAAGAAATCACCTTACTATAGCTCAGCCGATTCAGAGTTGTAAAAATCCAAAATCTGCAATTGTGCTTAGAATGCGGTTCTTGATACCTCAAATGATAGGTCACGGGACCTGTAATTGCTATACCATACATTTCGTAGAAAATTCGATTCGAAGAAAATAACCTTACTACAGCTCAGCCGATTCAGAGCTGTAAAAATCCAAAATCTGCAATTGTGCTCCGATTGGGTTTCTTGATACCTCAAATGATAGGTCTCGGGACTTGTAATTGTTAAGCCAAACCGCATTTAAATTGGTTGATTATTTCCATACATTTCACAGAAAAATCGATTCGAAGAAATCACCTTACTACAGCTCAGCCGATTCAGAGCTGTAAAAATCCAAAATCTGCAATTGTGCTCCGATTGGGTTTCTTGATACCTCAAATGATAGGTCTCGGGACTTGTAATTGTTAAGCCAAACCGCATTTAAATTGGTTGATTATTTCCATACATTTCACAGAAAAATTGATTCGAAGAAATCACCTTACTATAGCTCAGCCGATTCAGAGTTGTAAAAATCCAAAATCTGCAATTGTGCTTAGAATGCGGTTCTTGATACCTCAAATGATAGGTCACGGGACCTGTAATTGCTATACCATACATTTCGTAGAAAATTCGATTCGAAGAAAATAACCTTACTACAGCTCAGCCGATTCAGAGCTGTAAAAATCCAAAATCTGCAATTGTGCTCCGATTGGGTTTCTTGATACCTCAAATGATAGGTCTCGGGACTTGTAATTGTTAAGCCAAACCGCATTTAAATTGGTTGATTATTTCCATACATTTCACAGAAAAATCGATTCGAAGAAATCACCTTACTACAGCTCAGCCGATTCAGAGCTGTAAAAATCCAAAATCTGCAATTGTGCTCCGATTGGGTTTCTTGATACCTCAAATGATAGGTCTCGGGACTTGTAATTGTTAAGCCAAACCGCATTTAAATTGGTTGATTATTTCCATACATTTCACAGAAAAATCGATTCGAAGAAATCACCTTACTACAGCTCAGCCGATTCAGAGCTGTAAAAATCCAAAATCTGCAATTGTGCTCCGATTGGGTTTCTTGATACCTCAAATGATAGGTCTCGGGACTTGTAATTGTTAAGCCAAACCGCATTTAAATTGGTTGATTATTTCCATACATTTCACAGAAAAATCGATTCGAAGAAATCACCTTACTACAGCTCAGCCGATTCAGAGCTGTAAAAATCCAAAATCTGCAATTGTGCTCCGATTGGGTTTCTTGATACCTCAAATGATAGGTCTCGGGACTTGTAATTGTTAAGCCAAACCGCATTTAAATTGGTTGATTATTTCCATACATTTCACAGAAAAATCGATTCGAAGAAATCACCTTACTACAGCTCAGCCGATTCAGAGCTGTAAAAATCCAAAATCTGCAATTGTGCTCCGATTGGGTTTCTTGATACCTCAAATGATAGGTCTCGGGACTTGTAATTGTTAAGCCAAACCGCATTTAAATTGGTTGATTATTTCCATACATTTCACAGAAAAATCGATTCGAAGAAATCACCTTACTACAGCTCAGCCGATTCAGAGCTGTAAAAATCCAAAATCTGCAATTGTGCTCCGATTGGGTTTCTTGATACCTCAAATGATAGGTCTCGGGACTTGTAATTGTTAAGCCAAACCGCATTTAAATTGGTTGATTATTTCCATACATTTCACAGAAAAATCGATTCGAAGAAATCACCTTACTACAGCTCAGCCGATTCAGAGCTGTAAAAATCCAAAATCTGCAATTGTGCTCCGATTGGGTTTCTTGATACCTCAAATGATAGGTCTCGGGACTTGTAATTGTTAAGCCAAACCGCATTTAAATTGGTTGATTATTTCCATACATTTCACAGAAAAATCGATTCGAAGAAATCACCTTACTACAGCTCAGCCGATTCAGAGCTGTAAAAATCCAAAATCTGCAATTGTGCTCCGATTGGGTTTCTTGATACCTCAAATGATAGGTCTCGGGACTTGTAATTGTTAAGCCAAACCGCATTTAAATTGGTTGATTATTTCCATACATTTCACAGAAAAATCGATTCGAAGAAATCACCTTACTACAGCTCAGCCGATTCAGAGCTGTAAAAATCCAAAATCTGCAATTTTGCTCCGATTGGGTTTCTTGATACCTCAAATGATAGGTCTCGGGACTTGTAATTGTTAAGCCAAACCGCATTTAAATTGGTTGATTATTTCCATACATTTCACAGAAAAATTGATTCGAAGAAATCACTTTACTATAGCTCAGCCGATTCAGAGCTGTAAAAATCCAAAATCTGCAATTGTGCTCCGATTGGGTTTCTTGATACCTCAAATGATAGGTCTCGGGACTTGTAATTGTTAAGCCAAACCGCATTTAAATTGGTTGATTATTTCCATACATTTCACAGAAAAATCGATTCGAAGAAATCACCTTACTATAGCTCAGCCGATTCAGAGTCGTAAAAATCCAAAATCTGCAATTGTGCTCAGAATGCGGTTCTTGATACCTCAAATGATAGGTCACGGGACCTGTAATTGCTATACCATACATTTCGTAGAAAATTCGATTCGAAGAAAATAACCTTACTACAGCTCAGCCGATTCAGAGCTGTAAAAATCCAAAATCTGCAATTGTGCTCCGATTGGGTTTCTTGATACCTCAAATGATAGGTCTCGGGACTTGTAATTGTTAAGCCAAACCGCATTTAAATTGGTTGATTATTTCCATACATTTCACAGAAAAATCGATTCGAAGAAATCACCTTACTACAGCTCAGCCGATTCAGGGCTGTAAAAATCCAAAATCTGCAATTGTGCTCCGATTGGGTTTCTTGATACCTCAAATGATAGGTCTCGGGACTTGTAATTGTTAAGCCAAACCGCATTTAAATTGGTTGATTATTTCCATACATTTCACAGAAAAATCGATTCGAAGAAATCACCTTACTACAGCTCAGCCGATTCAGAGTTGTAAAAATCCAAAATCTGCAATTGTGCTCAGAATGCGGTTCTTGATACCTCAAATGATAGGTCACGGGACCTGTAATTGCTATACCATACATTTCGTAGAAAATTCGATTCGAAGAAAATAACCTTACTACAGCTCAGCCGATTCAGAGCTGTAAAAATCCAAAATCTGCAATTGTGCTCCGATTGGGTTTCTTGATACCTCAAATGATAGGTCTCGGGACTTGTAATTGTTAAGCCAAACCGCATTTAAATTGGTTGATTATTTCCATACATTTCACAGAAAAATCGATTCGAAGAAATCACCTTACTACAGCTCAGCCGATTCAGAGCTGTAAAAATCCAAAATCTGCAATTGTGCTCCGATTGGGTTTCTTGATACCTCAAATGATAGGTCTCGGGACTTGTAATTGTTAAGCCAAACCGCATTTAAATTGGTTGATTATTTCCATACATTTCACAGAAAAATTGATTCGAAGAAATCACCTTACTATAGCTCAGCCGATTCAGAGTTGTAAAAATCCAAAATCTGCAATTGTGCTCAGAATGCGGTTCTTGATACCTCAAATGATAGGTCACGGGACCTGTAATTGCTATACCATACATTTCGTAGAAAATTCGATTCGAAGAAAATAACCTTACTACAGCTCAGCCGATTCAGAGCTGTAAAAATCCAAAATCTGCAATTGTGCTCCGATTGGGTTTCTTGATACCTCAAATGATAGGTCTCGGGACTTGTAATTGTTAAGCCAAACCGCATTTAAATTGGTTGATTATTTCCATACATTTCACAGAAAAATCGATTCGAAGAAATCACCTTACTACAGCTCAGCCGATTCAGAGCTGTAAAAATCCAAAATCTGCAATTGTGCTCCGATTGGGTTTCTTGATACCTCAAATGATAGGTCTCGGGACTTGTAATTGTTAAGCCAAACCGCATTTAAATTGGTTGATTATTTCCATACATTTCACAGAAAAATTGATTCGAAGAAATCACCTTACTATAGCTCAGCCGATTCAGAGTTGTAAAAATCCAAAATCTGCAATTGTGCTCAGAATGCGGTTCTTGATACCTCAAATGATAGGTCACGGGACCTGTAATTGCTATACCATACATTTCGTAGAAAATTCGATTCGAAGAAAATAACCTTACTACAGCTCAGCCGATTCAGAGCTGTAAAAATCCAAAATCTGCAATTGTGCTCCGATTGGGTTTCTTGATACCTCAAATGATAGGTCTCGGGACTTGTAATTGTTAAGCCAAACCGCATTTAAATTGGTTGATTATTTCCATACATTTCACAGAAAAATTGATTCGAAGAAATCACCTTACTATAGCTCAGCCGATTCAGAGTTGTAAAAATCCAAAATCTGCAATTGTGCTCAGAATGCGGTTCTTGATACCTCAAATGATAGGTCACGGGACCTGTAATTGCTATACCATACATTTCGTAGAAAATTCGATTCGAAGAAAATAACCTTACTACAGCTCAGCCGATTCAGAGCTGTAAAAATCCAAAATCTGCAATTGTGCTCCGATTGGGTTTCTTGATACCTCAAATGATAGGTCTCGGGACTTGTAATTGTTAAGCCAAACCGCATTTAAATTGGTTGATTATTTCCATACATTTCACAGAAAAATCGATTCGAAGAAATCACCTTACTACAGCTCAGCCGATTCAGAGCTGTAAAAATCCAAAATCTGCAATTGTGCTCCGATTGGGTTTCTTGATACCTCAAATGATAGGTCTCGGGACTTGTAATTGTTAAGCCAAACCGCATTTAAATTGGTTGATTATTTCCATACATTTCACAGAAAAATCGATTCGAAGAAATCACCTTACTACAGCTCAGCCGATTCAGAGCTGTAAAAATCCAAAATCTGCAATTGTGCTCCGATTGGGTTTCTTGATACCTCAAATGATAGGTCTCGGGACTTGTAATTGTTAAGCCAAACCGCATTTAAATTGGTTGATTATTTCCATACATTTCACAGAAAAATCGATTCGAAGAAATCACCTTACTACAGCTCAGCCGATTCAGAGCTGTAAAAATCCAAAATCTGCAATTGTGCTCCGATTGGGTTTCTTGATACCTCAAATGATAGGTCTCGGGACTTGTAATTGTTAAGCCAAACCGCATTTAAATTGGTTGATTATTTCCATACATTTCACAGAAAAATCGATTCGAAGAAAATAACCTTACTACAGCTCAGCCGATTCAGAGTTGTAAAAATCCAAAATCTGCAATTGTGCTCAGAATGCGGTTCTTGATACCTCAAATGATAGGTCACGGGACCTGTAATTGCTATACCATACATTTCGTAGAAAATTCGATTCGAAGAAAATAACCTTACTACAGCTCAGCCGATTCAGAGCTGTAAAAATCCAAAATCTGCAATTGTGCTCCGATTGGGTTTCTTGATACCTCAAATGATAGGTCTCGGGACTTGTAATTGTTAAGCCAAACCGCATTTAAATTGGTTGATTATTTCCATACATTTCACAGAAAAATCGATTCGAAGAAATCACCTTACTACAGCTCAGCCGATTCAGAGCTGTAAAAATCCAAAATCTGCAATTGTGCTCCGATTGGGTTTCTTGATACCTCAAATGATAGGTCTCGGGACTTGTAATTGTTAAGCCAAACCGCATTTAAATTGGTTGATTATTTCCATACATTTCACAGAAAAATTGATTCGAAGAAATCACCTTACTATAGCTCAGCCGATTCAGAGTTGTAAAAATCCAAAATCTGCAATTGTGCTCAGAATGCGGTTCTTGATACCTCAAATGATAGGTCACGGGACCTGTAATTGCTATACCATACATTTCGTAGAAAATTCGATTCGAAGAAAATAACCTTACTACAGCTCAGCCGATTCAGAGCTGTAAAAATCCAAAATCTGCAATTGTGCTCCGATTGGGTTTCTTGATACCTCAAATGATAGGTCTCGGGACTTGTAATTGTTAAGCCAAACCGCATTTAAATTGGTTGATTATTTCCATACATTTCACAGAAAAATTGATTCGAAGAAATCACCTTACTATAGCTCAGCCGATTCAGAGTTGTAAAAATCCAAAATCTGCAATTGTGCTCAGAATGCGGTTCTTGATACCTCAAATGATAGGTCACGGGACCTGTAATTGCTATACCATACATTTCGTAGAAAATTCGATTCGAAGAAAATAACCTTACTACAGCTCAGCCGATTCAGAGCTGTAAAAATCCAAAATCTGCAATTGTGCTCCGATTGGGTTTCTTGATACCTCAAATGATAGGTCTCGGGACTTGTAATTGTTAAACCGCATTTAAATTGGTTGATTATTTCCATACATTTCACAGAAAAATCGATTCGAAGAAAATAACCTTACTATAGCTCAGCCGATTCAGAGTTGTAAAAATCCAAAATCTGCAATTGTGCTCAGAATGCGGTTCTTGATACCTCAAATGATAGGTCACGGGACCTGTAATTGCTATACCATACATTTCGTAGAAAATTCGATTCGAAGAAAATAACCTTACTACAGCTCAGCCGATTCAGAGCTGTAAAAATCCAAAATCTGCAATTGTGCTCCGATTGGGTTTCTTGATACCTCAAATGATAGGTCTCGGGACTTGTAATTGTTAAGCCAAA
The DNA here is from genome assembly GCA_958295665.1 of Tipula vernalis. Lineage (NCBI taxonomy): Eukaryota > Metazoa > Arthropoda > Insecta > Diptera > Tipulidae > Tipula > Tipula vernalis. Next base: position 46,004,121 of record OY282560.1, read on the forward strand.
CCGCATTTAAATTGGTTGATTATTTCCATACATTTCACAGAAAAATCGATTCGAAGAAATCACCTTACTACAGCTCAGCCGATTCAGAGCTGTAAAAATCCAAAATCTGCAATTGTGCTCCGATTGGGTTTCTTGATACCTCAAATGATAGGTCTCGGGACTTGTAATTGTTAAGCCAAACCGCATTTAAATTGGTTGATTATTTCCATACATTTCACAGAAAAATCGATTCGAAGAAATCACCTTACTACAGCTCAGCCGATTCAGAGCTGTAAAAATCCAAAATCTGCAATTGTGCTCCGATTGGGTTTCTTGATACCTCAAATGATAGGTCTCGGGACTTGTAATTGTTAAGCCAAACCGCATTTAAATTGGTTGATTATTTCCATACATTTCACAGAAAAATTGATTCGAAGAAATCACCTTACTATAGCTCAGCCGATTCAGAGTTGTAAAAATCCAAAATCTGCAATTGTGCTCAGAATGCGGTTCTTGATACCTCAAATGATAGGTCACGGGACCTGTAATTGCTATACCATACATTTCGTAAAAAATTCGATTCGAAGAAAATAACCTTACTACAGCTCAGCCGATTCAGAGCTGTAAAAATCCAAAATCTGCAATTGTGCTCCGATTGGGTTTCTTGATACCTCAAATGATAGGTCTCGGGACTTGTAATTGTTAAGCCAAACCGCATTTAAATTGGTTGATTATTTCCATACATTTCACAGAAAAATTGATTCGAAGAAATCACCTTACTATAGCTCAGCCGATTCAGAGTTGTAAAAATCCAAAATCTGCAATTGTGCTCAGAATGCGGTTCTTGATACCTCAAATGATAGGTCACGGGACCTGTAATTGCTATACCATACATTTCGTAGAAAATTCGATTCGAAGAAAATAACCTTACTACAGCTCAGCCGATTCAGAGCTGTAAAAATCCAAAATCTGCAATTGTGCTCCGATTGGGTTTCTTGATACCTCAAATGATAGGTCTCGGGACTTGTAATTGTTAAGCCAAACCGCATTTAAATTGGTTGATTATTTCCATACATTTCACAGAAAAATCGATTCGAAGAAATCACCTTACTACAGCTCAGCCGATTCAGAGCTGTAAAAATCCAAAATCTGCAATTGTGCTCCGATTGGGTTTCTTGATACCTCAAATGATAGGTCTCGGGACTTGTAATTGTTAAGCCAAACCGCATTTAAATTGGTTGATTATTTCCATACATTTCACAGAAAAATCGATTCGAAGAAATCACCTTACTACAGCTCAGCCGATTCAGAGCTGTAAAAATCCAAAATCTGCAATTGTGCTCAGAATGCGGTTCTTGATACCTCAAATGATAGGTCACGGGACCTGTAATTGCTATACCATACATTTCGTAGAAAATTCGATTCGAAGAAAATAACCTTACTACAGCTCAGCCGATTCAGAGCTGTAAAAATCCAAAATCTGCAATTGTGCTCCGATTGGGTTTCTTGATACCTCAAATGATAGGTCTCGGGACTTGTAATTGTTAAGCCAAACCGCATTTAAATTGGTTGATTATTTCCATACATTTCACAGAAAAATTGATTCGAAGAAATCACCTTACTATAGCTCAGCCGATTCAGAGTTGTAAAAATCCAAAATCTGCAATTGTGCTCAGAATGCGGTTCTTGATACCTCAAATGATAGGTCACGGGACCTGTAATTGCTATACCATACATTTCGTAGAAAATTCGATTCGAAGAAAATAACCTTACTACAGCTCAGCCGATTCAGAGCTGTAAAAATCCAAAATCTGCAATTGTGCTCCGATTGGGTTTCTTGATACCTCAAATGATAGGTCTCGGGACTTGTAATTGTTAAGCCAAACCGCATTTAAATTGGTTGATTATTTCCATACATTTCACAGAAAAATTGATTCGAAGAAATCACCTTACTATAGCTCAGCCGATTCAGAGTTGTAAAAATCCAAAATCTGCAATTGTGCTCAGAATGCGGTTCTTGATACCTCAAATGATAGGTCACGGGACCTGTAATTGCTATACCATACATTTCGTAGAAAATTCGATTCGAAGAAAATAACCTTACTACAGCTCAGCCGATTCAGAGCTGTAAAAATCCAAAATCTGCAATTGTGCTCCGATTGGGTTTCTTGATACCTCAAATGATAGGTCTCGGGACTTGTAATTGTTAAGCCAAACCGCATTTAAATTGGTTGATTATTTCCATACATTTCACAGAAAAATCGATTCGAAGAAATCACCTTACTACAGCTCAGCCGATTCAGAGCTGTAAAAATCCAAAATCTGCAATTGTGCTCCGATTGGGTTTCTTGATACCTCAAATGATAGGTCTCGGGACTTGTAATTGTTAAGCCAAACCGCATTTAAATTGGTTGATTATTTCCATACATTTCACAGAAAAATCGATTCGAAGAAAATAACCTTACTACAGCTCAGCCGATTCAGAGTTGTAAAAATCCAAAATCTGCAATTGTGCTCAGAATGCGGTTCTTGATACCTCAAATGATAGGTCACGGGACCTGTAATTGCTATACCATACATTTCGTAGAAAATTCGATTCGAAGAAAATAACCTTACTACAGCTCAGCCGATTCAGAGCTGTAAAAATCCAAAATCTGCAATTGTGCTCCGATTGGGTTTCTTGATACCTCAAATGATAGGTCTCGGGACTTGTAATTGTTAAGCCAAACCGCATTTAAATTGGTTGATTATTTCCATACATTTCACAGAAAAATCGATTCGAAGAAATCACCTTACTACAGCTCAGCCGATTCAGAGTTGTAAAAATCCAAAATCTGCAATTGTGCTCAGAATGCGGTTCTTGATACCTCAAATGATAGGTCACGGGACCTGTAATTGCTATACCATACATTTCGTAGAAAATTCGATTCGAAGAAAATAACCTTACTACAGCTCAGCCGATTCAGAGCTGTAAAAATCCAAAATCTGCAATTGTGCTCCGATTGGGTTTCTTGATACCTCAAATGATAGGTCTCGGGACTTGTAATTGTTAAGCCAAACCGCATTTAAATTGGTTGATTATTTCCATACATTTCACAGAAAAATCGATTCGAAGAAATCACCTTACTACAGCTCAGCCGATTCAGAGCTGTAAAAATCCAAAATCTGCAATTGTGCTCCGATTGGGTTTCTTGATACCTCAAATGATAGGTCTCGGGACTTGTAATTGTTAAGCCAAACCGCATTTAAATTGGTTGATTATTTCCATACATTTCACAGAAAAATCGATTCGAAGAAAATAACCTTACTACAGCTCAGCCGATTCAGAGTTGTAAAAATCCAAAATCTGCAATTGTGCTCAGAATGCGGTTCTTGATACCTCAAATGATAGGTCACGGGACCTGTAATTGCTATACCATACATTTCGTAGAAAATTCGATTCGAAGAAAATAACCTTACTACAGCTCAGCCGATTCAGAGCTGTAAAAATCCAAAATCTGCAATTGTGCTCCGATTGGGTTTCTTGATACCTCAAATGATAGGTCTCGGGACTTGTAATTGTTAAGCCAAACCGCATTTAAATTGGTTGATTATTTCCATACATTTCACAGAAAAATTGATTCGAAGAAATCACCTTACTATAGCTCAGCCGATTCAGAGTTGTAAAAATCCAAAATCTGCAATTGTGCTCAGAATGCGGTTCTTGATACCTCAAATGATAGGTCACGGGACCTGTAATTGCTATACCATACATTTCGTAGAAAATTCGATTCGAAGAAAATAACCTTACTACAGCTCAGCCGATTCAGAGCTGTAAAAATCCAAAATCTGCAATTGTGCTCCGATTGGGTTTCTTGATACCTCAAATGATAGGTCTCGGGACTTGTAATTGTTAAGCCAAACCGCATTTAAATTGGTTGATTATTTCCATACATTTCACAGAAAAATTGATTCGAAGAAATCACCTTACTATAGCTCAGCCGATTCAGAGTTGTAAAAATCCAAAATCTGCAATTGTGCTCAGAATGCGGTTCTTGATACCTCAAATGATAGGTCACGGGACCTGTAATTGCTATACCATACATTTCGTAGAAAATTCGATTCGAAGAAAATAACCTTACTACAGCTCAGCCGATTCAGAGCTGTAAAAATCCAAAATCTGCAATTGTGCTCCGATTGGGTTTCTTGATACCTCAAATGATAGGTCTCGGGACTTGTAATTGTTAAGCCAAACCGCATTTAAATTGGTTGATTATTTCCATACATTTCACAGAAAAATCGATTCGAAGAAATCACCTTACTACAGCTCAGCCGATTCAGAGTTGTAAAAATCCAAAATCTGCAATTGTGCTCAGAATGCGGTTCTTGATACCTCAAATGATAGGTCACGGGACCTGTAATTGCTATACCATACATTTCGTAGAAAATTCGATTCGAAGAAAATAACCTTACTACAGCTCAGCCGATTCAGAGCTGTAAAAATCCAAAATCTGCAATTGTGCTCCGATTGGGTTTCTTGATACCTCAAATGATAGGTCTCGGGACTTGTAATTGTTAAGCCAAACCGCATTTAAATTGGTTGATTATTTCCATACATTTCACAGAAAAATTGATTCGAAGAAATCACCTTACTATAGCTCAGCCGATTCAGAGTTGTAAAAATCCAAAATCTGCAATTGTGCTCAGAATGCGGTTCTTGATACCTCAAATGATAGGTCACGGGACCTGTAATTGCTATACCATACATTTCGTAGAAAATTCGATTCGAAGAAAATAACCTTACTACAGCTCAGCCGATTCAGAGCTGTAAAAATCCAAAATCTGCAATTGTGCTCCGATTGGGTTTCTTGATACCTCAAATGATAGGTCTCGGGACTTGTAATTGTTAAGCCAAACCGCATTTAAATTGGTTGATTATTTCCATACATTTCACAGAAAAATCGATTCGAAGAAATCACCTTACTACAGCTCAGCCGATTCAGAGCTGTAAAAATCCAAAATCTGCAATTGTGCTCCGATTGGGTTTCTTGATACCTCAAATGATAGGTCTCGGGACTTGTAATTGTTAAGCCAAACCGCATTTAAATTGGTTGATTATTTCCATACATTTCACAGAAAAATCGATTCGAAGAAAATAACCTTACTACAGCTCAGCCGATTCAGAGTTGTAAAAATCCAAAATCTGCAATTGTGCTCAGAATGCGGTTCTTGATACCTCAAATGATAGGTCACGGGACCTGTAATTGCTATACCATACATTTCGTAGAAAATTCGATTCGAAGAAAATAACCTTACTACAGCTCAGCCGATTCAGAGCTGTAAAAATCCAAAATCTGCAATTGTGCTCCGATTGGGTTTCTTGATACCTCAAATGATAGGTCTCGGGACTTGTAATTGTTAAGCCAAACCGCATTTAAATTGGTTGATTATTTCCATACATTTCACAGAAAAATCGATTCGAAGAAATCACCTTACTACAGCTCAGCCGATTCAGAGCTGTAAAAATCCAAAATCTGCAATTGTGCTCCGATTGGGTTTCTTGATACCTCAAATGATAGGTCTCGGGACTTGTAATTGTTAAGCCAAACCGCATTTAAATTGGTTGATTATTTCCATACATTTCACAGAAAAATCGATTCGAAGAAATCACCTTACTACAGCTCAGCCGATTCAGAGCTGTAAAAATCCAAAATCTGCAATTGTGCTCCGATTGGGTTTCTTGATACCTCAAATGATAGGTCTCGGGACTTGTAATTGTTAAGCCAAACCGCATTTAAATTGGTTGATTATTTCCATACATTTCACAGAAAAATCGATTCGAAGAAATCACCTTACTACAGCTCAGCCGATTCAGAGCTGTAAAAATCCAAAATCTGCAATTGTGCTCAGAATGCGGTTCTTGATACCTCAAATGATAGGTCACGGGACCTGTAATTGCTATACCATACATTTCGTAGAAAATTCGATTCGAAGAAAATAACCTTACTACAGCTCAGCCGATTCAGAGCTGTAAAAATCCAAAATCTGCAATTGTGCTCCGATTGGGTTTCTTGATACCTCAAATGATAGGTCTCGGGACTTGTAATTGTTAAGCCAAACCGCATTTAAATTGGTTGATTATTTCCATACATTTCACAGAAAAATCGATTCGAAGAAATCACCTTACTACAGCTCAGCCGATTCAGAGCTGTAAAAATCCAAAATCTGCAATTGTGCTCCGATTGGGTTTCTTGATACCTCAAATGATAGGTCTCGGGACTTGTAATTGTTAAGCCAAACCGCATTTAAATTGGTTGATTATTTCCATACACTTCACAGAAAAATCGATTCGAAGAAATCACCTTACTACAGCTCAGCCGATTCAGAGTTGTAAAAATCCAAAATCTGCAATTGTGCTCAGAATGCGGTTCTTGATACCTCAAATGATAGGCCACGGGACCTGTAATTGCTATACTATACATTTCGTAGAAAATTCGATTCGAAGAAAATAACCTTACTACAGCTCAGCCGATTCAGAGCTGTAAAAATCCAAAATCTGCAATTGTGCTCCGATTGGGTTTCTTGATACCTCAAATGATAGGTCTCGGGACTTGTAATTGTTAAGCCAAACCGCATTTAAATTGGTTGATTATTTCCATACATTTCACAGAAAAATCGATTCGAAGAAATCACCTTACTACAGCTCAGCCGATTCAGAGCTGTAAAAATCCAAAATCTGCAATTGTGCTCCGATTGGGTTTCTTGATACCTCAAATGATAGGTCTCGGGACTTGTAATTGTTAAGCCAAACCGCATTTAAATTGGTTGATTATTTCCATACATTTCACAGAAAAATCGATTCGAAGAAATCACCTTACTACAGCTCAGCCGATTCAGAGCTGTAAAAATCCAAAATCTGCAATTGTGCTCCGATTGGGTTTCTTGATACCTCAAATGATAGGTCTCGGGACTTGTAATTGTTAAGCCAAACCGCATTTAAATTGGTTGATTATTTCCATACATTTCACAGAAAAATCGATTCGAAGAAATCACCTTACTACAGCTCAGCCGATTCAGAGCTGTAAAAATCCAAAATCTGCAATTGTGCTCAGAATGCGGTTCTTGATACCTCAAATGATAGGTCACGGGACCTGTAATTGCTATACCATACATTTCGTAGAAAATTCGATTCGAAGAAAATAACCTTACTACAGCTCAGCCGATTCAGAGCTGTAAAAATCCAAAATCTGCAATTGTGCTCCGATTGGGTTTCTTGATACCTCAAATGATAGGTCTCGGGACTTGTAATTGTTAAGCCAAACCGCATTTAAATTGGTTGATTATTTCCATACATTTCACAGAAAAATCGATTCGAAGAAATCACCTTACTACAGCTCAGCCGATTCAGAGCTGTAAAAATCCAAAATCTGCAATTGTGCTCCGATTGGGTTTCTTGATACCTCAAATGATAGGTCTCGGGACTTGTAATTGTTAAGCCAAACCGCATTTAAATTGGTTGATTATTTCCATACATTTCACAGAAAAATCGATTCGAAGAAATCACCTTACTACAGCTCAGCCGATTCAGAGCTGTAAAAATCCAAAATCTGCAATTGTGCTCAGAATGCGGTTCTTGATACCTCAAATGATAGGTCACGGGACCTGTAATTGCTATACCATACATTTCGTAGAAAATTCGATTCGAAGAAAATAACCTTACTACAGCTCAGCCGATTCAGAGCTGTAAAAATCCAAAATCTGCAATTGTGCTCCGATTGGGTTTCTTGATACCTCAAATGATAGGTCTCGGGACTTGTAATTGTTAAGCCAAACCGCATTTAAATTGGTTGATTATTTCCATACATTTCACAGAAAAATTGATTCGAAGAAATCACCTTACTATAGCTCAGCCGATTCAGAGTTGTAAAAATCCAAAATCTGCAATTGTGCTCAGAATGCGGGTCTTGATACCTCAAATGATAGGTCACGGGACCTGTAATTGCTATACCATACATTTCGTAGAAAATTCGATTCGAAGAAAATAACCTTACTACAGCTCAGCCGATTCAGAGCTGTAAAAATCCAAAATCTGCAATTGTGCTCCGATTGGGTTTCTTGATACCTCAAATGATAGGTCTCGGGACTTGTAATTGTTAAGCCAAACCGCATTTAAATTGGTTGATTATTTCCATACATTTCACAGAAAAATCGATTCGAAGAAATCACCTTACTACAGCTCAGCCGATTCAGAGCTGTAAAAATCCAAAATCTGCAATTGTGCTCCGATTGGGTTTCTTGATACCTCAAATGATAGGTCTCGGGACTTGTAATTGTTAAGCCAAACCGCATTTAAATTGGTTGAATATTTCCATACATTTCACAGAAAAATCGATTCGAAGAAATCACCTTACTACAGCTCAGCCGATTCAGAGCTGTAAAAATCCAAAATCTGCAATTGTGCTCCGATTGGGTTTCTTGATACCTCAAATGATAGGTCTCGGGACTTGTAATTGTTAAGCCAAACCGCATTTAAATTGGTTGATTATTTCCATACATTTCACAGAAAAATCGATTCGAAGAAATCACCTTACTACAGCTCAGCCGATTCAGAGCTGTAAAAATCCAAAATCTGCAATTGTGCTCAGAATGCGGTTCTTGATACCTCAAATGATAGGTCACGGGACCTGTAATTGCTATACCATACATTTCGTAGAAAATTCGATTCGAAGAAAATAACCTTACTACAGCTCAGCCGATTCAGAGCTGTAAAAATCCAAAATCTGCAATTGTGCTCCGATTGGGTTTCTTGATACCTCAAATGATAGGTCTCGGGACTTGTAATTGTTAAGCCAAACCGCATTTAAATTGGTTGATTATTTCCATACATTTCACAGAAAAATCGATTCGAAGAAAATAACCTTACTACAGCTCAGCCGATTCAGAGTTGTAAAAATCCAAAATCTGCAATTGTGCTCAGAATGCGGTTCTTGATACCTCAAATGATAGGTCACGGGACCTGTAATTGCTATACCATACATTTCGTAGAAAATTCGATTCGAAGAAAATAACCTTACTACAGCTCAGCCGATTCAGAGCTGTAAAAATCCAAAATCTGCAATTGTGCTCCGATTGGGTTTCTTGATACCTCAAATGATAGGTCTCGGGACTTGTAATTGTTAAGCCAAACCGCATTTAAATTGGTTGATTATTTCCATACATTTCACAGAAAAATCGATTCGAAGAAATCACCTTACTACAGCTCAGCCGATTCAGAGCTGTAAAAATCCAAAATCTGCAATTGTGCTCCGATTGGGTTTCTTGATACCTCAAATGATAGGTCACGGGACCTGTAATTGCTATACCATACATTTCGTAGAAAAATCGATTCGAAGAAATCACCTTACTACAGCTCAGCCGATTCAGAGCTGTAAAAATCCAAAATCTGCAATTGTGCTCCGATTGGGTTTCTTGATACCTCAAATGATAGGTCTCGGGACTTGTAATTGTTAAGCCAAACCGCATTTAAATTGGTTGATTATTTCCATACATTTCACAGAAAAATCGATTCGAAGAAATCACCTTACTACAGCTCAGCCGATTCAGAGCTGTAAAAATCCAAAATCTGCAATTGTGCTCCGATTGGGTTTCTTGATACCTCAAATGATAGGTCACGGGACCTGTAATTGCTATACCATACATTTCGTAGAAAAATCGATTCGAAGAAATCACCTTACTACAGCTCAGCCGATTCAGAGCTGTAAAAATCCAAAATCTGCAATTGTGCTCCGATTGGGTTTCTTGATACCTCAAATGATAGGTCTCGGGACTTGTAATTGTTAAGCCAAACCGCATTTAAATTGGTTGATTATTTCCATACATTTCACAGAAAAATCGATTCGAAGAAAATAACCTTACTACAGCTCAGCCGATTCAGAGTTGTAAAAATCCAAAATCTGCAATTGTGCTCAGAATGCGGTTCTTGATACCTCAAATGATAGGTCACGGGACCTGTAATTGCTATACCATACATTTCGTAGAAAATTCGATTCGAAGAAAATAACCTTACTACAGCTCAGCCGATTCAGAGCTGTAAAAATCCAAAATCTGCAATTGTGCTCCGATTGGGTTTCTTGATACCTCAAATGATAGGTCTCGGGACTTGTAATTGTTAAGCCAAACCGCATTTAAATTGGTTGATTATTTCCATACATTTCACAGAAAAATCGATTCGAAGAAATCACCTTACTACAGCTCAGCCGATTCAGAGCTGTAAAAATCCAAAATCTGCAATTGTGCTCCGATTGGGTTTCTTGATACCTCAAATGATAGGTCTCGGGACTTGTAATTGTTAAGCCAAACCGCATTTAAATTGGTTGATTATTTCCATACATTTCACAGAAAAATCGATTCGAAGAAATCACCTTACTACAGCTCAGCCGATTCAGAGTTGTAAAAATCCAAAATCTGCAATTGTGCTCAGAATGCGGTTCTTGATACCTCAAATGATAGGTCACGGGACCTGTAATTGCTATACCATACATTTCGTAGAAAATTCGATTCGAAGAAAATAACCTTACTACAGCTCAGCCGATTCAGAGCTGTAAAAATCCAAAATCTGCAATTGTGCTCCGATTGGGTTTCTTGATACCTCAAATGATAGGTCTCGGGACTTGTAATTGTTAAGCCAAACCGCATTTAAATTGGTTGATTATTTCCATACATTTCACAGAAAAATCGATTCGAAGAAATCACCTTACTACAGCTCAGCCGATTCAGAGCTGTAAAAATCCAAAATCTGCAATTGTGCTCCGATTGGGTTTCTTGATACCTCAAATGATAGGTCTCGGGACTTGTAATTGTTAAGCCAAACCGCATTTAAATTGGTTGATTATTTCCATACATTTCACAGAAAAATCGATTCGAAGAAAATAACCTTACTACAGCTCAGCCGATTCAGAGTTGTAAAAATCCAAAATCTGCAATTGTGCTCAGAATGCGGTTCTTGATACCTCAAATGATAGGTCACGGGACCTGTAATTGCTATACCATACATTTCGTAGAAAATTCGATTCGAAGAAAATAACCTTACTACAGCTCAGCCGATTCAGAGCTGTAAAAATCCAAAATCTGCAATTGTGCTCCGATTGGGTTTCTTGATACCTCAAATGATAGGTCTCGGGACTTGTAATTGTTAAGCCAAACCGCATTTAAATTGGTTGATTATTTCCATACATTTCACAGAAAAATCGATTCGAAGAAATCACCTTACTACAGCTCAGCCGATTCAGAGCTGTAAAAATCCAAAATCTGCAATTGTGCTCCGATTGGGTTTCTTGATACCTCAAATGATAGGTCTCGGGACTTGTAATTGTTAAGCCAAACCGCATTTAAATTGGTTGATTATTTCCATACATTTCACAGAAAAATCGATTCGAAGAAATCACCTTACTACAGCTCAGCCGATTCAGAGCTGTAAAAATCCAAAATCTGCAATTGTGCTCCGATTGGGTTTCTTGATACCTCAAATGATAGGTCACGGGACCTGTAATTGCTATACCATACATTTCGTAGAAAAATCGATTCGAAGAAATCACCTTACTACAGCTCAGCCGATTCAGAGCTGTAAAAATCCAAAATCTGCAATTGTGCTCCGATTGGGTTTCTTGATACCTCAAATGATAGGTCTCGGGACTTGTAATTGTTAAGCCAAACCGCATTTAAATTGGTTGATTATTTCCATACATTTCACAGAAAAATTGATTCGAAGAAATCACCTTACTATAGCTCAGCCGATTCAGAGTTGTAAAAATCCAAAATCTGCAATTGTGCTCAGAATGCGGTTCTTGATACCTCAAATGATAGGTCACGGGACCTGTAATTGCTATACCATACATTTCGTAGAAAATTCGATTCGAAGAAAATAACCTTACTAAAGCTCAGCCGATTCAGAGCTGTAAAAATCCAAAATCTGCAATTGTGCTCCGATTGGCTTTCTTGATACCTCAAATGATAGGTCTCGGGACTTGTAATTGTTAAGCCAAACCGCATTTAAATTGGTTGATTATTTCCATACATTTCACAGAAAAATCGATTCGAAGAAATCACCTTACTACAGCTCAGCCGATTCAGAGCTGTAAAAATCCAAAATCTGCAATTGTGCTCCGATTGGGTTTCTTGATACCTCAAATGATAGGTCTCGGGACTTGTAATTGTTAAGCCAAACCGCATTTAAATTGGTTGATTATTTCCATACATTTCACAGAAAAATCGATTCGAAGAAAATAACCTTACTACAGCTCAGCCGATTCAGAGTTGTAAAAATCCAAAATCTGCAATTGTGCTCAGAATGCGGTTCTTGATACCTCAAATGATAGGTCACGGGACCTGTAATTGCTATACCATACATTTCGTAGAAAATTCGATTCGAAGAAAATAACCTTACTACAGCTCAGCCGATTCAGAGCTGTAAAAATCCAAAATATGCAATTGTGCTCCGATTGGGTTTCTTGATACCTCAAATGATAGGTCTCGGGACTTGTAATTGTTAAGCCAAACCGCATTTAAATTGGTTGATTATTTCCATACATTTCACAGAAAAATCGATTCGAAGAAATCACCTTACTACAGCCCAGCCGATTCAGAGCTGTAAAAATCCAAAATCTGCAATTGTGCTCCGATTGGGTTTCTTGATACCTCAAATGATAGGTCTCGGGACTTGTAATTGTTAAGCCAAACCGCATTTAAATTGGTTGATTATTTCCATACATTTCACAGAAAAATCGATTCGAAGAAATCACCTTACTACAGCTCAGCCGATTCAGAGCTGTAAAAATCCAAAATCTGCAATTGTGCTCAGAATGCGGTTCTTGATACCTCAAATGATAGGTCACGGGACCTGTAATTGCTATACCATACATTTCGTAGAAAATTCGATTCGAAGAAAATAACCTTACTACAGCTCAGCCGATTCAGAGCTGTAAAAATCCAAAATCTGCAATTGTGCTCCGATTGGGTTTCTTGATACCTCAAATGATAGGTCTCGGGACTTGTAATTGTTAAGCCAAACCGCATTTAAATTGGTTGATTATTTCCATACATTTCACAGAAAAATCGATTCGAAGAAATCACCTTACTACAGCTCAGCCGATTCAGAGCTGTAAAAATCCAAAATCTGCAATTGTGCTCCGATTGGGTTTCTTGATACCTCAAATGATAGGTCACGGGACCTGTAATTGCTATACCATACATTTCGTAGAAAAATCGATTCGAAGAAATCACCTTACTACAGCTCAGCCGATTCAGAGCTGTAAAAATCCAAAATCTGCAATTGTGCTCCGATTGGGTTTCTTGATACCTCAAATGATAGGTCTCGGGACTTGTAATTGTTAAGCCAAACCGCATTTAAATTGGTTGATTATTTCCATACATTTCACAGAAAAATTGATTCGAAGAAATCACCTTACTATAGCTCAGCCGATTCAGAGTTGTAAAAATCCAAAATCTGCAATTGTGCTCAGAATGCGGTTCTTGATACCTCAAATGATAGGTCACGGGACCTGTAATTGCTATACCATACATTTCGTAGAAAATTCGATTCGAAGAAAATAACCTTACTACAGCTCAGCCGATTCAGAGCTGTAAAAATCCAAAATCTGCAATTGTGCTCCGATTGGGTTTCTTGATACCTCAAATGATAGGTCTCGGGACTTGTAATTGTTAAGCCAAACCGCATTTAAATTGGTTGATTATTTCCATACATTTCACAGAAAAATTGATTCGAAGAAATCACCTTACTATAGCTCAGCCGATTCAGAGTTGTAAAAATCCAAAATCTGCAATTGTGCTCAGAATGCGGTTCTTGATACCTCAAATGATAGGTCACGGGACCTGTAATTGCTATACCATACATTTCGTAGAAAATTCGATTCGAAGAAAATAACCTTACTACAGCTCAGCCGATTCAGAGCTGTAAAAATCCAAAATCTGCAATTGTGCTCCGATTGGGTTTCTTGATACCTCAAATGATAGGTCTCGGGACTTGTAATTGTTAAGCCAAACCGCATTTAAATTGGTTGATTATTTCCATACATTTCACAGAAAAATCGATTCGAAGAAATCACCTTACTACAGCTCAGCCGATTCAGAGCTGTAAAAATCCAAAATCTGCAATTGTGCTCCGATTGGGTTTCTTGATACCTCAAATGATAGGTCTCGGGACTTGTAATTGTTAAGCCAAACCGCATTTAAATTGGTTGATTATTTCCATACATTTCACAGAAAAATCGATTCGAAGAAAATAACCTTACTACAGCTCAGCCGATTCAGAGTTGTAAAAATCCAAAATCTGCAATTGTGCTCAGAATGCGGTTCTTGATACCTCAAATGATAGGTCACGGGACCTGTAATTGCTATACCATACATTTCGTAGAAAATTCGATTCGAAGAAAATAACCTTACTACAGCTCAGCCGATTCAGAGCTGTAAAAATCCAAAATCTGCAATTGTGCTCCGATTGGGTTTCTTGATACCTCAAATGATAGGTCTCGGGACTTGTAATTGTTAAGCCAAACCGCATTTAAATTGGTTGATTATTTCCATACATTTCACAGAAAAATCGATTCGAAGAAAATAACCTTACTACAGCTCAGCCGATTCAGAGTTGTAAAAATCCAAAATCTGCAATTGTGCTCAGAATGCGGTTCTTGATACCTCAAATGATAGGTCACGGGACCTGTAATTGCTATACCATACAGTTCGTAGAAAATTCGATTCGAAGAAAATAACCTTACTACAGCTCAGCCGATTCAGAGCTGTAAAAATCCAAAATCTGGAATTGTGCTCCGATTGGGTTTCTTGATACCTCAAATGATAGGTCTCGGGACTTGTAATTGTTAAGCCAAACCGCATTTAAATTGGTTGATTATTTCCATACATTTGACAGAAAAATCGATTCGAAGAAATCACCTTACTATAGCTCAGCCGATTCAGAGTTGTAAAAATCCAAAATCTGCAATTGTGCTCAGAATGCGGTTCTTGATACCTCAAATGATAGGTCACGGGACCTGTAATTGCTATACCATACATTTCGTAGAAAATTCGATTCGAAGAAAATAACCTTACTACAGCTCAGCCGATTCAGAGCTGTAAAAATCCAAAATCTGCAATTGTGCTCCGATTGGGTTTCTTGATACCTCAAATGATAGGTCTCGGGACTTGTAATTGTTAAGCCAAACCGCATTTAAGTTGGTTGATTATTTCCATACATTTCACAGAAAAATCGATTCGAAGAAATCACCTTACTACAGCTCAGCCGATTCAGAGCTGTAAAAATCCAAAATCTGCAATTGTGCTCCGATTGGGTTTCTTGATACCTCAAATGATAGGTCTCGGGACTTGTAATTGTTAAGCCAAACCGCATTTAAATTGGTTGATTATTTCCATACATTTCACAGAAAAATCGATTCGAAGAAAATAACCTTACTACAGCTCAGCCGATTCAGAGTTGTAAAAATCCAAAATCTGCAATTGTGCTCAGAATGCGGTTCTTGATACCTCAAATGATAGGTCACGGGACCTGTAATTGCTATACCATACATTTCGTAGAAAATTCGATTCGAAGAAAATAACCTTACTACAGCTCAGCCGATTCAGAGCTGTAAAAATCCAAAATCTGCAATTGTGCTCCGATTGGGTTTCTTGATACCTCAAATGATAGGTCTCGGGACTTGTAATTGTTAAGCCAAACCGCATTTAAATTGGTTGATTATTTCCATACATTTCACAGAAAAATCGATTCGAAGAAATCACCTTACTACAGCTCAGCCGATTCAGAGCTGTAAAAATCCAAAATCTGCAATTGTGCTCCGATTGGGTTTCTTGATACCTCAAATGATAGGTCACGGGACCTGTAATTGCTATACCATACATTTCGTAGAAAAATCGATTCGAAGAAATCACCTTACTACAGCTCAGCCGATTCAGAGCTGTAAAAATCCAAAATCTGCAATTGTGCTCCGATTGGGTTTCTTGATACCTCAAATGATAGGTCTCGGGACTTGTAATTGTTAAGCCAAACCGCATTTAAATTGGTTGATTATTTCCATACATTTCACAGAAAAATTGATTCGAAGAAATCACCTTACTACAGCTCAGCCGATTCAGAGCTGTAAAAATCCAAAATCTGCAATTGTGCTCCGATTGGGTTTCTTGATACCTCAAATGATAGGTCTCGGGACTTGTAATTGTTAAGCCAAACCGCATTTAAATTGGTTGATTATTTCCATACATTTCACAGAAAAATCGATTCGAAGAAATCACCTTACTACAGCTCAGCCGATTCAGAGCTGTAAAAATCCAAAATCTGCAATTGTGCTCCGATTGGGTTTCTTGATACCTCAAATGATAGGTCTCGGGACTTGTAATTGTTAAGCCAAACCGCATTTAAATTGGTTGATTATTTCCATACATTTCACAGAAAAATTGATTCGAAGAAATCACCTTACTATAGCTCAGCCGATTCAGAGTTGTAAAAATCCAAAATCTGCAATTGTGCTCAGAATGCGGTTCTTGATACCTCAAATGATAGGTCACGGGACCTGTAATTGCTATACCATACATTTCGTAGAAAATTCGATTCGAAGAAAATAACCTTACTACAGCTCAGCCGATTCAGAGCTGTAAAAATCCAAAATCTGCAATTGTGCTCCGATTGGGTTTCTTGATACCTCAAATGATAGGTCACGGGACTTGTAATTGTTAAGCCAAACCGCATTTAAATTGGTTGATTATTTCCATACATTTCACAGAAAAATCGATTCGAAGAAATCACCTTACAACAGCTCAGCCGATTCAGAGCTGTAAAAATCCAAAATCTGCAATTGTGCTCCGATTGGGTTTCTTGATACCTCAAATGATAGGTCTCGGGACTTGTAATTGTTAAGCCAAACCGCATTTAAATTGGTTGATTATTTCCATACATTTCACAGAAAAATCGATTCGAAGAAAATAACCTTACTACAGCTCAGCCGATTCAGAGTTGTAAAAATCCAAAATCTGCAATTGTGCTCAGAATGCGGTTCTTGATACCTCAAATGATAGGTCACGGGACCTGTAATTGCTATACCATACATTTCGTAGAAAATTCGATTCGAAGAAAATAACCTTACTACAGCTCAGCCGATTCAGAGCTGTAAAAATCCAAAATCTGCAATTGTGCTCCGATTGGGTTTCTTGATACCTCAAATGATAGGTCTCGGGACTTGTAATTGTTAAGCCAAACCGCATTTAAATTGGTTGATTATTTCCATACATTTCACAGAAAAATTGATCCGAAGAAATCACCTTACTATAGCTCAGCCGATTCAGAGTTGTAAAAATCCAAAATCTGCAATTGTGCTCAGAATGCGGTTCTTGATACCTCAAATGATAGGTCACGGGACCTGTAATTGCTATACCATACATTTCGTAGAAAAATCGATTCGAAGAAATCACCTTACTACAGCTCAGCCGATTCAGAGCTGTAAAAATCCAAAATCTGCAATTGTGCTCCGATTGGGTTTCTTGATACCTCAAATGATAGGTCTCGGGACTTGTAATTGTTAAGCCAAACCGCATTTAAATTGGTTGATTATTTCCATACATTTCACAGAAAAATTGATTCGAAGAAATCACCTTACTACAGCTCAGCCGATTCAGAGCTGTAAAAATCCAAAATCTGCAATTGTGCTCCGATTGGGTTTCTTGATACCTCAAATGATAGGTCTCGGGACTTGTAATTGTTAAGCCAAACCGCATTTAAATTGGTTGATTATTTCCATACATTTCACAGAAAAATCGATTCGAAGAAATCACCTTACTACAGCTCAGCCGATTCAGAGCTGTAAAAATCCAAAATCTGCAATTGTGCTCCGATTGGGTTTCTTGATACCTCAAATGATAGGTCACGGGACCTGTAATTGCTATACCATACATTTCGTAGAAAATTCGATTCGAAGAAAATAACCTTACTACAGCTCAGCCGATTCAGAGCTGTAAAAATCCAAAATCTGCAATTGTGCTCCGATTGGGTTTCTTGATACCTCAAATGATAGGTCTCGGGACTTGTAATTGTTAAGCCAAACCGCATTTAAATTGGTTGATTATTTCCATACATTTCACAGAAAAATTGATCCGAAGAAATCACCTTACTATAGCTCAGCCGATTCAGAGTTGTAAAAATCCAAAATCTGCAATTGTGCTCAGAATGCGGTTCTTGATACCTCAAATGATAGGTCACGGGACCTGTAATTGCTATACCATACATTTCGTAGAAAAATCGATTCGAAGAAATCACCTTACTACAGCTCAGCCGATTCAGAGCTGTAAAAATCCAAAATCTGCAATTGTGCTCCGATTGGGTTTCTTGATACCTCAAATGATAGGTCTCGGGACTTGTAATTGTTAAGCCAAACCGCATTTAAATTGGTTGATTATTTCCATACATTTCACAGAAAAATTGATTCGAAGAAATCACCTTACTACAGCTCAGCCGATTCAGAGCTGTAAAAATCCAAAATCTGCAATTGTGCTCCGATTGGGTTTCTTGATACCTCAAATGATAGGTCTCGGGACTTGTAATTGTTAAGCCAAACCGCATTTAAATTGGTTGATTATTTCCATACATTTCACAGAAAAATTGATCCGAAGAAATCACCTTACTATAGCTCAGCCGATTCAGAGTTGTAAAAATCCAAAATCTGCAATTGTGCTCAGAATGCGGTTCTTGATACCTCAAATGATAGGTCACGGGACCTGTAATTGCTATACCATACATTTCGTAGAAAAATCGATTCGAAGAAATCACCTTACTACAGCTCAGCCGATTCAGAGCTGTAAAAATCCAAAATCTGCAATTGTGCTCCGATTGGGTTTCTTGATACCTCAAATGATAGGTCTCGGGACTTGTAATTGTTAAGCCAAACCGCATTTAAATTGGTTGATTATTTCCATACATTTCACAGAAAAATTGATTCGAAGAAATCACCTTACTACAGCTCAGCCGATTCAGAGCTGTAAAAATCCAAAATCTGCAATTGTGCTCCGATTGGGTTTCTTGATACCTCAAATGATAGGTCTCGGGACTTGTAATTGTTAAGCCAAACCGCATTTAAATTGGTTGATTATTTCCATACATTTCACAGAAAAATCGATTCGAAGAAATCACCTTACTACAGCTCAGCCGATTCAGAGCTGTAAAAATCCAAAATCTGCAATTGTGCTCCGATTGGGTTTCTTGATACCTCAAATGATAGGTCACGGGACCTGTAATTGCTATACCATACATTTCGTAGAAAATTCGATTCGAAGAAAATAACCTTACTACAGCTCAGCCGATTCAGAGCTGTAAAAATCCAAAATCTGCAATTGTGCTCCGATTGGGTTTCTTGATACCTCAAATGATAGGTCTCGGGACTTGTAATTGTTAAGCCAAACCGCATTTAAATTGGTTGATTATTTCCATACATTTCACAGAAAAATTGATCCGAAGAAATCACCTTACTATAGCTCAGCCGATTCAGAGTTGTAAAAATCCAAAATCTGCAATTGTGCTCAGAATGCGGTTCTTGATACCTCAAATGATAGGTCACGGGACCTGTAATTGCTATACCATACATTTCGTAGAAAAATCGATTCGAAGAAATCACCTTACTACAGCTCAGCCGATTCAGAGCTGTAAAAATCCAAAATCTGCAATTGTGCTCCGATTGGGTTTCTTGATACCTCAAATGATAGGTCTCGGGACTTGTAATTGTTAAGCCAAACCGCATTTAAATTGGTTGATTATTTCCATACATTTCACAGAAAAATTGATTCGAAGAAATCACCTTACTACAGCTCAGCCGATTCAGAGCTGTAAAAATCCAAAATCTGCAATTGTGCTCCGATTGGGTTTCTTGATACCTCAAATGATAGGTCTCGGGACTTGTAATTGTTAAGCCAAACCGCATTTAAATTGGTTGATTATTTCCATACATTTCACAGAAAAATCGATTCGAAGAAATCACCTTACTACAGCTCAGCCGATTCAGAGCTGTAAAAATCCAAAATCTGCAATTGTGCTCCGATTGGGTTTCTTGATACCTCAAATGATAGGTCTCGGGACTTGTAATTGTTAAGCCAAACCGCATTTAAATTGGTTGATTATTTCCATACATTTCACAGAAAAATTGATTCGAAGAAATCACCTTACTACAGCTCAGCCGATTCAGAGCTGTAAAAATCCAAAATCTGCAATTGTGCTCCGATTGGGTTTCTTGATACCTCAAATGATAGGTCTCGGGACTTGTAATTGTTAAGCCAAACCGCATTTAAATTGGTTGATTATTTCCATACATTTCACAGAAAAATTGATTCGAAGAAATCACCTTACTACAGCTCAGCCGATTCAGAGCTGTAAAAATCCAAAATCTGCAATTGTGCTCCGATTGGGTTTCTTGATACCTCAAATGATAGGTCTCGGGACTTGTAATTGTTAAGCCAAACCGCATTTAAATTGGTTGATTATTTCCATACATTTCACAGAAAAATCGATTCGAAGAAATCACCTTACTACAGCTCAGCCGATTCAGAGCTGTAAAAATCCAAAATCTGCAATTGTGCTCCGATTGGGTTTCTTGATACCTCAAATGATAGGTCACGGGACCTGCAATTGCTATACCATACATTTCGTAGAAAAATCGATTCGAAGAAATCACCTTACTACAGCTCAGCCGATTCAGAGCTGTAAAAATCCAAAATCTGCAATTGTGCTCCGATTGGGTTTCTTGATACCTCAAATGATAGGTCTCGGGACTTGTAATTGTTAAGCCAAACCGCATTTAAATTGGTTGATTATTTCCATACATTTCACAGAAAAATTGATTCGAAGAAATCACCTTACTACAGCTCAGCCGATTCAGAGCTGTAAAAATCCAAAATCTGCAATTGTGCTCCGATTGGGTTTCTTGATACCTCAAATGATAGGTCTCGGGACTTGTAATTGTTAAGCCAAACCGCATTTAAATTGGTTGATTATTTCCATACATTTCACAGAAAAATTGATCCGAAGAAATCACCTTACTATAGCTCAGCCGATTCAGAGTTGTAAAAATCCAAAATCTGCAATTGTGCTCAGAATGCGGTTCTTGATACCTCAAATGATAGGTCACGGGACCTGTAATTGCTATACCATACATTTCGTAGAAAAATCGATTCGAAGAAATCACCTTACTACAGCTCAGCCGATTCAGAGCTGTAAAAATCCAAAATCTGCAATTGTGCTCCGATTGGGTTTCTTGATACCTCAAATGATAGGTCTCGGGACTTGTAATTGTTAAGCCAAACCGCATTTAAATTGGTTGATTATTTCCATACATTTCACAGAAAAATTGATTCGAAGAAATCACCTTACTACAGCTCAGCCGATTCAGAGCTGTAAAAATCCAAAATCTGCAATTGTGCTCCGATTGGGTTTCTTGATACCTCAAATGATAGGTCTCGGGACTTGTAATTGTTAAGCCAAACCGCATTTAAATTGGTTGATTATTTCCATACATTTCACAGAAAAATTGATCCGAAGAAATCACCTTACTATAGCTCAGCCGATTCAGAGTTGTAAAAATCCAAAATCTGCAATTGTGCTCAGAATGCGGTTCTTGATACCTCAAATGATAGGTCACGGGACCTGTAATTGCTATACCATACATTTCGTAGAAAAATCGATTCGAAGAAATCACCTTACTACAGCTCAGCCGATTCAGAGCTGTAAAAATCCAAAATCTGCAATTGTGCTCCGATTGGGTTTCTTGATACCTCAAATGATAGGTCTCGGGACTTGTAATTGTTAAGCCAAACCGCATTTAAATTGGTTGATTATTTCCATACATTTCACAGAAAAATTGATTCGAAGAAATCACCTTACTACAGCTCAGCCGATTCAGAGCTGTAAAAATCCAAAATCTGCAATTGTGCTCCGATTGGGTTTCTTGATACCTCAAATGATAGGTCTCGGGACTTGTAATTGTTAAGCCAAACCGCATTTAAATTGGTTGATTATTTCCATACATTTCACAGAAAAATCGATTCGAAGAAATCACCTTACTACAGCTCAGCCGATTCAGAGCTGTAAAAATCCAAAATCTGCAATTGTGCTCCGATTGGGTTTCTTGATACCTCAAATGATAGGTCACGGGACCTGTAATTGCTATACCATACATTTCGTAGAAAATTCGATTCGAAGAAAATAACCTTACTACAGCTCAGCCGATTCAGAGCTGTAAAAATCCAAAATCTGCAATTGTGCTCCGATTGGGTTTCTTGATACCTCAAATGATAGGTCTCGGGACTTGTAATTGTTAAGCCAAACCGCATTTAAATTGGTTGATTATTTCCATACATTTCACAGAAAAATTGATCCGAAGAAATCACCTTACTATAGCTCAGCCGATTCAGAGTTGTAAAAATCCAAAATCTGCAATTGTGCTCAGAATGCGGTTCTTGATACCTCAAATGATAGGTCACGGGACCTGTAATTGCTATACCATACATTTCGTAGAAAATTCGATTCGAAGAAAATAACCTTACTACAGCTCAGCCGATTCAGAGCTGTAAAAATCCAAAATCTGCAATTGTGCTCCGATTGGGTTTCTTGATACCTCAAATGATAGGTCTCGGGACTTGTAATTGTTAAGCCAAACCGCATTTAAATTGGTTGATTATTTCCATACATTTCACAGAAAAATTGATCCGAAGAAATCACCTTACTATAGCTCAGCCGATTCAGAGTTGTAAAAATCCAAAATCTGCAATTGTGCTCAGAATGCGGTTCTTGATACCTCAAATGATAGGTCACGGGACCTGTAATTGCTATACCATACATTTCGTAGAAAAATCGATTCGAAGAAATCACCTTACTACAGCTCAGCCGATTCAGAGCTGTAAAAATCCAAAATCTGCAATTGTGCTCCGATTGGGTTTCTTGATACCTCAAATGATAGGTCTCGGGACTTGTAATTGTTAAGCCAAACCGCATTTAAATTGGTTGATTATTTCCATACATTTCACAGAAAAATTGATTCGAAGAAATCACCTTACTACAGCTCAGCCGATTCAGAGCTGTAAAAATCCAAAATCTGCAATTGTGCTCCGATTGGGTTTCTTGATACCTCAAATGATAGGTCTCGGGACTTGTAATTGTTAAGCCAAACCGCATTTAAATTGGTTGATTATTTCCATACATTTCACAGAAAAATTGATCCGAAGAAATCACCTTACTATAGCTCAGCCGATTCAGAGTTGTAAAAATCCAAAATCTGCAATTGTGCTCAGAATGCGGTTCTTGATACCTCAAATGATAGGTCACGGGACCTGTAATTGCTATACCATACATTTCGTAGAAAAATCGATTCGAAGAAATCACCTTACTACAGCTCAGCCGATTCAGAGCTGTAAAAATCCAAAATCTGCAATTGTGCTCCGATTGGGTTTCTTGATACCTCAAATGATAGGTCTCGGGACTTGTAATTGTTAAGCCAAACCGCATTTAAATTGGTTGATTATTTCCATACATTTCACAGAAAAATTGATTCGAAGAAATCACCTTACTACAGCTCAGCCGATTCAGAGCTGTAAAAATCCAAAATCTGCAATTGTGCTCCGATTGGGTTTCTTGATACCTCAAATGATAGGTCTCGGGACTTGTAATTGTTAAGCCAAACCGCATTTAAATTGGTTGATTATTTCCATACATTTCACAGAAAAATCGATTCGAAGAAATCACCTTACTACAGCTCAGCCGATTCAGAGCTGTAAAAATCCAAAATCTGCAATTGTGCTCCGATTGGGTTTCTTGATACCTCAAATGATAGGTCACGGGACCTGTAATTGCTATACCATACATTTCGTAGAAAATTCGATTCGAAGAAAATAACCTTACTACAGCTCAGCCGATTCAGAGCTGTAAAAATCCAAAATCTGCAATTGTGCTCCGATTGGGTTTCTTGATACCTCAAATGATAGGTCTCGGGACTTGTAATTGTTAAGCCAAACCGCATTTAAATTGGTTGATTATTTCCATACATTTCACAGAAAAATTGATCCGAAGAAATCACCTTACTATAGCTCAGCCGATTCAGAGTTGTAAAAATCCAAAATCTGCAATTGTGCTCAGAATGCGGTTCTTGATACCTCAAATGATAGGTCACGGGACCTGTAATTGCTATACCATACATTTCGTAGAAAAATCGATTCGAAGAAATCACCTTACTACAGCTCAGCCGATTCAGAGCTGTAAAAATCCAAAATCTGCAATTGTGCTCCGATTGGGTTTCTTGATACCTCAAATGATAGGTCTCGGGACTTGTAATTGTTAAGCCAAACCGCATTTAAATTGGTTGATTATTTCCATACATTTCACAGAAAAATTGATTCGAAGAAATCACCTTACTACAGCTCAGCCGATTCAGAGCTGTAAAAATCCAAAATCTGCAATTGTGCTCCGATTGGGTTTCTTGATACCTCAAATGATAGGTCTCGGGACTTGTAATTGTTAAGCCAAACCGCATTTAAATTGGTTGATTATTTCCATACATTTCACAGAAAAATCGATTCGAAGAAATCACCTTACTACAGCTCAGCCGATTCAGAGCTGTAAAAATCCAAAATCTGCAATTGTGCTCCGATTGGGTTTCTTGATACCTCAAATGATAGGTCTCGGGACTTGTAATTGTTAAGCCAAACCGCATTTAAATTGGTTGATTATTTCCATACATTTCACAGAAAAATTGATTCGAAGAAATCACCTTACTACAGCTCAGCCGATTCAGAGCTGTAAAAATCCAAAATCTGCAATTGTGCTCCGATTGGGTTTCTTGATACCTCAAATGATAGGTCTCGGGACTTGTAATTGTTAAGCCAAACCGCATTTAAATTGGTTGATTATTTCCATACATTTCACAGAAAAATTGATTCGAAGAAATCACCTTACTACAGCTCAGCCGATTCAGAGCTGTAAAAATCCAAAATCTGCAATTGTGCTCCGATTGGGTTTCTTGATACCTCAAATGATAGGTCTCGGGACTTGTAATTGTTAAGCCAAACCGCATTTAAATTGGTTGATTATTTCCATACATTTCACAGAAAAATCGATTCGAAGAAATCACCTTACTACAGCTCAGCCGATTCAGAGCTGTAAAAATCCAAAATCTGCAATTGTGCTCCGATTGGGTTTCTTGATACCTCAAATGATAGGTCACGGGACCTGTAATTGCTATACCATACATTTCGTAGAAAAATCGATTCGAAGAAATCACCTTACTACAGCTCAGCCGATTCAGAGCTGTAAAAATCCAAAATCTGCAATTGTGCTCCGATTGGGTTTCTTGATACCTCAAATGATAGGTCTCGGGACTTGTAATTGTTAAGCCAAACCGCATTTAAATTGGTTGATTATTTCCATACATTTCACAGAAAAATTGATTCGAAGAAATCACCTTACTACAGCTCAGCCGATTCAGAGCTGTAAAAATCCAAAATCTGCAATTGTGCTCCGATTGGGTTTCTTGATACCTCAAATGATAGGTCTCGGGACTTGTAATTGTTAAGCCAAACCGCATTTAAATTGGTTGATTATTTCCATACATTTCACAGAAAAATCGATTCGAAGAAATCACCTTACTACAGCTCAGCCGATTCAGAGCTGTAAAAATCCAAAATCTGCAATTGTGCTCCGATTGGGTTTCTTGATACCTCAAATGATAGGTCTCGGGACTTGTAATTGTTAAGCCAAACCGCATTTAAATTGGTTGATTATTTCCATACATTTCACAGAAAAATTGATTCGAAGAAATCACCTTACTATAGCTCAGCCGATTCAGAGTTGTAAAAATCCAAAATCTGCAATTGTGCTCAGAATGCGGTTCTTGATACCTCAAATGATAGGTCACGGGACCTGTAATTGCTATACCATACATTTCGTAGAAAATTCGATTCGAAGAAAATAACCTTACTACAGCTCAGCCGATTCAGAGCTGTAAAAATCCAAAATCTGCAATTGTGCTCCGATTGGGTTTCTTGATACCTCAAATGATAGGTCACGGGACTTGTAATTGTTAAGCCAAACCGCATTTAAATTGGTTGATTATTTCCATACATTTCACAGAAAAATCGATTCGAAGAAATCACCTTACAACAGCTCAGCCGATTCAGAGCTGTAAAAATCCAAAATCTGCAATTGTGCTCCGATTGGGTTTCTTGATACCTCAAATGATAGGTCTCGGGACTTGTAATTGTTAAGCCAAACCGCATTTAAATTGGTTGATTATTTCCATACATTTCACAGAAAAATCGATTCGAAGAAAATAACCTTACTACAGCTCAGCCGATTCAGAGTTGTAAAAATCCAAAATCTGCAATTGTGCTCAGAATGCGGTTCTTGATACCTCAAATGATAGGTCACGGGACCTGTAATTGCTATACCATACATTTCGTAGAAAATTCGATTCGAAGAAAATAACCTTACTACAGCTCAGCCGATTCAGAGCTGTAAAAATCCAAAATCTGCAATTGTGCTCCGATTGGGTTTCTTGATACCTCAAATGATAGGTCTCGGGACTTGTAATTGTTAAGCCAAACCGCATTTAAATTGGTTGATTATTTCCATACATTTCACAGAAAAATCGATTCGAAGAAATCACCTTACTACAGCTCAGCCGATTCAGAGCTGTAAAAATCCAAAATCTGCAATTGTGCTCCGATTGGGTTTCTTGATACCTCAAATGATAGGTCACGGGACCTGTAATTGCTATACCATACATTTCGTAGAAAATTCGATTCGAAGAAAATAACCTTACTACAGCTCAGCCGATTCAGAGCTGTAAAAATCCAAAATCTGCAATTGTGCTCCGATTGGGTTTCTTGATACCTCAAATGATAGGTCTCGGGACTTGTAATTGTTAAGCCAAACCGCATTTAAATTGGTTGATTATTTCCATACATTTCACAGAAAAATCGATTCGAAGAAATCACCTTACTACAGCTCAGCCGATTCAGAGCTGTAAAAATCCAAAATCTGCAATTGTGCTCCGATTGGGTTTCTTGATACCTCAAATGATAGGTCACGGGACCTGTAATTGCTATACCATACATTTCGTAGAAAATTCGATTCGAAGAAAATAACCTTACTACAGCTCAGCCGATTCAGAGCTGTAAAAATCCAAAATCTGCAATTGTGCTCCGATTGGGTTTCTTGATACCTCAAATGATAGGTCTCGGGACTTGTAATTGTTAAGCCAAACCGCATTTAAATTGGTTGATTATTTCCATACATTTCACAGAAAAATTGATTCGAAGAAATCACCTTACTATAGCTCAGCCGATTCAGAGTTGTAAAAATCCAAAATCTGCAATTGTGCTCAGAATGCGGTTCTTGATACCTCAAATGATAGGTCACGGGACCTGTAATTGCTATACCATACATTTCGTAGAAAATTCGATTCGAAGAAAATAACCTTACTACAGCTCAGCCGATTCAGAGCTGTAAAAATCCAAAATCTGCAATTGTGCTCCGATTGGGTTTCTTGATACCTCAAATGATAGGTCTCGGGACTTGTAATTGTTAAGCCAAACCGCATTTAAATTGGTTGATTATTTCCATACATTTCACAGAAAAATTGATTCGAAGAAATCACCTTACTATAGCTCAGCCGATTCAGAGTTGTAAAAATCCAAAATCTGCAATTGTGCTCAGAATGCGGTTCTTGATACCTCAAATGATAGGTCACGGGACCTGTAATTGCTATACCATACATTTCGTAGAAAATTCGATTCGAAGAAAATAACCTTACTACAGCTCAGCCGATTCAGAGCTGTAAAAATCCAAAATCTGCAATTGTGCTCCGATTGGGTTTCTTGATACCTCAAATGATAGGTCTCGGGACTTGTAATTGTTAAGCCAAACCGCATTTAAATTGGTTGATTATTTCCATACATTTCACAGAAAAATCGATTCGAAGAAAATAACCTTACTACAGCTCAGCCGATTCAGAGTTGTAAAAATCCAAAATCTGCAATTGTGCTCAGAATGCGGTTCTTGATACCTCAAATGATAGGTCACGGGACCTGTAATTGCTATACCATACATTTCGTAGAAAATTCGATTCGAAGAAAATAACCTTACTACAGCTCAGCCGATTCAGAGCTGTAAAAATCCAAAATCTGCAATTGTGCTCCGATTGGGTTTCTTGATACCTCAAATGATAGGTCTCGGGACTTGTAATTGTTAAGCCAAACCGCATTTAAATTGGTTGATTATTTCCATACATTTCACAGAAAAATCGATTCGAAGAAATCACCTTACTACAGCTCAGCCGATTCAGAGCTGTAAAAATCCAAAATCTGCAATTGTGCTCAGAATGCGGTTCTTGATACCTCAAATGATAGGTCACGGGACCTGTAATTGCTATACCATACATTTCGTAGAAAATTCGATTCGAAGAAAATAACCTTACTACAGCTCAGCCGATTCAGAGCTGTAAAAATCCAAAATCTGCAATTGTGCTCCGATTGGGTTTCTTGATACCTCAAATGATAGGTCTCGGGACTTGTAATTGTTAAGCCAAACCGCATTTAAATTGGTTGATTATTTCCATACATTTCACAGAAAAATCGATTCGAAGAAATCACCTTACTACAGCTCAGCCGATTCAGAGCTGTAAAAATCCAAAATCTGCAATTGTGCTCAGAATGCGGTTCTTGATACCTCAAATGATAGGTCACGGGACCTGTAATTGCTATACCATACATTTCGTAGAAAATTCGATTCGAAGAAAATAACCTTACTACAGCTCAGCCGATTCAGAGCTGTAAAAATCCAAAATCTGCAATTGTGCTCCGATTGGGTTTCTTGATACCTCAAATGATAGGTCTCGGGACTTGTAATTGTTAAGCCAAACCGCATTTAAATTGGTTGATTATTTCCATACATTTCACAGAAAAATTGATTCGAAGAAATCACCTTACTATAGCTCAGCCGATTCAGAGTTGTAAAAATCCAAAATCTGCAATTGTGCTCAGAATGCGGTTCTTGATACCTCAAATGATAGGTCACGGGACCTGTAATTGCTATACCATACATTTCGTAGAAAATTCGATTCGAAGAAAATAACCTTACTACAGCTCAGCCGATTCAGAGCTGTAAAAATCCAAAATCTGCAATTGTGCTCCGATTGGGTTTCTTGATACCTCAAATGATAGGTCTCGGGACTTGTAATTGTTAAGCCAAACCGCATTTAAATTGGTTGATTATTTCCATACATTTCACAGAAAAATCGAATCGAAGAAATCACCTTACTACAGCTCAGCCGATTCAGAGCTGTAAAAATCCAAAATCTGCAATTGTGCTCCGATTGGGTTTCTTGATACCTCAAATGATAGGTCTCGGGACTTGTAATTGTTAAGCCAAACCGCATTTAAATTGGTTGATTATTTCCATACATTTCACAGAAAAATCGATTCGAAGAAATCACCTTACTACAGCTCAGCCGATTCAGAGCTGTAAAAATCCAAAATCTGCAATTGTGCTCAGAATGCGGTTCTTGATACCTCAAATGATAGGTCACGGGACCTGTAATTGCTATACCATACATTTCGTAGAAAATTCGATTCGAAGAAAATAACCTTACTACAGCTCAGCCGATTCAGAGCTGTAAAAATCCAAAATCTGCAATTGTGCTCCGATTGGGTTTCTGGATACCTCAAATGATAGGTCTCGGGACTTGTAATTGTTAAGCCAAACCGCATTTAAATTGGTTGATTATTTCCATACATTTCACAGAAAAATCGATTCGAAGAAATCACCTTACTACAGCTCAGCCGATTCAGAGCTGTAAAAATCCAAAATCTGCAATTGTGCTCCGATTGGGTTTCTTGATACCTCAAATGATAGGTCTCGGGACTTGTAATTGTTAAGCCAAACCGCATTTAAAATGGTTGATTATTTCCATACATTTCACAGAAAAATCGATTCGAAGAAATCACCTTACTACAGCTCAGCCGATTCAGAGCTGTAAAAATCCAAAATCTGCAATTGTGCTCCGATTGGGTTTCTTGATACCTCAAATGATAGGTCTCGGGACTTGTAATTGTTAAGCCAAACCGCATTTAAATTGGTTGATTATTTCCATACATTTCACAGAAAAATCGATTCGAAGAAAATAACCTTACTACAGCTCAGCCGATTCAGAGTTGTAAAAATCCAAAATCTGCAATTGTGCTCAGAATGCGGTTCTTGATACCTCAAATGATAGGTCACGGGACCTGTAATTGCTATACCATACATTTCGTAGAAAATTCGATTCGAAGAAAATAACCTTACTACAGCTCAGCCGATTCAGAGCTGTAAAAATCCAAAATCTGCAATTGTGCTCCGATTGGGTTTCTTGATACCTCAAATGATAGGTCTCGGGACTTGTAATTGTTAAGCCAAACCGCATTTAAATTGGTTGATTATTTCCATACATTTCACAGAAAAATCGATTCGAAGAAATCACCTTACTACAGCTCAGCCGATTCAGAGCTGTAAAAATCCAAAATCTGCAATTGTGCTCAGAATGCGGTTCTTGATACCTCAAATGATAGGTCACGGGACCTGTAATTGCTATACCATACATTTCGTAGAAAATTCGATTCGAAGAAAATAACCTTACTACAGCTCAGCCGATTCAGAGCTGTAAAAATCCAAAATCTGCAATTGTGCTCCGATTGGGTTTCTTGATACCTCAAATGATAGGTCTCGGGACTTGTAATTGTTAAGCCAAACCGCATTTAAATTGGTTGATTATTTCCATACATTTCACAGAAAAATCGATTCGAAGAAATCACCTTACTACAGCTCAGCCGATTCAGAGCTGTAAAAATCCAAAATCTGCAATTGTGCTCAGAATGCGGTTCTTGATACCTCAAATGATAGGTCACGGGACCTGTAATTGCTATACCATACATTTCGTAGAAAATTCGATTCGAAGAAAATAACCTTAAAACAGCTCAGCCGATTCAGAGCTGTAAAAATCCAAAATCTGCAATTGTGCTCCGATTGGGTTTCTTGATACCTCAAATGATAGGTCTCGGGACTTGTAATTGTTAAGCCAAACCGCATTTAAATTGGTTGATTATTTCCATACATTTCACAGAAAAATTGATTCGAAGAAATCACCTTACTATAGCTCAGCCGATTCAGAGTTGTAAAAATCCAAAATCTGCAATTGTGCTCAGAATGCGGTTCTTGATACCTCAAATGATAGGTCACGGGACCTGTAATTGCTATACCATACATTTCGTAGAAAATTCGATTCGAAGAAAATAACCTTACTACAGCTCAGCCGATTCAGAGCTGTAAAAATCCAAAATCTGCAATTGTGCTCCGATTGGGTTTCTTGATACCTCAAATGATAGGTCTCGGGACTTGTAATTGTTAAGCCAAACCGCATTTAAATTGGTTGATTATTTCCATACATTTCACAGAAAAATCGAATCGAAGAAATCACCTTACTACAGCTCAGCCGATTCAGAGCTGTAAAAATCCAAAATCTGCAATTGTGCTCCGATTGGGTTTCTTGATACCTCAAATGATAGGTCTCGGGACTTGTAATTGTTAAGCCAAACCGCATTTAAATTGGTTGATTATTTCCATACATTTCACAGAAAAATCGATTCGAAGAAAATAACCTTACTACAGCTCAGCCGATTCAGAGTTGTAAAAATCCAAAATCTGCAATTGTGCTCAGAATGCGGTTCTTGATACCTCAAATGATAGGTCACGGGACCTGTAATTGCTATACCATACATTTCGTAGAAAATTCGATTCGAAGAAAATAACCTTACTACAGCTCAGCCGATTCAGAGCTGTAAAAATCCAAAATCTGCAATTGTGCTCCGATTGGGTTTCTTGATACCTCAAATGATAGGTCTCGGGACTTGTAATTGTTAAGCCAAACCGCATTTAAATTGGTTGATTATTTCCATACATTTCACAGAAAAATCGATTCGAAGAAATCACCTTACTACAGCTCAGCCGATTCAGAGCTGTAAAAATCCAAAATCTGCAATTGTGCTCAGAATGCGGTTCTTGATACCTCAAATGATAGGTCACGGGACCTGTAATTGCTATACCATACATTTCGTAGAAAATTCGATTCGAAGAAAATAACCTTACTACAGCTCAGCCGATTCAGAGCTGTAAAAATCCAAAATCTGCAATTGTGCTCCGATTGGGTTTCTTGATACCTCAAATGATAGGTCTCGGGACTTGTAATTGTTAAGCCAAACCGCATTTAAATTGGTTGATTATTTCCATACATTTCACAGAAAAATCGATTCGAAGAAATCACCTTACTACAGCTCAGCCGATTCAGAGCTGTAAAAATCCAAAATCTGCAATTGTGCTCAGAATGCGGTTCTTGATACCTCAAATGATAGGTCACGGGACCTGTAATTGCTATACCATACATTTCGTAGAAAATTCGATTCGAAGAAAATAACCTTACTACAGCTCAGCCGATTCAGAGCTGTAAAAATCCAAAATCTGCAATTGTGCTCCGATTGGGTTTCTTGATACCTCAAATGATAGGTCTCGGGACTTGTAATTGTTAAGCCAAACCGCATTTAAATTGGTTGATTATTTCCATACATTTCACAGAAAAATTGATTCGAAGAAATCACCTTACTATAGCTCAGCCGATTCAGAGTTGTAAAAATCCAAAATCTGCAATTGTGCTCAGAATGCGGTTCTTGATACCTCAAATGATAGGTCACGGGACCTGTAATTGCTTTACCATACATTTCGTAGAAAATTCGATTCGAAGAAAATAACCTTACTACAGCTCAGCCGATTCAGAGCTGTAAAAATCCAAAATCTGCAATTGTGCTCCGATTGGGTTTCTTGATACCTCAAATGATAGGTCTCGGGACTTGTAATTGTTAAGCCAAACCGCATTTAAATTGGTTGATTATTTCCATACATTTCACAGAAAAATCGAATCGAAGAAATCACCTTACTACAGCTCAGCCGATTCAGAGCTGTAAAAATCCAAAATCTGCAATTGTGCTCCGATTGGGTTTCTTGATACCTCAAATGATAGGTCTCGGGACTTGTAATTGTTAAGCCAAACCGCATTTAAATTGGTTGATTATTTCCATACATTTCACAGAAAAATCGATTCGAAGAAATCACCTTACTACAGCTCAGCCGATTCAGAGCTGTAAAAATCCAAAATCTGCAATTGTGCTCAGAATGCGGTTCTTGATACCTCAAATGATAGGTCACGGGACCTGTAATTGCTATACCATACATTTCGTAGAAAATTCGATTCGAAGAAAATAACCTTACTACAGCTCAGCCGATTCAGAGCTGTAAAAATCCAAAATCTGCAATTGTGCTCCGATTGGGTTTCTGGATACCTCAAATGATAGGTCTCGGGACTTGTAATTGTTAAGCCAAACCGCATTTAAATTGGTTGATTATTTCCATACATTTCACAGAAAAATCGATTCGAAGAAATCACCTTACTACAGCTCAGCCGATTCAGAGCTGTAAAAATCCAAAATCTGCAATTGTGCTCCGATTGGGTTTCTTGATACCTCAAATGATAGGTCTCGGGACTTGTAATTGTTAAGCCAAACCGCATTTAAAATGGTTGATTATTTCCATACATTTCACAGAAAAATCGATTCGAAGAAATCACCTTACTACAGCTCAGCCGATTCAGAGCTGTAAAAATCCAAAATCTGCAATTGTGCTCCGATTGGGTTTCTTGATACCTCAAATGATAGGTCTCGGGACTTGTAATTGTTAAGCCAAACCGCATTTAAATTGGTTGATTATTTCCATACATTTCACAGAAAAATCGATTCGAAGAAATCACCTTACTACAGCTCAGCCGATTCAGAGCTGTAAAAATCCAAAATCTGCAATTGTGCTCAGAATGCGGTTCTTGATACCTCAAATGATAGGTCACGGGACCTGTAATTGCTATACCATACATTTCGTAGAAAATTCGATTCGAAGAAAATAACCTTACTACAGCTCAGCCGATTCAGAGCTGTAAAAATCCAAAATCTGCAATTGTGCTCCGATTGGGTTTCTTGATACCTCAAATGATAGGTCTCGGGACTTGTAATTGTTAAGCCACACCGCATTTAAATTGGTTGATTATTTCCATACATTTCACAGAAAAATCGATTCGAAGAAATCACCTTACTACAGCTCAGCCGATTCAGAGCTGTAAAAATCCAAAATCTGCAATTGTGCTCCGATTGGGTTTCTTGATACCTCAAATGATAGGTCTCGGGACTTGTAATTGTTAAGCCAAACCGCATTTAAATTGGTTGATTATTTCCATACATTTCACAGAAAAATCGATTCGAAGAAATCACCTTACTACAGCTCAGCCGATTCAGAGCTGTAAAAATCCAAAATCTGCAATTGTGCTCCGATTGGGTTTCTTGATACCTCAAATGATAGGTCTCGGGACTTGTAATTGTTAAGCCAAACCGCATTTAAATTGGTTGATTATTTCCATACATTTCACAGAAAAATCGATTCGAAGAAATCACCTTACTACAGCTCAGCCGATTCAGAGCTGTAAAAATCCAAAATCTGCAATTGTGCTCAGAATGCGGTTCTTGATACCTCAAATGATAGGTCACGGGACCTGTAATTGCTATACCATACATTTCGTAGAAAATTCGATTCGAAGAAAATAACCTTACTACAGCTCAGCCGATTCAGAGCTGTAAAAATCCAAAATCTGCAATTGTGCTCCGATTGGGTTTCTTGATACCTCAAATGATAGGTCTCGGGACTTGTAATTGTTAAGCCAAACCGCATTTAAATTGGTTGATTATTTCCATACATTTCACAGAAAAATCGATTCGAAGAAATCACCTTACTACAGCTCAGCCGATTCAGAGCTGTAAAAATCCAAAATCTGCAATTGTGCTCAGAATGCGGTTCTTGATACCTCAAATGATAGGTCACGGGACCTGTAATTGCTATACCATACATTTCGTAGAAAATTCGATTCGAAGAAAATAACCTTACTACAGCTCAGCCGATTCAGAGCTGTAAAAATCCAAAATCTGCAATTGTGCTCCGATTGGGTTTCTTGATACCTCAAATGATAGGTCTCGGGACTTGTAATTGTTAAGCCAAACCGCATTTAAATTGGTTGATTATTTCCATACATTTCACAGAAAAATCGATTCGAAGAAAATAACCTTACTCGGCTCAGCCGATTCAGAGTTGTAAAAATCCAAAATCTGCAATTGTGCTCAGAATGCGGTTCTTGATACCTCAAATGATAGGTCACGGGACCTGTAATTGCTATACCATACATTTCGTAGAAAATTCGATTCGAAGAAAATAACCTTACTACAGCTCAGCCGATTCAGAGCTGTAAAAATCCAAAATCTGCAATTGTGCTCCGATTGGGTTTCTTGATACCTCAAATGATAGGTCTCGGGACTTGTAATTGTTAAGCCAAACCGCATTTAAATTGGTTGATTATGTCCATACATTTCACAGAAAAATCGATTCGAAGAAATCACCTTACTACAGCTCAGCCGATTCAGAGCTGTAAAAATCCAAAATCTGCAATTGTGCTCAGAATGCGGTTCTTGATACCTCAAATGATAGGTCACGGGACCTGTAATTGCTATACCATACATTTCGTAGAAAATTCGATTCGAAGAAAATAACCTTACTACAGCTCAGCCGATTCAGAGCTGTAAAAATCCAAAATCTGCAATTGTGCTCCGATTGGGTTTCTTGATACCTCAAATGATAGGTCTCGGGACTTGTAATTGTTAAGCCAAACCGCATTTAAATTGGTTGATTATTTCCATACATTTCACAGAAAAATCGATTCGAAGAAATCACCTTACTACAGCTCAGCCGATTCAGAGCTGTAAAAATCCAAAATCTGCAATTGTGCTCCGATTGGGTTTCTTGATACCTCAAATGATAGGTCTCGGGACTTGTAATTGTTAAGCCAAACCGCATTTAAATTGGTTGATTATTTCCATACATTTCACAGAAAAATCGATTCGAAGAAATCACCTTACTACAGCTCAGCCGATTCAGAGCTGTAAAAATCCAAAATCTGCAATTGTGCTCAGAATGCGGTTCTTGATACCTCAAATGATAGGTCACGGGACCTGTAATTGCTATACCATACATTTCGTAGAAAATTCGATTCGAAGAAAATAACCTTACTACAGCTCAGCCGATTCAGAGCTGTAAAAATCCAAAATCTGCAATTGTGCTCCGATTGGGTTTCTTGATACCTCAAATGATAGGTCTCGGGACTTGTAATTGTTAAGCCAAACCGCATTTAAATTGGTTGATTATTTCCATACATTTCACAGAAAAATCGATTCGAAGAAATCACCTTACTACAGCTCAGCCGATTCAGAGCTGTAAAAATCCAAAATCTGCAATTGTGCTCCGATTGGGTTTCTTGATACCTCAAATGATAGGTCTCGGGACTTGTAATTGTTAAGCCAAACCGCATTTAAATTGGTTGATTATTTCCATACATTTCACAGAAAAATCGATTCGAAGAAATCACCTTACTACAGCTCAGCCGATTCAGAGCTGTAAAAATCCAAAATCTGCAATTGTGCTCAGAATGCGGTTCTTGATACCTCAAATGATAGGTCACGGGACCTGTAATTGCTATACCATACATTTCGTAGAAAATTCGATTCGAAGAAAATAACCTTACTACAGCTCAGCCGATTCAGAGCTGTAAAAATCCAAAATCTGCAATTGTGCTCCGATTGGGTTTCTTGATACCTCAAATGATAGGTCTCGGGACTTGTAATTGTTAAGCCAAACCGCATTTAAATTGGTTGATTATTTCCATACATTTCACAGAAAAATCGATTCGAAGAAAATAACCTTACTACAGCTCAGCCGATTCAGAGTTGTAAAAATCCAAAATCTGCAATTGTGCTCAGAATGCGGTTCTTGATACCTCAAATGATAGGTCACGGGACCTGTAATTGCTATACCATACATTTCGTAGAAAATTCGATTCGAAGAAAATAACCTTACTACAGCTCAGCCGATTCAGAGCTGTAAAAATCCAAAATCTGCAATTGTGCTCCGATTGGGTTTCTTGATACCTCAAATGATAGGTCTCGGGACTTGTAATTGTTAAGCCAAACCGCATTTAAATTGGTTGATTATTTCCATACATTTCACAGAAAAATCGATTCGAAGAAATCACCTTACTACAGCTCAGCCGATTCAGAGCTGTAAAAATCCAAAATCTGCAATTGTGCTCCGATTGGGTTTCTTGATACCTCAAATGATAGGTCTCGGGACTTGTAATTGTTAAGCCAAACCGCATTTAAATTGGTTGATTATTTCCATACATTTCACAGAAAAATCGATTCGAAGAAATCACCTTACTACAGCTCAGCCGATTCAGAGCTGTAAAAATCCAAAATCTGCAATTGTGCTCCGATTGGGTTTCTTGATACCTCAAATGATAGGTCTCGGGACTTGTAATTGTTAAGCCAAACCGCATTTAAATTGGTTGATTATTTCCATACATTTCACAGAAAAATCGATTCGAAGAAATCACCTTACTATACAGCTCAGCCGATTCAGAGCTGTAAAAATCCAAAATCTGCAATTGTGCTCAGAATGCGGTTCTTGATACCTCAAATGATAGGTCACGGGACCTGTAATTGCTATACCATACATTTCGTAGAAAATTCGATTCGAAGAAAATAACCTTACTACAGCTCAGCCGATTCAGAGCTGTAAAAATCCAAAATCTGCAATTGTGCTCCGATTGGGTTTCTTGATACCTCAAATGATAGGTCTCGGGACTTGTAATTGTTAAGCCAAACCGCATTTAAATTGGTTGATTATTTCCATACATTTCACAGAAAAATCGATTCGAAGAAATCACCTTACTACAGCTCAGCCGATTCAGAGCTGTAAAAATCCAAAATCTGCAATTGTGCTCCGATTGGGTTTCTTGATACCTCAAATGATAGGTCTCCGGACTTGTAATTGTTAAGCCAAACCGCATTTAAATTGGTTGATTATTTCCATACATTTCACAGAAAAATCGATTCGAAGAAATCACCTTACTACAGCTCAGCCGATTCAGAGCTGTAAAAATCCAAAATCTGCAATTGTGCTCCGATTGGGTTTCTTGATACCTCAAATGATAGGTCTCGGGACTTGTAATTGTTAAGCCAAACCGCATTTAAATTGGTTGATTATTTCCATACATTTCACAGAAAAATCGATTCGAAGAAATCACCTTACTACAGCTCAGCCGATTCAGAGCTGTAAAAATCCAAAATCTGCAATTGTGCTCCGATTGGGTTTCTTGATACCTCAAATGATAGGTCTCCGGACTTGTAATTGTTAAGCCAAACCGCATTTAAATTGGTTGATTATTTCCATACATTTCACAGAAAAATCGATTCGAAGAAATCACCTTACTACAGCTCAGCCGATTCAGAGCTGTAAAAATCCAAAATCTGCAATTGTGCTTAGAATGCGGTTCTTGATACCTCAAATGATAGGTCACGGGACCTGTAATTGCTATACCATACATTTCGTAGAAAATTCGATTCGAAGAAAATAACCTTACTACAGCTCAGCCGATTCAGAGCTGTAAAAATCCAAAATCTGCAATTGTGCTCCGATTGGGTTTCTTGATACCTCAAATGATAGGTCTCGGGACTTGTAATTGTTAAGCCAAACCGCATTTAAATTGGTTGATTATTTCCATACATTTCACAGAAAAATTGATTCGAAGAAATCACCTTACTATAGCTCAGCCGATTCAGAGTTGTAAAAATCCAAAATCTGCAATTGTGCTCAGAATGCGGTTCTTGATACCTCAAATGATAGGTCACGGGACCTGTAATTGCTATACCATACATTTCGTAGAAAATTCGATTCGAAGAAAATAACCTTACTACAGCTCAGCCGATTCAGAGCTGTAAAAATCCAAAATCTGCAATTGTGCTCCGATTGGGTTTCTTGATACCTCAAATGATAGGTCTCGGGACTTGTAATTGTTAAGCCAAACCGCATTTAAATTGGTTGATTATTTCCATACATTTCACAGAAAAATCGATTCGAAGAAATCACCTTACTACAGCTCAGCCGATTCAGAGCTGTAAAAATCCAAAATCTGCAATTGTGCTCCGATTGGGTTTCTTGATACCTCAAATGATAGGTCTCGGGACTTGTAATTGTTAAGCCAAACCGCATTTAAATTGGTTGATTATTTCCATACATTTCACAGAAAAATCGATTCGAAGAAATCACCTTACTACAGCTCAGCCGATTCAGAGCTGTAAAAATCCAAAATCTGCAATTGTGCTCCGATTGGGTTTCTTGATACCTCAAATGATAGGTCTCGGGACTTGTAATTGTTAAGCCAAACCGCATTTAAATTGGTTGATTATTTCCATACATTTCACAGAAAAATCGATTCGAAGAAATCACCTTACTACAGCTCAGCCGATTCAGAGCTGTAAAAATCCAAAATCTGCAATTGTGCTCCGATTGGGTTTCTTGATACCTCAAATGATAGGTCTCGGGACTTGTAATTGTTAAGCCAAACCGCATTTAAATTGGTTGATTATTTCCATACATTTCACAGAAAAATCGATTCGAAGAAAATAACCTTACTACAGCTCAGCCGATTCAGAGTTGTAAAAATCCAAAATCTGCAATTGTGCTCAGAATGCGGTTCTTGATACTTCAAATGATAGGTCACGGGACCTGTAATTGCTATACCATACATTTCGTAGAAAATTCGATTCGAAGAAAATAACCTTACTACAGCTCAGCCGATTCAGAGCTGTAAAAATCCAAAATCTGCAATTGTGCTCCGATTGGGTTTCTTGATACCTCAAATGATAGGTCTCGGGACTTGTAATTGTTAAGCCAAACCGCATTTAAATTGGTTGATTATTTCCATACATTTCACAGAAAAATCGATTCGAAGAAATCACCTTACTACAGCTCAGCCGATTCAGAGCTGTAAAAATCCAAAATCTGCAATTGTGCTCCGATTGGGTTTCTTGATACCTCAAATGATAGGTCTCGGGACTTGTAATTGTTAAGCCAAACCGCATTTAAATTGGTTGATTATTTCCATACATTTCACAGAAAAATTGATTCGAAGAAATCACCTTACTATAGCTCAGCCGATTCAGAGTTGTAAAAATCCAAAATCTGCAATTGTGCTCAGAATGCGGTTCTTGATACCTCAAATGATAGGTCACGGGACCTGTAATTGCTATACCATACATTTCGTAGAAAATTCGATTCGAAGAAAATAACCTTACTACAGCTCAGCCGATTCAGAGCTGTAAAAATCCAAAATCTGCAATTGTGCTCCGATTGGGTTTCTTGATACCTCAAATGATAGGTCTCGGGACTTGTAATTGTTAAGCCAAACCGCATTTAAATTGGTTGATTATTTCCATACATTTCACAGAAAAATCGATTCGAAGAAATCACCTTACTACAGCTCAGCCGATTCAGAGCTGTAAAAATCCAAAATCTGCAATTGTGCTCCGATTGGGTTTCTTGATACCTCAAATGATAGGTCTCGGGACTTGTAATTGTTAAGCCAAACTGCATTTAAATTGGTTGATTATTTCCATACATTTCACAGAAAAATCGATTCGAAGAAATCACCTTACTACAGCTCA
The DNA here is from genome assembly GCA_958295665.1 of Tipula vernalis. Lineage (NCBI taxonomy): Eukaryota > Metazoa > Arthropoda > Insecta > Diptera > Tipulidae > Tipula > Tipula vernalis. The sequence continues at coordinate 46,044,849 of OY282560.1, forward strand.
GCCGATTCAGAGCTGTAAAAATCCAAAATCTGCAATTGTGCTCCGATTGGGTTTCTTGATACCTCAAATGATAGGTCTCGGGACTTGTAATTGTTAAGCCAAACCGCATTTAAATTGGTTGATTATTTCCATACATTTCACAGAAAAATCGATTCGAAGAAAATAACCTTACTACAGCTCAGCCGATTCAGAGTTGTAAAAATCCAAAATCTGCAATTGTGCTCAGAATGCGGTTCTTGATACCTCAAATGATAGGTCACGGGACCTGTAATTGCTATACCATACATTTCGTAGAAAATTCGATTCGAAGAAAATAACCTTACTACAGCTCAGCCGATTCAGAGCTGTAAAAATCCAAAATCTGCAATTGTGCTCCGATTGGGTTTCTTGATACCTCAAATGATAGGTCTCGGGACTTGTAATTGTTAAGCCAAACCGCATTTAAATTGGTTGATTATTTCCATACATTTCACAGAAAAATCGATTCGAAGAAATCACCTTACTACAGCTCAGCCGATTCAGAGCTGTAAAAATCCAAAATCTGCAATTGTGCTCCGATTGGGTTTCTTGATACCTCAAATGATAGGTCTCGGGACTTGTAATTGTTAAGCCAAACCGCATTTAAATTGGTTGATTATTTCCATACATTTCACAGAAAAATCGATTCGAAGAAATCACCTTACTACAGCTCAGCCGATTCAGAGCTGTAAAAATCCAAAATCTGCAATTGTGCTCCGATTGGGTTTCTTGATACCTCAAATGATAGGTCTCGGGACTTGTAATTGTTAAGCCAAACCGCATTTAAATTGGTTGATTATTTCCATACATTTCACAGAAAAATTGATTCGAAGAAATCACCTTACTATAGCTCAGCCGATTCAGAGTTGTAAAAATCCAAAATCTGCAATTGTGCTCAGAATGCGGTTCTTGATACCTCAAATGATAGGTCACGGGACCTGTAATTGCTATACCATACATTTCGTAGAAAATTCGATTCGAAGAAAATAACCTTACTACAGCTCAGCCGATTCAGAGCTGTAAAAATCCAAAATCTGCAATTGTGCTCCGATTGGGTTTCTTGATACCTCAAATGATAGGTCTCGGGAATTGTAATTGTTAAGCCAAACCGCATTTAAATTGGTTGATTATTTCCATACATTTCACAGAAAAATTGATCCGAAGAAATCACCTTACTATAGCTCAGCCGATTCAGAGTTGTAAAAATCCAAAATCTGCAATTGTGCTCCGATTGGGTTTCTTGATACCTCAAATGATAGGTCTCGGGACTTGCAATTGTTAAGCCAAACCGCATTTAAATTGGTTGATTATTTCCATACATTTCACAGAAAAATTGATTCGAAGAAATCACCTTACTATAGCTCAGCCGATTCAGAGTTGTAAAAATCCAAAATCTGCAATTGTGCTCAGAATGCGGTTCTTGATACCTCAAATGATAGGTCACGGGACCTGTAATTGCTATACCATACATTTCGTAGAAAATTCGATTCGAAGAAAATAACCTTACTACAGCTCAGCCGATTCAGAGCTGTAAAAATCCAAAATCTGCAATTGTGCTCCGATTGGGTTTCTTGATACCTCAAATGATAGGTCTCGGGACTTGTAATTGTTAAGCCAAACCGCATTTAAATTGGTTGATTATTTCCATACATTTCACAGAAAAATTGATCCGAAGAAATCACCTTACTATAGCTCAGCCGATTCAGAGTTGTAAAAATCCAAAATCTGCAATTGTGCTCAGAATGCGGTTCTTGATACCTCAAATGATAGGTCACGGGACCTGTAATTGCTATACCATACATTTCGTAGAAAATTCGATTCGAAGAAAATAACCTTACTACAGCTCAGCCGATTCAGAGCTGTAAAAATCCAAAATCTGCAATTGTGCTCCGATTGGGTTTCTTGATACCTCAAATGATAGGTCTCGGGACTTGTAATTGTTAAGCCAAACCGCATTTAAATTGGTTGATTATTTCCATACATTTCACAGAAAAATTGATTCGAAGAAATCACCTTACTATAGCTCAGCCGATTCAGAGTTGTAAAAATCCAAAATCTGCAATTGTGCTCAGAATGCGGTTCTTGATACCTCAAATGATAGGTCACGGGACCTGTAATTGCTATACCATACATTTCGTAGAAAATTCGATTCGAAGAAAATAACCTTACTACAGCTCAGCCGATTCAGAGCTGTAAAAATCCAAAATCTGCAATTGTGCTCCGATTGGGTTTCTTGATACCTCAAATGATAGGTCTCGGGACTTGTAATTGTTAAGCCAAACCGCATTTAAATTGGTTGATTATTTCCATACATTTCACAGAAAAATTGATTCGAAGAAATCACCTTACTATAGCTCAGCCGATTCAGAGTTGTAAAAATCCAAAATCTGCAATTGTGCTCAGAATGCGGTTCTTGATACCTCAAATGATAGGTCACGGGACCTGTAATTGCTATACCATACATTTCGTAGAAAATTCGATTCGAAGAAAATAACCTTACTACAGCTCAGCCGATTCAGAGCTGTAAAAATCCAAAATCTGCAATTGTGCTCCGATTGGGTTTCTTGATACCTCAAATGATAGGTCTCGGGACTTGTAATTGTTAAGCCAAACCGCATTTAAATTGGTTGATTATTTCCATACATTTCACAGAAAAATTGATTCGAAGAAATCACCTTACTATAGCTCAGCCGATTCAGAGTTGTAAAAATCCAAAATCTGCAATTGTGCTCAGAATGCGGTTCTTGATACCTCAAATGATAGGTCACGGGACCTGTAATTGCTATACCATACATTTCGTAGAAAATTCGATTCGAAGAAAATAACCTTACTACAGCTCAGCCGATTCAGAGCTGTAAAAATCCAAAATCTGCAATTGTGCTCCGATTGGGTTTCTTGATACCTCAAATGATAGGTCTCGGGACTTGTAATTGTTAAGCCAAACCGCATTTAAATTGGTTGATTATTTCCATACATTTCACAGAAAAATTGATTCGAAGAAATCACCTTACTATAGCTCAGCCGATTCAGAGTTGTAAAAATCCAAAATCTGCAATTGTGCTCAGAATGCGGTTCTTGATACCTCAAATGATAGGTCACGGGACCTGTAATTGCTATACCATACATTTCGTAGAAAATTCGATTCGAAGAAAATAACCTTACTACAGCTCAGCCGATTCAGAGCTGTAAAAATCCAAAATCTGCAATTGTGCTCCGATTGGGTTTCTTGATACCTCAAATGATAGGTCTCGGGACTTGTAATTGTTAAGCCAAACCGCATTTAAATTGGTTGATTATTTCCATACATTTCACAGAAAAATCGATTCGAAGAAATCACCTTACTACAGCTCAGCCGATTCAGAGCTGTAAAAATCCAAAATCTGCAATTGTGCTCCGATTGGGTTTCTTGATACCTCAAATGATAGGTCTCGGGACTTGTAATTGTTAAGCCAAACTGCATTTAAATTGGTTGATTATTTCCATACATTTCACAGAAAAATCGATTCGAAGAAATCACCTTACTACAGCTCAGCCGATTCAGAGCTGTAAAAATCCAAAATCTGCAATTGTGCTCCGATTGGGTTTCTTGATACCTCAAATGATAGGTCTCGGGACTTGTAATTGTTAAGCCAAACCGCATTTAAATTGGTTGATTATTTCCATACATTTCACAGAAAAATCGATTCGAAGAAAATAACCTTACTACAGCTCAGCCGATTCAGAGTTGTAAAAATCCAAAATCTGCAATTGTGCTCAGAATGCGGTTCTTGATACCTCAAATGATAGGTCACGGGACCTGTAATTGCTATACCATACATTTCGTAGAAAATTCGATTCGAAGAAAATAACCTTACTACAGCTCAGCCGATTCAGAGCTGTAAAAATCCAAAATCTGCAATTGTGCTCCGATTGGGTTTCTTGATACCTCAAATGATAGGTCTCGGGACTTGTAATTGTTAAGCCAAACCGCATTTAAATTGGTTGATTATTTCCATACATTTCACAGAAAAATCGATTCGAAGAAATCACCTTACTACAGCTCAGCCGATTCAGAGCTGTAAAAATCCAAAATCTGCAATTGTGCTCCGATTGGGTTTCTTGATACCTCAAATGATAGGTCTCGGGACTTGTAATTGTTAAGCCAAACCGCATTTAAATTGGTTGATTATTTCCATACATTTCACAGAAAAATCGATTCGAAGAAATCACCTTACTACAGCTCAGCCGATTCAGAGCTGTAAAAATCCAAAATCTGCAATTGTGCTCCGATTGGGTTTCTTGATACCTCAAATGATAGGTCTCGGGACTTGTAATTGTTAAGCCAAACCGCATTTAAATTGGTTGATTATTTCCATACATTTCACAGAAAAATTGATTCGAAGAAATCACCTTACTATAGCTCAGCCGATTCAGAGTTGTAAAAATCCAAAATCTGCAATTGTGCTCAGAATGCGGTTCTTGATACCTCAAATGATAGGTCACGGGACCTGTAATTGCTATACCATACATTTCGTAGAAAATTCGATTCGAAGAAAATAACCTTACTACAGCTCAGCCGATTCAGAGCTGTAAAAATCCAAAATCTGCAATTGTGCTCCGATTGGGTTTCTTGATACCTCAAATGATAGGTCTCGGGAATTGTAATTGTTAAGCCAAACCGCATTTAAATTGGTTGATTATTTCCATACATTTCACAGAAAAATTGATCCGAAGAAATCACCTTACTATAGCTCAGCCGATTCAGAGTTGTAAAAATCCAAAATCTGCAATTGTGCTCCGATTGGGTTTCTTGATACCTCAAATGATAGGTCTCGGGACTTGCAATTGTTAAGCCAAACCGCATTTAAATTGGTTGATTATTTCCATACATTTCACAGAAAAATTGATTCGAAGAAATCACCTTACTATAGCTCAGCCGATTCAGAGTTGTAAAAATCCAAAATCTGCAATTGTGCTCAGAATGCGGTTCTTGATACCTCAAATGATAGGTCACGGGACCTGTAATTGCTATACCATACATTTCGTAGAAAATTCGATTCGAAGAAAATAACCTTACTACAGCTCAGCCGATTCAGAGCTGTAAAAATCCAAAATCTGCAATTGTGCTCCGATTGGGTTTCTTGATACCTCAAATGATAGGTCTCGGGACTTGTAATTGTTAAGCCAAACCGCATTTAAATTGGTTGATTATTTCCATACATTTCACAGAAAAATTGATCCGAAGAAATCACCTTACTATAGCTCAGCCGATTCAGAGTTGTAAAAATCCAAAATCTGCAATTGTGCTCAGAATGCGGTTCTTGATACCTCAAATGATAGGTCACGGGACCTGTAATTGCTATACCATACATTTCGTAGAAAATTCGATTCGAAGAAAATAACCTTACTACAGCTCAGCCGATTCAGAGCTGTAAAAATCCAAAATCTGCAATTGTGCTCCGATTGGGTTTCTTGATACCTCAAATGATAGGTCTCGGGACTTGTAATTGTTAAGCCAAACCGCATTTAAATTGGTTGATTATTTCCATACATTTCACAGAAAAATTGATTCGAAGAAATCACCTTACTATAGCTCAGCCGATTCAGAGTTGTAAAAATCCAAAATCTGCAATTGTGCTCAGAATGCGGTTCTTGATACCTCAAATGATAGGTCACGGGACCTGTAATTGCTATACCATACATTTCGTAGAAAATTCGATTCGAAGAAAATAACCTTACTACAGCTCAGCCGATTCAGAGCTGTAAAAATCCAAAATCTGCAATTGTGCTCCGATTGGGTTTCTTGATACCTCAAATGATAGGTCTCGGGACTTGTATAATTGTTAAGCCAAACCGCATTTAAATTGGTTGATTATTTCCATACATTTCACAGAAAAATTGATCCGAAGAAATCACCTTACTATAGCTCAGCCGATTCAGAGTTGTAAAAATCCAAAATCTGCAATTGTGCTCAGAATGCGGTTCTTGATACCTCAAATGATAGGTCACGGGACCTGTAATTGCTATACCATACATTTCGTAGAAAATTCGATTCGAAGAAAATAACCTTACTACAGCTCAGCCGATTCAGAGCTGTAAAAATCCAAAATCTGCAATTGTGCTCCGATTGGGTTTCTTGATACCTCAAATGATAGGTCTCGGGACTTGTAATTGTTAAGCCAAACCGCATTTAAATTGGTTGATTATTTCCATACATTTCACAGAAAAATTGATTCGAAGAAATCACCTTACTATAGCTCAGCCGATTCAGAGTTGTAAAAATCCAAAATCTGCAATTGTGCTCAGAATGCGGTTCTTGATACCTCAAATGATAGGTCACGGGACCTGTAATTGCTATACCATACATTTCGTAGAAAATTCGATTCGAAGAAAATAACCTTACTACAGCTCAGCCGATTCAGAGCTGTAAAAATCCAAAATCTGCAATTGTGCTCCGATTGGGTTTCTTGATACCTCAAATGATAGGTCTCGGGACTTGTAATTGTTAAGCCAAACCGCATTTAAATTGGTTGATTATTTCCATACATTTCACAGAAAAATTGATTCGAAGAAATCACCTTACTATAGCTCAGCCGATTCAGAGTTGTAAAAATCCAAAATCTGCAATTGTGCTCAGAATGCGGTTCTTGATACCTCAAATGATAGGTCACGGGACCTGTAATTGCTATACCATACATTTCGTAGAAAATTCGATTCGAAGAAAATAACCTTACTACAGCTCAGCCGATTCAGAGCTGTAAAAATCCAAAATCTGCAATTGTGCTCCGATTGGGTTTCTTGATACCTCAAATGATAGGTCTCGGGACTTGTAATTGTTAAGCCAAACCGCATTTAAATTGGTTGATTATTTCCATACATTTCACAGAAAAATTGATTCGAAGAAATCACCTTACTATAGCTCAGCCGATTCAGAGTTGTAAAAATCCAAAATCTGCAATTGTGCTCCGATTGGGTTTCTTGATACCTCAAATGATAGGTCTCGGGACTTGTAATTGTTAAGCCAAACCGCATTTAAATTGGTTGATTATTTCCATACATTTCACAGAAAAATTGATCCGAAGAAATCACCTTACTATAGCTCAGCCGATTCAGAGTTGTAAAAATCCAAAATCTGCAATTGTGCTCAGAATGCGGTTCTTGATACCTCAAATGATAGGTCACGGGACCTGTAATTGCTATACCATACATTTCGTAGAAAATTCGATTCGAAGAAAATAACCTTACTACAGCTCAGCCGATTCAGAGCTGTAAAAATCCAAAATCTGCAATTGTGCTCCGATTGGGTTTCTTGATACCTCAAATGATAGGTCTCGGGACTTGTAATTGTTAAGCCAAACCGCATTTAAATTGGTTGATTATTTCCATACATTTCACAGAAAAATTGATTCGAAGAAATCACCTTACTATAGCTCAGCCGATTCAGAGTTGTAAAAATCCAAAATCTGCAATTGTGCTCAGAATGCGGTTCTTGATACCTCAAATGATAGGTCACGGGACCTGTAATTGCTATACCATACATTTCGTAGAAAATTCGATTCGAAGAAAATAACCTTACTACAGCTCAGCCGATTCAGAGCTGTAAAAATCCAAAATCTGCAATTGTGCTCCGATTGGGTTTCTTGATACCTCAAATGATAGGTCTCGGGACTTGTAATTGTTAAGCCAAACCGCATTTAAATTGGTTGATTATTTCCATACATTTCACAGAAAAATTGATCCGAAGAAATCACCTAACTATAGCTCAGCCGATTCAGAGTTGTAAAAATCCAAAATCTGCAATTGTGCTCAGAATGCGGTTCTTGATACCTCAAATGATAGGTCACGGGACCTGTAATTGCTATACCATACATTTCGTAGAAAATTCGATTCGAAGAAAATAACCTTACTACAGCTCAGCCGATTCAGAGCTGTAAAAATCCAAAATCTGCAATTGTGCTCCGATTGGGTTTCTTGATACCTCAAATGATAGGTCTCGGGACTTGTAATTGTTAAGCCAAACCGCATTTAAATTGGTTGATTATTTCCATACATTTCACAGAAAAATTGATCCGAAGAAATCACCTTACTATAGCTCAGCCGATTCAGAGTTGTAAAAATCCAAAATCTGCAATTGTGCTCAGAATGCGGTTCTTGATACCTCAAATGATAGGTCACGGGACCTGTAATTGCTATACCATACATTTCGTAGAAAATTCGATTCGAAGAAAATAACCTTACTACAGCTCAGCCGATTCAGAGCTGTAAAAATCCAAAATCTGCAATTGTGCTCCGATTGGGTTTCTTGATACCTCAAATGATAGGTCTCGGGACTTGTAATTGTTAAGCCAAACCGCATTTAAATTGGTTGATTATTTCCATACATTTCACAGAAAAATTGATTCGAAGAAATCACCTTACTATAGCTCAGCCGATTCAGAGTTGTAAAAATCCAAAATCTGCAATTGTGCTCAGAATGCGGTTCTTGATACCTCAAATGATAGGTCACGGGACCTGTAATTGCTATACCATACATTTCGTAGAAAATTCGATTCGAAGAAAATAACCTTACTACAGCTCAGCCGATTCAGAGCTGTAAAAATCCAAAATCTGCAATTGTGCTCCGATTGGGTTTCTTGATACCTCAAATGATAGGTCTCGGGACTTGTAATTGTTAAGCCAAACCGCATTTAAATTGGTTGATTATTTCCATACATTTCACAGAAAAATTGATTCGAAGAAATCACCTTACTATAGCTCAGCCGATTCAGAGTTGTAAAAATCCAAAATCTGCAATTGTGCTCAGAATGCGGTTCTTGATACCTCAAATGATAGGTCACGGGACCTGTAATTGCTATACCATACATTTCGTAGAAAATTCGATTCGAAGAAAATAACCTTACTACAGCTCAGCCGATTCAGAGCTGTAAAAATCCAAAATCTGCAATTGTGCTCCGATTGGGTTTCTTGATACCTCAAATGATAGGTCTCGGGACTTGTAATTGTTAAGCCAAACCGCATTTAAATTGGTTGATTATTTCCATACATTTCACAGAAAAATTGATCCGAAGAAATCACCTTACTATAGCTCAGCCGATTCAGAGTTGTAAAAATCCAAAATCTGCAATTGTGCTCAGAATGCGGTTCTTGATACCTCAAATGATAGGTCACGGGACCTGTAATTGCTATACCATACATTTCGTAGAAAATTCGATTCGAAGAAAATAACCTTACTACAGCTCAGCCGATTCAGAGCTGTAAAAATCCAAAATCTGCAATTGTGCTCCGATTGGGTTTCTTGATACCTCAAATGGTAGGTCTCGGGACTTGTAATTGTTAAGCCAAACCGCATTTAAATTGGTTGATTATTTCCATACATTTCACAGAAAAATTGATTCGAAGAAATCACCTTACTATAGCTCAGCCGATTCAGAGTTGTAAAAATCCAAAATCTGCAATTGTGCTCAGAATGCGGTTCTTGATACCTCAAATGATAGGTCACGGGACCTGTAATTGCTATACCATACATTTCGTAGAAAATTCGATTCGAAGAAAATAACCTTACTACAGCTCAGCCGATTCAGAGCTGTAAAAATCCAAAATCTGCAATTGTGCTCCGATTGGGTTTCTTGATACCTCAAATGATAGGTCTCGGGACTTGTAATTGTTAAGCCAAACCGCATTTAAATTGGTTGATTATTTCCATACATTTCACAGAAAAATTGATCCGAAGAAATCACCTTACTATAGCTCAGCCGATTCAGAGTTGTAAAAATCCAAAATCTGCAATTGTGCTCAGAATGCGGTTCTTGATACCTCAAATGATAGGTCACGGGACCTGTAATTGCTATACCATACATTTCGTAGAAAATTCGATTCGAAGAAAATAACCTTACTACAGCTCAGCCGATTCAGAGCTGTAAAAATCCAAAATCTGCAATTGTGCTCCGATTGGGTTTCTTGATACCTCAAATGATAGGTCTCGGGACTTGTAATTGTTAAGCCAAACCGCATTTAAATTGGTTGATTATTTCCATACATTTCACAGAAAAATTGATCCGAAGAAATCACCTTACTATAGCTCAGCCGATTCAGAGTTGTAAAAATCCAAAATCTGCAATTGTGCTCAGAATGCGGTTCTTGATACCTCAAATGATAGGTCACGGGACCTGTAATTGCCATACCATACATTTCGTAGAAAATTCGATTCGAAGAAAATAACCTTACTACAGCTCAGCCGATTCAGAGCTGTAAAAATCCAAAATCTGCAATTGTGCTCCGATTGGGTTTCTTGATACCTCAAATGATAGGTCTCGGGACTTGTAATTGTTAAGCCAAACCGCATTTAAATTGGTTGATTATTTCCATACATTTCACAGAAAAATTGATCCGAAGAAATCACCTTACTATAGCTCAGCCGATTCAGAGTTGTAAAAATCCAAAATCTGCAATTGTGCTCAGAATGCGGTTCTTGATACCTCAAATGATAGGTCACGGGACCTGTAATTGCTATACCATACATTTCGTAGAAAATTCGATTCGAAGAAAATAACCTTACTACAGCTCAGCCGATTCAGAGCTGTAAAAATCCAAAATCTGCAATTGTGCTCCGATTGGGTTTCTTGATACCTCAAATGATAGGTCTCGGGACTTGTAATTGTTAAGCCAAACCGCATTTAAATTGGTTAATTATTTCCATACATTTCACAGAAAAATTGATTCGAAGAAATCACCTTACTATAGCTCAGCCGATTCAGAGTTGTAAAAATCCAAAATCTGCAATTGTGCTCAGAATGCGGTTCTTGATACCTCAAATGATAGGTCACGGGACCTGTAATTGCTATACCATACATTTCGTAGAAAATTCGATTCGAAGAAAATAACCTTACTACAGCTCAGCCGATTCAGAGCTGTAAAAATCCAAAATCTGCAATTGTGCTCCGATTGGGTTTCTTGATACCTCAAATGATAGGTCTCGGGACTTGTAATTGTTAAGCCAAACCGCATTTAAATTGGTTGATTATTTCCATACATTTCACAGAAAAATTGATCCGAAGAAATCACCTTACTATAGCTCAGCCGATTCAGAGTTGTAAAAATCCAAAATCTGCAATTGTGCTCCGATTGGGTTTCTTGATACCTCAAATGATAGGTCTCGGGACTTGCAATTGTTAAGCCAAACCGCATTTAAATTGGTTGATTATTTCCATACATTTCACAGAAAAATTGATTCGAAGAAATCACCTTACTATAGCTCAGCCAATCCAAAATCTGCAATTGTGCTCAGAATGCGGTTCTTGATACCTCAAATGATAGGTCACGGGACCTGTAATTGCTATACCATACATTTCGTAGAAAATTCGATTCGAAGAAAATAACCTTACTACAGCTCAGCCGATTCAGAGCTGTAAAAATCCAAAATCTGCAATTGTGCTCCGATTGGGTTTCTTGATACCTCAAATGATAGGTCTCGGGACTTGTAATTGTTAAGCCAAACCGCATTTAAATTGGTTGATTATTTCCATACATTTCACAGAAAAATTGATCCGAAGAAATCACCTCAGCCGATTCAGAGTTGTAAAAATCCAAAATCTGCAATTGTGCTCAGAATGCGGTTCTTGATACCTCAAATGATAGGTCACGGGACCTGTAATTGCTATACCATACATTTCGTAGAAAATTCGATTCGAAGAAAATAACCTTACTACAGCTAAGCCGATTCAGAGCTGTAAAAATCCAAAATCTGCAATTGTGCTCCGATTGGGTTTCTTGATACCTCAAATGATAGGTCTCGGGACTTGTAATTGTTAAGCCAAACCGCATTTAAATTGGTTGATTATTTCCATACATTTCACAGAAAAATTGATCCGAAGAAATCACCTTACTATAGCTCAGCCGATTCAGAGTTGTAAAAATCCAAAATCTGCAATTGTGCTCAGAATGCGGTTCTTGATACCTCAAATGATAGGTCACGGGACCTGTAATTGCTATACCATACATTTCGTAGAAAATTCGATTCGAAGAAAATAACCTTACTACAGCTCAGCCGATTCAGAGCTGTAAAAATCCAAAATCTGCAATTGTGCTCCGATTGGGTTTCTTGATACCTCAAATGATAGGTCTCGGGACTTGTAATTGTTAAGCCAAACCGCATTTAAATTGGTTGATTATTTCCATACATTTCACAGAAAAATTGATCCGAAGAAATCACCTTACTATAGCTCAGCCGATTCAGAGTTGTAAAAATCCAAAATCTGCAATTGTGCTCCGATTGGGTTTCTTGATACCTCAAATGATAGGTCTCGGGACTTGCAATTGTTAAGCCAAACCGCATTTAAATTGGTTGATTATTTCCATACATTTCACAGAAAAATTGATCCGAAGAAATCACCTTACTATAGCTCAGCCGATTCAGAGTTGTAAAAATCCAAAATCTGCAATTGTGCTCAGAATGCGGTTCTTGATACCTCAAATGATAGGTCACGGGACCTGTAATTGCTATACCATACATTTCGTAGAAAATTCGATTCGAAGAAAATAACCTTACTACAGCTCAGCCGATTCAGAGCTGTAAAAATCCAAAATCTGCAATTGTGCTCCGATTGGGTTTCTTGATACCTCAAATGATAGGTCTCGGGACTTGTAATTGTTAAGCCAAACCGCATTTAAATTGGTTGATTATTTCCATACATTTCACAGAAAAATTGATCCGAAGAAATCACCTTACTATAGCTCAGCCGATTCAGAGTTGTAAAAATCCAAAATCTGCAATTGTGCTCAGAATGCGGTTCTTGATACCTCAAATGATAGGTCACGGGACCTGTAATTGCTATACCATACATTTCGTAGAAAATTCGATTCGAAGAAAATAACCTTACTACAGCTCAGCCGATTCAGAGCTGTAAAAATCCAAAATCTGCAATTGTGCTCCGATTGGGTTTCTTGATACCTCAAATGATAGGTCTCGGGACTTGTAATTGTTAAGCCAAACCGCATTTAAATTGGTTGATTATTTCCATACATTTCACAGAAAAATTGATCCGAAGAAATCACCTTACTATAGCTCAGCCGATTCAGAGTTGTAAAAATCCAAAATCTGCAATTGTGCTCCGATTGGGTTTCTTGATACCTCAAATGATAGGTCTCGGGACTTGCAATTGTTAAGCCAAACCGCATTTAAATTGGTTGATTATTTCCATACATTTCACAGAAAAATTGATCCGAAGAAATCACCTTACTATAGCTCAGCCGATTCAGAGTTGTAAAAATCCAAAATCTGCAATTGTGCTCAGAATGCGGTTCTTGATACCTCAAATGATAGGTCACGGGACCTGTAATTGCTATACCATACATTTCGTAGAAAATTCGATTCGAAGAAAATAACCTTACTACAGCTCAGCCGATTCAGAGCTGTAAAAATCCAAAATCTGCAATTGTGCTCCGATTGGGTTTCTTGATACCTCAAATGATAGGTCTCGGGACTTGTAATTGTTAAGCCAAACCGCATTTAAATTGGTTGATTATTTCCATACATTTCACAGAAAAATTGATTCGAAGAAATCACCTTACTATAGCTCAGCCGATTCAGAGTTGTAAAAATCCAAAATCTGCAATTGTGCTCAGAATGCGGTTCTTGATACCTCAAATGATAGGTCACGGGACCTGTAATTGCTATACCATACATTTCGTAGAAAATTCGATTCGAAGAAAATAACCTTACTACAGCTCAGCCGATTCAGAGCTGTAAAAATCCAAAATCTGCAATTGTGCTCCGATTGGGTTTCTTGATACCTCAAATGATAGGTCTCGGGACTTGTAATTGTTAAGCCAAACCGCATTTAAATTGGTTGATTATTTCCATACATTTCACAGAAAAATCGATTCGAAGAAATCACCTTACTATAGCTCAGCCGATTCAGAGTTGTAAAAATCCAAAATCTGCAATTGTGCTCAGAATGCGGTTCTTGATACCTCAAATGATAGGTCACGGGACCTGTAATTGCTATACCATACATTTCGTAGAAAATTCGATTCGAAGAAAATAACCTTACTACAGCTCAGCCGATTCAGAGCTGTAAAAATCCAAAATCTGCAATTGTGCTCCGATTGGGTTTCTTGATACCTAAAATGATAGGTCTCGGGACTTGTAATTGTTAAGCCAAACCGCATTTAAATTGGTTGATTATTTCCATACATTTCACAGAAAAATTGATTCGAAGAAATCACCTTACTATAGCTCAGCCGATTCAGAGTTGTAAAAATCCAAAATCTGCAATTGTGCTCAGAATGCGGTTCTTGATACCTCAAATGATAGGTCACGGGACCTGTAATTGCTATACCATACATTTCGTAGAAAATTCGATTCGAAGAAAATAACCTTACTACAGCTCAGCCGATTCAGAGCTGTAAAAATCCAAAATCTGCAATTGTGCTCCGATTGGGTTTCTTGATACCTCAAATGATAGGTCTCAGGACTTGTAATTGTTAAGCCAAACCGCATTTAAATTGGTTGATTATTTCCATACATTTCACAGAAAAATTGATCCGAAGAAATCACCTTACTATAGCTCAGCCGATTCAGAGTTGTAAAAATCCAAAATCTGCAATTGTGCTCAGAATGCGGTTCTTGATACCTCAAATGATAGGTCACGGGACCTGTAATTGCTATACCATACATTTCGTAGAAAATTCGATTCGAAGAAAATAACCTTACTACAGCTCAGCCGATTCAGTGCTGTAAAAATCCAAAATCTGCAATTGTGCTCCGATTGGGTTTCTTGATACCTCAAATGATAGGTCTCGGGACTTGTAATTGTTAAGCCAAACCGCATTTAAATTGGTTGATTATTTCCATACATTTCACAGAAAAATTGATCCGAAGAAATCACCTTACTATAGCTCAGCCGATTCAGAGTTGTAAAAATCCAAAATCTGCAATTGTGCTCAGAATGCGGTTCTTGATACCTCAAATGATAGGTCACGGGACCTGTAATTGCTATACCATACATTTCGTAGAAAATTCGATTCGAAGAAAATAACCTTACTACAGCTCAGCCGATTCAGAGCTGTAAAAATCCAAAATCTGCAATTGTGCTCCGATTGGGTTTCTTGATACCTCAAATGATAGGTCTCGGGACTTGTAATTGTTAAGCCAAACCGCATTTAAATTGGTTGATTATTTCCATACATTTCACAGAAAAATTGATTCGAAGAAATCACCTTACTATAGCTCAGCCGATTCAGAGCTGTAAAAATCCAAAATCTGCAATTGTGCTCCGATTGGGTTTCTTGATACCTCAAATGATAGGTCTCGGGACTTGTAATTGTTAAGCCAAACCGCATTTAAATTGGTTGATTATTTCCATACATTTCACAGAAAAATTGATCCGAAGAAATCACCTTACTATAGCTCAGCCGATTCAGAGTTGTAAAAATCCAAAATCTGCAATTGTGCTCAGAATGCGGTTCTTGATACCTCAAATGATAGGTCACGGGACCTGTAATTGCTATACCATACATTTCGTAGAAAATTCGATTCGAAGAAAATAACCTTACTACAGCTCAGCCGATTCAGAGCTGTAAAAATCCAAAATCTGCAATTGTGCTCCGATTGGGTTTCTTGATACCTCAAATGATAGGTCTCGGGACTTGTAATTGTTAAGCCAAACCGCATTTAAATTGGTTAATTATTTCCATACATTTCACAGAAAAATTGATTCGAAGAAATCACCTTACTATAGCTCAGCCGATTCAGAGCTGTAAAAATCCAAAATCTGCAATTGTGCTCCGATTGGGTTTCTTGATACCTCAAATGATAGGTCTCGGGACTTGTAATTGTTAAGCCAAACCGCATTTAAATTGGTTGATTATTTCCATACATTTCACAGAAAAATTGATCCGAAGAAATCACCTTACTATAGCTCAGCCGATTCAGAGTTGTAAAAATCCAAAATCTGCAATTGTGCTCAGAATGCGGTTCTTGATACCTCAAATGATAGGTCACGGGACCTGTAATTGCTATACCATACATTTCGTAGAAAATTCGATTCGAAGAAAATAACCTTACTACAGCTCAGCCGATTCAGAGCTGTAAAAATCCAAAATCTGCAATTGTGCTCCGATTGGGTTTCTTGATACCTCAAATGATAGGTCTCGGGACTTGTAATTGTTAAGCCAAACCGCATTTAAATTGGTTGATTATTTCCATACATTTCACAGAAAAATTGATCCGAAGAAATCACCTTACTATAGCTCAGCCGATTCAGAGTTGTAAAAATCCAAAATCTGCAATTGTGCTCAGAATGCGGTTCTTGATACCTCAAATGATAGGTCACGGGACCTGTAATTGCTATACCATACATTTCGTAGAAAATTCGATTCGAAGAAAATAACCTTACTACAGCTCAGCCGATTCAGAGCTGTAAAAATCCAAAATCTGCAATTGTGCTCCGATTGGGTTTCTTGATACCTCAAATGATAGGTCTCGGGACTTGTAATTGTTAAGCCAAACCGCATTTAAATTGGTTGATTATTTCCATACATTTCACAGAAAAATTGATTCGAAGAAATCACCTTACTATAGCTCAGCCGATTCAGAGTTGTAAAAATCCAAAATCTGCAATTGTGCTCAGAATGCGGTTCTTGATACCTCAAATGATAGGTCACGGGACCTGTAATTGCTATACCATACATTTCGTAGAAAATTCGATTCGAAGAAAATAACCTTACTACAGCTCAGCCGATTCAGAGCTGTAAAAATCCAAAATCTGCAATTGTGCTCCGATTGGGTTTCTTGATACCTCAAATGATAGGTCTCGGGACTTGTAATTGTTAAGCCAAACCGCATTTAAATTGGTTGATTATTTCCATACATTTCACAGAAAAATTGATTCGAAGAAATCACCTTACTATAGCTCAGCCGATTCAGAATTGTAAAAATCCAAAATCTGCAATTGTGCTCAGAATGCGGTTCTTGATACCTCAAATGATAGGTCACGGGACCTGTAATTGCTATACCATACATTTCGTAGAAAATTCGATTCGAAGAAAATAACCTTACTACAGCTCAGCCGATTCAGAGCTGTAAAAATCCAAAATCTGCAATTGTGCTCCGATTGGGTTTCTTGATACCTCAAATGATAGGTCTCGGGACTTGTAATTGTTAAGCCAAACCGCATTTAAATTGGTTGATTATTTCCATACATTTCACAGAAAAATTGATTCGAAGAAATCACCTTACTATAGCTCAGCCGATTCAGAGTTGTAAAAATCCAAAATCTGCAATTGTGCTCAGAATGCGGTTCTTGATACCTCAAATGATAGGTCACGGGACCTGTAATTGCTATACCATACATTTCGTAGAAAATTCGATTCGAAGAAAATAACCTTACTACAGCTCAGCCGATTCAGAGCTGTAAAAATCCAAAATCTGCAATTGTGCTCCGATTGGGTTTCTTGATACCTCAAATGATAGGTCTCGGGACTTGTAATTGTTAAGCCAAACCGCATTTAAATTGGTTGATTATTTCCATACATTTCACAGAAAAATTGATCCGAAGAAATCACCTTACTATAGCTCAGCCGATTCAGAGTTGTAAAAATCCAAAATCTGCAATTGTGCTCAGAATGCGGTTCTTGATACCTCAAATGATAGGTCACGGGACCTGTAATTGCTATACCATACATTTCGTAGAAAATTCGATTCGAAGAAAATAACCTTACTACAGCTCAGCCGATTCAGAGCTGTAAAAATCCAAAATCTGCAATTGTGCTCCGATTGGGTTTCTTGATACCTCAAATGATAGGTCTCGGGACTTGTAATTGTTAAGCCAAACCGCATTTAAATTGGTTGATTATTTCCATACATTTCACAGAAAAATTGATCCGAAGAAATCACCTTACTATAGCTCAGCCGTTTCAGAGTTGTAAAAATCCAAAATCTGCAATTGTGCTCAGAATGCGGTTCTTGATACCTCAAATGATAGGTCACGGGACCTGTAATTGCTATACCATACATTTCGTAGAAAATTCGATTCGAAGAAAATAACCTTACTACAGCTCAGCCGATTCAGAGCTGTAAAAATCCAAAATCTGCAATTGTGCTCCGATTGGGTTTCTTGATACCTCAAATGATAGGTCTCGGGACTTGTAATTGTTAAGCCAAACCGCATTTAAATTGGTTGATTATTTCCATACATTTCACAGAAAAATTGATTCGAAGAAATCACCTTACTATAGCTCAGCCGATTCAGAGTTGTAAAAATCCAAAATCTGCAATTGTGCTCAGAATGCGGTTCTTGATACCTCAAATGATAGGTCACGGGACCTGTAATTGCTATACCATACATTTCGTAGAAAATTCGATTCGAAGAAAATAACCTTACTACAGCTCAGCCGATTCAGAGCTGTAAAAATCCAAAATCTGCAATTGTGCTCCGATTGGGTTTCTTGATACCTCAAATGATAGGTCTCGGGACTTGTAATTGTTAAGCCAAACCGCATTTAAATTGGTTGATTATTTCCATACATTTCACAGAAAAATTGATCCGAAGAAATCACCTTACTATAGCTCAGCCGATTCAGAGTTGTAAAAATCCAAAATCTGCAATTGTGCTCAGAATGCGGTTCTTGATACCTCAAATGATAGGTCACGGGACCTGTAATTGCTATACCATACATTTCGTAGAAAATTCGATTCGAAGAAAATAACCTTACTACAGCTCAGCCGATTCAGAGCTGTAAAAATCCAAAATCTGCAATTGTGCTCCGATTGGGTTTCTTGATACCTCAAATGATAGGTCTCGGGACTTGTAATTGTTAAGCCAAACCGCATTTAAATTGGTTGATTATTTCCATACATTTCACAGAAAAATTGATTCGAAGAAATCACCTTACTATAGCTCAGCCGTTTCAGAGCTGTAAAAATCCAAAATCTGCAATTGTGCTCCGATTGGGTTTCTTGATACCTCAAATGATAGGTCTCGGGACTTGTAATTGTTAAGCCAAACCGCATTTAAATTGGTTGATTATTTCCATACATTTCACAGAAAAATCGATTCGAAGAAATCACCTTACTATAGCTCAGCCGATTCAGAGTTGTAAAAATCCAAAATCTGCAATTGTGCTCAGAATGCGGTTCTTGATACCTCAAATGATAGGTCACGGGACCTGTAATTGCTATACCATACATTTCGTAGAAAATTCGATTCGAAGAAAATAACCTTACTACAGCTCAGCCGATTCAGAGCTGTAAAAATCCAAAATCTGCAATTGTGCTCCGATTGGGTTTCTTGATACCTCAAATGATAGGTCTCGGGACTTGTAATTGTTAAGCCAAACCGCATTTAAATTGGTTGATTATTTCCATACATTTCACAGAAAAATTGATTCGAAGAAATCACCTTACTATAGCTCAGCCGATTCAGAGTTGTAAAAATCCAAAATCTGCAATTGTGCTCAGAATGCGGTTCTTGATACCTCAAATGATAGGTCACGGGACCTGTAATTGCTATACCATACATTTCGTAGAAAATTCGATTCGAAGAAAATAACCTTACTACAGCTCAGCCGATTCAGAGCTGTAAAAATCCAAAATCTGCAATTGTGCTCCGATTGGGTTTCTTGATACCTCAAATGATAGGTCTCGGGACTTGTAATTGTTAAGCCAAACCGCATTTAAATTGGTTGATTATTTCCATACATTTCACAGAAAAATTGATCCGAAGAAATCACCTTACTATAGCTCAGCCGATTCAGAGTTGTAAAAATCCAAAATCTGCAATTGTGCTCAGAATGCGGTTCTTGATACCTCAAATGATAGGTCACGGGACCTGTAATTGCTATACCATACATTTCGTAGAAAATTCGATTCGAAGAAAATAACCTTACTACAGCTCAGCCGATTCAGAGCTGTAAAAATCCAAAATCTGCAATTGTGCTCCGATTGGGTTTCTTGATACCTCAAATGATAGGTCTCGGGACTTGTAATTGTTAAGCCAAACCGCATTTAAATTGGTTGATTATTTCCATACATTTCACAGAAAAATTGATTCGAAGAAATCACCTTACTATAGCTCAGCCGTTTCAGAGCTGTAAAAATCCAAAATCTGCAATTGTGCTCCGATTGGGTTTCTTGATACCTCAAATGATAGGTCTCGGGACTTGTAATTGTTAAGCCAAACCGCATTTAAATTGGTTGATTATTTCCATACATTTCACAGAAAAATTGATCCGAAGAAATCACCTTACTATAGCTCAGCCGATTCAGAGTTGTAAAAATCCAAAATCTGCAATTGTGCTCAGAATGCGGTTCTTGATACCTCAAATGATAGGTCACGGGACCTGTAATTGCTATACCATACATTTCGTAGAAAATTCGATTCGAAGAAAATAACCTTACTACAGCTCAGCCGATTCAGAGCTGTAAAAATCCAAAATCTGCAATTGTGCTCCGATTGGGTTTCTTGATACCTCAAATGATAGGTCTCGGGACTTGTAATTGTTAAGCCAAACCGCATTTAAATTGGTTGATTATTTCCATACATTTCACAGAAAAATTGATTCGAAGAAATCACCTTACTATAGCTCAGCCGATTCAGAGTTGTAAAAATCCAAAATCTGCAATTGTGCTCAGAATGCGGTTCTTGATACCTCAAATGATAGGTCACGGGACCTGTAATTGCTATACCATACATTTCGTAGAAAATTCGATTCGAAGAAAATAACCTTACTACAGCTCAGCCGATTCAGAGCTGTAAAAATCCAAAATCTGCAATTGTGCTCCGATTGGGTTTCTTGATACCTCAAATGATAGGTCTCGGGACTTGTAATTGTTAAGCCAAACCGCATTTAAATTGGTTGATTATTTCCATACATTTCACAGAAAAATTGATTCGAAGAAATCACCTTACTATAGCTCAGCCGATTCAGAGTTGTAAAAATCCAAAATCTGCAATTGTGCTCAGAATGCGGTTCTTGATACCTCAAATGATAGGTCACGGGACCTGTAATTGCTATACCATACATTTCGTAGAAAATTCGATTCGAAGAAAATAACCTTACTACAGCTCAGCCGATTCAGAGCTGTAAAAATCCAAAATCTGCAATTGTGCTCCGATTGGGTTTCTTGATACCTCAAATGATAGGTCTCGGGACTTGTAATTGTTAAGCCAAACCGCATTTAAATTGGTTGATTATTTCCATACATTTCACAGAAAAATCGATTCGAAGAAATCACCTTACTATAGCTCAGCCGATTCAGAGTTGTAAAAATCCAAAATCTGCAATTGTGCTCAGAATGCGGTTCTTGATACCTCAAATGATAGGTCACGGGACCTGTAATTGCTATACCATACATTTCGTAGAAAATTCGATTCGAAGAAAATAACCTTACTACAGCTCAGCCGATTCAGAGCTGTAAAAATCCAAAATCTGCAATTGTGCTCCGATTGGGTTTCTTGATACCTCAAATGATAGGTCTCGGGACTTGTAATTGTTAAGCCAAACCGCATTTAAATTGGTTGATTATTTCCATACATTTCACAGAAAAATTGATTCGAAGAAATCACCTTACTATAGCTCAGCCGATTCAGAGTTGTAAAAATCCAAAATCTGCAATTGTGCTCAGAATGCGGTTCTTTATACCTCAAATGATAGGTCACGGGACCTGTAATTGCTATACCATACATTTCGTAGAAAATTCGATTCGAAGAAAATAACCTTACTACAGCTCAGCCGATTCAGAGCTGTAAAAATCCAAAATCTGCAATTGTGCTCCGATTGGGTTTCTTGATACCTCAAATGATAGGTCTCGGGACTTGTAATTGTTAAGCCAAACCGCATTTAAATTGGTTGATTATTTCCATACATTTCACAGAAAAATTGATCCGAAGAAATCACCTTACTATAGCTCAGCCGATTCAGAGTTGTAAAAATCCAAAATCTGCAATTGTGCTCCGATTGGGTTTCTTGATACCTCAAATGATAGGTCTCGGGACTTGCAATTGTTAAGCCAAACCGCATTTAAATTGGTTGATTATTTCCATACATTTCACAGAAAAATTGATTCGAAGAAATCACCTTACTATAGCTCAGCCGATTCAGAGTTGTAAAAATCCAAAATCTGCAATTGTGCTCAGAATGCGGTTCTTGATACCTCAAATGATAGGTCACGGGACCTGTAATTGCTATACCATACATTTCGTAGAAAATTCGATTCGAAGAAAATAACCTTACTACAGCTCAGCCGATTCAGAGCTGTAAAAATCCAAAATCTGCAATTGTGCTCCGATTGGGTTTCTTGATACCTCAAATGATAGGTCTCGGGACTTGTAATTGTTAAGCCAAACCGCATTTAAATTGGTTGATTATTTCCATACATTTCACAGAAAAATTGATTCGAAGAAATCACCTTACTATAGCTCAGCCGATTCAGAGTTGTAAAAATCCAAAATCTGCAATTGTGCTCAGAATGCGGTTCTTGATACCTCAAATGATAGGTCACGGGACCTGTAATTGCTATACCATACATTTCGTAGAAAATTCGATTCGAAGAAAATAACCTTACTACAGCTCAGCCGATTCAGAGCTGTAAAAATCCAAAATCTGCAATTGTGCTCCGATTGGGTTTCTTGATACCTCAAATGATAGGTCTCGGGACTTGTAATTGTTAAGCCAAACCGCATTTAAATTGGTTGATTATTTCCATACATTTCACAGAAAAATTGATTCGAAGAAATCACCTTACTATAGCTCAGCCGATTCAGAGTTGTAAAAATCCAAAATCTGCAATTGTGCTCAGAATGCGGTTCTTGATACCTCAAATGATAGGTCACGGGACCTGTAATTGCTATACCATACATTTCGTAGAAAATTCGATTCGAAGAAAATAACCTTACTACAGCTCAGCCGATTCAGAGCTGTAAAAATCCAAAATCTGCAATTGTGCTCCGATTGGGTTTCTTGATACCTCAAATGATAGGTCTCGGGACTTGTAATTGTTAAGCCAAACCGCATTTAAATTGGTTGATTATTTCCATACATTTCACAGAAAAATTGATTCGAAGAAATCACCTTACTATAGCTCAGCCGATTCAGAGTTGTAAAAATCCAAAATCTGCAATTGTGCTCAGAATGCGGTTCTTGATACCTCAAATGATAGGTCACGGGACCTGTAATTGCTATACCATACATTTCGTAGAAAATTCGATTCGAAGAAAATAACCTTACTACAGCTCAGCCGATTCAGAGCTGTAAAAATCCAAAATCTGCAATTGTGCTCCGATTGGGTTTCTTGATACCTCAAATGATAGGTCTCGGGACTTGTAATTGTTAAGCCAAACCGCATTTAAATTGGTTGATTATTTCCATACATTTCACAGAAAAATTGATCCGAAGAAATCACCTTACTATAGCTCAGCCGATTCAGAGTTGTAAAAATCCAAAATCTGCAATTGTGCTCAGAATGCGGTTCTTGATACCTCAAATGATAGGTCACGGGACCTGTAATTGCTATACCATACATTTCGTAGAAAATTCGATTCGAAGAAAATAACCTTACTACAGCTCAGCCGATTCAGAGCTGTAAAAATCCAAAATCTGCAATTGTGCTCCGATTGGGTTTCTTGATACCTCAAATGATAGGTCTCGGGACTTGTAATTGTTAAGCCAAACCGCATTTAAATTGGTTGATTATTTCCATACATTTCACAGAAAAATTGATCCGAAGAAATCACCTTACTATAGCTCAGCCGATTCAGAGTTGTAAAAATCCAAAATCTGCAATTGTGCTCAGAATGCGGTTCTTGATACCTCAAATGATAGGTCACGGGACCTGTAATTGCTATACCATACATTTCGTAGAAAATTCGATTCGAAGAAAATAACCTTACTACAGCTCAGCCGATTCAGAGCTGTAAAAATCCAAAATCTGCAATTGTGCTCTGATTGGGTTTCTTGATACCTCAAATGATAGGTCTCGGGACTTGTAATTGTTAAGCCAAACCGCATTTAAATTGGTTGATTATTTCCATACATTTCACAGAAAAATTGATTCGAAGAAATCACCTTACTATAGCTCAGCCGATTCAGAGTTGTAAAAATCCAAAATCTGCAATTGTGCTCCGATTGGGTTTCTTGATACCTCAAATGATAGGTTTCGGGACTTGTAATTGTTAAGCCAAACCGCATTTAAATTGGTTGATTATTTCCATACATTTCACAGAAAAATTGATCCGAAGAAATCACCTTACTATAGCTCAGCCGATTCAGAGTTGTAAAAATCCAAAATCTGCAATTGTGCTCCGATTGGGTTTCTTGATACCTCAAATGATAGGTCTCGGGACTTGCAATTGTTAAGCCAAACCGCATTTAAATTGGTTGATTATTTCCATACATTTCACAGAAAAATTGATTCGAAGAAATCACCTTACTATAGCTCAGCCGATTCAGAGCTGTAAAAATCCAAAATCTGCAATTGTGCTCCGATTGGGTTTCTTGATACCTCAAATGATAGGTCTCGGGACTTGTAATTGTTAAGCCAAACCGCATTTAAATTGGTTGATTATTTCCATACATTTCACAGAAAAATTGATCCGAAGAAATCACCTTACTATAGCTCAGCCGATTCAGAGTTGTAAAAATCCAAAATCTGCAATTGTGCTCCGATTGGGTTTCTTGATACCTCAAATGATAGGTCTCGGGACTTGCAATTGTTAAGCCAAACCGCATTTAAATTGGTTGATTATTTCCATACATTTCACAGAAAAATTGATTCGAAGAAATCACCTTACTATAGCTCAGCCGATTCAGAGTTGTAAAAATCCAAAATCTGCAATTGTGCTCAGAATGCGGTTCTTGATACCTCAAATGATAGGTCACGGGACCTGTAATTGCTATACCATACATTTCGTAGAAAATTCGATTCGAAGAAAATAACCTTACTACAGCTCAGCCGATTCAGAGCTGTAAAAATCCAAAATCTGCAATTGTGCTCCGATTGGGTTTCTTGATACCTCAAATGATAGGTCTCGGGACTTGTAATTGTTAAGCCAAACCGCATTTAAATTGGTTGATTATTTCCATACATTTCACAGAAAAATTGATCCGAAGAAATCACCTTACTATAGCTCAGCCGATTCAGAGTTGTAAAAATCCAAAATCTGCAATTGTGCTCAGAATGCGGTTCTTGATACCTCAAATGATAGGTCACGGGACCTGTAATTGCTATACCATACATTTCGTAGAAAATTCGATTCGAAGAAAATAACCTTACTACAGCTCAGCCGATTCAGAGCTGTAAAAATCCAAAATCTGCAATTGTGCTCCGATTGGGTTTCTTGATACCTCAAATGATAGGTCTCGGGACTTGTAATTGTTAAGCCAAACCGCATTTAAATTGGTTGATTATTTCCATACATTTCACAGTAAAATCGATTCGAAGAAATCACCTTACTATAGCTCAGCCGATTCAGAGTTGTAAAAATCCAAAATCTGCAATTGTGCTCCGATTGGGTTTCTTGATACCTCAAATGATAGGTCTCGGGACTTGTAATTGTTAAGCCAAACCGCATTTAAATTGGTTGATTATTTCCATACATTTCACAGAAAAATTGATCCGAAGAAATCACCTTACTATAGCTCAGCCGATTCAGAGTTGTAAAAATCCAAAATCTGCAATTGTGCTCAGAATGCGGTTCTTGATACCTCAAATGATAGGTCACGGGACCTGTAATTGCTATACCATACATTTCGTAGAAAATTCGATTCGAAGAAAATAACCTTACTACAGCTCAGCCGATTCAGAGCTGTAAAAATCCAAAATCTGCAATTGTGCTCTGATTGGGTTTCTTGATACCTCAAATGATAGGTCTCGGGACTTGTAATTGTTAAGCCAAACCGCATTTAAATTGGTTGATTATTTCCATACATTTCACAGAAAAATTGATTCGAAGAAATCACCTTACTATAGCTCAGCCGATTCAGAGTTGTAAAAATCCAAAATCTGCAATTGTGCTCCGATTGGGTTTCTTGATACCTCAAATGATAGGTCTCGGGACTTGTAATTGTTAAGCCAAACCGCATTTAAATTGGTTGATTATTTCCATACATTTCACAGTAAAATCGATTCGAAGAAATCACCTTACTATAGCTCAGCCGATTCAGAGTTGTAAAAATCCAAAATCTGCAATTGTGCTCCGATTGGGTTTCTTGATACCTCAAATGATAGGTCTCGGGACTTGTAATTGTTAAGCCAAACCGCATTTAAATTGGTTGATTATTTCCATACATTTCACAGAAAAATTGATCCGAAGAAATCACCTTACTATAGCTCAGCCGATTCAGAGTTGTAAAAATCCAAAATCTGCAATTGTGCTCCGATTGGGTTTCTTGATACCTCAAATGATAGGTCTCGGGACTTGCAATTGTTAAGCCAAACCGCATTTAAATTGGTTGATTATTTCCATACATTTCACAGAAAAATTGATTCGAAGAAATCACCTTACTATAGCTCAGCCGATTCAGAGCTGTAAAAATCCAAAATCTGCAATTGTGCTCCGATTGGGTTTCTTGATACCTCAAATGATAGGTCTCGGGACTTGTAATTGTTAAGCCAAACCGCATTTAAATTGGTTGATTATTTCCATACATTTCACAGAAAAATTGATTCGAAGAAATCACCTTACTACAGCTCAGCCGATTCAGAGTTGTAAAAATCCAAAATCTGCAATTGTGCTCCGATTGGGTTTCTTGATACCTCAAATGATAGGTCTCGGGACTTGTAATTGTTAAGCCAAACCGCATTTAAATTGGTTGATTATTTCCATACATTTCACAGTAAAATCGATTCGAAGAAATCACCTTACTATAGCTCAGCCGATTCAGAGTTGTAAAAATCCAAAATCTGCAATTGTGCTCCGATTGGGTTTCTTGATACCTCAAATGATAGGTCTCGGGACTTGTAATTGTTAAGCCAAACCGCATTTAAATTGGTTGATTATTTCCATACATTTCACAGAAAAATTGATCCGAAGAAATCACCTTACTATAGCTCAGCCGATTCAGAGTTGTAAAAATCCAAAATCTGCAATTGTGCTCCGATTGGGTTTCTTGATACCTCAAATGATAGGTCTCGGGACTTGCAATTGTTAAGCCAAACCGCATTTAAATTGGTTGATTATTTCCATACATTTCACAGAAAAATTGATTCGAAGAAATCACCTTACTATAGCTCAGCCGATTCAGAGCTGTAAAAATCCAAAATCTGCAATTGTGCTCCGATTGGGTTTCTTGATACCTCAAATGATAGGTCTCGGGACTTGTAATTGTTAAGCCAAACCGCATTTAAATTGGTTGATTATTTCCATACATTTCACAGAAAAATTGATTCGAAGAAATCACCTTACTATAGCTCAGCCGATTCAGAGTTGTAAAAATCCAAAATCTGCAATTGTGCTCAGAATGCGGTTCTTGATACCTCAAATGATAGGTCACGGGACCTGTAATTGCTATACCATACATTTCGTAGAAAATTCGATTCGAAGAAAATAACCTTACTACAGCTCAGCCGATTCAGAGCTGTAAAAATCCAAAATCTGCAATTGTGCTCCGATTGGGTTTCTTGATACCTCAAATGATAGGTCTCGGGACTTGTAATTGTTAAGCCAAACCGCATTTAAATTGGTTGATTATTTCCATACATTTCACAGAAAAATTGATCCGAAGAAATCACCTTACTATAGCTCAGCCGATTCAGAGTTGTAAAAATCCAAAATCTGCAATTGTGCTCCGATTGGGTTTCTTGATACCTCAAATGATAGGTCTCGGGACTTGCAATTGTTAAGCCAAACCGCATTTAAATTGGTTGATTATTTCCATACATTTCACAGAAAAATTGATTCGAAGAAATCACCTTACTATAGCTCAGCCGATTCAGAGTTGTAAAAATCCAAAATCTGCAATTGTGCTCAGAATGCGGTTCTTGATACCTCAAATGATAGGTCACGGGACCTGTAATTGCTATACCATACATTTCGTAGAAAATTCGATTCGAAGAAAATAACCTTACTACAGCTCAGCCGATTCAGAGCTGTAAAAATCCAAAATCTGCAATTGTGCTCCGATTGGGTTTCTTGATACCTCAAATGATAGGTCTCGGGACTTGTAATTGTTAAGCCAAACCGCATTTAAATTGGTTGATTATTTCCATACATTTCACAGAAAAATTGATTCGAAGAAATCACCTTACTATAGCTCAGCCGATTCAGAGTTGTAAAAATCCAAAATCTGCAATTGTGCTCAGAATGCGGTTCTTGATACCTCAAATGATAGGTCACGGGACCTGTAATTGCTATACCATACATTTCGT
Organism: Tipula vernalis; assembly: GCA_958295665.1. NCBI lineage: Eukaryota > Metazoa > Arthropoda > Insecta > Diptera > Tipulidae > Tipula > Tipula vernalis. Next base: position 46,073,206 of record OY282560.1, read on the forward strand.
AGAAAATTCGATTCGAAGAAAATAACCTTACTACAGCTCAGCCGATTCAGAGCTGTAAAAATCCAAAATCTGCAATTGTGCTCCGATTGGGTTTCTTGATACCTCAAATGATAGGTCTCGGGACTTGTAATTGTTAAGCCAAACCGCATTTAAATTGGTTGATTATTTCCATACATTTCACAGAAAAATTGATTCGAAGAAATCACCTTACTATAGCTCAGCCGATTCAGAGTTGTAAAAATCCAAAATCTGCAATTGTGCTCAGAATGCGGTTCTTGATACCTCAAATGATAGGTCACGGGACCTGTAATTGCTATACCATACATTTCGTAGAAAATTCGATTCGAAGAAAATAACCTTACTACAGCTCAGCCGATTCAGAGCTGTAAAAATCCAAAATCTGCAATTGTGCTCCGATTGGGTTTCTTGATACCTCAAATGATAGGTCTCGGGACTTGTAATTGTTAAGCCAAACCGCATTTAAATTGGTTGATTATTTCCATACATTTCACAGAAAAATTGATTCGAAGAAATCACCTTACTATAGCTCAGCCGATTCAGAGTTGTAAAAATCCAAAATCTGCAATTGTGCTCAGAATGCGGTTCTTGATACCTCAAATGATAGGTCACGGGACCTGTAATTGCTATACCATACATTTCGTAGAAAATTCGATTCGAAGAAAATAACCTTACTACAGCTCAGCCGATTCAGAGCTGTAAAAATCCAAAATCTGCAATTGTGCTCCGATTGGGTTTCTTGATACCTCAAATGATAGGTCTCGGGACTTGTAATTGTTAAGCCAAACCGCATTTAAATTGGTTGATTATTTCCATACATTTCACAGAAAAATTGATCCGAAGAAATCACCTTACTATAGCTCAGCCGATTCAGAGTTGTAAAAATCCAAAATCTGCAATTGTGCTCAGAATGCGGTTCTTGATACCTCAAATGATAGGTCACGGGACCTGTAATTGCTATACCATACATTTCGTAGAAAATTCGATTCGAAGAAAATAACCTTACTACAGCTCAGCCGATTCAGAGCTGTAAAAATCCAAAATCTGCAATTGTGCTCCGATTGGGTTTCTTGATACCTCAAATGATAGGTCTCGGGACTTGTAATTGTTAAGCCAAACCGCATTTAAATTGGTTGATTATTTCCATACATTTCACAGAAAAATTGATTCGAAGAAATCACCTTACTATAGCTCAGCCGATTCACAGTTGTAAAAATCCAAAATCTGCAATTGTGCTCAGAATGCGGTTCTTGATACCTCAAATGATAGGTCACGGGACCTGTAATTGCTATACCATACATTTCGTAGAAAATTCGATTCGAAGAAAATAACCTTACTACAGCTCAGCCGATTCAGAGCTGTAAAAATCCAAAATCTGCAATTGTGCTCCGATTGGGTTTCTTGATACCTCAAATGATAGGTCTCGGGACTTGTAATTGTTAAGCCAAACCGCATTTAAATTGGTTGATTATTTCCATACATTTCACAGAAAAATTGATCCGAAGAAATCACCTTACTATAGCTCAGCCGATTCAGAGTTGTAAAAATCCAAAATCTGCAATTGTGCTCCGATTGGGTTTCTTGATACCTCAAATGATAGGTCTCGGGACTTGCAATTGTTAAGCCAAACCGCATTTAAATTGGTTGATTATTTCCATACATTTCACAGAAAAATTGATTCGAAGAAATCACCTTACTATAGCTCAGCCGATTCAGAGCTGTAAAAATCCAAAATCTGCAATTGTGCTCCGATTGGGTTTCTTGATACCTCAAATGATAGGTCTCGGGACTTGTAATTGTTAAGCCAAACCGCATTTAAATTGGTTGATTATTTCCATACATTTCACAGAAAAATTGATCCGAAGAAATCACCTTACTATAGCTCAGCCGATTCAGAGTTGTAAAAATCCAAAATCTGCAATTGTGCTCAGAATGCGGTTCTTGATACCTCAAATGATAGGTCACGGGACCTGTAATTGCTATACCATACATTTCGTAGAAAATTCGATTCGAAGAAAATAACCTTACTACAGCTCAGCCGATTCAGAGCTGTAAAAATCCAAAATCTGCAATTGTGCTCCGATTGGGTTTCTTGATACCTCAAATGATAGGTCTCGGGACTTGTAATTGTTAAGCCAAACCGCATTTAAATTGGTTGATTATTTCCATACATTTCACAGAAAAATTGATCCGAAGAAATCACCTTACTATAGCTCAGCCGATTCAGAGTTGTAAAAATCCAAAATCTGCAATTGTGCTCAGAATGCGGTTCTTGATACCTCAAATGATAGGTCACGGGACCTGTAATTGCTATACCATACATTTCGTAGAAAATTCGATTCGAAGAAAATAACCTTACTACAGCTCAGCTGATTCAGAGCTGTAAAAATCCAAAATCTGCAATTGTGCTCCGATTGGGTTTCTTGATACCTCAAATGATAGGTCTCGGGACTTGTAATTGTTAAGCCAAACCGCATTTAAATTGGTTGATTATTTCCATACATTTCACAGTAAAATCGATTCGAAGAAATCACCTTACTATAGCTCAGCCGATTCAGAGTTGTAAAAATCCAAAATCTGCAATTGTGCTCAGAATGCGGTTCTTGATACCTCAAATGATAGGTCACGGGACCTGTAATTGCTATACCATACATTTCGTAGAAAATTCGATTCGAAGAAAATAACCTTACTACAGCTCAGCCGATTCAGAGCTGTAAAAATCCAAAATCTGCAATTGTGCTCCGATTGGGTTTCTTGATACCTCAAATGATAGGTCTCGGGACTTGTAATTGTTAAGCCAAACCGCATTTAAATTGGTTGATTATTTCCATACATTTCACAGAAAAATTGATCCGAAGAAATCACCTTACTATAGCTCAGCCGATTCAGAGTTGTAAAAATCCAAAATCTGCAATTGTGCTCAGAATGCGGTTCTTGATACCTCAAATGATAGGTCACGGGACCTGTAATTGCTATACCATACATTTCGTAGAAAATTCGATTCGAAGAAAATAACCTTACTACAGCTCAGCCGATTCAGAGCTGTAAAAATCCAAAATCTGCAATTGTGCTCTGATTGGGTTTCTTGATACCTCAAATGATAGGTCTCGGGACTTGTAATTGTTAAGCCAAACCGCATTTAAATTGGTTGATTATTTCCATACATTTCACAGAAAAATTGATTCGAAGAAATCACCTTACTATAGCTCAGCCGATTCAGAGTTGTAAAAATCCAAAATCTGCAATTGTGCTCCGATTGGGTTTCTTGATACCTCAAATGATAGGTTTCGGGACTTGTAATTGTTAAGCCAAACCGCATTTAAATTGGTTGATTATTTCCATACATTTCACAGAAAAATTGATCCGAAGAAATCACCTTACTATAGCTCAGCCGATTCAGAGTTGTAAAAATCCAAAATCTGCAATTGTGCTCCGATTGGGTTTCTTGATACCTCAAATGATAGGTCTCGGGACTTGCAATTGTTAAGCCAAACCGCATTTAAATTGGTTGATTATTTCCATACATTTCACAGAAAAATTGATTCGAAGAAATCACCTTACTATAGCTCAGCCGATTCAGAGCTGTAAAAATCCAAAATCTGCAATTGTGCTCCGATTGGGTTTCTTGATACCTCAAATGATAGGTCTCGGGACTTGTAATTGTTAAGCCAAACCGCATTTAAATTGGTTGATTATTTCCATACATTTCACAGAAAAATTGATCCGAAGAAATCACCTTACTATAGCTCAGCCGATTCAGAGTTGTAAAAATCCAAAATCTGCAATTGTGCTCCGATTGGGTTTCTTGATACCTCAAATGATAGGTCTCGGGACTTGCAATTGTTAAGCCAAACCGCATTTAAATTGGTTGATTATTTCCATACATTTCACAGAAAAATTGATTCGAAGAAATCACCTTACTATAGCTCAGCCGATTCAGAGTTGTAAAAATCCAAAATCTGCAATTGTGCTCAGAATGCGGTTCTTGATACCTCAAATGATAGGTCACGGGACCTGTAATTGCTATACCATACATTTCGTAGAAAATTCGATTCGAAGAAAATAACCTTACTACAGCTCAGCCGATTCAGAGCTGTAAAAATCCAAAATCTGCAATTGTGCTCCGATTGGGTTTCTTGATACCTCAAATGATAGGTCTCGGGACTTGTAATTGTTAAGCCAAACCGCATTTAAATTGGTTGATTATTTCCATACATTTCACAGAAAAATTGATCCGAAGAAATCACCTTACTATAGCTCAGCCGATTCAGAGTTGTAAAAATCCAAAATCTGCAATTGTGCTCAGAATGCGGTTCTTGATACCTCAAATGATAGGTCACGGGACCTGTAATTGCTATACCATACATTTCGTAGAAAATTCGATTCGAAGAAAATAACCTTACTACAGCTCAGCCGATTCAGAGCTGTAAAAATCCAAAATCTGCAATTGTGCTCCGATTGGGTTTCTTGATACCTCAAATGATAGGTCTCGGGACTTGTAATTGTTAAGCCAAACCGCATTTAAATTGGTTGATTATTTCCATACATTTCACAGAAAAATTGATCCGAAGAAATCACCTTACTATAGCTCAGCCGATTCAGAGTTGTAAAAATCCAAAATCTGCAATTGTGCTCAGAATGCGGTTCTTGATACCTCAAATGATAGGTCACGGGACCTGTAATTGCTATACCATACATTTCGTAGAAAATTCGATTCGAAGAAAATAACCTTACTACAGCTCAGCCGATTCAGAGCTGTAAAAATCCAAAATCTGCAATTGTGCTCCGATTGGGTTTCTTGATACCTCAAATGATAGGTCTCGGGACTTGTAATTGTTAAGCCAAACCGCATTTAAATTGGTTGATTATTTCCATACATTTCACAGAAAAATTGATTCGAAGAAATCACCTTACTATAGCTCAGCCGATTCACAGTTGTAAAAATCCAAAATCTGCAATTGTGCTCAGAATGCGGTTCTTGATACCTCAAATGATAGGTCACGGGACCTGTAATTGCTATACCATACATTTCGTAGAAAATTCGATTCGAAGAAAATAACCTTACTACAGCTCAGCCGATTCAGAGCTGTAAAAATCCAAAATCTGCAATTGTGCTCCGATTGGGTTTCTTGATACCTCAAATGATAGGTCTCGGGACTTGTAATTGTTAAGCCAAACCGCATTTAAATTGGTTGATTATTTCCATACATTTCACAGAAAAATTGATCCGAAGAAATCACCTTACTATAGCTCAGCCGATTCAGAGTTGTAAAAATCCAAAATCTGCAATTGTGCTCCGATTGGGTTTCTTGATACCTCAAATGATAGGTCTCGGGACTTGCAATTGTTAAGCCAAACCGCATTTAAATTGGTTGATTATTTCCATACATTTCACAGAAAAATTGATTCGAAGAAATCACCTTACTATAGCTCAGCCGATTCAGAGCTGTAAAAATCCAAAATCTGCAATTGTGCTCCGATTGGGTTTCTTGATACCTCAAATGATAGGTCTCGGGACTTGTAATTGTTAAGCCAAACCGCATTTAAATTGGTTGATTATTTCCATACATTTCACAGAAAAATTGATCCGAAGAAATCACCTTACTATAGCTCAGCCGATTCAGAGTTGTAAAAATCCAAAATCTGCAATTGTGCTCAGAATGCGGTTCTTGATACCTCAAATGATAGGTCACGGGACCTGTAATTGCTATACCATACATTTCGTAGAAAATTCGATTCGAAGAAAATAACCTTACTACAGCTCAGCCGATTCAGAGCTGTAAAAATCCAAAATCTGCAATTGTGCTCCGATTGGGTTTCTTGATACCTCAAATGATAGGTCTCGGGACTTGTAATTGTTAAGCCAAACCGCATTTAAATTGGTTGATTATTTCCATACATTTCACAGAAAAATTGATCCGAAGAAATCACCTTACTATAGCTCAGCCGATTCAGAGTTGTAAAAATCCAAAATCTGCAATTGTGCTCAGAATGCGGTTCTTGATACCTCAAATGATAGGTCACGGGACCTGTAATTGCTATACCATACATTTCGTAGAAAATTCGATTCGAAGAAAATAACCTTACTACAGCTCAGCTGATTCAGAGCTGTAAAAATCCAAAATCTGCAATTGTGCTCCGATTGGGTTTCTTGATACCTCAAATGATAGGTCTCGGGACTTGTAATTGTTAAGCCAAACCGCATTTAAATTGGTTGATTATTTCCATACATTTCACAGTAAAATCGATTCGAAGAAATCACCTTACTATAGCTCAGCCGATTCAGAGTTGTAAAAATCCAAAATCTGCAATTGTGCTCAGAATGCGGTTCTTGATACCTCAAATGATAGGTCACGGGACCTGTAATTGCTATACCATACATTTCGTAGAAAATTCGATTCGAAGAAAATAACCTTACTACAGCTCAGCCGATTCAGAGCTGTAAAAATCCAAAATCTGCAATTGTGCTCCGATTGGGTTTCTTGATACCTCAAATGATAGGTCTCGGGACTTGTAATTGTTAAGCCAAACCGCATTTAAATTGGTTGATTATTTCCATACATTTCACAGAAAAATTGATCCGAAGAAATCACCTTACTATAGCTCAGCCGATTCAGAGTTGTAAAAATCCAAAATCTGCAATTGTGCTCAGAATGCGGTTCTTGATACCTCAAATGATAGGTCACGGGACCTGTAATTGCTATACCATACATTTCGTAGAAAATTCGATTCGAAGAAAATAACCTTACTACAGCTCAGCCGATTCAGAGCTGTAAAAATCCAAAATCTGCAATTGTGCTCTGATTGGGTTTCTTGATACCTCAAATGATAGGTCTCGGGACTTGTAATTGTTAAGCCAAACCGCATTTAAATTGGTTGATTATTTCCATACATTTCACAGAAAAATTGATTCGAAGAAATCACCTTACTATAGCTCAGCCGATTCAGAGTTGTAAAAATCCAAAATCTGCAATTGTGCTCCGATTGGGTTTCTTGATACCTCAAATGATAGGTTTCGGGACTTGTAATTGTTAAGCCAAACCGCATTTAAATTGGTTGATTATTTCCATACATTTCACAGAAAAATTGATCCGAAGAAATCACCTTACTATAGCTCAGCCGATTCAGAGTTGTAAAAATCCAAAATCTGCAATTGTGCTCCGATTGGGTTTCTTGATACCTCAAATGATAGGTCTCGGGACTTGCAATTGTTAAGCCAAACCGCATTTAAATTGGTTGATTATTTCCATACATTTCACAGAAAAATTGATTCGAAGAAATCACCTTACTATAGCTCAGCCGATTCAGAGCTGTAAAAATCCAAAATCTGCAATTGTGCTCCGATTGGGTTTCTTGATACCTCAAATGATAGGTCTCGGGACTTGTAATTGTTAAGCCAAACCGCATTTAAATTGGTTGATTATTTCCATACATTTCACAGAAAAATTGATCCGAAGAAATCACCTTACTATAGCTCAGCCGATTCAGAGTTGTAAAAATCCAAAATCTGCAATTGTGCTCCGATTGGGTTTCTTGATACCTCAAATGATAGGTCTCGGGACTTGCAATTGTTAAGCCAAACCGCATTTAAATTGGTTGATTATTTCCATACATTTCACAGAAAAATTGATTCGAAGAAATCACCTTACTATAGCTCAGCCGATTCAGAGTTGTAAAAATCCAAAATCTGCAATTGTGCTCAGAATGCGGTTCTTGATACCTCAAATGATAGGTCACGGGACCTGTAATTGCTATACCATACATTTCGTAGAAAATTCGATTCGAAGAAAATAACCTTACTACAGCTCAGCCGATTCAGAGCTGTAAAAATCCAAAATCTGCAATTGTGCTCCGATTGGGTTTCTTGATACCTCAAATGATAGGTCTCGGGACTTGTAATTGTTAAGCCAAACCGCATTTAAATTGGTTGATTATTTCCATACATTTCACAGAAAAATTGATCCGAAGAAATCACCTTACTATAGCTCAGCCGATTCAGAGTTGTAAAAATCCAAAATCTGCAATTGTGCTCAGAATGCGGTTCTTGATACCTCAAATGATAGGTCACGGGACCTGTAATTGCTATACCATACATTTCGTGGAAAATTCGATTCGAAGAAAATAACCTTACTACAGCTCAGCCGATTCAGAGCTGTAAAAATCCAAAATCTGCAATTGTGCTCCGATTGGGTTTCTTGATACCTCAAATGATAGGTCTCGGGACTTGTAATTGTTAAGCCAAACCGCATTTAAATTGGTTGATTATTTCCATACATTTCACAGTAAAATCGATTCGAAGAAATCACCTTACTATAGCTCAGCCGATTCAGAGTTGTAAAAATCCAAAATCTGCAATTGTGCTCCGATTGGGTTTCTTGATACCTCAAATGATAGGTCTCGGGACTTGTAATTGTTAAGCCAAACCGCATTTAAATTGGTTGATTATTTCCATACATTTCACAGAAAAATTGATCCGAAGAAATCACCTTACTATAGCTCAGCCGATTCAGAGTTGTAAAAATCCAAAATCTGCAATTGTGCTCAGAATGCGGTTCTTGATACCTCAAATGATAGGTCACGGGACCTGTAATTGCTATACCATACATTTCGTAGAAAATTCGATTCGAAGAAAATAACCTTACTACAGCTCAGCCGATTCAGAGCTGTAAAAATCCAAAATCTGCAATTGTGCTCTGATTGGGTTTCTTGATACCTCAAATGATAGGTCTCGGGACTTGTAATTGTTAAGCCAAACCGCATTTAAATTGGTTGATTATTTCCATACATTTCACAGAAAAATTGATTCGAAGAAATCACCTTACTATAGCTCAGCCGATTCAGAGTTGTAAAAATCCAAAATCTGCAATTGTGCTCCGATTGGGTTTCTTGATACCTCAAATGATAGGTCTCGGGACTTGTAATTGTTAAGCCAAACCGCATTTAAATTGGTTGATTATTTCCATACATTTCACAGTAAAATCGATTCGAAGAAATCACCTTACTATAGCTCAGCCGATTCAGAGTTGTAAAAATCCAAAATCTGCAATTGTGCTCCGATTGGGTTTCTTGATACCTCAAATGATAGGTCTCGGGACTTGTAATTGTTAAGCCAAACCGCATTTAAATTGGTTGATTATTTCCATACATTTCACAGAAAAATTGATCCGAAGAAATCACCTTACTATAGCTCAGCCGATTCAGAGTTGTAAAAATCCAAAATCTGCAATTGTGCTCCGATTGGGTTTCTTGATACCTCAAATGATAGGTCTCGGGACTTGCAATTGTTAAGCCAAACCGCATTTAAATTGGTTGATTATTTCCATACATTTCACAGAAAAATTGATTCGAAGAAATCACCTTACTATAGCTCAGCCGATTCAGAGCTGTAAAAATCCAAAATCTGCAATTGTGCTCCGATTGGGTTTCTTGATACCTCAAATGATAGGTCTCGGGACTTGTAATTGTTAAGCCAAACCGCATTTAAATTGGTTGATTATTTCCATACATTTCACAGAAAAATTGATTCGAAGAAATCACCTTACTATAGCTCAGCCGATTCAGAGTTGTAAAAATCCAAAATCTGCAATTGTGCTCCGATTGGGTTTCTTGATACCTCAAATGATAGGTCTCGGGACTTGTAATTGTTAAGCCAAACCGCATTTAAATTGGTTGATTATTTCCATACATTTCACAGTAAAATCGATTCGAAGAAATCACCTTACTATAGCTCAGCCGATTCAGAGTTGTAAAAATCCAAAATCTGCAATTGTGCTCCGATTGGGTTTCTTGATACCTCAAATGATAGGTCTCGGGACTTGTAATTGTTAAGCCAAACCGCATTTAAATTGGTTGATTATTTCCATACATTTCACAGAAAAATTGATCCGAAGAAATCACCTTACTATAGCTCAGCCGATTCAGAGTTGTAAAAATCCAAAATCTGCAATTGTGCTCCGATTGGGTTTCTTGATACCTCAAATGATAGGTCTCGGGACTTGCAATTGTTAAGCCAAACCGCATTTAAATTGGTTGATTATTTCCATACATTTCACAGAAAAATTGATTCGAAGAAATCACCTTACTATAGCTCAGCCGATTCACAGTTGTAAAAATCCAAAATCTGCAATTGTGCTCAGAATGCGGTTCTTGATACCTCAAATGATAGGTCACGGGACCTGTAATTGCTATACCATACATTTCGTAGAAAATTCGATTCGAAGAAAATAACCTTACTACAGCTCAGCCGATTCAGAGCTGTAAAAATCCAAAATCTGCAATTGTGCTCCGATTGGGTTTCTTGATACCTCAAATGATAGGTCTCGGGACTTGTAATTGTTAAGCCAAACCGCATTTAAATTGGTTGATTATTTCCATACATTTCACAGAAAAATTGATTCGAAGAAATCACCTTACTATAGCTCAGCCGATTCACAGTTGTAAAAATCCAAAATCTGCAATTGTGCTCAGAATGCGGTTCTTGATACCTCAAATGATAGGTCACGGGACCTGTAATTGCTATACCATACATTTCGTAGAAAATTCGATTCGAAGAAAATAACCTTACTACAGCTCAGCCGATTCAGAGCTGTAAAAATCCAAAATCTGCAATTGTGCTCCGATTGGGTTTCTTGATACCTCAAATGATAGGTCTCGGGACTTGTAATTGTTAAGCCAAACCGCATTTAAATTGGTTGATTATTTCCATACATTTCACAGAAAAATTGATCCGAAGAAATCACCTTACTATAGCTCAGCCGATTCAGAGTTGTAAAAATCCAAAATCTGCAATTGTGCTCCGATTGGGTTTCTTGATACCTCAAATGATAGGTCTCGGGACTTGCAATTGTTAAGCCAAACCGCATTTAAATTGGTTGATTATTTCCATACATTTCACAGAAAAATTGATTCGAAGAAATCACCTTACTATAGCTCAGCCGATTCAGAGCTGTAAAAATCCAAAATCTGCAATTGTGCTCCGATTGGGTTTCTTGATACCTCAAATGATAGGTCTCGGGACTTGTAATTGTTAAGCCAAACCGCATTTAAATTGGTTGATTATTTCCATACATTTCACAGAAAAATTGATCCGAAGAAATCACCTTACTATAGCTCAGCCGATTCAGAGTTGTAAAAATCCAAAATCTGCAATTGTGCTCAGAATGCGGTTCTTGATACCTCAAATGATAGGTCACGGGACCTGTAATTGCTATACCATACATTTCGTAGAAAATTCGATTCGAAGAAAATAACCTTACTACAGCTCAGCCGATTCAGAGCTGTAAAAATCCAAAATCTGCAATTGTGCTCCGATTGGGTTTCTTGATACCTCAAATGATAGGTCTCGGGACTTGTAATTGTTAAGCCAAACCGCATTTAAATTGGTTGATTATTTCCATACATTTCACAGAAAAATTGATCCGAAGAAATCACCTTACTATAGCTCAGCCGATTCAGAGTTGTAAAAATCCAAAATCTGCAATTGTGCTCAGAATGCGGTTCTTGATACCTCAAATGATAGGTCACGGGACCTGTAATTGCTATACCATACATTTCGTAGAAAATTCGATTCGAAGAAAATAACCTTACTACAGCTCAGCTGATTCAGAGCTGTAAAAATCCAAAATCTGCAATTGTGCTCCGATTGGGTTTCTTGATACCTCAAATGATAGGTCTCGGGACTTGTAATTGTTAAGCCAAACCGCATTTAAATTGGTTGATTATTTCCATACATTTCACAGTAAAATCGATTCGAAGAAATCACCTTACTATAGCTCAGCCGATTCAGAGTTGTAAAAATCCAAAATCTGCAATTGTGCTCAGAATGCGGTTCTTGATACCTCAAATGATAGGTCACGGGACCTGTAATTGCTATACCATACATTTCGTAGAAAATTCGATTCGAAGAAAATAACCTTACTACAGCTCAGCCGATTCAGAGCTGTAAAAATCCAAAATCTGCAATTGTGCTCCGATTGGGTTTCTTGATACCTCAAATGATAGGTCTCGGGACTTGTAATTGTTAAGCCAAACCGCATTTAAATTGGTTGATTATTTCCATACATTTCACAGAAAAATTGATCCGAAGAAATCACCTTACTATAGCTCAGCCGATTCAGAGTTGTAAAAATCCAAAATCTGCAATTGTGCTCAGAATGCGGTTCTTGATACCTCAAATGATAGGTCACGGGACCTGTAATTGCTATACCATACATTTCGTAGAAAATTCGATTCGAAGAAAATAACCTTACTACAGCTCAGCCGATTCAGAGCTGTAAAAATCCAAAATCTGCAATTGTGCTCTGATTGGGTTTCTTGATACCTCAAATGATAGGTCTCGGGACTTGTAATTGTTAAGCCAAACCGCATTTAAATTGGTTGATTATTTCCATACATTTCACAGAAAAATTGATCCGAAGAAATCACCTTACTATAGCTCAGCCGATTCAGAGTTGTAAAAATCCAAAATCTGCAATTGTGCTCCGATTGGGTTTCTTGATACCTCAAATGATAGGTTTCGGGACTTGTAATTGTTAAGCCAAACCGCATTTAAATTGGTTGATTATTTCCATACATTTCACAGAAAAATTGATCCGAAGAAATCACCTTACTATAGCTCAGCCGATTCAGAGTTGTAAAAATCCAAAATCTGCAATTGTGCTCCGATTGGGTTTCTTGATACCTCAAATGATAGGTCTCGGGACTTGCAATTGTTAAGCCAAACCGCATTTAAATTGGTTGATTATTTCCATACATTTCACAGAAAAATTGATCCGAAGAAATCACCTTACTATAGCTCAGCCGATTCAGAGTTGTAAAAATCCAAAATCTGCAATTGTGCTCCGATTGGGTTTCTTGATACCTCAAATGATAGGTCTCGGGACTTGCAATTGTTAAGCCAAACCGCATTTAAATTGGTTGATTATTTCCATACATTTCACAGAAAAATTGATTCGAAGAAATCACCTTACTATAGCTCAGCCGATTCAGAGTTGTAAAAATCCAAAATCTGCAATTGTGCTCAGAATGCGGTTCTTGATACCTCAAATGATAGGTCACGGGACCTGTAATTGCTATACCATACATTTCGTAGAAAATTCGATTCGAAGAAAATAACCTTACTACAGCTCAGCCGATTCAGAGCTGTAAAAATCCAAAATCTGCAATTGTGCTCCGATTGGGTTTCTTGATACCTCAAATGATAGGTCTCGGGACTTGTAATTGTTAAGCCAAACCGCATTTAAATTGGTTGATTATTTCCATACATTTCACAGAAAAATTGATCCGAAGAAATCACCTTACTATAGCTCAGCCGATTCAGAGTTGTAAAAATCCAAAATCTGCAATTGTGCTCAGAATGCGGTTCTTGATACCTCAAATGATAGGTCACGGGACCTGTAATTGCTATACCATACATTTCGTAGAAAATTCGATTCGAAGAAAATAACCTTACTACAGCTCAGCCGATTCAGAGCTGTAAAAATCCAAAATCTGCAATTGTGCTCCGATTGGGTTTCTTGATACCTCAAATGATAGGTCTCGGGACTTGTAATTGTTAAGCCAAACCGCATTTAAATTGGTTGATTATTTCCATACATTTCACAGTAAAATCGATTCGAAGAAATCACCTTACTATAGCTCAGCCGATTCAGAGTTGTAAAAATCCAAAATCTGCAATTGTGCTCCGATTGGGTTTCTTGATACCTCAAATGATAGGTCTCGGGACTTGTAATTGTTAAGCCAAACCGCATTTAAATTGGTTGATTATTTCCATACATTTCACAGAAAAATTGATCCGAAGAAATCACCTTACTATAGCTCAGCCGATTCAGAGTTGTAAAAATCCAAAATCTGCAATTGTGCTCAGAATGCGGTTCTTGATACCTCAAATGATAGGTCACGGGACCTGTAATTGCTATACCATACATTTCGTAGAAAATTCGATTCGAAGAAAATAACCTTACTACAGCTCAGCCGATTCAGAGCTGTAAAAATCCAAAATCTGCAATTGTGCTCTGATTGGGTTTCTTGATACCTCAAATGATAGGTCTCGGGACTTGTAATTGTTAAGCCAAACCGCATTTAAATTGGTTGATTATTTCCATACATTTCACAGAAAAATTGATTCGAAGAAATCACCTTACTATAGCTCAGCCGATTCAGAGTTGTAAAAATCCAAAATCTGCAATTGTGCTCCGATTGGGTTTCTTGATACCTCAAATGATAGGTCTCGGGACTTGTAATTGTTAAGCCAAACCGCATTTAAATTGGTTGATTATTTCCATACATTTCACAGTAAAATCGATTCGAAGAAATCACCTTACTATAGCTCAGCCGATTCAGAGTTGTAAAAATCCAAAATCTGCAATTGTGCTCCGATTGGGTTTCTTGATACCTCAAATGATAGGTCTCGGGACTTGTAATTGTTAAGCCAAACCGCATTTAAATTGGTTGATTATTTCCATACATTTCACAGAAAAATTGATCCGAAGAAATCACCTTACTATAGCTCAGCCGATTCAGAGTTGTAAAAATCCAAAATCTGCAATTGTGCTCCGATTGGGTTTCTTGATACCTCAAATGATAGGTCTCGGGACTTGCAATTGTTAAGCCAAACCGCATTTAAATTGGTTGATTATTTCCATACATTTCACAGAAAAATTGATTCGAAGAAATCACCTTACTATAGCTCAGCCGATTCAGAGCTGTAAAAATCCAAAATCTGCAATTGTGCTCCGATTGGGTTTCTTGATACCTCAAATGATAGGTCTCGGGACTTGTAATTGTTAAGCCAAACCGCATTTAAATTGGTTGATTATTTCCATACATTTCACAGAAAAATTGATCCGAAGAAATCACCTTACTATAGCTCAGCCGATTCAGAGTTGTAAAAATCCAAAATCTGCAATTGTGCTCCGATTGGGTTTCTTGATACCTCAAATGATAGGTCTCGGGACTTGCAATTGTTAAGCCAAACCGCATTTAAATTGGTTGATTATTTCCATACATTTCACAGAAAAATTGATTCGAAGAAATCACCTTACTATAGCTCAGCCGATTCAGAGTTGTAAAAATCCAAAATCTGCAATTGTGCTCCGATTGGGTTTCTTGATACCTCAAATGATAGGTCTCGGGACTTGTAATTGTTAAGCCAAACCGCATTTAAATTGGTTGATTATTTCCATACATTTCACAGAAAAATTGATCCGAAGAAATCACCTTACTATAGCTCAGCCGATTCAGAGTTGTAAAAATCCAAAATCTGCAATTGTGCTCCGATTGGGTTTCTTGATACCTCAAATGATAGGTCTCGGGACTTGCAATTGTTAAGCCAAACCGCATTTAAATTGGTTGATTATTTCCATACATTTCACAGTAAAATCGATTCGAAGAAATCACCTTACTATAGCTCAGCCGATTCAGAGTTGTAAAAATCCAAAATCTGCAATTGTGCTCCGATTGGGTTTCTTGATACCTCAAATGATAGGTCTCGGGACTTGTAATTGTTAAGCCAAACCGCATTTAAATTGGTTGATTATTTCCATACATTTCACAGAAAAATTGATCCGAAGAAATCACCTTACTATAGCTCAGCCGATTCAGAGTTGTAAAAATCCAAAATCTGCAATTGTGCTCCGATTGGGTTTCTTGATACCTCAAATGATAGGTCTCGGGACTTGCAATTGTTAAGCCAAACCGCATTTAAATTGGTTGATTATTTCCATACATTTCACAGTAAAATCGATTCGAAGAAATCACCTTACTATAGCTCAGCCGATTCAGAGTTGTAAAAATCCAAAATCTGCAATTGTGCTCCGATTGGGTTTCTTGATACCTCAAATGATAGGTCTCGGGACTTGTAATTGTTAAGCCAAACCGCATTTAAATTGGTTGATTATTTCCATACATTTCACAGAAAAATTGATCCGAAGAAATCACCTTACTATAGCTCAGCCGATTCAGAGTTGTAAAAATCCAAAATCTGCAATTGTGCTCCGATTGGGTTTCTTGATACCTCAAATGATAGGTCTCGGGACTTGCAATTGTTAAGCCAAACCGCATTTAAATTGGTTGATTATTTCCATACATTTCACAGAAAAATTGATTCGAAGAAATCACCTTACTATAGCTCAGCCGATTCAGAGTTGTAAAAATCCAAAATCTGCAATTGTGCTCCGATTGGGTTTCTTGATACCTCAAATGATAGGTCTCGGGACTTGTAATTGTTAAGCCAAACCGCATTTAAATTGGTTGATTATTTCCATACATTTCACAGAAAAATTGATCCGAAGAAATCACCTTACTATAGCTCAGCCGATTCAGAGTTGTAAAAATCCAAAATCTGCAATTGTGCTCCGATTGGGTTTCTTGATACCTCAAATGATAGGTCTCGGGACTTGCAATTGTTAAGCCAAACCGCATTTAAATTGGTTGATTATTTCCATACATTTCACAGTAAAATCGATTCGAAGAAATCACCTTACTATAGCTCAGCCGATTCAGAGTTGTAAAAATCCAAAATCTGCAATTGTGCTCCGATTGGGTTTCTTGATACCTCAAATGATAGGTCTCGGGACTTGTAATTGTTAAGCCAAACCGCATTTAAATTGGTTGATTATTTCCATACATTTCACAGAAAAATTGATCCGAAGAAATCACCTTACTATAGCTCAGCCGATTCAGAGTTGTAAAAATCCAAAATCTGCAATTGTGCTCCGATTGGGTTTCTTGATACCTCAAATGATAGGTCTCGGGACTTGCAATTGTTAAGCCAAACCGCATTTAAATTGGTTGATTATTTCCATACATTTCACAGAAAAATTGATTCGAAGAAATCACCTTACTATAGCTCAGCCGATTCAGAGCTGTAAAAATCCAAAATCTGCAATTGTGCTCCGATTGGGTTTCTTGATACCTCAAATGATAGGTCTCGGGACTTGTAATTGTTAAGCCAAACCGCATTTAAATTGGTTGATTATTTCCATACATTTCACAGAAAAATTGATTCGAAGAAATCACCTTACTATAGCTCAGCCGATTCAGAGTTGTAAAAATCCAAAATCTGCAATTGTGCTCAGAATGCGGTTCTTGATACCTCAAATGATAGGTCACGGGACCTGTAATTGCTATACCATACATTTCGTAGAAAATTCGATTCGAAGAAAATAACCTTACTACAGCTCAGCCGATTCAGAGCTGTAAAAATCCAAAATCTGCAATTGTGCTCCGATTGGGTTTCTTGATACCTCAAATGATAGGTCTCGGGACTTGTAATTGTTAAGCCAAACCGCATTTAAATTGGTTGACTATTTCCATACATTTCACAGAAAAATTGATCCGAAGAAATCACCTTACTATAGCTCAGCCGATTCAGAGTTGTAAAAATCCAAAATCTGCAATTGTGCTCAGAATGCGGTTCTTGATACCTCAAATGATAGGTCACGGGACCTGTAATTGCTATACCATACATTTCGTAGAAAATTCGATTCGAAGAAAATAACCTTACTACAGCTCAGCCGATTCAGAGCTGTAAAAATCCAAAATCTGCAATTGTGCTCCGATTGGGTTTCTTGATACCTCAAATGATAGGTCTCGGGACTTGTAATTGTTAAGCCAAACCGCATTTAAATTGGTTGATTATTTCCATACATTTCACAGAAAAATTGATTCGAAGAAATCACCTTACTATAGCTCAGCCGATTCAGAGTTGTAAAAATCCAAAATCTGCAATTGTGCTCAGAATGCGGTTCTTGATACCTCAAATGATAGGTCACGGGACCTGTAATTGCTATACCATACATTTCGTAGAAAATTCGATTCGAAGAAAATAACCTGACTACAGCTCAGCCGATTCAGAGCTGTAAAAATCCAAAATCTGCAATTGTGCTCCGATTGGGTTTCTTGATACCTCAAATGATAGGTCTCGGAACTTGCAATTATTAAGCCAAACCGCATTTAAATTGGTTGATTATTTCCATACATTTCACAGAAAAATTGATTCGAAGAAATCACCTTACTATAGCTCAGCCGATTCAGAGTTGTAAAAATCCAAAATCTGCAATTGTGCTCAGAATGCGGTTCTTGATACCTCAAATGATAGGTCACGGGACCTGTAATTGCTATACCATACATTTCGTAGAAAATTCGATTCGAAGAAAATAACCTTACTACAGCTCAGCCGATTCAGAGCTGTAAAAATCCAAAATCTGCAATTGTGCTCCGATTGGGTTTCTTGATACCTCAAATGATAGGTCTCGGGACTTGTAATTGTTAAGCCAAACCGCATTTAAATTGGTTGATTATTTCCATACATTTCACAGTAAAATCGATTCGAAGAAATCACCTTACTATAGCTCAGCCGATTCAGAGTTGTAAAAATCCAAAATCTGCAATTGTGCTCCGATTGGGTTTCTTGATACCTCAAATGATAGGTCTCGGGACTTGTAATTAATAAGTTAAACCGCATTTAAATTGGTTGATTATTTCCATACATTTCACAGAAAAATTGATCCGAAGAAATCACCTTACTATAGCTCAGCCGATTCAGAGTTGTAAAAATCCAAAATCTGCAATTGTGCTCAGAATGCGGTTCTTGATACCTCAAATGATAGGTCACGGGACCTGTAATTGCTATACCATACATTTCGTAGAAAATTCGATTCGAAGAAAATAACCTTACTACAGCTCAGCCGATTCAGAGCTGTAAAAATCCAAAATCTGCAATTGTGCTCCGATTGGGTTTCTTGATACCTCAAATGATAGGTCTCGGGACTTGTAATTGTTAAGCCAAACCGCATTTAAATTGGTTGATTATTTCCATACATTTCACAGTAAAATCGATTCGAAGAAATCACCTTACTATAGCTCAGCCGATTCAGAGTTGTAAAAATCCAAAATCTGCAATTGTGCTCCGATTGGGTTTCTTGATACCTCAAATGATAGGTCTCGGGACTTGCAATTGTTAAGCCAAACCGCATTTAAATTGGTTGATTATTTCCATACATTTCACAGAAAAATTGATTCGAAGAAATCACCTTACTATAGCTCAGCCGATTCAGAGTTGTAAAAATCCAAAATCTGCAATTGTGCTCAGAATGCGGTTCTTGATACCTCAAATGATAGGTCACGGGACCTGTAATTGCTATACCATACATTTCGTAGAAAATTCGATTCGAAGAAAATAACCTTACTACAGCTCAGCCGATTCAGAGCTGTAAAAATCCCAAATCTGCAATTGTGCTCCGATTGGGTTTCTTGATACCTCAAATGATAGGTCTCGGGACTTGTAATTGTTAAGCCAAACCGCATTTAAATTGGTTGATTATTTCCATACATTTCACAGAAAAATTGATCCGAAGAAATCACCTTACTATAGCTCAGCCGATTCAGAGTTGTAAAAATCCAAAATCTGCAATTGTGCTCAGAATGCGGTTCTTGATACCTCAAATGATAGGTCACGGGACCTGTAATTGCTATACCATACATTTCGTAGAAAATTCGATTCGAAGAAAATAACCTTACTACAGCTCAGCCGATTCAGAGCTGTAAAAATCCAAAATCTGCAATTGTGCTCCGATTGGGTTTCTTGATACCTCAAATGATAGGTCTCGGGACTTGTAATTGTTAAGCCAAACCGCATTTAAATTGGTTGATTATTTCCATACATTTCACAGAAAAATTGATCCGAAGAAATCACCTTACAGCTCAGCCGATTCAGAGTTGTAAAAATCCAAAATCTGCAATTGTGCTCAGAATGCGGTTCTTGATACCTCAAATGATAGGTCACGGGACCTGTAATTGCTATACCATACATTTCGTAGAAAATTCGATTCGAAGAAAATAACCTTACTATAGCTCAGCCGATTCAGAGTTGTAAAAATCCAAAATCTGCAATTGTGCTCCGATTGGGTTTCTTGATACCTCAAATGATAGGTCTCGGGACTTGTAATTGTTAAGCCAAACCGCATTTAAATTGGTTGATTATTTCCATACATTTCACAGAAAAATTGATCCGAAGAAATCACCTTACTATAGCTCAGCCGATTCAGAGTTGTAAAAATCCAAAATCTGCAATTGTGCTCAGAATGCGGTTCTTGATACCTCAAATGATAGGTCACGGGACCTGTAATTGCTATACCATACATTTCGTAGAAAATTCGATTCGAAGAAAATAACCTTACTACAGCTCAGCCGATTCAGAGCTGTAAAAATCCAAAATCTGCAATTGTGCTCCGATTGGGTTTCTTGATACCTCAAATGATAGGTCTCGGGATTTGTAATTGTTAAGCCAAACCGCATTTAAATTGGTTGATTATTTCCATACATTTCACAGAAAAATTGATCCGAAGAAATCACCTTACTATAGCTCAGCCGATTCAGAGTTGTAAAAATCCAAAATCTGCAATTGTGCTCAGAATGCGGTTCTTGATACCTCAAATGATAGGTCACGGGACCTGTAATTGGTATACCATACATTTCGTAGAAAATTCGATTCGAAGAAAATAACCTTACTACAGCTCAGCCGATTCAGAGCTGTAAAAATCCAAAATCTGCAATTGTGCTCCGATTGGGTTTCTTGATACCTCAAATGATAGGTCTCGGGACTTGTAATTGTTAAGCCAAACCGCATTTAAATTGGTTGATTATTTCCATACATTTCACAGAAAAATTGATCCGAAGAAATCACCTTACTATAGCTCAGCCGATTCAGAGTTGTAAAAATCCAAAATCTGCAATTGTGCTCAGAATGCGGTTCTTGATACCTCAAATGATAGGTCACGGGACCTGTAATTGCTATACCATACATTTCGTAGAAAATTCGATTCGAAGAAAATAACCTTACTACAGCTCAGCCGATTCAGAGCTGTAAAAATCCAAAATCTGCAATTGTGCTCCGATTGGGTTTCTTGATACCTCAAATGATAGGTCTCGGGACTTGCAATTGTTAAGCCAAACCGCATTTAAATTGGTTGATTATTTCCATACATTTCACAGAAAAATTGATTCGAAGAAATCACCTTACTATAGCTCAGCCGATTCAGAGCTGTAAAAATCCAAAATCTGCAATTGTGCTCCGATTGGGTTTCTTGATACCTCAAATGATAGGTCACGGGACTTGCAATTGTTAAGCCAAACCGCATTTAAATTGGTTGATTATTTCCATACATTTCACAGAAAAATTGATTCGAAGAAATCACCTTACTATAGCTCAGCCGATTCAGAGTTGTAAAAATCCAAAATCTGCAATTGTGCTCAGAATGCGGTTCTTGATACCTCAAATGATAGGTCACGGGACCTGTAATTGCTATACCATACATTTCGTAGAAAATTCGATTCGAAGAAAATAACCTTACTACAGCTCAGCCGATTCAGAGCTGTAAAAATCCAAAATCTGCAATTGTGCTCCGATTGGGTTTCTTGATACCTCAAATGATAGGTCTCGGGACTTGCAATTGTTAAGCCAAACCGCATTTAAATTGGTTGATTATTTCCATACATTTCACAGAAAAATTGATTCGAAGAAATCACCTTACTATAGCTCAGCCGATTCAGAGTTGTAAAAATCCAAAATCTGCAATTGTGCTCAGAATGCGGTTCTTGATACCTCAAATGATAGGTCACGGGACCTGTAATTGCTATACCATACATTTCGTAGAAAATTCGATTCGAAGAAAATAACCTTACTACAGCTCAGCCGATTCAGAGCTGTAAAAATCCAAAATCTGCAATTGTGCTCCGATTGGGTTTCTTGATACCTCAAATGATAGGTCTCGGGACTTGTAATTGTTAAGCCAAACCGCATTTAAATTGGTTGATTATTTCCATACATTTCACAGAAAAATTGATCCGAAGAAATCACCTTACTATAGCTCAGCCGATTCAGAGTTGTAAAAATCCAAAATCTGCAATTGTGCTCAGAATGCGGTTCTTGATACCTCAAATGATAGGTCACGGGACCTGTAATTGCTATACCATACATTTCGTAGAAAATTCGATTCGAAGAAAATAACCTTACTACAGCTCAGCCGATTCAGAGCTGTAAAAATCCAAAATCTGCAATTGTGCTCCGATTGGGTTTCTTGATACCTCAAATGATAGGTCTCGGGACTTGTAATTGTTAAGCCAAACCGCATTTAAATTGGTTGATTATTTCCATACATTTCACAGTAAAATCGATTCGAAGAAATCACCTTACTATAGCTCAGCCGATTCAGAGTTGTAAAAATCCAAAATCTGCAATTGTGCTCCGATTGGGTTTCTTGATACCTCAAATGATAGGTCTCGGGACTTGTAATTGTTAAGCCAAACCGCATTTAAATTGGTTGATTATTTCCATACATTTCACAGAAAAATTGATCCGAAGAAATCACCTTACTATAGCTCAGCCGATTCAGAGTTGTAAAAATCCAAAATCTGCAATTGTGCTCCGATTGGGTTTCTTGATACCTCAAATGATAGGTCTCGGGACTTGCAATTGTTAAGCCAAACCGCATTTAAATTGGTTGATTATTTCCATACATTTCACAGAAAAATTGATTCGAAGAAATCACCTTACTATAGCTCAGCCGATTCAGAGCTGTAAAAATCCAAAATCTGCAATTGTGCTCCGATTGGGTTTCTTGATACCTCAAATGATAGGTCTCGGGACTTGTAATTGTTAAGCCAAACCGCATTTAAATTGGTTGATTATTTCCATACATTTCACAGAAAAATTGATTCGAAGAAATCACCTTACTATAGCTCAGCCGATTCAGAGTTGTAAAAATCCAAAATCTGCAATTGTGCTCAGAATGCGGTTCTTGATACCTCAAATGATAGGTCACGGGACCTGTAATTGCTATACCATACATTTCGTAGAAAATTCGATTCGAAGAAAATAACCTTACTACAACTCAGCCGATTCAGAGCTGTAAAAATCCAAAATCTGCAATTGTGCTCCGATTGGGTTTCTTGATACCTCAAATGATAGGTCTCGGGACTTGTAATTGTTAAGCCAAACCGCATTTAAATTGGTTGATTATTTCCATACATTTCACAGAAAAATTGATCTGAAGAAATCACCTTAATATAGCTCAGCCGATTCAGAGTTGTAAAAATCCAAAATCTGCAATTGTGCTCCGATTGGGTTTCTTGATACCTCAAATGATAGGTCTCGGGACTTGCAATTGTTAAGCCAAACCGCATTTAAATTGGTTGATTATTTCCATACATTTCACAGAAAAATTGATCCGAAGAAATCACCTTACTATAGCTCAGCCGATTCAGAGTTGTAAAAATCCAAAATCTGCAATTGTGCTCAGAATGCGGTTCTTGATACCTCAAATGATAGGTCACGGGACCTGTAATTGCTATACCATACATTTCGTAGAAAATTCGATTCGAAGAAAATAACCTTACTACAGCTCAGCCGATTCAGAGCTGTAAAAATCCAAAATCTGCAATTGTGCTCCGATTGGGTTTCTTGATACCTCAAATGATAGGTCTCGGGACTTGTAATTGTTAAGCCAAACCGCATTTAAATTGGTTGATTATTTCCATACATTTCACAGAAAAATTGATTCGAAGAAATCACCTTACTATAGCTCAGCCGATTCAGAGTTGTAAAAATCCAAAATCTGCAATTGTGCTCAGAATGCGGTTCTTGATACCTCAAATGATAGGTCACGGGACCTGTAATTGCTATACCATACATTTCGTAGAAAATTCGATTCGAAGAAAATAACCTTACTACAGCTCAGCCGATTCAGAGCTGTAAAAATCCAAAATCTGCAATTGTGCTCCGATTGGGTTTCTTGATACCTCAAATGATAGGTCTCGGGACTTGTAATTGTTAAGCCAAACCGCATTTAAATTGGTTGATTATTTCCATACATTTCACAGAAAAATCGATTCGAAGAAATCACCTTACTATAGCTCAGCCGATTCAGAGTTGTAAAAATCCAAAATCTGCAATTGTGCTCCGATTGGGTTTCTTGATACCTCAAATGATAGGTCTCGGGACTTGCAATTGTTAAGCCAAACCGCATTTAAATTGGTTGATTATTTCCATACATTTCACAGAAAAATTGATTCGAAGAAATCACCTTACTATAGCTCAGCCGATTCAGAGTTGTAAAAATCCAAAATCTGCAATTGTGCTCAGAATGCGGTTCTTGATACCTCAAATGATAGGTCACGGGACCTGTAATTGCTATACCATACATTTCATAGAAAATTCGATTCGAAGAAAATAACCTTACTACAGCTCAGCCGATTCAGAGCTGTAAAAATCCAAAATCTGCAATTGTGCTCCGATTGGGTTTCTTGATACCTCAAATGATAGGTCTCGGGACTTGCAATTGTTAAGCCAAACCGCATTTAAATTGGTTGATTATTTCCATACATTTCACAGAAAAATTGATTCGAAGAAATCACATTACTATAGCTCAGCCGATTCAGAGTTGTAAAAATCCAAAATCTGCAATTGTGCTCAGAATGCGGTTCTTGATACCTCAAATGATAGGTCACGGGACCTGTAATTGCTATACCATACATTTCGTAGAAAATTCGATTCGAAGAAAATAACCTTACTACAGCTCAGCCGATTCAGAGCTGTAAAAATCCAAAATCTGCAATTGTGCTCCGATTGGGTTTCTTGATACCTCAAATGATAGGTCTCGGGACTTGAAATTGTTAATCCAAACCGCATTTAAATTGGTTGATTATTTCCATACATTTCACAGAAAAATCGATTCGAAGAAATCACCTTACTACAGCTCAGCCGATTCAGAGTTGTAAAAATCCAAAATCTGCAATTGTGCTCAGAATGCGGTTCTTGATACCTCAAATGATAGGTCACGGGACCTGTAATTGCTATACCATACATTTCGCAGAAAATTCGATTCGAAGAAAATAACCTTACTACAGCTCAGCCGATTCAGAGCTGTAAAAATATAAAATCTGCAATTGTGCTCCGATTGGGTTTCTTGATACCTCAAATGATAGGTCTCGGGACTTGTAATTGTTAAGCCAAACCGCATTTAAATTGGTTGATTATTTCCATACATTTCACAGAAAAATTGATCCGAAGAAATCACCTTACTATAGCTCAGCCGATTCAGAGTTGTAAAAATCCAAAATCTGCAATTGTGCTCAGAATGCGGTTCTTGATACCTCAAATGATAGGTCACGGGACCTGTAATTGCTATACCATACATTTCGTAGAAAATTCGATTCGAAGAAAATAACCTTACTACAGCTCAGCCGATTCAGAGCTGTAAAAATATAAAATCTGCAATTGTGCTCCGATTGGGTTTCTTGATACCTCAAATGATAGGTCTCGGGACTTGTAATTGTTAAGCCAAACTGCATTTAAATTGGTTGATTATTTCCATACATTTCACAGAAAAATTGATTCGAAGAAATCACCTTACTATAGCTCAGCCGATTCAGAGTTGTAAAAATCCAAAATCTGCAATTGTGCTCAGAATGCGGTTCTTGATACCTCAAATGATAGGTCTCGGGACTTGTAATTGTTAAGCCAAACCGCATTTAAATTGGTTGATTATTTCCATACATTTCACAGAAAAATCGATTCGAAGAAATCACCTTACTACAGCTCAGCCGATTCAGAGTTGTAAAAATCCAAAATCTGCAATTGTGCTCAGAATGCGGTTCTTGATACCTCAAATGATAGGTCACGGGACCTGTAATTGCTATACCATACATTTCGTAGAAAATTCGATTCGAAGAAAATAACCTTACTACAGCTCAGCCGATTCAGAGCTGTAAAAATCCAAAATCTGCAATTGTGCTCCGATTGGGTTTCTTGATACCTCAAATGATAGGTCTCGGGACTTGTAATTGTTAAGCCAAACCGCATTTAAATTGGTTGATTATTTCCATACATTTCACAGAAAAATTGATTCGAAGAAATCACCTTACTATAGCTCAGCCGATTCAGAGCTGTAAAAATCCAAAATCTGCAATTGTGCTCCGATTGGGTTTCTTGATACCTCAAATGATAGGTCTCGGGACTTGTAATTGTTAAGCCAAACCACATTTAAATTGGTTGATTATTTCCATACATTTCACAGAAAAATCGATTCGAAGAAATCACCTTACTATAGCTCAGCCGATTCAGAGCTGTAAAAATCCAAAATCTGCAATTGTGCTCCGATTGGGTTTCTTGATACCTCAAATGATAGGTCTCGGGACTTGTAATTGTTAAGCCAAACCGCATTTAAATTGGTTGATTATTTCCATAAATTTCACAGAAAAATCGATTCGAAGAAATCACCTTACTATAGCTCAGCCGATTCAGAGCTGTAAAAATCCAAAATCTGCAATTGTGCTCCGATTGGGTTTCTTGATACCTCAAATGATAGGTCTCGGGACTTGTAATTGTTAAGCCAAACCGCATTTAAATTGGTTGATTATTTCCATACATTTCACAGAAAAATTGATTCGAAGAAATCACCTTACTATAGCTCAGCCGATTCAGAGTTGTAAAAATCCAAAATCTGCAATTGTGCTCAGAATGCGGTTCTTGATACCTAAAATAATAGGTCACGGGACCTGTAATTGCTATACCATACATTTCGTAGAAAATTCGATTCGAAGAAAATAACCTTACTACAGCTCAGCCGATTCAGAGCTGTAAAAATCCAAAATCTGCAATTGTGCTCCGATTGGGTTTCTTGATACCTCAAATGATAGGTCTCGGGACTTGTAATTGTTAAGCCAAACCGCATTTAAATTGGTTGATTATTTCCATACATTTCACAGAAAAATCGATTCGAAGAAATCACCTTACTATAGCTCAGCCGATTCAGAGTTGTAAAAATCCAAAATCTGCAATTGTGCTCAGAATGCGGTTCTTGATACCTAAAATAATAGGTCACGGGACCTGTAATTGCTATACCATACATTTCGTAGAAAATTCGATTCGAAGAAAATAACCTTACTACAGCTCAGCCGATTCAGAGCTGTAAAAATCCAAAATCTGCAATTGTGCTCCGATTGGGTTTCTTGATACCTCAAATGATAGGTCTCGGGACTTGTAATTGTTAAGCCAAACCGCATTTAAATTGGTTGATTATTTCCATACATTTCACAGAAAAATTGATCCGAAGAAATCACCTTACTATAGCTCAGCCGATTCAGAGTTGTAAAAATCCAAAATCTGCAATTGTGCTCCGATTGGGTTTCTTGATACCTCAAATGATAGGTCTCGGGACTTGCAATTGTTAAGCCAAACCGCATTTAAATTGGTTGATTATTTCCATACATTTCACAGAAAAATTGATTCGAAGAAATCACCTTACTATATAGCTCAGCCGATTCAGAGTTGTAAAAATCCAAAATCTGCAATTGTGCTCAGAATGCGGTTCTTGATACCTCAAATGATAGGTCACGGGACCTGTAATTGCTATACCATACATTTCGTAGAAAATTCGATTCGAAGAAAATAACCTTACTACAGCTCAGCCGATTCAGAGCTGTAAAAATCCAAAATCTGCAATTGTGCTCCGATTGGGTTTCTTGATACCTCAAATGATAGGTCTCGGGACTTGCAATTGTTAAGCCAAACCGCATTTAAATTGGTTGATTATTTCCATACATTTCACAGAAAAATTGATTCGAAGAAATCACATTACTATAGCTCAGCCGATTCAGAGTTGTAAAAATCCAAAATCTGCAATTGTGCTCAGAATGCGGTTCTTGATACCTCAAATGATAGGTCACGGGACCTGTAATTGCTATACCATACATTTCGTAGAAAATTCGATTCGAAGAAAATAACCTTACTACAGCTCAGCCGATTCAGAGCTGTAAAAATCCAAAATCTGCAATTGTGCTCCGATTGGGTTTCTTGATACCTCAAATGATAGGTCTCGGGACTTGAAATTGTTAATCCAAACCGCATTTAAATTGGTTGATTATTTCCATACATTTCACAGAAAAATCGATTCGAAGAAATCACCTTACTACAGCTCAGCCGATTCAGAGTTGTAAAAATCCAAAATCTGCAATTGTGCTCAGAATGCGGTTCTTGATACCTCAAATGATAGGTCACGGGACCTGTAATTGCTATACCATACATTTCGTAGAAAATTCGATTCGAAGAAAATAACCTTACTACAGCTCAGCCGATTCAGAGCTGTAAAAATCCAAAATCTGCAATTGTGCTCCGATTGGGTTTCTTGATACCTCAAATGATAGGTCTCGGGACTTGTAATTGTTAAGCCAAACCGCATTTAAATTGGTTGATTATTTCCATACATTTCACAGAAAATTCGATTCGAAGAAATCACCTTACTACAGATCAGCCGATTCAGAGCTGTAAAAATCCAAAATCTGCAATTGTGCTCCGATTGGGTTTCTTGATACCTCAAATGATAGGTCTCGGGACTTGTAATTGTTAAGCCAAACCGCATTTAAATTGGTTGATTATTTCCATACATTTCACAGAAAAATTGATTCGAAGAAATCACCTTACTATAGCTCAGCCGATTCAGAGTTGTAAAAATCCAAAATCTGCAATTGTGCTCAGAATGCGGTTCTTGATACCTCAAATGATAGGTCACGGGACCTGTAATTGCTATACCATACATTTCGTAGAAAATTCGATTCGAAGAAAATAACCTTACTACAGCTCAGCCGATTCAGAGCTGTAAAAATCCAAAATCTGCAATTGTGCTCCGATTGGGTTTCTTGATACCTAAAATGATAGGTCTCGGGACTTGTAATTGTTAAGCCAAACCGCATTTAAATTGGTTGATTATTTCCATACATTTCAAAGAAAAATTGATTCGAAGAAATCACCTTACTATAGCTCAGCCGATTCAGAGTTGTAAAAATCCAAAATCTGCAATTGTGCTCAGAATGCGGTTCTTGATACCTCAAATGATAGGTCACGGGACCTGTAATTGCTATACCATACATTTCGTAGAAAATTCGATTCGAAGAAAATAACCTTACTACAGCTCAGCCGATTCAGAGCTGTAAAAATCCAAAATCTGCAATTGTGCTCCGATTGGGTTTCTTGATACCTCAAATGATAGGTCTCGGGACTTGTAATTGTTAAGCCAAACCACATTTAAATTGGTTGATTATTTCCATACATTTCACAGAAAAATCGATTCGAAGAAATCACCTTACTATAGCTCAGCCGATTCAGAGCTGTAAAAATCCAAAATCTGCAATTGTGCTCCGATTGGGTTTCTTGATACCTCAAATGATAGGTCTCGGGACTTGTAATTGTTAAGCCCAACCGCATTTAAATTGGTTGATTATTTCCATACATTTCACAGAAAAATCGATTAGAAGAAATCACCTTACTATAGCTCAGCCGATTCAGAGTTGTAAAAATCCAAAATCTGCAATTGTGCTCAGAATGCGGTTCTTGATACCTAAAATAATAGGTCACGGGACCTGTAATTGCTATACCATACATTTCGTAGAAAATTCGATTCGAAGAAAATAACCTTACTACAGCTCAGCCGATTCAGAGCTGTAAAAATATAAAATCTGCAATTGTGCTCCGATTGGGTTTCTTGATACCTCAAATGATAGGTCTCGGGACTTGTAATTGTTAAGCCAAACCGCATTTAAATTGGTTGATTATTTCCATACATTTCACAGAAAAATCGATTCGAAGAAATCACCTTACTACAGCTCAGTCGATTCAGAGTTGTAAAAATCCAAAATCTGCAATTGTGCTCAGAATGCGGTTCTTGATACCTCAAATGATAGGTCACGGGACCTGTAATTGCTATACCATACATTTCGTAGAAAATTCGATTCGAAGAAAATAACCTTACTACAGCTCAGCCGATTCAGAGCTGTAAAAATCCAAAATCTGCAATTGTGCTCCGATTGGGTTTCTTGATACCTCAAATGATAGGTCTCGGGACTTGTAATTGTTAAGCCAAACCGCATTTAAATTGGTTGATTATTTCCATACATTTCACAGAAAAATTGATTCGAAGAAATCACCTTACTATAGCTCAGCCGATTCAGAGCTGTAAAAATCCAAAATCTGCAATTGTGCTCCGATTGGGTTTCTTGATACCTCAAATGATAGGTCTCGGGACTTGTAATTGTTAAGCCAAACCGCATTTAAATTGGTTGATTATTTCCATACATTTCACAGAAAAATCGATTCGAAGAAATCACCTTACTATAGCTCAGCCGATTCAGAGTTGTAAAAATCCAAAATCTGCAATTGTGCTCAGAATGCGGTTCTTGATACCTAAAATAATAGGTCACGGGACCTGTAATTGCTATACCATACATTTCGTAGAAAATTCGATTCGAAGAAAATAACCTTACTACAGCTCAGCCGATTCAGAGCTGTAAAAATATAAAATCTGCAATTGTGCTCCGATTGGGTTTCTTGATACCTCAAATGATAGGTCTCGGGACTTGTAATTGTTAAGCCAAACCGCATTTAAATTGGTTGATTATTTCCATACATTTCACAGAAAAATCGATTCGAAGAAATCACCTTACTACAGCTCAGTCGATTCAGAGTTGTAAAAATCCAAAATCTGCAATTGTGCTCAGAATGCGGTTCTTGATACCTCAAATGATAGGTCACGGGACCTGTAATTGCTATACCATACATTTCGTAGAAAATTCGATTCGAAGAAAATAACCTTACTACAGCTCAGCCGATTCAGAGCTGTAAAAATCCAAAATCTGCAATTGTGCTCCGATTGGGTTTCTTGATACCTCAAATGATAGGTCTCGGGACTTGTAATTGTTAAGCCAAACCGCATTTAAACTGGTTGATTATTTCCATACATTTCACAGAAAAATTGATTCGAAGAAATCACCTTACTATAGCTCAGCCGATTCAGAGCTGTAAAAATCCAAAATCTGCAATTGTGCTCCGATTGGGTTTCTTGATACCTCAAATGATAGGTCTCGGGACTTGTAATTGTTAAGCCAAACCACATTTAAATTGGTTGATTATTTCCATACATTTCACAGAAAAATCGATTCGAAGAAATCACCTTACTATAGCTCAGCCGATTCAGAGCTGTAAAAATCCAAAATCTGCAATTGTGCTCCGATTGGGTTTCTTGATACCTCAAATGATAGGTCTCGGGACTTGTAATTGTTAAGCCAAACCGCATTTAAATTGGTTGATTATTTCCATAAATTTCACAGAAAAATCGATTCGAAGAAATCACCTTACTATAGCTCAGCCGATTCAGAGCTGTAAAAATCCAAAATCTGCAATTGTGCTCCGATTGGGTTTCTTGATACCTCAAATGATAGGTCTCGGGACTTGTAATTGTTAAGCCAAACCGCATTTAAATTGGTTGATTATTTCCATACATTTCACAGAAAAATCGATTCGAAGAAATCACCTTACTATAGCTCAGCCGATTCAGAGTTGTAAAAATCCAAAATCTGCAATTGTGCTCAGAATGCGGTTCTTGATACCTCAAATGATAGGTCGAGGGACCTGTAATTGCTATACCATACATTTCGTAGAAAATTCGATTCGAAGAAAATAACCTTACTACAGCTCAGCCGATTCAGAGCTGTAAAAATCCAAAATCTGCAATTGTGCTCCGATTGGGTTTCTTGATACCTCAAATGATAGGTCTCGGGACTTGTAATTGTTAAGCCAAACCGCATTTAAATTGGTTGATTATTTCCATACATTTCACAGAAAAATTGATTCGAAGAAATCACCTTACTATAGCTCAGCCGATTCAGAGTTGTAAAAATCCAAAATCTGCAATTGTGCTCAGAATGCGGTTCTTGATACCTAAAATAATAGGTCACGGGACCTGTAATTGCTATACCATACATTTCGTAGAAAATTCGATTCGAAGAAAATAACCTTACTACAGCTCAGCCGATTCAGAGCTGTAAAAATCCAAAATCTACAATTGTGCTCCGATTGGGTTTCTTGATACCTCAAACGATAGGTCTCGGGACTTGTAATTGTTAAGCCAAACCGCATTTAAATTGGTTGATTATTTCCATACATTTCACAGAAAAATTGATTCGAAGAAATCACCTTACTATAGCTCAGCCGATTCAGAGTTGTAAAAATCCAAAATCTGCAATTGTGCTCAGAATGCGGTTCTTGATACCGCAAATGATAGGTCACGGGACCTGTAATTGCTATACCATACATTTCGTAGAAAATTCGATTCGAAGAAAATAACCTTACTACAGCTCAGCCGATTCAGAGCTGTAAAAATCCAAAATCTGCAATTGTGCTCCGATTGGGTTTCTTGATACCTCAAATGATAGGTCTCGGGACTTGTAATTGTTAAGCCAAACCGCATTTAAATTGGTTGATTATTTCCATACATTTCACAGAAAAATTGATTCGAAGAAATCACCTTACTATAGCTCAGCCGATTCAGAGTTGTACAAATCCAAAATCTGCAATTGTGCTCAGAATGCGGTTCTTGATACCTCAAATGATAGGTCTCGGGACTTGTAATTGTTAAGCCAAACCGCATTTAAATTGGTTGATTATTTCCATACATTTCACAGAAAAATCGATTCGAAGAAATCACCTTACTACAGCTCAGCCGATTCAGAGTTGTAAAAATCCAAAATCTGCAATTGTGCTCAGAATGCGGTTCTTGATACCTCAAATGATAGGTCACGGGACCTGTAATTGCTATACCATACATTTCGTAGAAAATTCGATTCGAAGAAAATAACCTTACTACAGCTCAGCCGATTCAGAGCTGTAAAAATATAAAATCTGCAATTGTGCTCCGATTGGGTTTCTTGATACCTCAAATGATAGGTCTCGGGACTTGTAATTGTTAAGCCAAACCGCATTTAAATTGGTTGATTATTTCCTTACATTTCACAGAAAAATTGATCCGAAGAAATCACCTTACTATAGCTCAGCCGATTCAGAGTTGTAAAAATCCAAAATCTGCAATTGTGCTCCGATTGGGTTTCTTGATACCTCAAATGATTGGTCTCGGGACTTGTAATTGTTAAGCCAAACCGCATTTAAATTGGTTGATTATTTCCATACATTTCACAGAAAAATTGATTCGAAGAAATCACCTTACTATAGCGCAGCCGATTCAGAGTTGTAAAAATCCAAAATCTGCAATTGTGCTCAGAATGCGGTTCTTGATACCTCAAATGATAGGTCTCGGGACTTGTAATTGTTAAGCCAAACCGCATTTAAATTGGTTGATTATTTCCATACATTTCACAGAAAAATCGATTCGAAGAAATCACCTTACTACAGCTCAGCCGATTCAGAGTTGTAAAAATCCAAAATCTGCAATTGTGCTCAGAATGCGGTTCTTGATACCTCAAATGATAGGTCACGGGACCTGTAATTGCTATACCATACATTTCGTAGAAAATTCGATTCGAAGAAAATAACCTTACTACAGCTCAGCCGATTCAGAGCTGTAAAAATATAAAATCTGCAATTGTGCTCCGATTGGGTTTCTTGATACCTCAAATGATAGGTCTCGGGACTTGTAATTGTTAAGCCAAACCGCATTTAAATTGGTTGATTATTTCCATACATTTCACAGAAAAATCGATTCGAAGAAATCACCTTACTACAGCTCAGCCGATTCAGAGTTGTAAAAATCCAAAATCTGCAATTGTGCTCAGAATGCGGTTCTTGATACCTAAAATAATAGGTCACGGGACCTGTAATTGCTATACCATACATTTCGTAGAAAATTCGATTCGAAGAAAATAACCTTACTATAGCTCAGCCGATTCAGAGCTGTAAAAATCCAAAGTTTGCAATTGTGCTCCGATTGGGTTTCTTGATACCTCAAATGATAGGTCACGGGACTTGTAATTGTTAAGCCAAACCGCATTTAAATTGGTTGATTATTTCCATACATTTCACAGAAAAATCGATTCGAAGAAATCACCTTACTACAGCTCAGCCGATTCAGAGCTGTAAAAATCCAAAATCTGCAATTGTGCTCAGAATGCGGTTCTTGATACCTCAAATGATAGGTCACGGGACCTGTAATTGCTATACCATACATTTCGTAGAAAATTCGATTCGAAGAAAATAACCTTACTACAGCTCAGCCGATTCAGAGCTGTAAAAATCCAAAATCTGCAATTGTGCTCCGATTGGGTTTCTTGATACCTCAAATGATAGGTCTCGGGACTTGTAATTGTTAAGCCAAACCGCATTTAAATTGGTTGATTATTTCCATACATTTCACAGAAAAATTGATTCGAAGAAATCACCTTACTATAGCTCAGCCGATTCAGAGCTGTAAAAATCCAAAATCTGCAATTGTGCTCCGATTGGGTTTCTTGATACCTCAAATGATAGGTCACGGGACTTGTAATTGTTAAGCCAAACCGCATTTAAATTGGTTGATTATTTCCATACATTTCACAGAAAAATCGATTCGAAGAAATCACCTTACTATAGCTCAGCCGATTCAGAGTTGTAAAAATCCAAAATCTGCAATTGTGCTCAGAATGCGGTTCTTGATACCTCAAATGATAGGTCACGGGACCTGTAATTGCTATACCATACATTTCGTAGAAAATTCGATTCGAAGAAAATAACCTTACTACAGCTCAGCCGATTCAGAGCTGTAAAAATCCAAAATCTGCAATTGTGCTCCGATTGGGTTTCTTGATACCTCAAATGATAGGTCTCGGGACTTGTAATTGTTAAGCCAAACCGCATTTAAATTGGTTGATTATTTCCATACATTTCACAGAAAAATTGATTCGAAGAAATCACCTTACTATAGCTCAGCCGATTCAGAGTTGTAAAAATCCAAAATCTGCAATTGTGCTCAGAATGCGGTTCTTGATACCTCAAATGATAGGTCACGGGACCTGTAATTGCTATACCATACATTTCGTAGAAAATTCGATTCGAAGAAAATAACCTTACTACAGCTCAGCCGATTCAGAGCTGTAAAAATCCAAAATCTGCAATTGTGCTCCGATTGGGTTTCTTGATACCTCAAATGATAGGTCTCGGGACTTGTAATTGTTAAGCCAAACCGCATTTAAATTGGTTGATTATTTCCATACATTTCACAGAAAAATTGATTCGAAGAAATCACCTTACTATAGCTCAGCCGATTCAGAGTTGTAAAAATCCAAAATCTGCAATTGTGCTCAGAATGCGGTTCTTGATACCTAAAATAATAGGTCACGGGACCTGTAATTGCTATACCATACATTTCGTAGAAAATTCGATTCGAAGAAAATAACCTTACTACAGCTCAGCCGATTCAGAGCTGTAAAAATCCAAAATCTGCAATTGTGCTCCGATTGGGTTTCTTGATACCTCAAATGATAGGTCTCGGGACTTGTAATTGTTAAGCCAAACCGCATTTAAATTGGTTGATTATTTCCATACATTTCACAGAAAAATTGATTCGAAGAAATCACCTTACTACAGCTCAGCCGATTCAGAGCTGTAAAAATCCAAAATCTGCAATTGTGCTCAGAATGCGGTTCTTGATACCTCAAATGATAGGTCACGGGACCTGTAATTGCTATACCATACATTTCGTAGAAAATTCGATTCGAAGAAAATAACCTTACTACAGCTCAGCCGATTCAGAGCTGTAAAAATCCAAAATCTGCAATTGTGCTCCGATTGGGTTTCTTGATACCTCAAATGATAGGTCTCGGGACTTGTAATTGTTAAGCCAAACCGCATTTAAATTGGTTGATTATTTCCATACATTTCACAGAAAAATTGATTCGAAGAAATCACCTTACTATAGCTCAGCCGATTCAGAGCTGTAAAAATCCAAAATCTGCAATTGTGCTCCGATTGGGTTTCTTGATACCTCAAATGATAGGTCACGGGACTTGTAATTGTTAAGCCAAACCGCATTTAAATTGGTTGATTATTTCCATACATTTCACAGAAAAATCGATTCGATGAAATCACCTTACTATAGCTCAGCCGATTCAGAGTTGTAAAAATCCAAAATCTGCAATTGTGCTCAGAATGCGGTTCTTGATACCTCAAATGATAGGTCACGGGACCTGTAATTGCTATACCATACATTTCGTAGAAAATTCGATTCGAAGAAAATAACCTTACTACAGCTCAGCCGATTCAGAGCTGTAAAAATCCAAAATCTGCAATTGTGCTCCGATTGGGTTTCTTGATACCTCAAATGATAGGTCTCGGGACTTGTAATTGTTAAGCCAAACCGCATTTAAATTGGTTGATTATTTCCATACATTTCACAGAAAAATTGATTCGAAGAAATCACCTTACTATAGCTCAGCCGATTCAGAGTTGTAAAAATCCAAAATCTGCAATTGTGCTCAGAATGCGGTTCTTGATACCTCAAATGATAGGTCACGGGACCTGTAATTGCTATACCATACATTTCGTAGAAAATTCGATTCGAAGAAAATAACCTTACTACAGCTCAGCCGATTCAGAGCTGTAAAAATCCAAAATCTGCAATTGTGCTCCGATTGGGTTTCTTGATACCTCAAATGATAGGTCTCGGGACTTGTAATTGTTAAGCCAAACCGCATTTAAATTGGTTGATTATTTCCATACATTTCACAGAAAAATTGATTCGAAGAAATCACCTTACTATAGCTCAGCCGATTCAGAGTTGTAAAAATCCAAAATCTGCAATTGTGCTCAGAATGCGGTTCTTGATACCTAAAATAATAGGTCACGGGACCTGTAATTGCTATACCATACATTTCGTAGAAAATTCGATTCGAAGAAAATAACCTTACTACAGCTCAGCCGATTCAGAGCTGTAAAAATCCAAAATCTGCAATTGTGCTCCGATTGGGTTTCTTGATACCTCAAATGATAGGTCTCGGGACTTGTAATTGTTAAGCCAAACCGCATTTAAATTGGTTGATTATTTCCATACATTTCACAGAAAAATCGATTCGAAGAAATCACCTTACTATAGCTCAGCCGATTCAGAGTTGTAAAAATCCAAAATCTGCAATTGTGCTCCGATTGGGTTTCTTGATACCTCAAATGATAGGTCTCGGGACTTGTAATTGTTAAGCCAAACCGCATTTAAATTGGTTGATTATTTCCATACATTTCACAGAAAAATTGATTCGAAGAAATCACCTTACTATAGCTCAGCCGATTCAGAGTTGTAAAAATCCAAAATCTGCAATTGTGCTCAGAATGCGGTTCTTGATACCTCAAATGATAGGTCACGGGACCTGTAATTGCTATACCATACATTTCGTAGAAAATTCGATTCGAAGAAAATAACCTTACTACAGCTCAGCCGATTCAGAGCTGTAAAAATCCAAAATCTGCAATTGTGCTCCGATTGGGTTTCTTGATACCTCAAATGATAGGTCTCAGGACTTGTAATTGTTAAGCCAAACCGCATTTAAATTGGTTGATTATTTCCATACATTTCACAGAAAAATCGATTCGAAGAAATCACCTTACTATAGCTCAGCCGATTCAGAGTTGTAAAAATCCAAAATCTGCAATTGTGCTCCGATTGGGTTTCTTGATACCTCAAATGATAGGTCTCGGGACTTGTAATTGTTAAGCCAAACCGCATTTAAATTGGTTGATTATTTCCATACATTTCACAGAAAAATCGATTCGAAGAAATCACCTTACTATAGCTCAGCCGATTCAGAGTTGTAAAAATCCAAAATCTGCAATTGTGCTCCGATTGGGTTTCTTGATACCTCAAATGATAGGTCTCGGGACTTGTAATTGTTAAGCCAAACCGCATTTAAATTGGTTGATTATTTCCATACATTTCACAGAAAAATTGATTCGAAGAAATCACCTTACTATAGCTCAGCCGATTCAGAGTTGTAAAAATCCAAAATCTGCAATTGTGCTCAGAATGCGGTTCTTGATACCTCAAATGATAGGTCACGGGACCTGTAATTGCTATACCATACATTTCGTAGAAAATTCGATTCGAAGAAAATAACCTTACTACAGCTCAGCCGATTCAGAGCTGTAAAAATCCAAAATCTGCAATTGTGCTCCGATTGGGTTTCTTGATACCTCAAATGATAGGTCTCGGGACTTGTAATTGTTAAGCCAAACCGCATTTAAATTGGTTGATTATTTCCATACATTTCACAGAAAAATCGATTCGAAGAAATCACCTTACTATAGCTCAGCCGATTCAGAGTTGTAAAAATCCAAAATCTGCAATTGTGCTCCGATTGGGTTTCTTGATACCTCAAATGATAGGTCTCGGGACTTGTAATTGTTAAGCCAAACCGCATTTAAATTGGTTGATTATTTCCATACATTTCACAGAAAAATTGATTCGAAGAAATCACCTTACTATAGCTCAGCCGATTCAGAGCTGTAAAAATCCAAAATCTGCAATTGTGCTCCGATTGGGTTTCTTGATACCTCAAATGATAGGTCTCGGGACTTGTAATTGTTAAGCCAAACCGCATTTAAATTGGTTGATTATTTCCATACATTTCACAGAAAAATCGATTCGAAGAAATCACCTTACTATAGCTCAGCCGATTCAGAGTTGTAAAAATCCAAAATCTGCAATTGTGCTCCGATTGGGTTTCTTGATACCTCAAATGATAGGTCTCGGGACTTGTAATTGTTAAGCCAAACCGCATTTAAATTGGTTGATTATTTCCATACATTTCACAGAAAAATTGATTCGAAGAAATCACCTTACTATAGCTCAGCCGATTCAGAGTTGTAAAAATCCAAAATCTGCAATTGTGCTCAGAATGCGGTTCTTGATACCTCAAATGATAGGTCACGGGACCTGTAATTGCTATACCATACATTTCGTAGAAAATTCGATTCGAAGAAAATAACCTTACTACAGCTCAGCCGATTCAGAGCTGTAAAAATCCAAAATCTGCAATTGTGCTCCGATTGGGTTTCTTGATACCTCAAATGATAGGTCTCGGGACTTGTAATTGTTAAGCCAAACCGCATTTAAATTGGTTGATTATTTCCATACATTTCACAGAAAAATCGATTCGAAGAAATCACCTTACTATAGCTCAGCCGATTCAGAGTTGTAAAAATCCAAAATCTGCAATTGTGCTCCGATTGGGTTTCTTGATACCTCAAATGATAGGTCTCGGGACTTGTAATTGTTAAGCCAAACCGCATTTAAATTGGTTGATTATTTCCATACATTTCACAGAAAAATCGATTCGAAGAAATCACCTTACTATAGCTCAGCCGATTCAGAGTTGTAAAAATCCAAAATCTGCAATTGTGCTCCGATTGGGTTTCTTGATACCTCAAATGATAGGTCTCGGGACTTGTAATTGTTAAGCCAAACCGCATTTAAATTGGTTGATTATTTCCATACATTTCACAGAAAAATTGATTCGAAGAAATCACCTTACTATAGCTCAGCCGATTCAGAGTTGTAAAAATCCAAAATCTGCAATTGTGCTCAGAATGCGGTTCTTGATACCTCAAATGATAGGTCACGGGACCTGTAATTGCTATACCATACATTTCGTAGAAAATTCGATTCGAAGAAAATAACCTTACTACAGCTCAGCCGATTCAGAGCTGTAAAAATCCAAAATCTGCAATTGTGCTCCGATTGGGTTTCTTGATACCTCAAATGATAGGTCTCGGGACTTGTAATTGTTAAGCCAAACCGCATTTAAATTGGTTGATTATTTCCATACATTTCACAGAAAAATCGATTCGAAGAAATCACCTTACTATAGCTCAGCCGATTCAGAGTTGTAAAAATCCAAAATCTGCAATTGTGCTCCGATTGGGTTTCTTGATACCTCAAATGATAGGTCTCGGGACTTGTAATTGTTAAGCCAAACCGCATTTAAATTGGTTGATTATTTCCATACATTTCACAGAAAAATTGATTCGAAGAAATCACCTTACTATAGCTCAGCCGATTCAGAGCTGTAAAAATCCAAAATCTGCAATTGTGCTCCGATTGGGTTTCTTGATACCTCAAATGATAGGTCTCGGGACTTGTAATTGTTAAGCCAAACCGCATTTAAATTGGTTGATTATTTCCATACATTTCACAGAAAAATCGATTCGAAGAAATCACCTTACTATAGCTCAGCCGATTCAGAGTTGTAAAAATCCAAAATCTGCAATTGTGCTCCGATTGGGTTTCTTGATACCTCAAATGATAGGTCTCGGGACTTGTAATTGTTAAGCCAAACCGCATTTAAATTGGTTGATTATTTCCATACATTTCACAGAAAAATTGATTCGAAGAAATCACCTTACTATAGCTCAGCCGATTCAGAGTTGTAAAAATCCAAAATCTGCAATTGTGCTCAGAATGCGGTTCTTGATACCTCAAATGATAGGTCACGGGACCTGTAATTGCTATACCATACATTTCGTAGAAAATTCGATTCGAAGAAAATAACCTTACTACAGCTCAGCCGATTCAGAGCTGTAAAAATCCAAAATCTGCAATTGTGCTCCGATTGGGTTTCTTGATACCTCAAATGATAGGTCTCGGGACTTGTAATTGTTAAGCCAAACCGCATTTAAATTGGTTGATTATTTCCATACATTTCACAGAAAAATCGATTCGAAGAAATCACCTTACTGTAGCTCAGCCGATCCAGAGTTGTAAAAATCCAAAATCTGCAATTATGCTCAGAATGCGGTTCTTGATACCTCAAATGATAGGTCACGGGACCTGTAATTGCTATACCATACATTTCGTAGAAAATTCGATTCGAAGAAAATAACCTTACTACAGCTCAGCCGATTCAGAGCTGTAAAAATCCAAAATCTGCAATTGTGCTCCGATTGGGTTTCTTGATACCTCAAATGATAGGTCTCGGGACTTGTAATTGTTAAGCCAAACCGCATTTAAATTGGTTGATTATTTCCATACATTTCACAGAAAAATCGATTCGAAGAAATCACCTTACTATAGCTCAGCCGATTCAGAGTTGTAAAAATCCAAAATCTGCAATTGTGCTCAGAATGCGGTTCTTGATACCTCAAATGATAGGTCACGGGACCTGTAATTGCTATACCATACATTTCGTAGAAAATTCGATTCGAAGAAAATAACCTTACTACAGCTCAGCCGATTCAGAGCTGTAAAAATCCAAAATCTGCAATTGTGCTCCGATTGGGTTTCTTGATACCTCAAATGATAGGTCTCGGGACTTGTAATTGTTAAGCCAAACCGCATTTAAATTGGTTGATTATTTCCATACATTTCACAGAAAAATCGATTCGAAGAAATCACCTTACTATAGCTCAGCCGATTCAGAGTTGTAAAAATCCAAAATCTGCAATTGTGCTCCGATTGGGTTTCTTGATACCTCAAATGATAGGTCTCGGGACTTGTAATTGTTAAGCCAAACCGCATTTAAATTGGTTGATTATTTCCATACATTTCACAGAAAAATTGATTCGAAGAAATCACCTTACTATAGCTCAGCCGATTCAGAGTTGTAAAAATCCAAAATCTGCAATTGTGCTCCGATTGGGTTTCTTGATACCTCAAATGATAGGTCTCGGGACTTGTAATTGTTAAGCCAAACCGCATTTAAATTGGTTGATTATTTCCATACATTTCACAGAAAAATTGATTCGAAGAAATCACCTTACTATAGCTCAGCCGATTCAGAGTTGTAAAAATCCAAAATCTGCAATTGTGCTCAGAATGCGGTTCTTGATACCTCAAATGATAGGTCACGGGACCTGTAATTGCTATACCATACATTTCGTAGAAAATTCGATTCGAAGAAAATAACCTTACTACAGCTCAGCCGATTCAGAGCTGTAAAAATCCAAAATCTGCAATTGTGCTCCGATTGGGTTTCTTGATACCTCAAATGATAGGTCTCGGGACTTGTAATTGTTAAGCCAAACCGCATTTAAATTGGTTGATTATTTCCATACATTTCACAGAAAAATCGATTCGAAGAAATCACCTTACTATAGCTCAGCCGATTCAGAGTTGTAAAAATCCAAAATCTGCAATTGTGCTCCGATTGGGTTTCTTGATACCTCAAATGATAGGTCTCGGGACTTGTAATTGTTAAGCCAAACCGCATTTAAATTGGTTGATTATTTCCATACATTTCACAGAAAAATTGATTCGAAGAAATCACCTTACTATAGCTCAGCCGATTCAGAGTTGTAAAAATCCAAAATCTGCAATTGTGCTCAGAATGCGGTTCTTGATACCTCAAATGATAGGTCACGGGACCTGTAATTGCTATACCATACATTTCGTAGAAAATTCGATTCGAAGAAAATAACCTTACTACAGCTCAGCCGATTCAGAGCTGTAAAAATCCAAAATCTGCAATTGTGCTCCGATTGGGTTTCTTGATACCTCAAATGATAGGTCTCGGGACTTGTAATTGTTAAGCCAAACCGCATTTAAATTGGTTGATTATTTCCATACATTTCACAGAAAAATCGATTCGAAGAAATCACCTTACTATAGCTCAGCCGATTCAGAGTTGTAAAAATCCAAAATCTGCAATTGTGCTCCGATTGGGTTTCTTGATACCTCAAATGATAGGTCTCGGGACTTGTAATTGTTAAGCCAAACCGCATTTAAATTGGTTGATTATTTCCATACATTTCACAGAAAAATCGATTCGAAGAAATCACCTTACTATAGCTCAGCCGATTCAGAGTTGTAAAAATCCAAAATCTGCAATTGTGCTCCGATTGGGTTTCTTGATACCTCAAATG
This sequence comes from Tipula vernalis, assembly GCA_958295665.1. Classification (NCBI taxonomy): domain Eukaryota; kingdom Metazoa; phylum Arthropoda; class Insecta; order Diptera; family Tipulidae; genus Tipula; species Tipula vernalis. The sequence goes on from OY282560.1 coordinate 46,115,879, forward strand.
ATAGGTCTCGGGACTTGTAATTGTTAAGCCAAACCGCATTTAAATTGGTTGATTATTTCCATACATTTCACAGAAAAATTGATTCGAAGAAATCACCTTACTATAGCTCAGCCGATTCAGAGTTGTAAAAATCCAAAATCTGCAATTGTGCTCAGAATGCGGTTCTTGATACCTCAAATGATAGGTCACGGGACCTGTAATTGCTATACCATACATTTCGTAGAAAATTCGATTCGAAGAAAATAACCTTACTACAGCTCAGCCGATTCAGAGCTGTAAAAATCCAAAATCTGCAATTGTGCTCCGATTGGGTTTCTTGATACCTCAAATGATAGGTCTCGGGACTTGTAATTGTTAAGCCAAACCGCATTTAAATTGGTTGATTATTTCCATACATTTCACAGAAAAATCGATTCGAAGAAATCACCTTACTATAGCTCAGCCGATTCAGAGTTGTAAAAATCCAAAATCTGCAATTGTGCTCCGATTGGGTTTCTTGATACCTCAAATGATAGGTCTCGGGACTTGTAATTGTTAAGCCAAACCGCATTTAAATTGGTTGATTATTTCCATACATTTCACAGAAAAATTGATTCGAAGAAATCACCTTACTATAGCTCAGCCGATTCAGAGCTGTAAAAATCCAAAATCTGCAATTGTGCTCCGATTGGGTTTCTTGATACCTCAAATGATAGGTCTCGGGACTTGTAATTGTTAAGCCAAACCGCATTTAAATTGGTTGATTATTTCCATACATTTCACAGAAAAATCGATTCGAAGAAATCACCTTACTATAGCTCAGCCGATTCAGAGTTGTAAAAATCCAAAATCTGCAATTGTGCTCCGATTGGGTTTCTTGATACCTCAAATGATAGGTCTCGGGACTTGTAATTGTTAAGCCAAACCGCATTTAAATTGGTTGATTATTTCCATACATTTCACAGAAAAATTGATTCGAAGAAATCACCTTACTATAGCTCAGCCGATTCAGAGTTGTAAAAATCCAAAATCTGCAATTGTGCTCAGAATGCGGTTCTTGATACCTCAAATGATAGGTCACGGGACCTGTAATTGCTATACCATACATTTCGTAGAAAATTCGATTCGAAGAAAATAACCTTACTACAGCTCAGCCGATTCAGAGCTGTAAAAATCCAAAATCTGCAATTGTGCTCCGATTGGGTTTCTTGATACCTCAAATGATAGGTCTCGGGACTTGTAATTGTTAAGCCAAACCGCATTTAAATTGGTTGATTATTTCCATACATTTCACAGAAAAATCGATTCGAAGAAATCACCTTACTATAGCTCAGCCGATTCAGAGTTGTAAAAATCCAAAATCTGCAATTGTGCTCCGATTGGGTTTCTTGATACCTCAAATGATAGGTCTCGGGACTTGTAATTGTTAAGCCAAACCGCATTTAAATTGGTTGATTATTTCCATACATTTCACAGAAAAATTGATTCGAAGAAATCACCTTACTATAGCTCAGCCGATTCAGAGCTGTAAAAATCCAAAATCTGCAATTGTGCTCCGATTGGGTTTCTTGATACCTCAAATGATAGGTCTCGGGACTTGTAATTGTTAAGCCAAACCGCATTTAAATTGGTTGATTATTTCCATACATTTCACAGAAAAATCGATTCGAAGAAATCACCTTACTATAGCTCAGCCGATTCAGAGTTGTAAAAATCCAAAATCTGCAATTGTGCTCCGATTGGGTTTCTTGATACCTCAAATGATAGGTCTCGGGACTTGTAATTGTTAAGCCAAACCGCATTTAAATTGGTTGATTATTTCCATACATTTCACAGAAAAATTGATTCGAAGAAATCACCTTACTATAGCTCAGCCGATTCAGAGTTGTAAAAATCCAAAATCTGCAATTGTGCTCAGAATGCGGTTCTTGATACCTCAAATGATAGGTCACGGGACCTGTAATTGCTATACCATACATTTCGTAGAAAATTCGATTCGAAGAAAATAACCTTACTACAGCTCAGCCGATTCAGAGCTGTAAAAATCCAAAATCTGCAATTGTGCTCCGATTGGGTTTCTTGATACCTCAAATGATAGGTCTCGGGACTTGTAATTGTTAAGCCAAACCGCATTTAAATTGGTTGATTATTTCCATACATTTCACAGAAAAATCGATTCGAAGAAATCACCTTACTGTAGCTCAGCCGATCCAGAGTTGTAAAAATCCAAAATCTGCAATTATGCTCAGAATGCGGTTCTTGATACCTCAAATGATAGGTCACGGGACCTGTAATTGCTATACCATACATTTCGTAGAAAATTCGATTCGAAGAAAATAACCTTACTACAGCTCAGCCGATTCAGAGCTGTAAAAATCCAAAATCTGCAATTGTGCTCCGATTGGGTTTCTTGATACCTCAAATGATAGGTCTCGGGACTTGTAATTGTTAAGCCAAACCGCATTTAAATTGGTTGATTATTTCCATACATTTCACAGAAAAATCGATTCGAAGAAATCACCTTACTATAGCTCAGCCGATTCAGAGTTGTAAAAATCCAAAATCTGCAATTATGCTCAGAATGCGGTTCTTGATACCTCAAATGATAGGTCACGGGACCTGTAATTGCTATACCATACATTTCGTAGAAAATTCGATTCGAAGAAAATAACCTTACTACAGCTCAGCCGATTCAGAGCTGTAAAAATCCAAAATCTGCAATTGTGCTCCGATTGGGTTTCTTGATACCTCAAATGATAGGTCTCGGGACTTGTAATTGTTAAGCCAAACCGCATTTAAATTGGTTGATTATTTCCATACATTTCACAGAAAAATTGATTCGAAGAAATCACCTTACTATAGCTCAGCCGATTCAGAGCTGTAAAAATCCAAAATCTGCAATTGTGCTCCGATTGGGTTTCTTGATACCTCAAATGATAGGTCTCGGGACTTGTAATTGTTAAGCCAAACCGCATTTAAATTGGTTGATTATTTCCATACATTTCACAGAAAAATCGATTCGAAGAAATCACCTTACTACAGCTCAGCCGATTCAGAGCTGTAAAAATCCAAAATCTGCAATTGTGCTCCGATTGGGTTTCTTGATACCTCAAATGATAGGTCTCGGGACTTGTAATTGTTAAGCCAAACCGCATTTAAATTGGTTGATTATTTCCATACATTTCACAGAAAAATTGATTCGAAGAAATCACCTTACTATAGCTCAGCCGATTCAGAGCTGTAAAAATCCAAAATCTGCAATTGTGCTCCGATTGGGTTTCTTGATACCTCAAATGATAGGTCTCGGGACTTGTAATTGTTAAGCCAAACCGCATTTAAATTGGTTGATTATTTCCATACATTTCACAGAAAAATCGATTCGAAGAAATCACCTTACTACAGCTCAGCCGATTCAGAGCTGTAAAAATCCAAAATCTGCAATTGTGCTCCGATTGGGTTTCTTGATACCTCAAATGATAGGTCTCGGGACTTGTAATTGTTAAGCCAAACCGCATTTAAATTGGTTGATTATTTCCATACATTTCACAGAAAAATTGATTCGAAGAAATCACCTTACTATAGCTCAGCCGATTCAGAGCTGTAAAAATCCAAAATCTGCAATTGTGCTCCGATTGGGTTTCTTGATACCTCAAATGATAGGTCTCGGGACTTGTAATTGTTAAGCCAAACCGCATTTAAATTGGTTGATTATTTCCATACATTTCACAGAAAAATTGATTCGAAGAAATCACCTTACTATAGCTCAGCCGATTCAGAGCTGTAAAAATCCAAAATCTGCAATTGTGCTCAGAATGCGGTTCTTGATACCTCAAATGATAGGTCACGGGACCTGTAATTGCTATACCATACATTTCGTAGAAAATTCGATTCGAAGAAAATAACCTTACTACAGCTCAGCCGATTCAGAGCTGTAAAAATCCAAAATCTGCAATTGTGCTCCGATTGGGTTTCTTGATACCTCAAATGATAGGTCTCGGGACTTGTAATTGTTAAGCCAAACCGCATTTAAATTGGTTGATTATTTCCATACATTTCACAGAAAAATCGATTCGAAGAAATCACCTTACTACAGCTCAGCCGATTCAGAGCTGTAAAAATCCAAAATCTGCAATTGTGCTCAGAATGCGGTTCTTGATACCTCAAATGATAGGTCACGGGACCTGTAATTGCTATACCATACATTTCGTAGAAAATTCGATTCGAAGAAAATAACCTTACTACAGCTCAGCCGATTCAGAGCTGTAAAAATCCAAAATCTGCAATTGTGCTCCGATTGGGTTTCTTGATACCTCAAATGATAGGTCTCGGGACTTGTAATTGTTAAGCCAAACCGCATTTAAATTGGTTGATTATTTCCATACATTTCACAGAAAAATCGATTCGAAGAAATCACCTTACTATAGCTCAGCCGATTCAGAGCTGTAAAAATCCAAAATCTGCAATTGTGCTCAGAATGCGGTTCTTGATACCTCAAATGATAGGTCACGGGACCTGTAATTGCTATACCATACATTTTGTAGAAAATTCGATTCGAAGAAAATAACCTTACTACAGCTCAGCCGATTCAGAGCTGTAAAAATCCAAAATCTGCAATTGTGCTCCGATTGGGTTTCTTGATACCTCAAATGATAGGTCTCGGGACTTGTAATTGTTAAGCCAAACCGCATTTAAATTGGTTGATTATTTCCATACATTTCACAGAAAAATCGATTCGAAGAAATCACCTTACTACAGCTCAGCCGATTCAGAGCTGTAAAAATCCAAAATCTGCAATTGTGCTCCGATTGGGTTTCTTGATACCTCAAATGATAGGTCTCGGGACTTGTAATTGTTAAGCCAAACCGCATTTAAATTGGTTGATTATTTCCATACATTTCACAGAAAAATTGATTCGAAGAAATCACCTTACTATAGCTCAGCCGATTCAGAGCTGTAAAAATCCAAAATCTGCAATTGTGCTCAGAATGCGGTTCTTGATACCTCAAATGATAGGTCACGGGACCTGTAATTGCTATACCATACATTTCGTAGAAAATTCGATTCGAAGAAAATAACCTTACTACAGCTCAGCCGATTCAGAGCTGTAAAAATCCAAAATCTGCAATTGTGCTCCGATTGGGTTTCTTGATACCTCAAATGATAGGTCTCGGGACTTGTAATTGTTAAGCCAAACCGCATTTAAATTGGTTGATTATTTCCATACATTTCACAGAAAAATCGATTCGAAGAAATCACCTTACTACAGCTCAGCCGATTCAGAGCTGTAAAAATCCAAAATCTGCAATTGTGCTCAGAATGCGGTTCTTGATACCTCAAATGATAGGTCACGGGACCTGTAATTGCTATACCATACATTTCGTAGAAAATTCGATTCGAAGAAAATAACCTTACTACAGCTCAGCCGATTCAGAGCTGTAAAAATCCAAAATCTGCAATTGTGCTCCGATTGGGTTTCTTGATACCTCAAATGATAGGTCTCGGGACTTGTAATTGTTAAGCCAAACCGCATTTAAATTGGTTGATTATTTCCATACATTTCACAGAAAAATCGATTCGAAGAAATCACCTTACTACAGCTCAGCCGATTCAGAGCTGTAAAAATCCAAAATCTGCAATTGTGCTCAGAATGCGGTTCTTGATACCTCAAATGATAGGTCACGGGACCTGTAATTGCTATACCATACATTTCGTAGAAAATTCGATTCGAAGAAAATAACCTTACTACAGCTCAGCCGATTCAGAGCTGTAAAAATCCAAAATCTGCAATTGTGCTCCGATTGGGTTTCTTGATACCTCAAATGATAGGTCTCGGGACTTGTAATTGTTAAGCCAAACCGCATTTAAATTGGTTGATTATTTCCATACATTTCACAGAAAAATTGATTCGAAGAAATCACCTTACTATAGCTCAGCCGATTCAGAGCTGTAAAAATCCAAAATCTGCAATTGTGCTCAGAATGCGGTTCTTGATACCTCAAATGATAGGTCACGGGACCTGTAATTGCTATACCATACATTTCGTAGAAAATTCGATTCGAAGAAAATAACCTTACTACAGCTCAGCCGATTCAGAGCTGTAAAAATCCAAAATCTGCAATTGTGCTCCGATTGGGTTTCTTGATACCTCAAATGATAGGTCTCGGGACTTGTAATTGTTAAGCCAAACCGCATTTAAATTGGTTGATTATTTCCATACATTTCACAGAAAAATCGATTCGAAGAAATCACCTTACTACAGCTCAGCCGATTCAGAGCTGTAAAAATCCAAAATCTGCAATTGTGCTCAGAATGCGGTTCTTGATACCTCAAATGATAGGTCACGGGACCTGTAATTGCTATACCATACATTTCGTAGAAAATTCGATTCGAAGAAAATAACCTTACTACAGCTCAGCCGATTCAGAGCTGTAAAAATCCAAAATCTGCAATTGTGCTCCGATTGGGTTTCTTGATACCTCAAATGATAGGTCTCGGGACTTGTAATTGTTAAGCCAAACCGCATTTAAATTGGTTGATTATTTCCATACATTTCACAGAAAAATTGATTCGAAGAAATCACCTTACTATAGCTCAGCCGATTCAGAGCTGTAAAAATCCAAAATCTGCAATTGTGCTCAGAATGCGGTTCTTGATACCTCAAATGATAGGTCACGGGACCTGTAATTGCTATACCATACATTTCGTAGAAAATTCGATTCGAAGAAAATAACCTTACTACAGCTCAGCCGATTCAGAGCTGTAAAAATCCAAAATCTGCAATTGTGCTCCGATTGGGTTTCTTGATACCTCAAATGATAGGTCTCGGGACTTGTAATTGTTAAGCCAAACCGCATTTAAATTGGTTGATTATTTCCATACATTTCACAGAAAAATCGATTCGAAGAAATCACCTTACTATAGCTCAGCCGATTCAGAGCTGTAAAAATCCAAAATCTGCAATTGTGCTCAGAATGCGGTTCTTGATACCTCAAATGATAGGTCACGGGACCTGTAATTGCTATACCATACATTTCGTAGAAAATTCGATTCGAAGAAAATAACCTTACTACAGCTCAGCCGATTCAGAGCTGTAAAAATCCAAAATCTGCAATTGTGCTCCGATTGGGTTTCTTGATACCTCAAATGATAGGTCTCGGGACTTGTAATTGTTAAGCCAAACCGCATTTAAATTGGTTGATTATTTCCATACATTTCACAGAAAAATTGATTCGAAGAAATCACCTTACTATAGCTCAGCCGATTCAGAGCTGTAAAAATCCAAAATCTGCAATTGTGCTCAGAATGCGGTTCTTGATACCTCAAATGATAGGTCACGGGACCTGTAATTGCTATACCATACATTTCGTAGAAAATTCGATTCGAAGAAAATAACCTTACTACAGCTCAGCCGATTCAGAGCTGTAAAAATCCAAAATCTGCAATTGTGCTCCGATTGGGTTTCTTGATACCTCAAATGATAGGTCTCGGGACTTGTAATTGTTAAGCCAAACCGCATTTAAATTGGTTGATTATTTCCATACATTTCACAGAAAAATCGATTCGAAGAAATCACCTTACTACAGCTCAGCCGATTCAGAGCTGTAAAAATCCAAAATCTGCAATTGTGCTCAGAATGCGGTTCTTGATACCTCAAATGATAGGTCACGGGACCTGTAATTGCTATACCATACATTTCGTAGAAAATTCGATTCGAAGAAAATAACCTTACTACAGCTCAGCCGATTCAGAGCTGTAAAAATCCAAAATCTGCAATTGTGCTCCGATTGGGTTTCTTGATACCTCAAATGATAGGTCTCGGGACTTGTAATTGTTAAGCCAAACCGCATTTAAATTGGTTGATTATTTCCATACATTTCACAGAAAAATTGATTCGAAGAAATCACCTTACTATAGCTCAGCCGATTCAGAGCTGTAAAAATCCAAAATCTGCAATTGTGCTCAGAATGCGGTTCTTGATACCTCAAATGATAGGTCACGGGACCTGTAATTGCTATACCATACATTTCGTAGAAAATTCGATTCGAAGAAAATAACCTTACTACAGCTCAGCCGATTCAGAGCTGTAAAAATCCAAAATCTGCAATTGTGCTCCGATTGGGTTTCTTGATACCTCAAATGATAGGTCTCGGGACTTGTAATTGTTAAGCCAAACCGCATTTAAATTGGTTGATTATTTCCATACATTTCACAGAAAAATCGATTCGAAGAAATCACCTTACTACAGCTCAGCCGATTCAGAGCTGTAAAAATCCAAAATCTGCAATTGTGCTCAGAATGCGGTTCTTGATACCTCAAATGATAGGTCACGGGACCTGTAATTGCTATACCATACATTTCGTAGAAAATTCGATTCGAAGAAAATAACCTTACTACAGCTCAGCCGATTCAGAGCTGTAAAAATCCAAAATCTGCAATTGTGCTCCGATTGGGTTTCTTGATACCTCAAATGATAGGTCTCGGGACTTGTAATTGTTAAGCCAAACCGCATTTAAATTGGTTGATTATTTCCATACATTTCACAGAAAAATCGATTCGAAGAAATCACCTTACTATAGCTCAGCCGATTCAGAGCTGTAAAAATCCAAAATCTGCAATTGTGCTCAGAATGCGGTTCTTGATACCTCAAATGATAGGTCACGGGACCTGTAATTGCTATACCATACATTTCGTAGAAAATTCGATTCGAAGAAAATAACCTTACTACAGCTCAGCCGATTCAGAGCTGTAAAAATCCAAAATCTGCAATTGTGCTCCGATTGGGTTTCTTGATACCTCAAATGATAGGTCTCGGGACTTGTAATTGTTAAGCCAAACCGCATTTAAATTGGTTGATTATTTCCATACATTTCACAGAAAAATCGATTCGAAGAAATCACCTTACTACAGCTCAGCCGATTCAGAGCTGTAAAAATCCAAAATCTGCAATTGTGCTCAGAATGCGGTTCTTGATACCTCAAATGATAGGTCACGGGACCTGTAATTGCTATACCATACATTTCGTAGAAAATTCGATTCGAAGAAAATAACCTTACTACAGCTCAGCCGATTCAGAGCTGTAAAAATCCAAAATCTGCAATTGTGCTCCGATTGGGTTTCTTGATACCTCAAATGATAGGTCTCGGGACTTGTAATTGTTAAGCCAAACCGCATTTAAATTGGTTGATTATTTCCATACATTTCACAGAAAAATCGATTCGAAGAAATCACCTTACTATAGCTCAGCCGATTCAGAGCTGTAAAAATCCAAAATCTGCAATTGTGCTCAGAATGCGGTTCTTGATACCTCAAATGATAGGTCACGGGACCTGTAATTGCTATACCATACATTTCGTAGAAAATTCGATTCGAAGAAAATAACCTTACTACAGCTCAGCCGATTCAGAGCTGTAAAAATCCAAAATCTGCAATTGTGCTCCGATTGGGTTTCTTGATACCTCAAATGATAGGTCTCGGGACTTGTAATTGTTAAGCCAAACCGCATTTAAATTGGTTGATTATTTCCATACATTTCACAGAAAAATTGATTCGAAGAAATCACCTTACTATAGCTCAGCCGATTCAGAGCTGTAAAAATCCAAAATCTGCAATTGTGCTCAGAATGCGGTTCTTGATACCTCAAATGATAGGTCACGGGACCTGTAATTGCTATACCATACATTTCGTAGAAAATTCGATTCGAAGAAAATAACCTTACTACAGCTCAGCCGATTCAGAGCTGTAAAAATCCAAAATCTGCAATTGTGCTCCGATTGGGTTTCTTGATACCTCAAATGATAGGTCTCGGGACTTGTAATTGTTAAGCCAAACCGCATTTAAATTGGTTGATTATTTCCATACATTTCACAGAAAAATTGATTCGAAGAAATCACCTTACTATAGCTCAGCCGATTCAGAGCTGTAAAAATCCAAAATCTGCAATTGTGCTCAGAATGCGGTTCTTGATACCTCAAATGATAGGTCACGGGACCTGTAATTGCTATACCATACATTTCGTAGAAAATTCGATTCGAAGAAAATAACCTTACTACAGCTCAGCCGATTCAGAGCTGTAAAAATCCAAAATCTGCAATTGTGCTCCGATTGGGTTTCTTGATACCTCAAATGATAGGTCTCGGGACTTGTAATTGTTAAGCCAAACCGCATTTAAATTGGTTGATTATTTCCATACATTTCACAGAAAAATCGATTCGAAGAAATCACCTTACTATAGCTCAGCCGATTCAGAGCTGTAAAAATCCAAAATCTGCAATTGTGCTCAGAATGCGGTTCTTGATACCTCAAATGATAGGTCACGGGACCTGTAATTGCTATACCATACATTTCGTAGAAAATTCGATTCGAAGAAAATAACCTTACTACAGCTCAGCCGATTCAGAGCTGTAAAAATCCAAAATCTGCAATTGTGCTCCGATTGGGTTTCTTGATACCTCAAATGATAGGTCTCGGGACTTGTAATTGTTAAGCCAAACCGCATTTAAATTGGTTGATTATTTCCATACATTTCACAGAAAAATCGATTCGAAGAAATCACCTTACTATAGCTCAGCCGATTCAGAGCTGTAAAAATCCAAAATCTGCAATTGTGCTCAGAATGCGGTTCTTGATACCTCAAATGATAGGTCACGGGACCTGTAATTGCTATACCATACATTTCGTAGAAAATTCGATTCGAAGAAAATAACCTTACTACAGCTCAGCCGATTCAGAGCTGTAAAAATCCAAAATCTGCAATTGTGCTCCGATTGGGTTTCTTGATACCTCAAATGATAGGTCTCGGGACTTGTAATTGTTAAGCCAAACCGCATTTAAATTGGTTGATTATTTCCATACATTTCACAGAAAAATCGATTCGAAGAAATCACCTTACTACAGCTCAGCCGATTCAGAGCTGTAAAAATCCAAAATCTGCAATTGTGCTCAGAATGCGGTTCTTGATACCTCAAATGATAGGTCACGGGACCTGTAATTGCTATACCATACATTTCGTAGAAAATTCGATTCGAAGAAAATAACCTTACTACAGCTCAGCCGATTCAGAGCTGTAAAAATCCAAAATCTGCAATTGTGCTCCGATTGGGTTTCTTGATACCTCAAATGATAGGTCTCGGGACTTGTAATTGTTAAGCCAAACCGCATTTAAATTGGTTGATTATTTCCATACATTTCACAGAAAAATCGATTCGAAGAAATCACCTTACTACAGCTCAGCCGATTCAGAGCTGTAAAAATCCAAAATCTGCAATTGTGCTCAGAATGCGGTTCTTGATACCTCAAATGATAGGTCACGGGACCTGTAATTGCTATACCATACATTTCGTAGAAAATTCGATTCGAAGAAAATAACCTTACTACAGCTCAGCCGATTCAGAGCTGTAAAAATCCAAAATCTGCAATTGTGCTCCGATTGGGTTTCTTGATACCTCAAATGATAGGTCTCGGGACTTGTAATTGTTAAGCCAAACCGCATTTAAATTGGTTGATTATTTCCATACATTTCACAGAAAAATTGATTCGAAGAAATCACCTTACTATAGCTCAGCCGATTCAGAGCTGTAAAAATCCAAAATCTGCAATTGTGCTCAGAATGCGGTTCTTGATACCTCAAATGATAGGTCACGGGACCTGTAATTGCTATACCATACATTTCGTAGAAAATTCGATTCGAAGAAAATAACCTTACTACAGCTCAGCCGATTCAGAGCTGTAAAAATCCAAAATCTGCAATTGTGCTCCGATTGGGTTTCTTGATACCTCAAATGATAGGTCTCGGGACTTGTAATTGTTAAGCCAAACCGCATTTAAATTGGTTGATTATTTCCATACATTTCACAGAAAAATCGATTCGAAGAAATCACCTTACTACAGCTCAGCCGATTCAGAGCTGTAAAAATCCAAAATCTGCAATTGTGCTCAGAATGCGGTTCTTGATACCTCAAATGATAGGTCACGGGACCTGTAATTGCTATACCATACATTTCGTAGAAAATTCGATTCGAAGAAAATAACCTTACTACAGCTCAGCCGATTCAGAGCTGTAAAAATCCAAAATCTGCAATTGTGCTCCGATTGGGTTTCTTGATACCTCAAATGATAGGTCTCGGGACTTGTAATTGTTAAGCCAAACCGCATTTAAATTGGTTGATTATTTCCATACATTTCACAGAAAAATCGATTCGAAGAAATCACCTTACTATACAGCTCAGCCGATTCAGAGCTGTAAAAATCCAAAATCTGCAATTGTGCTCAGAATGCGGTTCTTGATACCTCAAATGATAGGTCACGGGACCTGTAATTGCTATACCATACATTTCGTAGAAAATTCGATTCGAAGAAAATAACCTTACTGCAGCTCAGCCGATTCAGAGCTGTAAAAATCCAAAATCTGCAATTGTGCTCCGATTGGGTTTCTTGATACCTCAAATGATAGGTCTCGGGACTTGTAATTGTTAAGCCAAACCGCATTTAAATTGGTTGATTATTTCCATACATTTCACAGAAAAATTGATTCGAAGAAATCACCTTACTATAGCTCAGCCGATTCAGAGCTGTAAAAATCCAAAATCTGCAATTGTGCTCAGAATGCGGTTCTTGATACCTCAAATGATAGGTCACGGGACCTGTAATTGCTATACCATACATTTCGTAGAAAATTCGATTCGAAGAAAATAACCTTACTACAGCTCAGCCGATTCAGAGCTGTAAAAATCCAAAATCTGCAATTGTGCTCCGATTGGGTTTCTTGATACCTCAAATGATAGGTCTCGGGACTTGTAATTGTTAAGCCAAACCGCATTTAAATTGGTTGATTATTTCCATACATTTCACAGAAAAATCGATTCGAAGAAATCACCTTACTACAGCTCAGCCGATTCAGAGCTGTAAAAATCCAAAATCTGCAATTGTGCTCAGAATGCGGTTCTTGATACCTCAAATGATAGGTCACGGGACCTGTAATTGCTATACCATACATTTCGTAGAAAATTCGATTCGAAGAAAATAACCTTACTACAGCTCAGCCGATTCAGAGCTGTAAAAATCCAAAATCTGCAATTGTGCTCCGATTGGGTTTCTTGATACCTCAAATGATAGGTCTCGGGACTTGTAATTGTTAAGCCAAACCGCATTTAAATTGGTTGATTATTTCCATACATTTCACAGAAAAATCGATTCGAAGAAATCACCTTACTACAGCTCAGCCGATTCAGAGCTGTAAAAATCCAAAATCTGCAATTGTGCTCAGAATGCGGTTCTTGATACCTCAAATGATAGGTCACGGGACCTGTAATTGCTATACCATACATTTCGTAGAAAATTCGATTCGAAGAAAATAACCTTACTACAGCTCAGCCGATTCAGAGCTGTAAAAATCCAAAATCTGCAATTGTGCTCCGATTGGGTTTCTTGATACCTCAAATGATAGGTCTCGGGACTTGTAATTGTTAAGCCAAACCGCATTTAAATTGGTTGATTATTTCCATACATTTCACAGAAAAATTGATTCGAAGAAATCACCTTACTATAGCTCAGCCGATTCAGAGCTGTAAAAATCCAAAATCTGCAATTGTGCTCAGAATGCGGTTCTTGATACCTCAAATGATAGGTCACGGGACCTGTAATTGCTATACCATACATTTCGTAGAAAATTCGATTCGAAGAAAATAACCTTACTACAGCTCAGCCGATTCAGAGCTGTAAAAATCCAAAATCTGCAATTGTGCTCCGATTGGGTTTCTTGATACCTCAAATGATAGGTCTCGGGACTTGTAATTGTTAAGCCAAACCGCATTTAAATTAGTTGATTATTTCCATACATTTCACAGAAAAATCGATTCGAAGAAATCACCTTACTACAGCTCAGCCGATTCAGAGCTGTAAAAATCCAAAATCTGCAATTGTGCTCAGAATGCGGTTCTTGATACCTCAAATGATAGGTCACGGGACCTGTAATTGCTATACCATACATTTCGTAGAAAATTCGATTCGAAGAAAATAACCTTACTACAGCTCAGCCGATTCAGAGCTGTAAAAATCCAAAATCTGCAATTGTGCTCCGATTGGGTTTCTTGATACCTCAAATGATAGGTCTCGGGACTTGTAATTGTTAAGCCAAACCGCATTTAAATTGGTTGATTATTTCCATACATTTCACAGAAAAATTGATTCGAAGAAATCACCTTACTATAGCTCAGCCGATTCAGAGCTGTAAAAATCCAAAATCTGCAATTGTGCTCAGAATGCGGTTCTTGATACCTCAAATGATAGGTCACGGGACCTGTAATTGCTATACCATACATTTCGTAGAAAATTCGATTCGAAGAAAATAACCTTACTACAGCTCAGCCGATTCAGAGCTGTAAAAATCCAAAATCTGCAATTGTGCTCCGATTGGGTTTCTTGATACCTCAAATGATAGGTCTCGGGACTTGTAATTGTTAAGCCAAACCGCATTTAAATTGGTTGATTATTTCCATACATTTCACAGAAAAATCGATTCGAAGAAATCACCTTACTACAGCTCAGCCGATTCAGAGCTGTAAAAATCCAAAATCTGCAATTGTGCTCCGATTGGGTTTCTTGATACCTCAAATGATAGGTCTCGGGACTTGTAATTGTTAAGCCAAACCGCATTTAAATTGGTTGATTATTTCCATACATTTCACAGAAAAATCGATTCGAAGAAATCACCTTACTATAGCTCAGCCGATTCAGAGCTGTAAAAATCCAAAATCTGCAATTGTGCTCAGAATGCGGTTCTTGATACCTCAAATGATAGGTCACGGGACCTGTAATTGCTATACCATACATTTCGTAGAAAATTCGATTCGAAGAAAATAACCTTACTACAGCTCAGCCGATTCAGAGCTGTAAAAATCCAAAATCTGCAATTGTGCTCCGATTGGGTTTCTTGATACCTCAAATGATAGGTCTCGGGACTTGTAATTGTTAAGCCAAACCGCATTTAAATTGGTTGATTATTTCCATACATTTCACAGAAAAATCGATTCGAAGAAATCACCTTACTACAGCTCAGCCGATTCAGAGCTGTAAAAATCCAAAATCTGCAATTGTGCTCAGAATGCGGTTCTTGATACCTCAAATGATAGGTCACGGGACCTGTAATTGCTATACCATACATTTCGTAGAAAATTCGATTCGAAGAAAATAACCTTACTACAGCTCAGCCGATTCAGAGCTGTAAAAATCCAAAATCTGCAATTGTGCTCCGATTGGGTTTCTTGATACCTCAAATGATAGGTCTCGGGACTTGTAATTGTTAAGCCAAACCGCATTTAAATTGGTTGATTATTTCCATACATTTTACAGAAAAATCGATTCGAAGAAATCACCTTACTACAGCTCAGCCGATTCAGAGCTGTAAAAATCCAAAATCTGCAATTGTGCTCAGAATGCGGTTCTTGATACCTCAAATGATAGGTCACGGGACCTGTAATTGCTATACCATACATTTCGTAGAAAATTCGATTCGAAGAAAATAACCTTACTACAGCTCAGCCGATTCAGAGCTGTAAAAATCCAAAATCTGCAATTGTGCTCCGATTGGGTTTCTTGATACCTCAAATGATAGGTCTCGGGACTTGTAATTGTTAAGCCAAACCGCATTTAAATTGGTTGATTATTTCCATACATTTCACAGAAAAATCGATTCGAAGAAATCACCTTACTACAGCTCAGCCGATTCAGAGCTGTAAAAATCCAAAATCTGCAATTGTGCTCAGAATGCGGTTCTTGATACCTCAAATGATAGGTCACGGGACCTGTAATTGCTATACCATACATTTCGTAGAAAATTCGATTCGAAGAAAATAACCTTACTACAGCTCAGCCGATTCAGAGCTGTAAAAATCCAAAATCTGCAATTGTGCTCCGATTGGGTTTCTTGATACCTCAAATGATAGGTCTCGGGACTTGTAATTGTTAAGCCAAACCGCATTTAAATTGGTTGATTATTTCCATACATTTCACAGAAAAATTGATTCGAAGAAATCACCTTACTATAGCTCAGCCGATTCAGAGCTGTAAAAATCCAAAATCTGCAATTGTGCTCAGAATGCGGTTCTTGATACCTCAAATGATAGGTCACGGGACCTGTAATTGCTATACCATACATTTCGTAGAAAATTCGATTCGAAGAAAATAACCTTACTACAGCTCAGCCGATTCAGAGCTGTAAAAATCCAAAATCTGCAATTGTGCTCCGATTGGGTTTCTTGATACCTCAAATGATAGGTCTCGGGACTTGTAATTGTTAAGCCAAACCGCATTTAAATTGGTTGATTATTTCCATACATTTCACAGAAAAATTGATTCGAAGAAATCACCTTACTATAGCTCAGCCGACTCAGAGCTGTAAAAATCCAAAATCTGCAATTGTGCTCAGAATGCGGTTCTTGATACCTCAAATGATAGGTCACGGGACCTGTAATTGCTATACCATACATTTCGTAGAAAATTCGATTCGAAGAAAATAACCTTACTACAGCTCAGCCGATTCAGAGCTGTAAAAATCCAAAATCTGCAATTGTGCTCCGATTGGGTTTCTTGATACCTCAAATGATAGGTCTCGGGACTTGTAATTGTTAAGCCAAACCGCATTTAAATTGGTTGATTATTTCCATACATTTCACAGAAAAATTGATTCGAAGAAATCACCTTACTATAGCTCAGCCGATTCAGAGTTGTAAAAATCCAAAATCTGCAATTGTGCTCAGAATGCGGTTCTTGATACCTCAAATGATAGGTCACGGGACCTGTAATTGCTATACCATACATTTCGTAGAAAATTCGATTCGAAGAAAATAACCTTACTACAGCTCAGCCGATTCAGAGCTGTAAAAATCCAAAATCTGCAATTGTGCTCCGATTGGGTTTCTTGATACCTCAAATGATAGGTCTCGGGACTTGTAATTGTTAAGCCAAACCGCATTTAAATTGGTTGATTATTTCCATACATTTCACAGAAAAATTGATTCGAAGAAATCACCTTACTATAGCTCAGCCGATTCAGAGCTGTAAAAATCCAAAATCTGCAATTGTGCTCCGATTGGGTTTCTTGATACCTCAAATGATAGGTCTCGGGACTTGTAATTGTTAAGCCAAACCGCATTTAAATTGGTTGATTATTTCCATACATTTCACAGAAAAATCGATTCGAAGAAATCACCTTACTACAGCTCAGCCGATTCAGAGCTGTAAAAATCCAAAATCTACAATTGTGCTCCGATTGGGTTTCTTGATACCTCAAATGATAGGTCTCGGGACTTGTAATTGTTAAGCCAAACCGCATTTAAATTGGTTGATTATTTCCATACATTTCACAGAAAAATTGATTCGAAGAAATCACCTTACTATAGCTCAGCCGATTCAGAGTTGTAAAAATCCAAAATCTGCAATTGTGCTCAGAATGCGGTTCTTGATACCTCAAATGATAGGTCACGGGACCTGTAATTGCTATACCATACATTTCGTAGAAAATTCGATTCGAAGAAAATAACCTTACTACAGCTCAGCCGATTCAGAGCTGTAAAAATCCAAAATCTGCAATTGTGCTCCGATTGGGTTTCTTGATACCTCAAATGATAGGTCTCGGGACTTGTAATTGTTAAGCCAAACCGCATTTAAATTGGTTGATTATTTCCATACATTTCACAGAAAAATCGATTCGAAGAAATCACCTTACTATAGCTCAGCCGATTCAGAGTTGTAAAAATCCAAAATCTGCAATTGTGCTCAGAATGCGGTTCTTGATACCTCAAATGATAGGTCACGGGACCTGTAATTGCTATACCATACATTTCGTAGAAAATTCGATTCGAAGAAAATAACCTTACTACAGCTCAGCCGATTCAGAGCTGTAAAAATCCAAAATCTGCAATTGTGCTCCGATTGGGTTTCTTGATACCTCAAATGATAGGTCTCGGGACTTGTAATTGTTAAGCCAAACCGCATTTAAATTGGTTGATTATTTCCATACATTTCACAGAAAAATTGATTCGAAGAAATCACCTTACTATAGCTCAGCCGATTCAGAGTTGTAAAAATCCAAAATCTGCAATTGTGCTCAGAATGCGGTTCTTGATACCTCAAATGATAGGTCACGGGACCTGTAATTGCTATACCATACATTTCGTAGAAAATTCGATTCGAAGAAAATAACCTTACTACAGCTCAGCCGATTCAGAGCTGTAAAAATCCAAAATCTGCAATTGTGCTCCGATTGGGTTTCTTGATACCTCAAATGATAGGTCTCGGGACTTGTAATTGTTAAGCCAAACCGCATTTAAATTGGTTGATTATTTCCATACATTTCACAGAAAAATCGATTCGAAGAAATCACCTTACTATAGCTCAGCCGATTCAGAGTTGTAAAAATCCAAAATCTGCAATTGTGCTCAGAATGCGGTTCTTGATACCTCAAATGATAGGTCACGGGACCTGTAATTGCTATACCATACATTTCGTAGAAAATTCGATTCGAAGAAAATAACCTTACTACAGCTCAGCCGATTCAGAGCTGTAAAAATCCAAAATCTGCAATTGTGCTCCGATTGGGTTTCTTGATACCTCAAATGATAGGTCTCGGGACTTGTAATTGTTAAGCCAAACCGCATTTAAATTGGTTGATTATTTCCATACATTTCACAGAAAAATTGATTCGAAGAAATCACCTTACTATAGCTCAGCCGATTCAGAGTTGTAAAAATCCAAAATCTGCAATTGTGCTCAGAATGCGGTTCTTGATACCTCAAATGATAGGTCACGGGACCTGTAATTGCTATACCATACATTTCGTAGAAAATTCGATTCGAAGAAAATAACCTTACTACAGCTCAGCCGATTCAGAGCTGTAAAAATCCAAAATCTGCAATTGTGCTCCGATTGGGTTTCTTGATACCTCAAATGATAGGTCTCGGGACTTGTAATTGTTAAGCCAAACCGCATTTAAATTGGTTGATTATTTCCATACATTTCACAGAAAAATTGATTCGAAGAAATCACCTTACTATAGCTCAGCCGATTCAGAGCTGTAAAAATCCAAAATCTGCAATTGTGCTCCGATTGGGTTTCTTGATACCTCAAATGATAGGTCTCGGGACTTGTAATTGTTAAGCCAAACCGCATTTAAATTGGTTGATTATTTCCATACATTTCACAGAAAAATCGATTCGAAGAAATCACCTTACTACAGCTCAGCCGATTCAGAGCTGTAAAAATCCAAAATCTGCAATTGTGCTCCGATTGGGTTTCTTGATACCTCAAATGATAGGTCTCGGGACTTGTAATTGTTAAGCCAAACCGCATTTAAATTGGTTGATTATTTCCATACATTTCACAGAAAAATTGATTCGAAGAAATCACCTTACTATAGCTCAGCCGATTCAGAGCTGTAAAAATCCAAAATCTGCAATTGTGCTCCGATTGGGTTTCTTGATACCTCAAATGATAGGTCTCGGGACTTGTAATTGTTAAGCCAAACCGCATTTAAATTGGTTGATTATTTCCATACATTTCACAGAAAAATCGATTCGAAGAAATCACCTTACTATAGCTCAGCCGATTCAGAGTTGTAAAAATCCAAAATCTGCAATTGTGCTCAGAATGCGGTTCTTGATACCTCAAATGATAGGTCACGGGACCTGTAATTGCTATACCATACATTTCGTAGAAAATTCGATTCGAAGAAAATAACCTTACTACAGCTCAGCCGATTCAGAGCTGTAAAAATCCAAAATCTGCAATTGTGCTCCGATTGGGTTTCTTGATACCTCAAATGATAGGTCTCGGGACTTGTAATTGTTAAGCCAAACCGCATTTAAATTGGTTGATTATTTCCATACATTTCACAGAAAAATTGATTCGAAGAAATCACCTTACTATAGCTCAGCCGATTCAGAGCTGTAAAAATCCAAAATCTGCAATTGTGCTCCGATTGGGTTTCTTGATACCTCAAATGATAGGTCTCGGGACTTGTAATTGTTAAGCCAAACCGCATTTAAATTGGTTGATTATTTCCATACATTTCACAGAAAAATCGATTCGAAGAAATCACCTTACTATAGCTCAGCCGATTCAGAGTTGTAAAAATCCAAAATCTGCAATTATGCTCAGAATGCGGTTCTTGATACCTCAAATGATAGGTCTCGGGACCTGTAATTGCTATACCATACATTTCGTAGAAAATTCGATTCGAAGAAAATAACCTTACTACAGCTCAGCCGATTCAGAGCTGTAAAAATCCAAAATCTGCAATTGTGCTCCGATTGGGTTTCTTGATACCTCAAATGATAGGTCTCGGGACTTGTAATTGTTAAGCCAAACCGCATTTAAATTGGTTGATTATTTCCATACATTTCACAGAAAAATTGATTCGAAGAAATCACCTTACTATAGCTCAGCCGATTCAGAGCTGTAAAAATCCAAAATCTGCAATTGTGCTCCGATTGGGTTTCTTGATACCTCAAATGATAGGTCTCGGGACTTGTAATTGTTAAGCCAAACCGCATTTAAATTGGTTGATTATTTCCATACATTTCACAGAAAAATCGATTCGAAGAAATCACCTTACTATAGCTCAGCCGATTCAGAGTTGTAAAAATCCAAAATCTGCAATTATGCTCAGAATGCGGTTCTTGATACCTCAAATGATAGGTCACGGGACCTGTAATTGCTATACCATACATTTCGTAGAAAATTCGATTCGAAGAAAATAACCTTACTACAGCTCAGCCGATTCAGAGCTGTAAAAATCCAAAATCTGCAATTGTGCTCCGATTGGGTTTCTTGATACCTCAAATGATAGGTCTCGGGACTTGTAATTGTTAAGCCAAACCGCATTTAAATTGGTTGATTATTTCCATACATTTCACAGAAAAATTGATTCGAAGAAATCACCTTACTATAGCTCAGCCGATTCAGAGTTGTAAAAATCCAAAATCTGCAATTGTGCTCAGAATGCGGTTCTTGATACCTCAAATGATAGGTCACGGGACCTGTAATTGCTATACCATACATTTCGTAGAAAATTCGATTCGAAGAAAATAACCTTACTACAGCTCAGCCGATTCAGAGCTGTAAAAATCCAAAATCTGCAATTGTGCTCCGATTGGGTTTCTTGATACCTCAAATGATAGGTCTCGGGACTTGTAATTATTAAGCCAAACCGCATTTAAATTGGTTGATTATTTCCATACATTTCACAGAAAAATCGATTCGAAGAAATCACCTTACTACAGCTCAGCCGATTCAGAGCTGTAAAAATCCAAAATCTGCAATTGTGCTCCGATTGGGTTTCTTGATACCTCAAATGATAGGTCTCGGGACTTGTAATTGTTAAGCCAAACCGCATTTAAATTGGTTGATTATTTCCATACATTTCACAGAAAAATCGATTCGAAGAAATCACCTTAATATAGCTCAGCCGATTCAGAGTTGTAAAAATCCAAAATCTGCAATTGTGCTCAGAATGCGGTTCTTGATACCTCAAATGATAGGTCACGGGACCTGTAATTGCTATACCATACATTTCGTAGAAAATTCGATTCGAAGAAAATAACCTTACTACAGCTCAGCCGATTCAGAGCTGTAAAAATCCAAAATCTGCAATTGTGCTCCGATTGGGTTTCTTGATACCTCAAATGATAGGTCTCGGGACTTGTAATTGTTAAGCCAAACCGCATTTAAATTGGTTGATTATTTCCATACATTTCACAGAAAAATTGATTCGAAGAAATCACCTTACTATAGCTCAGCCGATTCAGAGTTGTAAAAATCCAAAATCTGCAATTATGCTCAGAATGCGGTTCTTGATACCTCAAATGATAGGTCACGGGACCTGTAATTGCTATACCATACATTTCGTAGAAAATTCGATTCGAAGAAAATAACCTTACTACAGCTCAGCCGATTCAGAGCTGTAAAAATCCAAAATCTGCAATTGTGCTCCGATTGGGTTTCTTGATACCTCAAATGATAGGTCTCGGGACTTGTAATTGTTAAGCCAAACCGCATTTAAATTGGTTGATTATTTCCATACATTTCACAGAAAAATTGATTCGAAGAAATCACCTTACTATAGCTCAGCCGATTCAGAGTTGTAAAAATCCAAAATCTGCAATTGTGCTCAGAATGCGGTTCTTGATACCTCAAATGATAGGTCACGGGACCTGTAATTGCTATACCATACATTTCGTAGAAAATTCGATTCGAAGAAAATAACCTTACTACAGCTCAGCCGATTCAGAGCTGTAAAAATCCAAAATCTGCAATTGTGCTCCGATTGGGTTTCTTGATACCTCAAATGATAGGTCTCGGGACTTGTAATTGTTAAGCCAAACCGCATTTAAATTGGTTGATTATTTCCATACATTTCACAGAAAAATTGATTCGAAGAAATCACCTTACTATAGCTCAGCCGATTCAGAGCTGTAAAAATCCAAAATCTGCAATTGTGCTCCGATTGGGTTTCTTGATACCTCAAATGATAGGTCTCGGGACTTGTAATTGTTAAGCCAAACCGCATTTAAATTGGTTGATTATTTCCATACATTTCACAGAAAAATCGATTCGAAGAAATCACCTTAATATAGCTCAGCCGATTCAGAGTTGTAAAAATCCAAAATCTGCAATTGTGCTCAGAATGCGGTTCTTGATACCTCAAATGATAGGTCACGGGACCTGTAATTGCTATACCATACATTTCGTAGAAAATTCGATTCGAAGAAAATAACCTTACTACAGCTCAGCCGATTCAGAGCTGTAAAAATCCAAAATCTGCAATTGTGCTCCGATTGGGTTTCTTGATACCTCAAATGATAGGTCTCGGGACTTGTAATTGTTAAGCCAAACCGCATTTAAATTGGTTGATTATTTCCATACATTTCACAGAAAAATTGATTCGAAGAAATCACCTTACTATAGCTCAGCCGATTCAGAGTTGTAAAAATCCAAAATCTGCAATTGTGCTCAGAATGCGGTTCTTGATACCTCAAATGATAGGTCACGGGACCTGTAATTGCTATACCATACATTTCGTAGAAAATTCGATTCGAAGAAAATAACCTTACTACAGCTCAGCCGATTCAGAGCTGTAAAAATCCAAAATCTGCAATTGTGCTCCGATTGGGTTTCTTGATACCTCAAATGATAGGTCTCGGGACTTGTAATTGTTAAGCCAAACCGCATTTAAATTGGTTGATTATTTCCATACATTTCACAGAAAAATTGATTCGAAGAAATCACCTTACTATAGCTCAGCCGATTCAGAGCTGTAAAAATCCAAAATCTGCAATTGTGCTCCGATTGGGTTTCTTGATACCTCAAATGATAGGTCTCGGGACTTGTAATTGTTAAGCCAAACCGCATTTAAATTGGTTGATTATTTCCATACATTTCACAGAAAAATCGATTCGAAGAAATCACCTTACTATAGCTCAGCCGATTCAGAGTTGTAAAAATCCAAAATCT
Source organism: Tipula vernalis (assembly GCA_958295665.1). Classification (NCBI taxonomy): domain Eukaryota; kingdom Metazoa; phylum Arthropoda; class Insecta; order Diptera; family Tipulidae; genus Tipula; species Tipula vernalis. The sequence continues at coordinate 46,139,360 of OY282560.1, forward strand.
GCAATTATGCTCAGAATGCGGTTCTTGATACCTCAAATGATAGGTCACGGGACCTGTAATTGCTATACCATACATTTCGTAGAAAATTCGATTCGAAGAAAATAACCTTACTACAGCTCAGCCGATTCAGAGCTGTAAAAATCCAAAATCTGCAATTGTGCTCCGATTGGGTTTCTTGATACCTCAAATGATAGGTCTCGGGACTTGTAATTGTTAAGCCAAACCGCATTTAAATTGGTTGATTATTTCCATACATTTCACAGAAAAATTGATTCGAAGAAATCACCTTACTATAGCTCAGCCGATTCAGAGTTGTAAAAATCCAAAATCTGCAATTGTGCTCAGAATGCGGTTCTTGATACCTCAAATGATAGGTCACGGGACCTGTAATTGCTATACCATACATTTCGTAGAAAATTCGATTCGAAGAAAATAACCTTACTACAGCTCAGCCGATTCAGAGCTGTAAAAATCCAAAATCTGCAATTGTGCTCCGATTGGGTTTCTTGATACCTCAAATGATAGGTCTCGGGACTTGTAATTGTTAAGCCAAACCGCATTTAAATTGGTTGATTATTTCCATACATTTCACAGAAAAATTGATTCGAAGAAATCACCTTACTATAGCTCAGCCGATTCAGAGCTGTAAAAATCCAAAATCTGCAATTGTGCTCCGATTGGGTTTCTTGATACCTCAAATGATAGGTCTCGGGACTTGTAATTGTTAAGCCAAACCGCATTTAAATTGGTTGATTATTTCCATACATTTCACAGAAAAATCGATTCGAAGAAATCACCTTACTATAGCTCAGCCGATTCAGAGTTGTAAAAATCCAAAATCTGCAATTATGCTCAGAATGCGGTTCTTGATACCTCAAATGATAGGTCACGGGACCTGTAATTGCTATACCATACATTTCGTAGAAAATTCGATTCGAAGAAAATAACCTTACTACAGCTCAGCCGATTCAGAGCTGTAAAAATCCAAAATCTGCAATTGTGCTCCGATTGGGTTTCTTGATACCTCAAATGATAGGTCTCGGGACTTGTAATTGTTAAGCCAAACCGCATTTAAATTGGTTGATTATTTCCATACATTTCACAGAAAAATTGATTCGAAGAAATCACCTTACTACAGCTCAGCCGATTCAGAGCTGTAAAAATCCAAAATCTGCAATTGTGCTCCGATTGGGTTTCTTGATACCTCAAATGATAGGTCTCGGGACTTGTAATTGTTAAGCCAAACCGCATTTAAATTGGTTGATTATTTCCATACATTTCACAGAAAAATCGATTCGAAGAAATCACCTTAATATAGCTCAGCCGATTCAGAGTTGTAAAAATCCAAAATCTGCAATTGTGCTCAGAATGCGGTTCTTGATACCTCAAATGATAGGTCACGGGACCTGTAATTGCTATACCATACATTTCGTAGAAAATTCGATTCGAAGAAAATAACCTTACTACAGCTCAGCCGATTCAGAGCTGTAAAAATCCAAAATCTGCAATTGTGCTCCGATTGGGTTTCTTGATACCTCAAATGATAGGTCTCGGGACTTGTAATTGTTAAGCCAAACCGCATTTAAATTGGTTGATTATTTCCATACATTTCACAGAAAAATTGATTCGAAGAAATCACCTTACTATAGCTCAGCCGATTCAGAGTTGTAAAAATCCAAAATCTGCAATTGTGCTCAGAATGCGGTTCTTGATACCTCAAATGATAGGTCACGGGACCTGTAATTGCTATACCATACATTTCGTAGAAAATTCGATTCGAAGAAAATAACCTTACTACAGCTCAGCCGATTCAGAGCTGTAAAAATCCAAAATCTGCAATTGTGCTCCGATTGGGTTTCTTGATACCTCAAATGATAGGTCTCGGGACTTGTAATTGTTAAGCCAAACCGCATTTAAATTGGTTGATTATTTCCATACATTTCACAGAAAAATTGATTCGAAGAAATCACCTTACTATAGCTCAGCCGATTCAGAGCTGTAAAAATCCAAAATCTGCAATTGTGCTCCGATTGGGTTTCTTGATACCTCAAATGATAGGTCTCGGGACTTGTAATTGTTAAGCCAAACCGCATTTAAATTGGTTGATTATTTCCATACATTTCACAGAAAAATCGATTCGAAGAAATCACCTTACTATAGCTCAGCCGATTCAGAGTTGTAAAAATCCAAAATCTGCAATTATGCTCAGAATGCGGTTCTTGATACCTCAAATGATAGGTCACGGGACCTGTAATTGCTATACCATACATTTCGTAGAAAATTCGATTCGAAGAAAATAACCTTACTACAGCTCAGCCGATTCAGAGCTGTAAAAATCCAAAATCTGCAATTGTGCTCCGATTGGGTTTCTTGATACCTCAAATGATAGGTCTCGGGACTTGTAATTGTTAAGCCAAACCGCATTTAAATTGGTTGATTATTTCCATACATTTCACAGAAAAATTGATTCGAAGAAATCACCTTACTATAGCTCAGCCGATTCAGAGTTGTAAAAATCCAAAATCTGCAATTGTGCTCAGAATGCGGTTCTTGATACCTCAAATGATAGGTCACGGGACCTGTAATTGCTATACCATACATTTCGTAGAAAATTCGATTCGAAGAAAATAACCTTACTACAGCTCAGCCGATTCAGAGCTGTAAAAATCCAAAATCTGCAATTGTGCTCCGATTGGGTTTCTTGATACCTCAAATGATAGGTCTCGGGACTTGTAATTGTTAAGCCAAACCGCATTTAAATTGGTTGATTATTTCCATACATTTCACAGAAAAATTGATTCGAAGAAATCACCTTACTATAGCTCAGCCGATTCAGAGCTGTAAAAATCCAAAATCTGCAATTGTGCTCCGATTGGGTTTCTTGATACCTCAAATGATAGGTCTCGGGACTTGTAATTGTTAAGCCAAACCGCATTTAAATTGGTTGATTATTTCCATACATTTCACAGAAAAATCGATTCGAAGAAATCACCTTACTACAGCTCAGCCGATTCAGAGCTGTAAAAATCCAAAATCTGCAATTGTGCTCCGATTGGGTTTCTTGATACCTCAAATGATAGGTCTCGGGACTTGTAATTGTTAAGCCAAACCGCATTTAAATTGGTTGATTATTTCCATACATTTCACAGAAAAATCGATTCGAAGAAATCACCTTAATATAGCTCAGCCGATTCAGAGTTGTAAAAATCCAAAATCTGCAATTGTGCTCAGAATGCGGTTCTTGATACCTCAAATGATAGGTCACGGGACCTGTAATTGCTATACCATACATTTCGTAGAAAATTCGATTCGAAGAAAATAACCTTACTACAGCTCAGCCGATTCAGAGCTGTAAAAATCCAAAATCTGCAATTGTGCTCCGATTGGGTTTCTTGATACCTCAAATGATAGGTCTCGGGACTTGTAATTGTTAAGCCAAACCGCATTTAAATTGGTTGATTATTTCCATACATTTCACAGAAAAATTGATTCGAAGAAATCACCTTACTATAGCTCAGCCGATTCAGAGTTGTAAAAATCCAAAATCTGCAATTGTGCTCAGAATGCGGTTCTTGATACCTCAAATGATAGGTCACGGGACCTGTAATTGCTATACCATACATTTCGTAGAAAATTCGATTCGAAGAAAATAACCTTACTACAGCTCAGCCGATTCAGAGCTGTAAAAATCCAAAATCTGCAATTGTGCTCCGATTGGGTTTCTTGATACCTCAAATGATAGGTCTCGGGACTTGTAATTGTTAAGCCAAACCGCATTTAAATTGGTTGATTATTTCCATACATTTCACAGAAAAATTGATTCGAAGAAATCACCTTACTGCTCAGCCGATTCAGAGCTGTAAAAATCCAAAATCTGCAATTGTGCTCCGATTGGGTTTCTTGATACCTCAAATGATAGGTCTCGGGACTTGTAATTGTTAAGCCAAACCGCATTTAAATTGGTTGATTATTTCCATACATTTCACAGAAAAATCGATTCGAAGAAATCACCTTACTATAGCTCAGCCGATTCAGAGTTGTAAAAATCCAAAATCTGCAATTATGCTCAGAATGCGGTTCTTGATACCTCAAATGATAGGTCTCGGGACCTGTAATTGCTATACCATACATTTCGTAGAAAATTCGATTCGAAGAAAATAACCTTACTACAGCTCAGCCGATTCAGAGCTGTAAAAATCCAAAATCTGCAATTGTGCTCCGATTGGGTTTCTTGATACCTCAAATGATAGGTCTCGGGACTTGTAATTGTTAAGCCAAACCGCATTTAAATTGGTTGATTATTTCCATACATTTCACAGAAAAATTGATTCGAAGAAATCACCTTACTATAGCTCAGCCGATTCAGAGCTGTAAAAATCCAAAATCTGCAATTGTGCTCCGATTGGGTTTCTTGATACCTCAAATGATAGGTCTCGGGACTTGTAATTGTTAAGCCAAACCGCATTTAAATTGGTTGATTATTTCCATACATTTCACAGAAAAATCGATTCGAAGAAATCACCTTACTATAGCTCAGCCGATTCAGAGTTGTAAAAATCCAAAATCTGCAATTATGCTCAGAATGCGGTTCTTGATACCTCAAATGATAGGTCACGGGACCTGTAATTGCTATACCATACATTTCGTAGAAAATTCGATTCGAAGAAAATAACCTTACTACAGCTCAGCCGATTCAGAGCTGTAAAAATCCAAAATCTGCAATTGTGCTCCGATTGGGTTTCTTGATACCTCAAATGATAGGTCTCGGGACTTGTAATTGTTAAGCCAAACCGCATTTAAATTGGTTGATTATTTCCATACATTTCACAGAAAAATTGATTCGAAGAAATCACCTTACTATAGCTCAGCCGATTCAGAGTTGTAAAAATCCAAAATCTGCAATTGTGCTCAGAATGCGGTTCTTGATACCTCAAATGATAGGTCACGGGACCTGTAATTGCTATACCATACATTTCGTAGAAAATTCGATTCGAAGAAAATAACCTTACTACAGCTCAGCCGATTCAGAGCTGTAAAAATCCAAAATCTGCAATTGTGCTCCGATTGGGTTTCTTGATACCTCAAATGATAGGTCTCGGGACTTGTAATTGTTAAGCCAAACCGCATTTAAATTGGTTGATTATTTCCATACATTTCACAGAAAAATTGATTCGAAGAAATCACCTTACTATAGCTCAGCCGATTCAGAGCTGTAAAAATCCAAAATCTGCAATTGTGCTCCGATTGGGTTTCTTGATACCTCAAATGATAGGTCTCGGGACTTGTAATTGTTAAGCCAAACCGCATTTAAATTGGTTGATTATTTCCATACATTTCACAGAAAAATCGATTCGAAGAAATCACCTTACTATAGCTCAGCCGATTCAGAGTTGTAAAAATCCAAAATCTGCAATTATGCTCAGAATGCGGTTCTTGATACCTCAAATGATAGGTCTCGGGACCTGTAATTGCTATACCATACATTTCGTAGAAAATTCGATTCGAAGAAAATAACCTTACTACAGCTCAGCCGATTCAGAGCTGTAAAAATCCAAAATCTGCAATTGTGCTCCGATTGGGTTTCTTGATACCTCAAATGATAGGTCTCGGGACTTGTAATTGTTAAGCCAAACCGCATTTAAATTGGTTGATTATTTCCATACATTTCACAGAAAAATTGATTCGAAGAAATCACCTTACTATAGCTCAGCCGATTCAGAGCTGTAAAAATCCAAAATCTGCAATTGTGCTCCGATTGGGTTTCTTGATACCTCAAATGATAGGTCTCGGGACTTGTAATTGTTAAGCCAAACCGCATTTAAATTGGTTGATTATTTCCATACATTTCACAGAAAAATTGATTCGAAGAAATCACCTTACTATAGCTCAGCCGATTCAGAGCTGTAAAAATCCAAAATCTGCAATTGTGCTCCGATTGGGTTTCTTGATACCTCAAATGATAGGTCTCGGGACTTGTAATTGTTAAGCCAAACCGCATTTAAATTGGTTGATTATTTCCATACATTTCACAGAAAAATTGATTCGAAGAAATCACCTTACTATAGCTCAGCCGATTCAGAGTTGTAAAAATCCAAAATCTGCAATTGTGCTCAGAATGCGGTTCTTGATACCTCAAATGATAGGTCACGGGACCTGTAATTGCTATACCATACATTTCGTAGAAAATTCGATTCGAAGAAAATAACCTTACTACAGCTCAGCCGATTCAGAGCTGTAAAAATCCAAAATCTGCAATTGTGCTCCGATTGGGTTTCTTGATACCTCAAATGATAGGTCTCGGGACTTGTAATTGTTAAGCCAAACCGCATTTAAATTGGTTGATTATTTCCATACATTTCACAGAAAAATTGATTCGAAGAAATCACCTTACTATAGCTCAGCCGATTCAGAGCTGTAAAAATCCAAAATCTGCAATTGTGCTCCGATTGGGTTTCTTGATACCTCAAATGATAGGTCTCGGGACTTGTAATTGTTAAGCCAAACCGCATTTAAATTGGTTGATTATTTCCATACATTTCACAGAAAAATTGATTCGAAGAAATCACCTTACTATAGCTCAGCCGATTCAGAGTTGTAAAAATCCAAAATCTGCAATTGTGCTCAGAATGCGGTTCTTGATACCTCAAATGATAGGTCACGGGACCTGTAATTGCTATACCATACATTTCGTAGAAAATTCGATTCGAAGAAAATAACCTTACTACAGCTCAGCCGATTCAGAGCTGTAAAAATCCAAAATCTGCAATTGTGCTCCGATTGGGTTTCTTGATACCTCAAATGATAGGTCTCGGGACTTGTAATTGTTAAGCCAAACCGCATTTAAATTGGTTGATTATTTCCATACATTTCACAGAAAAATCGATTCGAAGAAATCACCTTACTATCGCTCAGCCGATTCAGAGTTGTAAAAATCCAAAATCTGCAATTGTGCTCAGAATGCGGTTCTTGATACCTCAAATGATAGGTCACGGGACCTGTAATTGCTATACCATACATTTCGTAGAAAATTCGATTCGAAGAAAATCACCTTACTACAGCTCAGCCGATTCAGAGCTGTAAAAATCCAAAATCTGCAATTGTGCTCCGATTGGGTTTCTTGATACCTCAAATGATAGGTCTCGGGACTTGTAATTGTTAAGCCAAACCGCATTTAAATTGGTTGATTATTTCCATACATTTCACAGAAAAATTGATTCGAAGAAATCACCTTACTATAGCTCAGCCGATTCAGAGTTGTAAAAATCCAAAATCTGCAATTGTGCTCAGAATGCGGTTCTTGATACCTCAAATGATAGGTCACGGGACCTGTAATTGCTATACCATACATTTCGTAGAAAATTCGATTCGAAGAAAATAACCTTACTACAGCTCAGCCGATTCAGAGCTGTAAAAATCCAAAATCTGCAATTGTGCTCCGATTGGGTTTCTTGATACCTCAAATGATAGGTCTCGGGACTTGTAATTGTTAAGCCAAACCGCATTTAAATTGGTTGATTATTTCCATACATTTCACAGAAAAATCGATTCGAAGAAATCACCTTACTATAGCTCAGCCGATTCAGAGTTGTAAAAATCCAAAATCTGCAATTGTGCTCAGAATGCGGTTCTTGATACCTCAAATGATAGGTCACGGGACCTGTAATTGCTATACCATACATTTCGTAGAAAATTCGATTCGAAGAAAATAACCTTACTACAGCTCAGCCGATTCAGAGCTGTAAAAATCCAAAATCTGCAATTGTGCTCCGATTGGGTTTCTTGATACCTCAAATGATAGGTCTCGGGACTTGTAATTGTTAAGCCAAACCGCATTTAAATTGGTTGATTATTTCCATACATTTCACAGAAAAATCGATTCGAAGAAATCACCTTACTATAGCTCAGCCGATTCAGAGTTGTAAAAATCCAAAATCTGCAATTGTGCTCCGATTGGGTTTCTTGATACCTCAAATGATAGGTCACGGGACTTGTAATTGTTAAGCCAAACCGCATTTAAATTGGTTGATTATTTCCATACATTTCACAGAAAAATCGATTCGAAGAAATCACCTTACTATAGCTCAGCCGATTCAGAGTTGTAAAAATCCAAAATCTGCAATTGTGCTCAGAATGCGGTTCTTGATACCTCAAATGATAGGTTACGGGACCTGTAATTGCTATACCATACATTTCGTAGAAAATTCGATTCGAAGAAAATAACCTTACTACAGCTCAGCCGATTCAGAGCTGTAAAAATCCAAAATCTGCAATTGTGCTCCGATTGGGTTTCTTGATACCTCAAATGATAGGTCTCGGGACTTGTAATTGTTAAGCCAAACCGCATTTAAATTGGTTGATTATTTCCATACATTTCACAGAAAAATCGATTCGAAGAAATCACCTTACTATAGCTCAGCCGATTCAGAGTTGTAAAAATCCAAAATCTGCAATTGTGCTCAGAATGCGGTTCTTGATACCTCAAATGATAGGTCACGGGACCTGTAATTGCTATACCATACATTTCGTAGAAAATTCGATTCGAAGAAAATAACCTTACTACAGCTCAGCCGATTCAGAGCTGTAAAAATCCAAAATCTGCAATTGTGCTCCGATTGGGTTTCTTGATACCTCAAATGATAGGTCTCGGGACTTGTAATTGTTAAGCCAAACCGCATTTAAATTGGTTGATTATTTCCATACATTTCACAGAAAAATTGATTCGAAGAAATCACCTTACTATAGCTCAGCCGATTCAGAGCTGTAAAAATCCAAAATCTGCAATTGTGCTCCGATTGGGTTTCTTGATACCTCAAATGATAGGTCTCGGGACTTGTAATTGTTAAGCCAAACCGCATTTAAATTGGTTGATTATTTCCATACATTTCACAGAAAAATCGATTCGAAGAAATCACCTTACTATAGCTCAGCCGATTCAGAGTTGTAAAAATCCAAAATCTGCAATTGTGCTCAGAATGCGGTTCTTGATACCTCAAATGATAGGTCACGGGACCTGTAATTGCTATACCATACATTTCGTAGAAAATTCGATTCGAAGAAAATAACCTTACTACAGCTCAGCCGATTCAGAGCTGTAAAAATCCAAAATCTGCAATTGTGCTCCGATTGGGTTTCTTGATACCTCAAATGATAGGTCTCGGGACTTGTAATTGTTAAGCCAAACCGCATTTAAATTGGTTGATTATTTCCATACATTTCACAGAAAAATCGATTCGAAGAAATCACCTTACTATAGCTCAGCCGATTCAGAGTTGTAAAAATCCAAAATCTGCAATTATGCTCAGAATGCGGTTCTTGATACCTCAAATGATAGGTCACGGGACCTGTAATTGCTATACCATACATTTCGTAGAAAATTCGATTCGAAGAAAATAACCTTACTACAGCTCAGCCGATTCAGAGCTGTAAAAATCCAAAATCTGCAATTGTGCTCCGATTGGGTTTCTTGATACCTCAAATGATAGGTCTCGGGACTTGTAATTGTTAAGCCAAACCGCATTTAAATTGGTTGATTATTTCCATACATTTCACAGAAAAATCGATTCGAAGAAATCACCTTACTATAGCTCAGCCGATTCAGAGTTGTAAAAATCCAAAATCTGCAATTGTGCTCAGAATGCGGTTCTTGATACCTCAAATGATAGGTCACGGGACCTGTAATTGCTATACCATACATTTCGTAGAAAATTCGATTCGAAGAAAATAACCTTACTACAGCTCAGCCAATTCAGAGCTGTAAAAATCCAAAATCCGCATTTAAATTGGTTGATTATTTCCATACATTTCACAGAAAAATTGATTCGAAGAAATCACCTTACTATAGCTCAGCCGATTCAGAGCTGTAAAAATCCAAAATCTGCAATTGTGCTCCGATTGGGTTTCTTGATACCTCAAATGATAGGTCTCGGGACTTGTAATTGTTAAGCCAAACCGCATTTAAATTGGTTGATTATTTCCATACATTTCACAGAAAAATCGATTCGAAGAAATCACCTTACTATAGCTCAGCCGATTCAGAGTTGTAAAAATCCAAAATCTGCAATTGTGCTCAGAATGCGGTTCTTGATACCTCAAATGATAGGTCACGGGACCTGTAATTGCTATACCATACATTTCGTAGAAAATTCGATTCGAAGAAAATAACCTTACTACAGCTCAGCCGATTCAGAGCTGTAAAAATCCAAAATCTGCAATTGTGCTCCGATTGGGTTTCTTGATACCTCAAATGATAGGTCTCGGGACTTGTAATTGTTAAGCCAAACCGCATTTAAATTGGTTGATTATTTCCATACATTTCACAGAAAAATTGATTCGAAGAAATCACCTTACTATAGCTCAGCCGATTCAGAGCTGTAAAAATCCAAAATCTGCAATTATGCTCAGAATGCGGTTCTTGATACCTCAAATGATAGGTCACGGGACCTGTAATTGCTATACCATACATTTCGTAGAAAATTCGATTCGAAGAAAATAACCTTACTACAGCTCAGCCGATTCAGAGCTGTAAAAATCCAAAATCTGCAATTGTGCTCCGATTGGGTTTCTTGATACCTCAAATGATAGGTCTCGGGACTTGTAATTGTTAAGCCAAACCGCATTTAAATTGGTTGATTATTTCCATACATTTCACAGAAAAATCGATTCGAAGAAATCACCTTACTATAGCTCAGCCGATTCAGAGTTGTAAAAATCCAAAATCTGCAATTGTGCTCAGAATGCGGTTCTTGATACCTCAAATGATAGGTTACGGGACCTGTAATTGCTATACCATACATTTCGTAGAAAATTCGATTCGAAGAAAATAACCTTACTACAGCTCAGCCGATTCAGAGCTGTAATAATCCAAAATCTGCAATTGTGCTCCGATTGGGTTTCTTGATACCTCAAATGATAGGTCTCGGGACTTGTAATTGTTAAGCCAAACCGCATTTAAATTGGTTGATTATTTCCATACATTTCACAGAAAAATCGATTCGAAGAAATCACCTTACTATAGCTCAGCCGATTCAGAGTTGTAAAAATCCAAAATCTGCAATTGTGCTCAGAATGCGGTTCTTGATACCTCAAATGATAGGTTACGGGACCTGTAATTGCTATACCATACATTTCGTAGAAAATTCGATTCGAAGAAAATAACCTTACTACAGCTCAGCCGATTCAGAGCTGTAAAAATCCAAAATCTGCAATTGTGCTCCGATTGGGTTTCTTGATACCTCAAATGATAGGTCTCGGGACTTGTAATTGTTAAGCCAAACCGCATTTAAATTGGTTGATTATTTCCATACATTTCACAGAAAAATTGATTCGAAGAAATCACCTTACTATAGCTCAGCCGATTCAGAGTTGTAAAAATCCAAAATCTGCAATTGTGCTCAGAATGCGGTTCTTGATACCTAAAATAATAGGTCACGGGACCTGTAATTGCTATACCATACATTTCGTAGAAAATTCGATTCGAAGAAAATAACCTTACTACAGCTCAGCCGATTCAGAGCTGTAAAAATCCAAAATCTGCAATTATGCTCCGATTGGGTTTCTTGATACCTCAAATGATAGGTCTCGGGACTTGTAATTGTTAAGCCAAACCGCATTTAAATTGGTTGATTATTTCCATACATTTCACAGAAAAATTGATTCGAAGAAATCACCTTACTATAGCTCAGCCGATTCAGAGCTGTAAAAATCCAAAATCTGCAATTGTGCTCCGATTGGGTTTCTTGATACCTCAAATGATAGGTCTCGGGACTTGTAATTGTTAAGCCAAACCGCATTTAAATTGGTTGATTATTTCCATACATTTCACAGAAAAATCGATTCGAAGAAATCACCTTACTACAGCTCAGCCGATTCAGAGCTGTAAAAATCCAAAATCTGCAATTGTGCTCCGATTGGGTTTCTTGATACCTCAAATGATAGGTCTCGGGACTTGTAATTGTTAAGCCAAACCGCATTTAAATTGGTTGATTATTTCCATACATTTCACAGAAAAATTGATTCGAAGAAATCACCTTACTATAGCTCAGCCGATTCAGAGCTGTAAAAATCCAAAATCTGCAATTGTGCTCCGATTGGGTTTCTTGATACCTCAAATGATAGGTCTCGGGACTTGTAATTGTTAAGCCAAACCGCATTTAAATTGGTTGATTATTTCCATACATTTCACAGAAAAATCGATTCGAAGAAATCACCTTACTATAGCTCAGCCGATTCAGAGTTGTAAAAATCCAAAATCTGCAATTATGCTCAGAATGCGGTTCTTGATACCTCAAATGATAGGTCACGGGACCTGTAATTGCTATACCATACATTTCGTAGAAAATTCGATTCGAAGAAAATAACCTTACTACAGCTCAGCCGATTCAGAGCTGTAAAAATCCAAAATCTGCAATTGTGCTCCGATTGGGTTTCTTGATACCTCAAATGATAGGTCTCGGGACTTGTAATTGTTAAGCCAAACCGCATTTAAATTGGTTGATTATTTCCATACATTTCACAGAAAAATTGATTCGAAGAAATCACCTTACTATAGCTCAGCCGATTCAGAGCTGTAAAAATCCAAAATCTGCAATTGTGCTCCGATTGGGTTTCTTGATACCTCAAATGATAGGTCTCGGGACTTGTAATTGTTAAGCCAAACCGCATTTAAATTGGTTGATTATTTCCATACATTTCACAGAAAAATTGATTCGAAGAAATCACCTTACTACAGCTCAGCCGATTCAGAGCTGTAAAAATCCAAAATCTGCAATTGTGCTCCGATTGGGTTTCTTGATACCTCAAATGATAGGTCTCGGGACTTGTAATTGTTAAGCCAAACCGCATTTAAATTGGTTGATTATTTCCATACATTTCACAGAAAAATTGATTCGAAGAAATCACCTTACTATAGCTCAGCCGATTCAGAGTTGTAAAAATCCAAAATCTGCAATTGTGCTCAGAATGCGGTTCTTGATACCTCAAATGATAGGTCACGGGACCTGTAATTGCTATACCATACATTTCGTAGAAAATTCGATTCGAAGAAAATAACCTTACTACAGCTCAGCCGATTCAGAGCTGTAAAAATCCAAAATCTGCAATTGTGCTCCGATTGGGTTTCTTGATACCTCAAATGATAGGTCTCGGGACTTGTAATTGTTAAGCCAAACCGCATTTAAATTGGTTGATTATTTCCATACATTTCACAGAAAAATTGATTCGAAGAAATCACCTTACTAGAGCTCAGCCGATTCAGAGCTGTAAAAATCCAAAATCTGCTATTGTGCTCCGATTGGGTTTCTTGATACCTCAAATGATAGGTCTCGGGACTTGTAATTGTTAAGCCAAACCGCATTTAAATTGGTTGATTATTTCCATACATTTCACAGAAAAATCGATTCGAAGAAATCACCTTACTATAGCTCAGCCGATTCAGAGTTGTAAAAATCCAAAATCTGCAATTGTGCTCAGAATGCGGTTCTTGATACCTCAAATGATAGGTCACGGGACCTGTAATTGCTATACCATACATTTCGTAGAAAATTCGATTCGAAGAAAATAACCTTACTACAGCTCAGCCGATTCAGAGCTGTAAAAATCCAAAATCTGCAATTGTGCTCCGATTGGGTTTCTTGATACCTCAAATGATAGGTTTTGGGACTTGTAATTGTTAAGCCAAAATGCATTTAAATTGGTTGATTATTTCCATACATTTCACAGAAAAATTGATTCGAAGAAATCACCTTACTATAGCTCAGCCGATTCAGAGTTGTAAAAATCCAAAATCTGCAATTGTGCTCAGAATGCGGTTCTTGATACCTCAAATGATAGGTCACGGGACCTGTAATTGCTATACCATACATTTCGTAGAAAATTCGATTCGAAGAAAATAACCTTACTACAGCTCAGCCGATTCAGAGCTGTAAAAATCCAAAATCTGCAATTGTGCTCCGATTGGGTTTCTTGATACCTCAAATGATAGGTCTCGGGACTTGTAATTGTTAAGCCAAACCGCATTTAAATTGGTTGATTATTTCCATACATTTCACAGAAAAATTGAATCGAAGAAATCACCTTACTATAGCTCAGCCGATTCAGAGCTGTAAAAATCCAAAATCTGCAATTGTGCTCCGATTGGGTTTCTTGATACCTCAAATGATAGGTCTCGGGACTTGTAATTGTTAAGCCAAACCGCATTTAAATTGGTTGATTATTTCCATACATTTCACAGAAAAATTGATTCGAAGAAATCACCTTACTATAGCTCAGCCGATTCAGAGCTGTAAAAATCCAAAATCTGCAATTGTGCTCCGATTGGGTTTCTTGATACCTCAAATGATAGGTCTCGGGACTTGTAATTGTTAAGCCAAACCGCATTTAAATTGGTTGATTATTTCCATACATTTCACAGAAAAATCGATTCGAAGAAATCACCTTACTATAGCTCAGCCGATTCAGAGTTGTAAAAATCCAAAATCTGCAATTGTGCTCAGAATGCGGTTCTTGATACCTCAAATGATAGGTCACGGGACCTGTAATTGCTATACCATACATTTCGTAGAAAATTCGATTCGAAGAAAATAACCTTACTACAGCTCAGCCGATTCAGAGCTGTAAAAATCCAAAATCTGCAATTGTGCTCCGATTGGGTTTCTTGATACCTCAAATGATAGGTCTCGGAACTTGTAATTGTTAAGCCAAACCGCATTTAAATTGGTTGATTATTTCCATGCATTTCACAGAAAAATCGATTCGAAGAAATCACCTTACTATAGCTCAGCCGATTCAGAGTTGTAAAAATCCAAAATCTGCAATTGTGCTCAGAATGCGGTTCTTGATACCTAAAATGATAGGTCACGGGACCTGTAATTGCTATACCATACATTTCGTAGAAAATTCGATTCGAAGAAAATAACCTTACTACAGCTCAGCCGATTCAGAGCTGTAAAAATCCAAAATCTGCAATTGTGCTCCGATTGGGTTTCTTGATACCTCAAATGATAGGTCTCGGGACTTGTAATTGTTAAGCCAAACTGCATTTAAATTGGTTGATTATTTCCATACATTTCACAGAAAAATTGATTCGAAGAAATCACCTTACTATAGCTCAGCCGATTCAGAGTTGTAAAAATCCAAAATCTGCAATTGTGCTCAGAATGCGGTTCTTGATACCTAAAATGATAGGTCACGGGACCTGTAATTGCTATACCATACATTTCGTAGAAAATTCGATTCGAAGAAAATAACCTTACTACAGCTCAGCCGATTCAGAGCTGTAAAAATCCAAAATCTGCAATTGTGCTCCGATTGGGTTTCTTGATACCTCAAATGATAGGTTTTGGGACTTGTAATTGTTAAGCCAAACCGCATTTAAATTGGTTGATTATTTCCATACATTTCACAGAAAAATCGATTCGAAGAAATCACCTTACTATAGCTCAGCCGATTCAGAGTTGTAAAAATCCAAAATCTGCAATTATGCTCAGAATGCGGTTCTTGATACCTCAAATGATAGGTCACGGGACCTGTAATTGCTATACCATACATTTCGTAGAAAATTCGATTCGAAGAAAATAACCTTACTACAGCTCAGCCGATTCAGAGCTGTAAAAATCCAAAATATGCAATTGTGCTCCGATTGGGTTTCTTGATACCTCAAATGATAGGTCTCGGGACTTGTAATTGTTAAGCCAAACCGCATTTAAATTGGTTGATTATTTCCATGCATTTCACAGAAAAATCGATTCGAAGAAATCACCTTACTATAGCTCAGCCGATTCAGAGCTGTAAAAATCCAAAATCTGCTATTGTGCTCCGATTGGGTTTCTTGATACCTCAAATGATAGGTCTCGGGACTTGTAATTGTTAAGCCAAACCGCATTTAAATTGGTTGATTATTTCCATACATTTCACAGAAAAATCGATTCGAAGAAATCACCTTACTATAGCTCAGCCGATTCAGAGTTGTAAAAATCCAAAATCTGCAATTGTGCTCAGAATGCGGTTCTTGATACCTCAAATGATAGGTCACGGGACCTGTAATTGCTATACCATACATTTCGTAGAAAATTCGATTCGAAGAAAATAACCTTACTACAGCTCAGCCGATTCAGAGCTGTAAAAATCCAAAATCTGCAATTGTGCTCCGATTGGGTTTCTTGATACCTCAAATGATAGGTCTCGGGACTTGTAATTGTTAAGCCAAACCGCATTTAAATTGGTTGATTATTTCCATACATTTCACAGAAAAATCGATTCGAAGAAATCACCTTACTATAGCTCAGCCGATTCAGAGTTGTAAAAATCCAAAATCTGCAATTATGCTCAGAATGCGGTTCTTGATACCTCAAATGATAGGTCACGGGACCTGTAATTGCTATACCATACATTTCGTAGAAAATTCGATTCGAAGAAAATAACCTTACTACAGCTCAGCCGATTCAGAGCTGTAAAAATCCAAAATATGCAATTGTGCTCCGATTGGGTTTCTTGATACCTCAAATGATAGGTCTCGGGACTTGTAATTGTTAAGCCAAACCGCATTTAAATTGGTTGATTATTTCCATGCATTTCACAGAAAAATCGATTCGAAGAAATCACCTTACTATAGCTCAGCCGATTCAGAGTTGTAAAAATCCAAAATCTGCAATTGTGCTCAGAATGCGGTTCTTGATACCTCAAATGATAGGTCACGGGACCTGTAATTGCTATACCATACATTTCGTAGAAAATTCGATTCGAAGAAAATAACCTTACTACAGCTCAGCCGATTCAGAGCTGTAAAAATCCAAAATCTGCAATTGTGCTCCGATTGGGTTTCTTGATACCTCAAATGATAGGTCTCGGGACTTGTAATTGTTAAGCCAAACCGCATTTAAATTGGTTGATTATTTCCATACATTTCACAGAAAAATTGATTCGAAGAAATCACCTTACTACAGCTCAGCCGATTCAGAGTTGTAAAAATCCAAAATCTGCAATTGTGCTATGATTACGGTTCTTGATACCTCAAATGATAGGTCACGGGACCTGTAATTGCTATACCATACATTTCGTAGAAAATTCGATTCGAAGAAAATCACCTTACTACAGCTCAGCCGATTCAGAACTGTAAAAATCCAAAATCTGCAATTGTGCTCCAATTGAGTTTCTTGATACCTCAAATGATAGGTCTTGGGACTTGTAATTGTTAAGCCAAACTGCATTTAAATTGGTTGATTATTTCCATACATTTCACAGAAAAATCTATTCGAAGAAATCACCTTACTATAGCTCAGCCGATTCAAAGTTGTAAAAATCCAAAATCTGCAATTGTACTCAGAATGCGGTTCTTGATACCTCAAATGATAGGTCACGGGACCTGTAATTGCTATACCATACATTTCGTAGAAAATTCGATTCGAAGAAAATCACCTTACTACAGCTCAGCCAATTCAGAGCAGTAAAAATTCAAAATCTGCAATTGCGCTCCGATTGGGTTTCTTGATACCTCAAATGATTGGTCTCGGGACTTGTAATTGTTAAGCCAAACTGCATTTAAATTGGTTGATTATTTCCATACATTTCACAGAAAAATCTATTCAAAGAAATCACCTTACTATAGCTCAGCCGATTCAAAGTTGTAAAAATCCAAAATCTGCAATTGTACTCAGAATGCGGTTCTTGATACCTCAAATGATAGGTCACGGGACCTGTAATTGCTATACCAGACATTTCGTAGAAAATTCGATTCGAAGAAAATCACCTTACTACAGCTCAGCCAATTCAGAGCAGTAAAAATTCAAAATCTGCAATTGCGCTCCGATTGGGTTTCTTGATACCTCAAATGATTGGTCTCGGGACTTGTAATTGTTAAGCCAAACTGCATTTAAATTGGTTGATTATTTCCATACATTTCACAGAAAAATCTATTCGAAGAAATCACCTTACTATAGCTCAGCCGATTCAAAGTTGTAAAAATCCAAAATCTGCAATTGTGCTCAGAATGCGGTTCTTGATACCTCAAATGATAGGTCACGGGACCTGTAATTGCTATACCATACATTTCGTAGAAAATTCGATTCGAAGAAAATCACCTTACTACAGCTCAGCCGATTCAGAGCTGTAAAAATTCAAAATCTGCAATTGCGCTCCGATTGGGTTTCTTGATACCTCAAATGATAGGTCTCGGGACTTGTAATTGTTAAGCCAAACTGCATTTAAATTGGTTGATTATTTCCATACATTTCACAGAAAAATCTATTCGAAGAAATCACCTTACTATAGCTCAGCCGATTCAAAGTTGTAAAAATCCAAAATCTGCAATTGTACTCAGAATGCGGTTCTTGATACCTCAAATGATAGGTCACGGGACCTGTAATTGCTATACCATACATTTCGTAGAAAATTCGATTCGAAGAAAATCACCTTACTACAGCTCAGCCAATTCAGAGCTGTAAAAATTCAAAATCTGCAATTGCGCTTCGATTGGGTTTCGTGATACCTCAAATGATAGGTCTCGGGACTTGTAATTGTTAAGCCAAACTGCATTTAAATTGGTTGATTATTTCCATACATTTCACAGAAAAGTCGATTCGAAGAAATCACCTTACTACAGCTCAGCCGATTCAGAGTTGTAAAAATCCAAAATCTGCAATTGTGCTCAGAATGCGGTTCTTGATACCTCAAATGATAGGTCACGGGACCTGTAATTGCTATACCATACATTTCGTAGAAAATTCGATTCGAAGAAAATCACCTTACTACAGCTCAGCCGATTCAGAACTGTAAAAATCCAAAATCTGCAATTGTGCTCCGATTGAGTTTCTTGATACCTCAAATGATAGGTCTCGGGACTTGTAATTGTTAAGCCAAACTGCATTTAAATTGGTTGATTATTTCCATACATTTCACAGAAAAATCTATTCGAAGAAATCACCTTACTATAGCTCAGCCGATTCAAAGTTGTAAAAATCCAAAATCTGCAATTGTACTCAGAATGCGGTTCTTGATACCTCAAATGATAGGTCACGGGACCTGTAATTGCTATACCATACATTTCGTAGAAAATTCGATTCGAAGAAAATCACCTTACTACAGCTCAGCCGATTCAGAACTGTAAAAATCCAAAATCTGCAATTGTGCTCCGATTGAGTTTCTTGATACCTCAAATGATAGGTCTCGGGACTTGTAATTGTTAAGCCAAACTGCATTTAAATTGGTTGATTATTTCCATACATTTCACAGAAAAATCTATTCGAAGAAATCACCTTACTATAGCTCAGCCGATTCAAAGTTGTAAAAATCCAAAATCTGCAATTGTACTCAGAATGCGGTTCTTGATACCTCAAATGATAGGTCACGGGACCTGTAATTGCTATACCATACATTTCGTAGAAAATTCGATTCGAAGAAAATCACCTTACTACAGCTCAGCCAATTCAGAGCAGTAAAAATTCAAAATCTGCAATTGCGCTCCGATTGGGTTTCTTGATACCTCAAATGATTGGTCTCGGGACTTGTAATTGTTAAGCAAAACTGCATTTAAATTGGTTGATTATTTCCATACATTTCACAGAAAAATCTATTCAAAGAAATCACCTTACTATAGCTCAGCCGATTCAAAGTTGTAAAAATCCAAAATCTGCAATTGTACTCAGAATGCGGTTCTTGATACCTCAAATGATAGGTCACGGGACCTGTAATTGCTATACCATACATTTCGTAGAAAATTCGATTCGAAGAAAATCACCTTACTACAGCTCAGCCAATTCAGAGCAGTAAAAATCCAAAATCTGCAATTGTGCTCCGATTGGGTTTCTTGATACCTCAAATGATAGGTCTCGGTACTTGTAATTGTTTAGCCAAACCGCATTTAAATTGGTTGATTATTTCCATACATTTCACAGAAAAATTGATTCGAAGAAATCACCTTACTATAGCTCAGCCGATTCAGAGTTGTAAAAATCCAAAATCTGCAATTGTGCTCAGAATGCGGTTCTTGATACCTCAAATAATAGGTCACGGGACCTGTAATTGCTATACCATACATTTCGTAGAAAATTCGATTCGAAGGATATAACCTTACTACAGCTCAGCCGATTCAGAGCTGTAAAAATCCAAAATCTGCAATTGTGCTCCGATTGGGTTTCTTGATACCTCAAATGATAGGTCTCGGGACTTGTAATTGTTAAGCCAAACCGCATTTAAATTGGTTGATTATTTTCATACATTTCACAGAAAAATCGATTCGAAGAAATCACCTTACTATAGCTCAGCCGATTCAGAGTTGTAAAAATCCAAAATCTGCAATTGTGCTCAGAATGCGGTTCTTGATACCTCAAATGATAGGTCACGGGACCTGTAATTGCTATACCATACATTTCGTAGAAAATTCGATTCGAAGAAAATAACCTTACTACAGCTCAGCCGATTCAGAGCTGTAAAAATACAAAATCTGCAATTGTGCTCCGATTGGGTTTCTTGATACCTCAAATGATAGGTCTCGGGACTTGTAATTGTTAAGCCAAACCGCATTTAAATTGGTTGATTATTTCCATACATTTCACAGAAAAATCTATTCGAAGAAATCACCTTACTATAGCTCAGCCGATTCAGAGTTGTAAAAATCCAAAATCTGCAATTGTGTTCAGAATGCGGTCCTTGATACCTCAAATGATAGGTCACGGGACCTGTAATTGCTATACCATACATTTCGTAGAAAATTCGATTCGAAGAAAATAACCTTACTACAGCTCAGCCGATTCAGAGCTGTAAAAATCCAAAATCTGCAATTGTGCTCCGATTGGGTTTCCTGATACCTCAAATGATAGGTCTCGGGACTTGTAATTGTTAAGCCAAACCGCATTTAAATTGGTTGATTATTTCCATACATTTCACAGAAAAATCGATTCGAAGAAATCACCTTACTATAGCTCAGCCGATTCAGAGTTGTAAAAATCCAAAATCTGCAATTGTGCTCAGAATGCGGTTCTTGATACCTCAAATGATAGGTCACGGGACCTGTAATTGCTATACCATACATTTCGTAGAAAATTCGATTCGAAGAAAATAACCTTACTACAGCTCAGCCGATTCAGAGCTGTAAAAATCCAAAATCTGCAATTGTGCTCCGATTGGGTTTCTTGATACCTCAAATGATAGGTCTCGGGACTTGTAATTGTTAAGCCAAACCGCATTTAAATTGGTTGATTATTTCCATACATTTCACAGAAAAATCTATTCGAAGAAATCACCTTACTATAGCTCAGCCGATTCAGAGTTGTAAAAATCCAAAATCTGCAATTGTGCTATGATTACGGTTCTTGATACCTCAAATGATAGGTCACGGGACCTGTAATTGCTATACCATACATTTCGTAGAAAATTCGATTCGAAGAAAATCACCTTACTACAGCTCAGCCGATTCAGAACTGTAAAAATCCAAAATCTGCAATTGTGCTCCAATTGAGTTTCTTGATACCTCAAATGATAGGTCTCGGGACTTGTAATTGTTAAGCCAAACTGCATTTAAATTGGTTGATTATTTCCATACATTTCACAGAAAAATTTATTCGAAGAAATCACCTTACTATAGCTCAGCCTATTCAAAGTTGTAAAAATCCAAAATCTGCAATTGTGCTCAGAATGCGGTTCTTGATACCTCAAATGATAGGTCACGGGACCTGTAATTGCTATACCATACATTTCGTAGAAAATTCGATTCGAAGAAAATCACCTTACTACAGCTCAGCCAATTCAGAGCTGTAAAAATTCAAAATCTGCAATTGCGCTCCGATTGGGTTTCTTGATACCTCAAATGATAGGTCTCGGGACTTGTAATTGTTAAGCCAAACTGCATTTAAATTGGTTGATTATTTCCATACATTTCACAGAAAAATCTATTCGAAGAAATCACCTTACTATAGCTCAGCCGATTCAGAGTTGTAAAAATCCAAAATCTGCAATTGTGCTCAGAATGCGGTTCTTGATACCTCAAATGATAGGTCAGGGGACCTGTAATTGCTATACCATACATTTCGTAGAAAATTCGATTCGAAGAAAATCACCTTACTACAGCTCAGCCGATTCAGAGCTGTAAAAATCCAAAATCTGCAATTGTGCTCCGATTGAGTTTCTTGATACCTCAAATGATAGGTCTCGGGACTTGTAATTGTTAAGCCAAACTGCATTTAAATTGGTTGATTATTTCCATACATTTCACAGAAAAGTCGATTCGAAGAAATCACCTTACTACAGCTCAGCCGATTCAGAGTTGTAAAAATCCAAAATCTGCAATTGTGCTCAGAATGCGGTTCTTGATACCTCAAATGATAGGTCACGGGACCTGTAATTGCTATACCATACATTTCGTAGAAAATTCGATTCGAAGAAAATAACCTTACTACAGCTCAGCCGATTCAGAGCTGTAAAAATAAAATCTGCAATTGTGCTCCGATTGGGTTTCTTGATACCTCAAATGATAGGTCTCGGGACTTGTAATTGTTAAGCCAAACTGCATTTAAATTGGTTGATTATTTCCATACATTTCACAGAAAAATCTATTCGAAGAAATCACCTTACTACAGCTCAGCCGATTCAGAGTTGTAAAAATCCAAAATCTGCAATTGTGCTATGATTACGGTTCTTGATACCTCAAATGATAGGTCACGGGACCTGTAATTGCTATACCATACATTTCGTAGAAAATTCGATTCGAAGAAAATCACCTTACTACAGCTCAGCCGATTCAGAACTGTAAAAATCCAAAATCTGCAATTGTGCTCCGATTGAGTTTCTTGATACCTCAAATGATAGGTCTCGGGACTTGTAATTGTTAAGCCAAACTGCATTTAAATTGGTTGATTATTTCCATACATTTCACAGAAAAATCTATTCGAAGAAATCACCTTACTATAGCTCAGCCGATTCAAAGTTGTAAAAATCCAAAATCTGCAATTGTACTCAGAATGCGGTTCTTGATACCTCAAATGATAGGTCACGGGACCTGTAATTGCTATACCATACATTTCGTAGAAAATTCGATTCGAAGAAAATCACCTTACTACAGCTCAGCCAATTCAGAGCAGTAAAAATTCAAAATCTGCAATTGCGCTCCGATTGGGTTTCTTGATACCTCAAATGATTGGTCTCGGGACTTGTAATTGTTAAGCCAAACTGCATTTAAATTGGTTGATTATTTCCATACATTTCACAGAAAAATCTATTCAAAGAAATCACCTTACTATAGCTCAGCCGATTCAAAGTTGTAAAAATCCAAAATCTGCAATTGTGCTCAGAATGCGGTTCTTGATACCTCAAATGATAGGTCACGGGACCTGTAATTGCTATACCATACATTTCGTAGAAAATTCGATTCGAAGAAAATCACCTTACTACAGCTCAGCCGATTCAGAGCTGTAAAAATTCAAAATCTGCAATTGCGCTCCGATTGGGTTTCTTGATACCTCAAATGATAGGTCTCGGGACTTGTAATTGTTAAGCCAAACTGCATTTAAATTGGTTGATTATTTCCATACATTTCACAGAAAAATCTATTCGAAGAAATCACCTTACTATAGCTCAGCCGATTCAAAGTTGTAAAAATCCAAAATCTGCAATTGTACTCAGAATGCGGTTCTTGATACCTCAAATGATAGGTCACGGGACCTGTAATTGCTATACCATACATTTCGTAGAAAATTCGATTCGAAGAAAATCACCTTACTACAGCTCAGCCGATTCAGAACTGTAAAAATCCAAAATCTGCAATTGTGCTCCGATTGAGTTTCTTGATACCTCAAATGATAGGTCTCGGGACTTGTAATTGTTAAGCCAAACTGCATTTAAATTGGTTGATTATTTCCATACATTTCACAGAAAAATCTATTCGAAGAAATCACCTTACTATAGCTCAGCCGATTCAAAGTTGTAAAAATCCAAAATCTGCAATTGTACTCAGAATGCGGTTCTTGATACCTCAAATGATAGGTCACGGGACCTGTAATTGCTATACCATACATTTCGTAGAAAATTCGATTCGAAGAAAATCACCTTACTACAGCTCAGCCAATTCAGAGCAGTAAAAATTCAAAATCTGCAATTGCGCTCCGATTGGGTTTCTTGATACCTCAAATGATTGGTCTCGGGACTTGTAATTGTTAAGCCAAACTGCATTTAAATTGGTTGATTATTTCCATACATTTCACAGAAAAATCTATTCAAAGAAATCACCTTACTATAGCTCAGCCGATTCAAAGTTGTAAAAATCCAAAATCTGCAATTGTACTCAGAATGCTTTTCTTGATACCTCAAATGATAGGTCACGGGACCTGTAATTGCTATACCATACATTTCGTAGAAAATTCGATTCGAAGAAAATCACCTTACTACAGCTCAGCCGATTCAGAACTGTAAAAATCCAAAATCTGCAATTGTGCTCCGATTGAGTTTCTTGATACCTTAAATGATAGGTCTCGGGACTTGTAATTGTTAAGCCAAACTGCATTTAAATTGGTTGATTATTTCCATACATTTCACAGAAAAATCTATTCGAAGAAATCACCTTACTATAGCTCAGCCGATTCAAAGTTGTAAAAATCCAAAATCTGCAATTGTGCTCCGATTGAGTTTCTTGATACCTTAAATGATAGGTCTCGGGACTTGTAATTGTTAAGCCAAACTGCATTTAAATTGGTTGATTATTTCCATACATTTCACAGAAAAATCGATTAGAAGAAATCACCTTACTATAGCTCAGCCTATTCAAAGTTGTAAAAATCCAAAATCTGCAATTGTGCTCAGAATGCGGTTCTTGATACCTCAAATGATAGGTCACGGGACCTGTAATTGCTATACCATACATTTCGTAGAAAATTCGATTCGAAGAAAATCACCTTACTACAGCTCAGCCAATTCAGAGCTGTAAAAATTCAAAATCTGCAATTGCGCTCCGATTGGGTTTCTTGATACCTCAAATGATAGGTCTCGGGACTTGTAATTGTTAGCCAAACTGCATTTAAATTGGTTGATTATTTCCATACATTTCACAGAAAAATCTATTCGAAGAAATCACCTTACTATAGCTCAGCCGATTCAAAGTTGTAAAAATCCAAAATCTGCAATTGTACTCAGAATGCGGTTCTTGATACCTCAAATGATAGGTCACGGGACCTGTAATTGCTATACCATACATTTCGTAGAAAATTCGATTCGAAGAAAATCACCTTACTACAGCTCAGCCAATTCAGAGCTGTAAAAATTCAAAATCTGCAATTGCGCTCCGATTGGGTTTCTTGATACCTCAAATGATAGGTCTCGGGACTTGTAATTGTTAGCCAAACTGCATTTAAATTGGTTGATTATTTCCATACATTTCACAGAAAAATATATTCGAAGAAATCACCTTACTATAGCTCAGCCGATTCAAAGTTGTAAAAATCCAAAATCTGCAATTGTGCTCCGATTGAGTTTCTTGATACCTTAAATGATAGGTCTCGGGACTTGTAATTGTTAAGCCAAACTGCATTTAAATTGGTTGATTATTTCCATACATTTCACAGAAAAATCGATTAGAAGAAATCACCTTACTATAGCTCAGCCTATTCAAAGTTGTAAAAATCCAAAATCTGCAATTGTGCTCAGAATGCGGTTCTTGATACCTCAAATGATAGGTCACGGGACCTGTAATTGCTATACCATACATTTCGTAGAAAATTCGATTCGAAGAAAATCACCTTACTACATACAGCTCAGCCAATTCAGAGCTGTAAAAATTCAAAATCTGCAATTGCGCTCCGATTGGGTTTCTTGATACCTCAAATGATAGGTCTCGGGACTTGTAATTGTTAAGCCAAACTGCATTTAAATTGGTTGATTATTTCCATACATTTCACAGAAAAATCTATTCGAAGAAATCACCTTACTATAGCTCAGCCTATTCAAAGTTGTAAAAATCCAAAATCTGCAATTGTGCTCAGAATGCGGTTCTTGATACCTCAAATGATAGGTCACGGGACCTGTAATTGCTATACCATACATTTCGTAGAAAATTCGATTCGAAGAAAATCACCTTACTACAGCTCAGCCAATTCAGAGCTGTAAAAATTCAAAATCTGCAATTGCGCTCCGATTGGGTTTCTTGATACCTCAAATGATAGGTCTCGGGACTTGTAATTGTTAGCCAAACTGCATTTAAATTGGTTGATTATTTCCATACATTTCACAGAAAAATATATTCGAAGAAATCACCTTACTATAGCTCAGCCGATTCAAAGTTGTAAAAATCCAAAATCTGCAATTGTGCTCCGATTGAGTTTCTTGATACCTTAAATGATAGGTCTCGGGACTTGTAATTGTTAAGCCAAACTGCATTTAAATTGGTTGATTATTTCCATACATTTCACAGAAAAATCGATTAGAAGAAATCACCTTACTATAGCTCAGCCTATTCAAAGTTGTAAAAATCCAAAATCTGCAATTGTGCTCAGAATGCGGTTCTTGATACCTCAAATGATAGGTCACGGGACCTGTAATTGCTATACCATACATTTCGTAGAAAATTCGATTCGAAGAAAATCACCTTACTACATACAGCTCAGCCAATTCAGAGCTGTAAAAATTCAAAATCTGCAATTGCGCTCCGATTGGGTTTCTTGATACCTCAAATGATAGGTCTCGGGACTTGTAATTGTTAAGCCAAACTGCATTTAAATTGGTTGATTATTTCCATACATTTCACAGAAAAATCTATTCGAAGAAATCACCTTACTATAGCTCAGCCGATTCAAAGTTGTAAAAATCCAAAATCTGCAATTGTGCTCAGAATGCGGTTCTTGATACCTCAAATGATAGGTCACGGGACCTGTAATTGCTATACCATACATTTCGTAGAAAATTCGATTCGAAGAAAATCACCTTACTATAGCTCAGCCGATTCAGAGTTGTAAAAATCCAAAATCTGCAATTGTGCTCAGAATGCGGTTCTTGATACCTCAAATGATAGGTCACGGGACCTGTAATTGCTATACCATACATTTCGTAGAAAATTCGATTCGAAGAAAATCACCTTACTACAGCTCAGCCAATTCAGAGCTGTAAAAATTCAAAATCTGCAATTGCGCTCCGATTGGGTTTCTTGATACCTCAAATGATAGGTCTCGGGACTTGTAATTGTTAAGCCAAACTGCATTTAAATTGGTTGATTATTTCCATACATTTCACAGAAAAATCTATTCGAAGAAATCACCTTACTATAGCTCAGCCTATTCAAAGTTGTAAAAATCCAAAATCTGCAATTGTGCTCAGAATGCGGTTCTTGATACCTCAAATGATAGGTCACGGGACCTGTAATTGCTATACCATACATTTCGTAGAAAATTCGATTCGAAGAAAATCACCTTACTACAGCTCAGCCAATTCAGAGCTGTAAAAATTCAAAATCTGCAATTGCGCTCCGATTGGGTTTCTTGATACCTCAAATGATAGGTCTCGGGACTTGTAATTGTTAAGCCAAACTGCATTTAAATTGGTTGATTATTTCCATACATTTCACAGAAAAATCTATTCGAAGAAATCACCTTACTATAGCTCAGCCGATTCAAAGTTGTAAAAATCCAAAATCTGCAATTGTACTCAGAATGCGGTTCTTGATACCTCAAATGATAGGTCACGGGACCTGTAATTGCTATACCATACATTTCGTAGAAAATTCGATTCGAAGAAAATCACCTTACTACAGCTCAGCCGATTCAGAACTGTAAAAATCCAAAATCTGCAATTGTGCTCCGATTGAGTTTCTTGATACCTTAAATGATAGGTCTCGGGACTTGTAATTGTTAAGCCAAACTGCATTTAAATTGGTTGATTATTTCCATACATTTCACAGAAAAATCTATTCGAAGAAATCACCTTACTATAGCTCAGCCGATTCAAAGTTGTAAAAATCCAAAATCTGCAATTGTACTCAGAATGCGGTTCTTGATACCTCAAATGATAGGTCACGGGACCTGTAATTGCTATACCATACATTTCGTAGAAAATTCGATTCGAAGAAAATCACCTTACTATAGCTCAGCCGATTCAGAGTTGTAAAAATCCAAAATCTGCAATTGTGCTCAGAATGCGGTTCTTGATACCTCAAATGATAGGTCACGGGACCTGTAATTGCTATACCATACATTTCGTAGAAAATTCGATTCGAAGAAAATCACCTTACTACAGCTCAGCCAATTCAGAGCTGTAAAAATTCAAAATCTGCAATTGCGCTCCGATTGGGTTTCTTGATACCTCAAATGATAGGTCTCGGGACTTGTAATTGTTAAGCCAAACTGCATTTAAATTGGTTGATTATTTCCATACATTTCACAGAAAAATCTATTCGAAGAAATCACCTTACTATAGCTCAGCCGATTCAAAGTTGTAAAAATCCAAAATCTGCAATTGTACTCAGAATGCGGTTCTTGATACCTCAAATGATAGGTCACGGGACCTGTAATTGCTATACCATACATTTCGTAGAAAATTCGATTCGAAGAAAATCACCTTACTACAGCTCAGCCGATTCAGAACTGTAAAAATCCAAAATCTGCAATTGTGCTCCGATTGAGTTTCTTGATACCTTAAATGATAGGTCTCGGGACTTGTAATTGTTAAGCCAAACTGCATTTAAATTGGTTGATTATTTCCATACATTTCACAGAAAAATCGATTAGAAGAAATCAACTTACTATAGCTCAGCCGATTCAAAGTTGTAAAAATCCAAAATCTGCAATTGTGCTCAGAATGCGGTTCTTGATACCTCAAATGATAGGTCACGGGACCTGTAATTGCTATACCATACATTTCGTAGAAAATTCGATTCGAAGAAAATCACCTTACTACAGCTCAGCCGATTCAGAACTGTAAAAATCCAAAATCTGCAATTGTGCTCCGATTGAGTTTCTTGATACCTTAAATGATAGGTCTCGGGACTTGTAATTGTTAAGCCAAACTGCATTTAAATTGGTTGATTATTTCCATACATTTCACAGAAAAATCGATTCGAAGAAATCACCTTACTACAGCTCAGCCGATTCAGAGTTGTAAAAATCCAAAATCTGCAATTGTGCTCAGAATGCGGTTCTTGATACCTCAAATGATAGGTCACGGGACCTGTAATTGCTATACCATACATTTCGTAGAAAATTCGATTCGAAGAAAATCACCTTACTACAGCTCAGCCGATTCAGAACTGTAAAAATCCAAAATCTGCAATTGTGCTCCGATTGAGTTTCTTGATACCTTAAATGATAGGTCTCGGGACTTGTAATTGTTCAACCAAACTGCATTTAAATTGGTTGATTATTTCCATACATTTCACAGAATAATCGATTAGAAGAAATCACCTTACTATAGCTCAGCCTATTCAAAGTTGTAAAAATCCAAAATCTGCAATTGTGCTCAGAATGCGGTTCTTGATACCTCAAATGATAGGTCACGGGACCTGTAATTGCTATACCATACATTTCGTAGAAAATTCGATTTGAAGAAAATCACCTTACTACAGCTCAGCCGATTCAGAGCTGTAGAAATCCAAAATCTGCAATTGTGCTCCGATTGAGTTTCTTGATACCTTAAATGATAGGTCTCGGGACTTGTAATTGTTAAGCCAAACTGCATTTAAATTGGTTGATTATTTCCATACATTTCACAGAAAAATCTATTCGAAGAAATCACCTTACTATTCAAAGTTGTAAAAATCCAAAATCTGCAATTGTGCTCAGAATGCGGTTCTTGATACCTCAAATGATAGGTCACGGGACCTGTAATTGCTATACCATACATTTCGTAGAAAATTCGATTCGAAGAAAATCACCTTACTACAGCTCAGCCGATTCAGAACTGTAAAAATCCAAAATCTGCAATTGTGCTCCGATTGAGTTTCTTGATACCTTAAATGATAGGTCTCGGGACTTGTAATTGTTAAGCCAAACTGCATTTAAATTGGTTGATTATTTCCATACATTTCACAGAAAAATCGATTAGAAGAAATCACCTTACTATAGCTCAGCCTATTCAAAGTTGTAAAAATCCAAAATCTGCAATTGTGCTCAGAATGCGGTTCTTGATACCTCAAATGATAGGTCACGGGACCTGTAATTGCTATACCATACATTTCGTAGAAAATTCGATTTGAAGAAAATCACCTTACTACAGCTCAGCCGATTCAGAGCTGTAGAAATCCAAAATCTGCAATTGTGCTCCGATTGAGTTTTTTGATACATTAAATGATAGGTCTCGGGACTTGTAATTGTTAAGCCAAACTGCATTTAAATTGGTTGATTATTTCCATACATTTCACAGAAAAATCTATTCGAAGAAATCACCTTACTATAGCTCAGCCGATTCAAAGTTGTAAAAATCCAAAATCTGCAATTGTGCTCAGAATGCGGTTCTTGATACCTCAAATGATAGGTCACGGGACCTGTAATTGCTATACCATACATTTCGTAGAAAATTCGATTCGAAGAAAATCACCTTACTACAGCTCAGCCGATTCAGAACTGTAAAAATCCAAAATCTGCAATTGTGCTCCGATTGAGTTTCTTGATACCTTAAATGATAGGTCTCGGGACTTGTAATTGTTAAGCCAAACTGCATTTAAATTGGTTGATTATTTCCATACATTTCACAGAAAAGTCGATTCGAATAAATCACCTTACTATAGCTCAGCCGATTCAAAGTTGTAAAAATCCAAAATCTGCAATTGTGCTCAGAATGCGGTTCTTGATACCTCAAATTATAGGTCACGGGACCTGTAATTGCTATACCATACATTTCGTAGAAAATTCGATTCAAAGAAAATCACCTTACTACAGCTCAGCCGATTCAGAGCTGTAAAAATTCAAAATCTGCAATTGTGCTCCGATTGGGTTTCTTGATACCTCAAATGATAGGTCTCGGGGCTTGTAATTGTTAAGCCAAACTGCATTTAAATTGGTTGATTATTTCCATACATTTCACAGAAAAATCTATTCGAAGAAATCACCTTACTATAGCTCAGCCGATTCAAAGTTGTAAAAATCCAAAATCTGCAATTGTGCTCAGAATGCGGTTCTTGATACCTCAAATGATAGGTCACGGGACCTGTAATTGCTATACCATACATTTCGTAGAAAATTCGATTCGAAGAAAATCACCTTACTACAGCTCAGCCGATTCAGAACTGTAAAAATCCAAAATCTGCAATTGTGCTCCGATTGAGTTTCTTGATACCTTAAATGATAGGTCTCGGGACTTGTAATTGTTAAGCCAAACTGCATTTAAATTGGTTGATTATTTCCATACATTTCACAGAAAAATCTATTCGAAGAAATCACCTTACTATAGCTCAGCCTATTCAAAGTTGTAAAAATCCAAAATCTGCAATTGTGCTCAGAATGCGGTTCTTGATACCTCAAATGATAGGTCACGGGACCTGTAATTGCTATACCATACATTTCGTAGAAAATTCGATTCGAAGAAAATCACCTTACTACAGCTCAGCCAATTCAGAGCTGTAAAAATTCAAATTCTGCAATTGCGCTCCGATTGGGTTTCTTGATACCTCAAATGATAGGTCTCGGGACTTGTAATTGTTAAGCCAAACTGCATTTAAATTGGTTGATTATTTCCATACATTTCACAGAAAAATCTATTCGAAGAAATCACCTTACTATAGCTCAGCCGATTCAGAGTTGTAAAAATCCAAAATCTGCAATTGTGCTCAGAATGCGGTTCTTGATACCTCAAATGATAGGTCACGGGACCTGTAATTGCTATACCATACATTTCGTAGAAAATTCGATTCGAAGAAAATCACCTTACTACAGCTCAGCCGATTCAGAACTGTAAAAATCCAAAATCTGCAATTGTGCTCCGATTGAGTTTCTTGATACCTTAAATGATAGGTCTCGGGACTTGTAATTGTTAAGCCAAACTGCATTTAAATTGGTTGATTATTTCCATACATTTCACAGAAAAATCTATTCGAAGAAATCACCTTACTATAGCTCAGCCGATTCAGAGTTGTAAAAATCCAAAATCTGCAATTGTGCTCAGAATGCGGTTCTTGATACCTCAAATGATAGGTCACGGGACCTGTAATTGCTATACCATACATTTCGTAGAAAATTCGATTCAAAGAAAATCACCTTACTACAGCTCAGCCGATTCAGAGCTGTAAAAATTCAAAATCTGCAATTGTGCTCCGACCTGATACCTCAAATGATAGGTCTCGGGGCTTGTAATTGTTAAGCCAAACTGCATTTAAATTGGTTGATTATTTCCATACATTTCACAGAAAAATCTATTCGAAGAAATCACCTTACTATAGCTCAGCCGATTCAAAGTTGTAAAAATCCAAAATCTGCAATTGTGCTCAGAATGCGGTTCTTGATACCTCAAATGATAGGTCACGGGACCTGTAATTGCTATACCATACATTTCGTAGAAAATTCGATTTGAAGAAAATCACCTTACTACAGCTCAGCCGATTCAGAGCTGTAGAAATCCAAAATCTGCAATTGTGCTCCGATTGAGTTTCTTGATACCTTAAATGATAGGTCTCGGGACTTGTAATTGTTAAGCCAAACTGCATTTAAATTGGTTGATTATTTCCATACATTTCACAGAAAAGTCGATTCGAATAAATCACCTTACTATAGCTCAGCCGATTCAGAGTTGTAAAAATCCAAAATCTGCAATTGTGCTCAGAATGCGGTTCTTGATACCTCAAATGATAGGTCACGGACCTGTAATTGCTATACCATACATTTCGTAGAAAATTCGATTCGAAGAAAATCACCTTACTACAGCTCAGCCAATTCAGAGCTGTAAAAATTCAAAATCTGCAATTGCGCTCCGATTGGGTTTCTTGATACCTCAAATGATAGGTCTCGGGACTTGTAATTGTTAAGCCAAACTGCATTTAAATTGGTTGATTATTTCCATACATTTCACAGAAAAATCTATTCGAAGAAATCACCTTACTATAGCTCAGCCGATTCAGAGTTGTAAAAATCCAAAATCTGCAATTGTGCTCAGAATGCGGTTCTTGATACCTCAAATGATAGGTCACGGGACCTGTAATTGCTATACCATACATTTCGTAGAAAATTCGATTCGAAGAAAATCACCTTACTACAGCTCAGCCGATTCAGAACTGTAAAAATCCAAAATCTGCAATTGTGCTCCGATTGAGTTTCTTGATACCTTAAATAATAGGTCTCGGGACTTGTAATTGTTAAGCCAAACTGCATTTAAATTGGTTGATTATTTCCATACATTTCACAGAAAAATCTATTCGAAGAAATCACCTTACTATAGCTCAGCCGATTCAGAGTTGTAAAAATCCAAAATCTGCAATTGTGCTCAGAATGCGGTTCTTGATACCTCAAATGATAGGTCACGGGACCTGTAATTGCTATACCATACATTTCGTAGAAAATTCGATTCGAAGAAAATCACCTTACTACAGCTCAGCCGATTCAGAGCTGTAGAAATCCAAAATCTGCAATTGTGCTCCGATTGAGTTTCTTGATACCTTAAATGATAGGTCTCGGGACTTGTAATTGTTAAGCCAAACTGCATTTAAATTGGTTGATTATTTCCATACATTTCACAGAAAAATCTATTCGAAGAAATCACCTTACTATAGCTCAGCCGATTCAGAGTTGTAAAAATCCAAAATCTGCAATTGTGCTCAGAATGCGGTTCTTGATACCTCAAATTATAGGTCACGGGACCTGTAATTGCTATACCATACATTTCGTAGAAAATTCGATTCGAAGAAAATCACCTTACTACAGCTCAGCCAATTCAGAGCTGTAAAAATTCAAAATCTGCAATTGCGCTCCGATTGGGTTTCTTGATACCTCAAATGATAGGTCTCGGGACTTGTAATTGTTAAGCCAAACTGCATTTAAATTGGTTGATTATTTCCATACATTTCACAGAAAAATCTATTCGAAGAAATCACCTTACTATAGCTCAGCCGATTCAGAGTTGTAAAAATCCAAAATCTGCAATTGTGCTCAGAATGCGGTTCTTGATACCTCAAATGATAGGTCACGGGACCTGTAATTGCTATACCATACATTTCGTAGAAAATTCGATTCGAAGAAAATCACCTTACTACAGCTCAGCCAATTCAGAGCTGTAAAAATTCAAAATCTGCAATTGCGCTCCGATTGGGTTTCTTGATACCTCAAATGATAGGTCTCGGGACTTGTAATTGTTAAGCCAAACTGCATTTAAATTGGTTGATTATTTCCATACATTTCACAGAAAAATCTATTCGAAGAAATCACCTTACTATAGCTCAGCCGATTCAGAGTTGTAAAAATCCAAAATCTGCAATTGTGCTCAGAATGCGGTTCTTGATACCTCAAATGATAGGTCACGGGACCTGTAATTGCTATACCATACATTTCGTAGAAAATTCGATTCGAAGAAAATCACCTTACTACAGCTCAGCCGATTCAGAACTGTAAAAATCCAAAATCTGCAATTGTGCTCCGATTGAGTTTCTTGATACCTTAAATAATAGGTCTCGGGACTTGTAATTGTTAAGCCAAACTGCATTTAAATTGGTTGATTATTTCCATACATTTCACAGAAAAGTCGATTCGAATAAATCACCTTACTATAGCTCAGCCGATTCAGAGTTGTAAAAATCCAAAATCTGCAATTGTGCTCAGAATGCGGTTCTTGATACCTCAAATGATAGGTCACGGACCTGTAATTGCTATACCATACATTTCGTAGAAAATTCGATTCGAAGAAAATCACCTTACTACAGCTCAGCCAATTCAGAGCTGTAAAAATTCAAAATCTGCAATTGCGCTCCGATTGGGTTTCTTGATACCTCAAATGATAGGTCTCGGGACTTGTAATTGTTAAGCCAAACTGCATTTAAATTGGTTGATTATTTCCATACATTTCACAGAAAAATCTATTCGAAGAAATCACCTTACTATAGCTCAGCCGATTCAGAGTTGTAAAAATCCAAAATCTGCAATTGTGCTCAGAATGCGGTTCTTGATACCTCAAATGATAGGTCACGGGACCTGTAATTGCTATACCATACATTTCGTAGAAAATTCGATTCGAAGAAAATCACCTTACTACAGCTCAGCCGATTCAGAACTGTAAAAATCCAAAATCTGCAATTGTGCTCCGATTGAGTTTCTTGATACCTTAAATAATAGGTCTCGGGACTTGTAATTGTTAAGCCAAACTGCATTTAAATTGGTTGATTATTTCCATACATTTCACAGAAAAATCTATTCGAAGAAATCACCTTACTATAGCTCAGCCGATTCAGAGTTGTAAAAATCCAAAATCTGCAATTGTGCTCAGAATGCGGTTCTTGATACCTCAAATGATAGGTCACGGGACCTGTAATTGCTATACCATACATTTCGTAGAAAATTCGATTCGAAGAAAATCACCTTACTACAGCTCAGCCGATTCAGAGCTGTAGAAATCCAAAATCTGCAATTGTGCTCCGATTGAGTTTCTTGATACCTTAAATGATAGGTCTCGGGACTTGTAATTGTTAAGCCAAACTGCATTTAAATTGGTTGATTATTTCCATACATTTCACAGAAAAATCGATTAGAAGAAATCACCTTACTATAGCTCAGCCTATTCAAAGTTGTAAAAATCCAAAATCTGCAATTGTGCTCAGAATGCGGTTCTTGATACCTCAAATGATAGGTCACGGGACCGCTATACCATACATTTCGTAGAAAATTCGATTTGAAGAAAATCACCTTACTACAGCTCAGCCGATTCAGAGCTGTAGAAATCCAAAATCTGCAATTGTGCTCCGATTGAGTTTCTTGATACCTTAAATGATAGGTCTCGGGACTTGTAATTGTTAAGCCAAACTGCATTTAAATTGGTTGATTATTTCCATACATTTCACAGAAAAATCTATTCGAAGAAATCACCTTACTATAGCTCAGCCGATTCAGAGTTGTAAAAATCCAAAATCTGCAATTGTGCTCAGAATGCGGTTCTTGATACCTCAAATGATAGGTCACGGGACCTGTAATTGCTATACCATACATTTCGTAGAAAATTCGATTCAAAGAAAATCACCTTACTACAGCTCAGCCGATTCAGAGCTGTAAAAATTCAAAATCTGCAATTGTGCTCCGACCTGATACCTCAAATGATAGGTCTCGGGGCTTGTAATTGTTAAGCCAAACTGCATTTAAATTGGTTGATTATTTCCATACATTTCACAGAAAAATCTATTCGAAGAAATCACCTTACTATAGCTCAGCCGATTCAAAGTTGTAAAAATCCAAAATCTGCAATTGTGCTCAGAATGCGGTTCTTGATACCTCAAATGATAGGTCACGGGACCTGTAATTGCTATACCATACATTTCGTAGAAAATTCGATTTGAAGAAAATCACCTTACTACAGCTCAGCCGATTCAGAGCTGTAGAAATCCAAAATCTGCAATTGCGCTCCGATTGGGTTTCTTGATACCTCAAATGATAGGTCTCGGGACTTGTAATTGTTAAGCCAAACTGCATTTAAATTGGTTGATTATTTCCATACATTTCACAGAAAAGTCGATTCGAATAAATCACCTTACTATAGCTCAGCCGATTCAGAGTTGTAAAAATCCAAAATCTGCAATTGTGCTCAGAATGCGGTTCTTGATACCTCAAATGATAGGTCACGGACCTGTAATTGCTATACCATACATTTCGTAGAAAATTCGATTCGAAGAAAATCACCTTACTACAGCTCAGCCAATTCAGAGCTGTAAAAATTCAAAATCTGCAATTGCGCTCCGATTGGGTTTCTTGATACCTCAAATGATAGGTCTCGGGACTTGTAATTGTTAAGCCAAACTGCATTTAAATTGGTTGATTATTTCCATACATTTCACAGAAAAATCTATTCGAAGAAATCACCTTACTATAGCTCAGCCGATTCAGAGTTGTAAAAATCCAAAATCTGCAATTGTGCTCAGAATGCGGTTCTTGATACCTCAAATGATAGGTCACGGGACCTGTAATTGCTATACCATACATTTCGTAGAAAATTCGATTCGAAGAAAATCACCTTACTACAGCTCAGCCGATTCAGAACTGTAAAAATCCAAAATCTGCAATTGTGCTCCGATTGAGTTTCTTGATACCTTAAATAATAGGTCTCGGGACTTGTAATTGTTAAGCCAAACTGCATTTAAATTGGTTGATTATTTCCATACATTTCACAGAAAAATCTATTCGAAGAAATCACCTTACTATAGCTCAGCCGATTCAGAGTTGTAAAAATCCAAAATCTGCAATTGTGCTCAGAATGCGGTTCTTGATACCTCAAATGATAGGTCACGGGACCTGTAATTGCTATACCATACATTTCGTAGAAAATTCGATTCGAAGAAAATCACCTTACTACAGCTCAGCCGATTCAGAGCTGTAGAAATCCAAAATCTGCAATTGTGCTCCGATTGAGTTTCTTGATACCTTAAATGATAGGTCTCGGGACTTGTAATTGTTAAGCCAAACTGCATTTAAATTGGTTGATTATTTCCATACATTTCACAGAAAAATCGATTAGAAGAAATCACCTTACTATAGCTCAGCCTATTCAAAGTTGTAAAAATCCAAAATCTGCAATTGTGCTCAGAATGCGGTTCTTGATACCTCAAATGATAGGTCACGGGACCGCTATACCATACATTTCGTAGAAAATTCGATTTGAAGAAAATCACCTTACTACAGCTCAGCCGATTCAGAGCTGTAGAAATCCAAAATCTGCAATTGTGCTCCGATTGAGTTTCTTGATACCTTAAATGATAGGTCTCGGGACTTGTAATTGTTAAGCCAAACTGCATTTAAATTGGTTGATTATTTCCATACATTTCACAGAAAAATCTATTCGAAGAAATCACCTTACTATAGCTCAGCCGATTCAGAGTTGTAAAAATCCAAAATCTGCAATTGTGCTCAGAATGCGGTTCTTGATACCTCAAATGATAGGTCACGGGACCTGTAATTGCTATACCATACATTTCGTAGAAAATTCGATTCAAAGAAAATCACCTTACTACAGCTCAGCCGATTCAGAGCTGTAAAAATTCAAAATCTGCAATTGTGCTCCGACCTGATACCTCAAATGATAGGTCTCGGGGCTTGTAATTGTTAAGCCAAACTGCATTTAAATTGGTTGATTATTTCCATACATTTCACAGAAAAATCTATTCGAAGAAATCACCTTACTATAGCTCAGCCGATTCAAAGTTGTAAAAATCCAAAATCTGCAATTGTGCTCAGAATGCGGTTCTTGATACCTCAAATGATAGGTCACGGGACCTGTAATTGCTATACCATACATTTCGTAGAAAATTCGATTTGAAGAAAATCACCTTACTACAGCTCAGCCGATTCAGAGCTGTAGAAATCCAAAATCTGCAATTGTGCTCCGATTGAGTTTCTTGATACCTTAAATGATAGGTCTCGGGACTTGTAATTGTTAAGCCAAACTGCATTTAAATTGGTTGATTATTTCCATACATTTCACAGAAAAGTCGATTCGAATAAATCACCTTACTATAGCTCAGCCGATTCAGAGTTGTAAAAATCCAAAATCTGCAATTGTGCTCAGAATGCGGTTCTTGATACCTCAAATGATAGGTCACGGACCTGTAATTGCTATACCATACATTTCGTAGAAAATTCGATTCGAAGAAAATCACCTTACTACAGCTCAGCCAATTCAGAGCTGTAAAAATTCAAAATCTGCAATTGCGCTCCGATTGGGTTTCTTGATACCTCAAATGATAGGTCTCGGGACTTGTAATTGTTAAGCCAAACTGCATTTAAATTGGTTGATTATTTCCATACATTTCACAGAAAAATCTATTCGAAGAAATCACCTTACTATAGCTCAGCCGATTCAGAGTTGTAAAAATCCAAAATCTGCAATTGTGCTCAGAATGCGGTTCTTGATACCTCAAATGATAGGTCACGGGACCTGTAATTGCTATACCATACATTTCGTAGAAAATTCGATTCGAAGAAAATCACCTTACTACAGCTCAGCCGATTCAGAACTGTAAAAATCCAAAATCTGCAATTGTGCTCCGATTGAGTTTCTTGATACCTTAAATAATAGGTCTCGGGACTTGTAATTGTTAAGCCAAACTGCATTTAAATTGGTTGATTATTTCCATACATTTCACAGAAAAATCTATTCGAAGAAATCACCTTACTATAGCTCAGCCGATTCAGAGTTGTAAAAATCCAAAATCTGCAATTGTGCTCAGAATGCGGTTCTTGATACCTCAAATGATAGGTCACGGGACCTGTAATTGCTATACCATACATTTCGTAGAAAATTCGATTCGAAGAAAATCACCTTACTACAGCTCAGCCGATTCAGAGCTGTAGAAATCCAAAATCTGCAATTGTGCTCCGATTGAGTTTCTTGATACCTTAAATGATAGGTCTCGGGACTTGTAATTGTTAAGCCAAACTGCATTTAAATTGGTTGATTATTTCCATACATTTCACAGAAAAATCTATTCGAAGAAATCACCTTACTATAGCTCAGCCGATTCAGAGTTGTAAAAATCCAAAATCTGCAATTGTGCTCAGAATGCGGTTCTTGATACCTCAAATTATAGGTCACGGGACCTGTAATTGCTATACCATACATTTCGTAGAAAATTCGATTCAAAGAAAATCACCTTACTACAGCTCAGCCGATTCAGAGCTGTAAAAATTCAAAATCTGCAATTGTGCTCCGATTGGGTTTCTTGATACCTCAAATGATAGGTCTCGGGGCTTGTAATTGTTAAGCCAAACTGCATTTAAATTGGTTGATTATTTCCATACATTTCACAGAAAAGTCGATTCGAATAAATCACCTTACTATAGCTCAGCCGATTCAGAGTTGTAAAAATCCAAAATCTGCAATTGTGCTCAGAATGCGGTTCTTGATACCTCAAATTATAGGTCACGGGACCTGTAATTGCTATACCATACATTTCGTAGAAAATTCGATTCAAAGAAAATCACCTTACTACAGCTCAGCCGATTCAGAGCTGTAAAAATTCAAAATCTGCAATTGTGCTCCGATTGGGTTTCTTGATACCTCAAATGATAGGTCTCGGGGCTTGTAATTGTTAAGCCAAACTGCATTTAAATTGGTTGATTATTTCCATACATTTCACAGAAAAATCTATTCGAAGAAATCACCTTACTATAGCTCAGCCGACTCAAAGTTGTAAAAATCCAAAATCTGCAATTGTGCTCAGAATGCGGTTCTTGATACCTCAAATGATAGGTCACGGGACCTGTAATTGCTATACCATACATTTCGTAGAAAATTCGATTTGAAGAAAATCACCTTACTACAGCTCAGCCGATTCAGAACTGTAAAAATCCAAAATCTGCAATTGTTCTCCGATTGAGTTTCTTGATACCTTAAATGATAGGTCTCGGGACTTGTAATTGTTAAGCCAAACTGCATTTAAATTGGTTGATTATTTCCATACATTTCACAGAAAAATCTATTCGAAGAAATCACCTTACTATAGCTCAGCCTATTCAAAGTTGTAAAAATCCAAAATCTGCAATTGTGCTCAGAATGCGGTTCTTGATACCTCAAATGATAGGTCACGGGACCTGTAATTGCTATACCATACATTTCGTAGAAAATTCGATTCGAAGAAAATCACCTTACTACAGCTCAGCCAATTCAGAGCTGTAAAAATTCAAATTCTGCAATTGCGCTCCGATTGGGTTTCTTGATACCTCAAATGATAGGTCTCGGGACTTGTAATTGTTAAGCCAAACTGCATTTAAATTGGTTGATTATTTCCATACATTTCACAGAAAAATCTATTCGAAGAAATCACCTTACTATAGCTCAGCCGATTCAGAGTTGTAAAAATCCAAAATCTGCAATTGTGCTCAGAATGCGGTTCTTGATACCTCAAATGATAGGTCACGGGACCTGTAATTGCTATACCATACATTTCGTAGAAAATTCGATTCGAAGAAAATCACCTTACTACAGCTCAGCCGATTCAGAACTGTAAAAATCCAAAATCTGCAATTGTGCTCCGATTGAGTTTCTTGATACCTTAAATGATAGGTCTCGGGACTTGTAATTGTTAAGCCAAACTGCATTTAAATTGGTTGATTATTTCCATACATTTCACAGAAAAATCTATTCGAAGAAATCACCTTACTATAGCTCAGCCGATTCAGAGTTGTAAAAATCCAAAATCTGCAATTGTGCTCAGAATGCGGTTCTTGATACCTCAAATGATAGGTCACGGGACCTGTAATTGCTATACCATACATTTCGTAGAAAATTCGATTCAAAGAAAATCACCTTACTACAGCTCAGCCGATTCAGAGCTGTAAAAATTCAAAATCTGCAATTGTGCTCCGATTGGGTTTCTTGATACCTCAAATGATAGGTCTCGGGGCTTGTAATTGTTAAGCCAAACTGCATTTAAATTGGTTGATTATTTCCATACATTTCACAGAAAAATCTATTCGAAGAAATCACCTTACTATAGCTCAGCCGATTCAAAGTTGTAAAAATCCAAAATCTGCAATTGTGCTCAGAATGCGGTTCTTGATACCTCAAATGATAGGTCACGGGACCTGTAATTGCTATACCATACATTTCGTAGAAAATTCGATTTGAAGAAAATCACCTTACTACAGCTCAGCCGATTCAGAACTGTAAAAATCCAAAATCTGCAATTGTTCTCCGATTGAGTTTCTTGATACCTTAAATGATAGGTCTCGGGACTTGTAATTGTTAAGCCAAACTGCATTTAAATTGGTTGATTATTTCCATACATTTCACAGAAAAATCTATTCGAAGAAATCACCTTACTATAGCTCAGCCTATTCAAAGTTGTAAAAATCCAAAATCTGCAATTGTGCTCAGAATGCGGTTCTTGATACCTCAAATGATAGGTCACGGGACCTGTAATTGCTATACCATACATTTCGTAGAAAATTCGATTCGAAGAAAATCACCTTACTACAGCTCAGCCAATTCAGAGCTGTAAAAATTCAAATTCTGCAATTGCGCTCCGATTGGGTTTCTTGATACCTCAAATGATAGGTCTCGGGACTTGTAATTGTTAAGCCAAACTGCATTTAAATTGGTTGATTATTTCCATACATTTCACAGAAAAATCTATTCGAAGAAATCACCTTACTATAGCTCAGCCGATTCAGAGTTGTAAAAATCCAAAATCTGCAATTGTGCTCAGAATGCGGTTCTTGATACCTCAAATGATAGGTCACGGGACCTGTAATTGCTATACCATACATTTCGTAGAAAATTCGATTCAAAGAAAATCACCTTACTACAGCTCAGCCGATTCAGAGCTGTAAAAATTCAAAATCTGCAATTGTGCTCCGATTGGGTTTCTTGATACCTCAAATGATAGGTCTCGGGGCTTGTAATTGTTAAGCCAAACTGCATTTAAATTGGTTGATTATTTCCATACATTTCACAGAAAAATCTATTCGAAGAAATCACCTTACTATAGCTCAGCCGATTCAAAGTTGTAAAAATCCAAAATCTGCAATTGTGCTCAGAATGCGGTTCTTGATACCTCAAATGATAGGTCACGGGACCTGTAATTGCTATACCATACATTTCGTAGAAAATTCGATTTGAAGAAAATCACCTTACTACAGCTCAGCCGATTCAGAACTGTAAAAATCCAAAATCTGCAATTGTTCTCCGATTGAGTTTCTTGATACCTTAAATGATAGGTCTCGGGACTTGTAATTGTTAAGCCAAACTGCATTTAAATTGGTTGATTATTTCCATACATTTCACAGAAAAATCTATTCGAAGAAATCACCTTACTATAGCTCAGCCTATTCAAAGTTGTAAAAATCCAAAATCTGCAATTGTGCTCAGAATGCGGTTCTTGATACCTCAAATGATAGGTCACGGGACCTGTAATTGCTATACCATACATTTCGTAGAAAATTCGATTCGAAGAAAATCACCTTACTACAGCTCAGCCAATTCAGAGCTGTAAAAATTCAAATTCTGCAATTGCGCTCCGATTGGGTTTCTTGATACCTCAAATGATAGGTCTCGGGACTTGTAATTGTTAAGCCAAACTGCATTTAAATTGGTTGATTATTTCCATACATTTCACAGAAAAATCTATTCGAAGAAATCACCTTACTATAGCTCAGCCGATTCAGAGTTGTAAAAATCCAAAATCTGCAATTGTGCTCAGAATGCGGTTCTTGATACCTCAAATGATAGGTCACGGGACCTGTAATTGCTATACCATACATTTCGTAGAAAATTCGATTCGAAGAAAATCACCTTACTACAGCTCAGCCGATTCAGAACTGTAAAAATCCAAAATCTGCAATTGTGCTCCGATTGAGTTTCTTGATACCTTAAATGATAGGTCTCGGGACTTGTAATTGTTAAGCCAAACTGCATTTAAATTGGTTGATTATTTCCATACATTTCACAGAAAAGTCGATTCGAATAAATCACCTTACTATAGCTCAGCCGATTCAAAGTTGTAAAAATCCAAAATCTGCAATTGTGCTCAGAATGCGGTTCTTGATACCTCAAATGATAGGTCACGGGACCTGTAATTGCTATACCATACATTTCGTAGAAAATTCGATTCAAAGAAAATCACCTTACTACAGCTCAGCCGATTCAGAGCTGTAAAAATTCAAAATCTGCAATTGTGCTCCGATTGGGTTTCTTGATACCTCAAATGATAGGTCTCGGGGCTTGTAATTGTTAAGCCAAACTGCATTTAAATTGGTTGATTATTTCCATACATTTCACAGAAAAATCTATTCGAAGAAATCACCTTACTATAGCTCAGCCGATTCAAAGTTGTAAAAATCCAAAATCTGCAATTGTGCTCAGAATGCGGTTCTTGATACCTCAAATGATAGGTCACGGGACCTGTAATTGCTATACCATACATTTCGTAGAAAATTCGATTTGAAGAAAATCACCTTACTACAGCTCAGCCGATTCAGAACTGTAAAAATCCAAAATCTGCAATTGTTCTCCGATTGAGTTTCTTGATACCTTAAATGATAGGTCTCGGGACTTGTAATTGTTAAGCCAAACTGCATTTAAATTGGTTGATTATTTCCATACATTTCACAGAAAAATCTATTCGAAGAAATCACCTTACTATAGCTCAGCCTATTCAAAGTTGTAAAAATCCAAAATCTGCAATTGTGCTCAGAATGCGGTTCTTGATACCTCAAATGATAGGTCACGGGACCTGTAATTGCTATACCATACATTTCGTAGAAAATTCGATTCGAAGAAAATCACCTTACTACAGCTCAGCCAATTCAGAGCTGTAAAAATTCAAATTCTGCAATTGCGCTCCGATTGGGTTTCTTGATACCTCAAATGATAGGTCTCGGGACTTGTAATTGTTAAGCCAAACTGCATTTAAATTGGTTGATTATTTCCATACATTTCACAGAAAAATCTATTCGAAGAAATCACC
Organism: Tipula vernalis; assembly: GCA_958295665.1. Taxonomy (NCBI): domain Eukaryota; kingdom Metazoa; phylum Arthropoda; class Insecta; order Diptera; family Tipulidae; genus Tipula; species Tipula vernalis. Next base: position 46,183,890 of record OY282560.1, read on the forward strand.
TTACTATAGCTCAGCCGATTCAGAGTTGTAAAAATCCAAAATCTGCAATTGTGCTCAGAATGCGGTTCTTGATACCTCAAATGATAGGTCACGGGACCTGTAATTGCTATACCATACATTTCGTAGAAAATTCGATTCAAAGAAAATCACCTTACTACAGCTCAGCCGATTCAGAGCTGTAAAAATTCAAAATCTGCAATTGTGCTCCGATTGGGTTTCTTGATACCTCAAATGATAGGTCTCGGGGCTTGTAATTGTTAAGCCAAACTGCATTTAAATTGGTTGATTATTTCCATACATTTCACAGAAAAATCTATTCGAAGAAATCACCTTACTATAGCTCAGCCGATTCAAAGTTGTAAAAATCCAAAATCTGCAATTGTGCTCAGAATGCGGTTCTTGATACCTCAAATGATAGGTCACGGGACCTGTAATTGCTATACCATACATTTCGTAGAAAATTCGATTTGAAGAAAATCACCTTACTACAGCTCAGCCGATTCAGAACTGTAAAAATCCAAAATCTGCAATTGTTCTCCGATTGAGTTTCTTGATACCTTAAATGATAGGTCTCGGGACTTGTAATTGTTAAGCCAAACTGCATTTAAATTGGTTGATTATTTCCATACATTTCACAGAAAAATCTATTCGAAGAAATCACCTTACTATAGCTCAGCCTATTCAAAGTTGTAAAAATCCAAAATCTGCAATTGTGCTCAGAATGCGGTTCTTGATACCTCAAATGATAGGTCACGGGACCTGTAATTGCTATACCATACATTTCGTAGAAAATTCGATTCGAAGAAAATCACCTTACTACAGCTCAGCCAATTCAGAGCTGTAAAAATTCAAATTCTGCAATTGCGCTCCGATTGGGTTTCTTGATACCTCAAATGATAGGTCTCGGGACTTGTAATTGTTAAGCCAAACTGCATTTAAATTGGTTGATTATTTCCATACATTTCACAGAAAAATCTATTCGAAGAAATCACCTTACTATAGCTCAGCCTATTCAAAGTTGTAAAAATCCAAAATCTGCAATTGTGCTCAGAATGCGGTTCTTGATACCTCAAATGATAGGTCACGGGACCTGTAATTGCTATACCATACATTTCGTAGAAAATTCGATTCGAAGAAAATCACCTTACTACAGCTCAGCCAATTCAGAGCTGTAAAAATTCAAATTCTGCAATTGCGCTCCGATTGGGTTTCTTGATACCTCAAATGATAGGTCTCGGGACTTGTAATTGTTAAGCCAAACTGCATTTAAATTGGTTGATTATTTCCATACATTTCACAGAAAAATCTATTCGAAGAAATCACCTTACTATAGCTCAGCCGATTCAGAGTTGTAAAAATCCAAAATCTGCAATTGTGCTCAGAATGCGGTTCTTGATACCTCAAATGATAGGTCACGGGACCTGTAATTGCTATACCATACATTTCGTAGAAAATTCGATTCGAAGAAAATCACCTTACTACAGCTCAGCCGATTCAGAACTGTAAAAATCCAAAATCTGCAATTGTGCTCCGATTGAGTTTCTTGATACCTTAAATGATAGGTCTCGGGACTTGTAATTGTTAAGCCAAACTGCATTTAAATTGGTTGATTATTTCCATACATTTCACAGAAAAGTCGATTCGAATAAATCACCTTACTATAGCTCAGCCGATTCAAAGTTGTAAAAATCCAAAATCTGCAATTGTGCTCAGAATGCGGTTCTTGATACCTCAAATGATAGGTCACGGGACCTGTAATTGCTATACCATACATTTCGTAGAAAATTCGATTCAAAGAAAATCACCTTACTACAGCTCAGCCGATTCAGAGCTGTAAAAATTCAAAATCTGCAATTGTGCTCCGATTGGGTTTCTTGATACCTCAAATGATAGGTCTCGGGGCTTGTAATTGTTAAGCCAAACTGCATTTAAATTGGTTGATTATTTCCATACATTTCACAGAAAAATCTATTCGAAGAAATCACCTTACTATAGCTCAGCCGATTCAAAGTTGTAAAAATCCAAAATCTGCAATTGTGCTCAGAATGCGGTTCTTGATACCTCAAATGATAGGTCACGGGACCTGTAATTGCTATACCATACATTTCGTAGAAAATTCGATTTGAAGAAAATCACCTTACTACAGCTCAGCCGATTCAGAACTGTAAAAATCCAAAATCTGCAATTGTTCTCCGATTGAGTTTCTTGATACCTTAAATGATAGGTCTCGGGACTTGTAATTGTTAAGCCAAACTGCATTTAAATTGGTTGATTATTTCCATACATTTCACAGAAAAATCTATTCGAAGAAATCACCTTACTATAGCTCAGCCTATTCAAAGTTGTAAAAATCCAAAATCTGCAATTGTGCTCAGAATGCGGTTCTTGATACCTCAAATGATAGGTCACGGGACCTGTAATTGCTATACCATACATTTCGTAGAAAATTCGATTCGAAGAAAATCACCTTACTACAGCTCAGCCAATTCAGAGCTGTAAAAATTCAAATTCTGCAATTGCGCTCCGATTGGGTTTCTTGATACCTCAAATGATAGGTCTCGGGACTTGTAATTGTTAAGCCAAACTGCATTTAAATTGGTTGATTATTTCCATACATTTCACAGAAAAATCTATTCGAAGAAATCACCTTACTATAGCTCAGCCGATTCAGAGTTGTAAAAATCCAAAATCTGCAATTGTGCTCAGAATGCGGTTCTTGATACCTCAAATGATAGGTCACGGGACCTGTAATTGCTATACCATACATTTCGTAGAAAATTCGATTCAAAGAAAATCACCTTACTACAGCTCAGCCGATTCAGAGCTGTAAAAATTCAAAATCTGCAATTGTGCTCCGATTGGGTTTCTTGATACCTCAAATGATAGGTCTCGGGGCTTGTAATTGTTAAGCCAAACTGCATTTAAATTGGTTGATTATTTCCATACATTTCACAGAAAAATCTATTCGAAGAAATCACCTTACTATAGCTCAGCCGATTCAAAGTTGTAAAAATCCAAAATCTGCAATTGTGCTCAGAATGCGGTTCTTGATACCTCAAATGATAGGTCACGGGACCTGTAATTGCTATACCATACATTTCGTAGAAAATTCGATTTGAAGAAAATCACCTTACTACAGCTCAGCCGATTCAGAACTGTAAAAATCCAAAATCTGCAATTGTTCTCCGATTGAGTTTCTTGATACCTTAAATGATAGGTCTCGGGACTTGTAATTGTTAAGCCAAACTGCATTTAAATTGGTTGATTATTTCCATACATTTCACAGAAAAATCTATTCGAAGAAATCACCTTACTATAGCTCAGCCTATTCAAAGTTGTAAAAATCCAAAATCTGCAATTGTGCTCAGAATGCGGTTCTTGATACCTCAAATGATAGGTCACGGGACCTGTAATTGCTATACCATACATTTCGTAGAAAATTCGATTCGAAGAAAATCACCTTACTACAGCTCAGCCAATTCAGAGCTGTAAAAATTCAAATTCTGCAATTGCGCTCCGATTGGGTTTCTTGATACCTCAAATGATAGGTCTCGGGACTTGTAATTGTTAAGCCAAACTGCATTTAAATTGGTTGATTATTTCCATACATTTCACAGAAAAATCTATTCGAAGAAATCACCTTACTATAGCTCAGCCGATTCAGAGTTGTAAAAATCCAAAATCTGCAATTGTGCTCAGAATGCGGTTCTTGATACCTCAAATGATAGGTCACGGGACCTGTAATTGCTATACCATACATTTCGTAGAAAATTCGATTCGAAGAAAATCACCTTACTACAGCTCAGCCGATTCAGAACTGTAAAAATCCAAAATCTGCAATTGTGCTCCGATTGAGTTTCTTGATACCTTAAATGATAGGTCTCGGGACTTGTAATTGTTAAGCCAAACTGCATTTAAATTGGTTGATTATTTCCATACATTTCACAGAAAAGTCGATTCGAATAAATCACCTTACTATAGCTCAGCCGATTCAAAGTTGTAAAAATCCAAAATCTGCAATTGTGCTCAGAATGCGGTTCTTGATACCTCAAATGATAGGTCACGGGACCTGTAATTGCTATACCATACATTTCGTAGAAAATTCGATTCAAAGAAAATCACCTTACTACAGCTCAGCCGATTCAGAGCTGTAAAAATTCAAAATCTGCAATTGTGCTCCGATTGGGTTTCTTGATACCTCAAATGATAGGTCTCGGGGCTTGTAATTGTTAAGCCAAACTGCATTTAAATTGGTTGATTATTTCCATACATTTCACAGAAAAATCTATTCGAAGAAATCACCTTACTATAGCTCAGCCGATTCAAAGTTGTAAAAATCCAAAATCTGCAATTGTGCTCAGAATGCGGTTCTTGATACCTCAAATGATAGGTCACGGGACCTGTAATTGCTATACCATACATTTCGTAGAAAATTCGATTTGAAGAAAATCACCTTACTACAGCTCAGCCGATTCAGAGCTGTAGAAATCCAAAATCTGCAATTGTGCTCCGATTGAGTTTCTTGATACCTTAAATGATAGGTCTCGGGACTTGTAATTGTTAAGCCAAACTGCATTTAAATTGGTTGATTATTTCCATACATTTCACAGAAAAGTCGATTCGAATAAATCACCTTACTATAGCTCAGCCGATTCAGAGTTGTAAAAATCCAAAATCTGCAATTGTGCTCAGAATGCGGTTCTTGATACCTCAAATGATAGGTCACGGGACCTGTAATTGCTATACCATACATTTCGTAGAAAATTCGATTTGAAGAAAATCACCTTACTACAGCTCAGCCGATTCAGAACTGTAAAAATCCAAAATCTGCAATTGTGCTCCGATTGAGTTTCTTGATACCTTAAATGATAGGTCTCGGGACTTGTAATTGTTAAGCCAAACTGCATTTAAATTGGTTGATTATTTCCATACATTTCACAGAAAAGTCGATTCGAAGAAATCACCTTACTACAGCTCAGCCGATTCAGAGTTGTAAAAATCCAAAATCTGCAATTGTGCTCAGAATGCGGTTCTTGATACCTCAAATGATAGGTCACGGGACCTGTAATTGCTATACCATACATTTCGTAGAAAATTCGATTCGAAGAAAATCACCTTACTACAGCTCAGCCGATTCAGAACTGTAAAAATCCAAAATCTGCAATTGTGCTCCGATTGAGTTTCTTGATACCTTAAATGATAGGTCTCGGGACTTGTAATTGTTAAGCCAAACTGCATTTAAATTGGTTGATTATTTCCATACATTTCACAGAAAAATCGATTCGAAGAAATCACCTTACTACAGCTCAGCCGATTCAGAGTTGTAAAAATCCAAAATCTGCAATTGTGCTCAGAATGCGGTTCTTGATACCTCAAATGATAGGTCACGGGACCTGTAATTGCTATACCATACATTTCGTAGAAAATTCGATTCGAAGAAAATCACCTTACTACAGCTCAGCCGATTCAGAACTGTAAAAATCCAAAATCTGCAATTGTGCTCCGATTGAGTTTCTTGATACCTTAAATGATAGGTCTCGGGACTTGTAATTGTTAAGCCAAACTGCATTTAAATTGGTTGATTATTTCCATACATTTCACAGAAAAATCGATTAGAAGAAATCACCTTACTATAGCTCAGCCTATTCAAAGTTGTAAAAATCCAAAATCTGCAATTGTGCTCAGAATGCGGTTCTTGATACCTCAAATGATAGGTCACGGGACCTGTAATTGCTATACCATACATTTCGTAGAAAATTCGATTTGAAGAAAATCACCTTACTACAGCTCAGCCGATTCAGAGCTGTAGAAATCCAAAATCTGCAATTGTGCTCCGATTGAGTTTTTTGATACATTAAATGATAGGTCTCGGGACTTGTAATTGTTAAGCCAAACTGCATTTAAATTGGTTGATTATTTCCATACATTTCACAGAAAAATCTATTCGAAGAAATCACCTTACTATAGCTCAGCCGATTCAAAGTTGTAAAAATCCAAAATCTGCAATTGTGCTCAGAATGCGGTTCTTGATACCTCAAATGATAGGTCACGGGACCTGTAATTGCTATACCATACATTTCGTAGAAAATTCGATTCGAAGAAAATCACCTTACTACAGCTCAGCCGATTCAGAACTGTAAAAATCCAAAATCTGCAATTGTGCTCCGATTGAGTTTCTTGATACCTTAAATGATAGGTCTCGGGACTTGTAATTGTTAAGCCAAACTGCATTTAAATTGGTTGATTATTTCCATACATTTCACAGAAAAGTCGATTCGAATAAATCACCTTACTATAGCTCAGCCGATTCAAAGTTGTAAAAATCCAAAATCTGCAATTGTGCTCAGAATGCGGTTCTTGATACCTCAAATTATAGGTCACGGGACCTGTAATTGCTATACCATACATTTCGTAGAAAATTCGATTCAAAGAAAATCACCTTACTACAGCTCAGCCGATTCAGAGCTGTAAAAATTCAAAATCTGCAATTGTGCTCCGATTGGGTTTCTTGATACCTCAAATGATAGGTCTCGGGGCTTGTAATTGTTAAGCCAAACTGCATTTAAATTGGTTGATTATTTCCATACATTTCACAGAAAAATCTATTCGAAGAAATCACCTTACTATAGCTCAGCCGATTCAAAGTTGTAAAAATCCAAAATCTGCAATTGTGCTCAGAATGCGGTTCTTGATACCTCAAATGATAGGTCACGGGACCTGTAATTGCTATACCATACATTTCGTAGAAAATTCGATTTGAAGAAAATCACCTTACTACAGCTCAGCCGATTCAGAACTGTAAAAATCCAAAATCTGCAATTGTTCTCCGATTGAGTTTCTTGATACCTTAAATGATAGGTCTCGGGACTTGTAATTGTTAAGCCAAACTGCATTTAAATTGGTTGATTATTTCCATACATTTCACAGAAAAATCTATTCGAAGAAATCACCTTACTATAGCTCAGCCTATTCAAAGTTGTAAAAATCCAAAATCTGCAATTGTGCTCAGAATGCGGTTCTTGATACCTCAAATGATAGGTCACGGGACCTGTAATTGCTATACCATACATTTCGTAGAAAATTCGATTCGAAGAAAATCACCTTACTACAGCTCAGCCAATTCAGAGCTGTAAAAATTCAAATTCTGCAATTGCGCTCCGATTGGGTTTCTTGATACCTCAAATGATAGGTCTCGGGACTCGTAATTGTTAAGCCAAACTGCATTTAAATTGGTTGATTATTTCCATACATTTCACAGAAAAATCTATTCGAAGAAATCACCTTACTATAGCTCAGCCGATTTAGAGTTGTAAAAATCCAAAATCTGCAATTGTGCTCAGAATGCGGTTCTTGATACCTCAAATGATAGGTCACGGGACCTGTAATTGCTATACCATACATTTCGTAGAAAATTCGATTCGAAGAAAATCACCTTACTACAGCTCAGCCGATTCAGAACTGTAAAAATCCAAAATCTGCAATTGTGCTCCGATTGAGTTTCTTGATACCTTAAATGATAGGTCTCGGGACTTGTAATTGTTAAGCCAAACTGCATTTAAATTAGTTGATTATTTCCATACATTTCACAGAAAAATCGATTAGAAGAAATCACCTTACTATAGCTCAGCCTATTCAAAGTTGTAAAAATCCAAAATCTGCAATTGTGCTCAGAATGCGGTTCTTGATACCTCAAATGATAGGTCACGGGACCGCTATACCATACATTTCGTAGAAAATTCGATTTGAAGAAAATCACCTTACTACAGCTCAGCCGATTCAGAGCTGTAGAAATCCAAAATCTGCAATTGTGCTCCGATTGAGTTTCTTGATACCTTAAATGATAGGTCTCGGGACTTGTAATTGTTAAGCCAAACTGCATTTAAATTGGTTGATTATTTCCATACATTTCACAGAAAAATCTATTCGAAGAAATCAACTTACTATAGCTCAGCCGATTCAGAGTTGTAAAAATCCAAAATCTGCAATTGTGCTCAGAATGCGGTTCTTGATACCTCAAATGATAGGTCACGGGACCTGTAATTGCTATACCATACATTTCGTAGAAAATTCGATTCAAAGAAAATCACCTTACTACAGCTCAGCCGATTCAGAGCTGTAAAAATTCAAAATCTGCAATTGTGCTCCGACCTGATACCTCAAATGATAGGTCTCGGGGCTTGTAATTGTTAAGCCAAACTGCATTTAAATTGGTTGATTATTTCCATACATTTCACAGAAAAATCTATTCGAAGAAATCACCTTACTATAGCTCAGCCGATTCAAAGTTGTAAAAATCCAAAATCTGCAATTGTGCTCAGAATGCGGTTCTTGATACCTCAAATGATAGGTCACGGGACCTGTAATTGCTATACCATACATTTCGTAGAAAATTCGATTTGAAGAAAATCACCTTACTACAGCTCAGCCGATTCAGAGCTGTAGAAATCCAAAATCTGCAATTGTGCTCCGATTGAGTTTCTTGATACCTTAAATGATAGGTCTCGGGACTTGTAATTGTTAAGCCAAACTGCATTTAAATTGGTTGATTATTTCCATACATTTCACAGAAAAGTCGATTCGAATAAATCAACTTACTATAGCTCAGCCGATTCAGAGTTGTAAAAATCCAAAATCTGCAATTGTGCTCAGAATGCGGTTCTTGATACCTCAAATGATAGGTCACGGGACCTGTAATTGCTATACCATACATTTCGTAGAAAATTCGATTCGAAGAAAATCACCTTACTACAGCTCAGCCAATTCAGAGCTGTAAAAATTCAAAATCTGCAATTGCGCTCCGATTGGGTTTCTTGATACCTCAAATGATAGGTCTCGGGACTTGTAATTGTTAAGCCAAACTGCATTTAAATTGGTTGATTATTTCCATACATTTCACAGAAAAATCTATTCGAAGAAATCACCTTACTATAGCTCAGCCGATTCAGAGTTGTAAAAATCCAAAATCTGCAATTGTGCTCAGAATGCGGTTCTTGATACCTCAAATGATAGGTCACGGGACCTGTAATTGCTATACCATACATTTCGTAGAAAATTCGATTCGAAGAAAATCACCTTACTACAGCTCAGCCGATTCAGAACTGTAAAAATCCAAAATCTGCAATTGTGCTCCGATTGAGTTTCTTGATACCTTAAATGATAGGTCTCGGGACTTGTAATTGTTAAGCCAAACTGCATTTAAATTGGTTGATTATTTCCATACATTTCACAGAAAAGTCGATTCGAATAAATCACCTTACTATAGCTCAGCCGATTCAAACTTGTAAAAATCCAAAATCTGCAATTGTGCTCAGAATGCGGTTCTTGATACCTCAAATGATAGGTCACGGGACCTGTAATTGCTATACCATACATTTCGTAGAAAATTCGATTCAAAGAAAATCACCTTACTACAGCTCAGCCGATTCAGAGCTGTAAAAATTCAAAATCTGCAATTGTGCTCCGATTGGGTTTCTTGATACCTCAAATGATAGGTCTCGGGGCTTGTAATTGTTAAGCCAAACTGCATTTAAATTGGTTGATTATTTCCATACATTTCACAGAAAAATCTATTCGAAGAAATCACCTTACTATAGCTCAGCCGATTCAAAGTTGTAAAAATCCAAAATCTGCAATTGTGCTCAGAATGCGGTTCTTGATACCTCAAATGATAGGTCACGGGACCTGTAATTGCTATACCATACATTTCGTAGAAAATTCGATTCAAAGAAAATCACCTTACTACAGCTCAGCCGATTCAGAGCTGTAAAAATTCAAAATCTGCAATTGTGCTCCGATTGGGTTTCTTGATACCTCAAATGATAGGTCTCGGGGCTTGTAATTGTTAAGCCAAACTGCATTTAAATTGGTTGATTATTTCCATACATTTCACAGAAAAGTCGATTCGAATAAATCACCTTACTATAGCTCAGCCGATTCAGAGTTGTAAAAATCCAAAATCTGCAATTGTGCTCAGAATGCGGTTCTTGATACCTCAAATGATAGGTCACGGGACCTGTAATTGCTATACCATACATTTCGTAGAAAATTCGATTTGAAGAAAATCACCTTACTACAGCTCAGCCGATTCAGAACTGTAAAAATCAAAAATCTGCAATTGTGCTCCGATTGAGTTTCTTGATACCTTAAATGATAGGTCTCGGGACTTGTAATTGTTAAGCCAAACTGCATTTAAATTGGTTGATTATTTCCATACATTTCACAGAAAAATCTATTCGAAGAAATCACCTTACTATAGCTCAGCCGATTCAGAGTTGTAAAAATCCAAAATCTGCAATTGTGCTCAGAATGCGGTTCTTGATACCTCAAATGATAGGTCACGGGACCTGTAATTGCTATACCATACATTTCGTAGAAAATTCGATTCGAAGAAAATCACCTTACTACAGCTCAGCCAATTCAGAGCTGTAAAAATTCAAAATCTGCAATTGCGCTCCGATTGGGTTTCTTGATACCTCAAATGATAGGTCTCGGGACTTGTAATTGTTAAGCCAAACTGCATTTAAATTGGTTGATTATTTCCATACATTTCACAGAAAAATCTATTCGAAGAAATCACCTTACTATAGCTCAGCCTATTCAAAGTTGTAAAAATCCAAAATCTGCAATTGTGCTCAGAGTGCGGTTCTTGAAACCTCAAATGATAGGTCACGGGACCTGTAATTGCTATACCATACATTTCGTAGAAAATTCGATTCGAAGAAAATCACCTTACTACAGCTCAGCCAATTCAGAGCTGTAAAAATTCAAAATCTGCAATTGCGCTCCGATTGGGTTTCTTGATACCTCAAATGATAGGTCTCGGGACTTGTAATTGTTAAGCCAAACTGCATTTAAATTGGTTGATTATTTCCATACATTTCACAGAAAAGTCGATTCGAAGAAATCACCTTACTACAGCTCAGCCGATTCAGAGTTGTAAAAATCCAAAATCTGCAATTGTGCTCAGAATGCGGTTCTTGATACCTCAAATGATAGGTCACGGGACCTGTAATTGCTATACCATACATTTCGTAGAAAATTCGATTCGAAGAAAATCACCTTACTACAGCTCAGCCGATTCAGAGCTGTAAAAATCCAAAATCTGCAATTGTGCTCCGATTGAGTTTCTTGATACCTTAAATGATAGGTCTCGGGACTTGTAATTGTTAAGCCAAACTGCATTTAAATTAGTTGATTATTTCCATACATTTCACAGAAAAATCGATTAGAAGAAATCACCTTACTATAGCTCAGCCGATTCAGAGTTGTAAAAATCCAAAATCTGCAATTGTGCTCCGATTGAGTTTCTTGATACCTTAAATGATAGGTCTCGGGACTTGTAATTGTTAAGCCAAACTGCATTTAAATTGGTTGATTATTTCCATACATTTCACAGAAAAGTCGATTCGAATAAATCACCTTACTGAGAGTTGTAAAAATCAAAAATCTGCAATTGTGCTCAGAATGCGGTTCTTGATACCTCAAATGATAGGTCACGGGACCTGTAATTGCTATACCATACATTTCGTAGAAAATTCGATTTGAAGAAAATCACCTTACTACAGCTCAGCCGATTCAGAACTGTAAAAATCCAAAATCTGCAATTGTGCTCCGATTGAGTTTCTTGATACCTTAAATGATAGGTCTCGGGACTTGTAATTGTTAAGCCAAACTGCATTTAAATTGGTTGATTATTTCCATACATTTCACAGAAAAATCTATTCGAAGAAATCACCTTACTATAGCTCAGCCGATTCAGAGTTGTAAAAATCCAAAATCTGCAATTGTGCTCAGAATGCGGTTCTTGATACCTCAAATGATAGGTCACGGGACCTGTAATTGCTATACCATACATTTCGTAGAAAATTCGATTTGAAGAAAATCACCTTACTACAGCTCAGCCGATTCAGAGCTGTAGAAATCCAAAATCTGCAATTGTGCTCCGATTGAGTTTCTTGATACCTTAAATGATAGGTCTCGGGACTTGTAATTGTTAAGCCAAACTGCATTTAAATTGGTTGATTATTTCCATACATTTCACAGAAAAGTCGATTCGAATAAATCACCTTACTATAGCTCAGCCGATTCAGAGTTGTAAAAATCCAAAATCTGTAATTGTGCTCCGATTGAGTTTCTTGATACCTCAAATGATAGGTCTCGGGGCTTGTAATTGTTAAGCCAAACTGCATTTAAATTGGTTGATTATTTCCATACATTTCACAGAAAAATCTATTCGAAGAAATCACCTTACTATAGCTCAGCCGATTCAAAGTTGTAAAAATCCAAAATCTGCAATTGTGCTCAGAATGCGGTTCTTGATACCTCAAATGATAGGTCACGGGACCTGTAATTGCTATACCATACATTTCGTAGAAAATTCGATTCGAAGAAAATCACCTTACTACAGCTCAGCCGATTCAGAACTGTAAAAATCCAAAATCTGCAATTGTGCTCCGATTGAGTTTCTTGATACCTTAAATGATAGGTCTCGGGACTTGTAATTGTTAAGCCAAACTGCATTTAAATTGGTTGGTTATTTCCATACATTTCACAGAAAAATCGATTCGAAGAAATCACCTTACTATAGCTCAGCCGATTCAAAGTTGTAAAAATCCAAAATCTGCAATTGTGCTCAGAATGCGGTTCTTGATACCTCAAATGATAGGTCACGGGACCTGTAATTGCTATACCATACATTTCGTAGAAAATTCGATTCGAAGAAAATCATCTTACTACAGCTCAGCCGATTCAGAGCTGTAAAAATCCAAAATCTGCAGTTGTGTTTCGATTGGGTTTCTTGATACCTCAAATGATAGGTCTCGGACTTGTAATTGTTAAGCCAAACCGCATTTAAATTGGTTGATTATTTCCATACATTTCACAGAAAAATCGATTCGAAGAAATCACCTTACTATAGCTCAGCCGATTCAGAGTTGTGAAAATCCAAAATCTGCAATTGTGCTCCGATTACGGTTCTTGATACTTCAAATGATAGGTCACGGGACCTGTAATTGCTATACCATACATTTAGTAGAAAATTCGATTCGAAGAAAATCACCTTACTACAGCTCAGCCGATTCAGAGCTGTAAAAATCCAAAATCTGCAATTGTGCTCCGATTGGGTTTCTTGATACCTCAAATGATAGGTCTCGGGACTTGTAATTGTTAAGCCAAACTGCATTTAAATTGGTTGATTATTTCCATACATTTCACAGAAAAATCGATTCGAAGAAATCACCTTACTATAGCTCAGCCGATTCAGAGCTGTAAAAATCCAAAATCTGCAATTGTGCTCCGATTGGGTTTCTTGATACCTCAAATGATAGGTCTCGGGACTTGTAATTGTTAAGCCAAACCGCATTTAAATTGGTTGATTATTTCCATACATTTCACAGAAAAATCGATTCGAAGAAATCACCTTACCTGCTCAGCCGATTCAGAGTTGTAAAAATCCAAAATCTGCAATTGTGCTCCGATTACGGTTCTTGATACTTCAAATGATAGGTCACGGGACCTGTAATTGCTATACCATACATTTAGTAGAAAATTCGATTCGAAGAAAATCACCTTACTACAGCTCAGCCGATTCAGAGTTGTAAAAATCCAAAATCTGCAATTGTGCTCCGATTTCTGTTCTTGATACCTTTAATGACAGGTCTCGAGATTTGTAACTGCTGTGCCAACGCATATTTAGATTCCATAATAATTAACAAGATTGGAATGCTGAGTCTAAAAGCACTTTGCACTTGACGTATTCACCATTTTTATTCATTACTTGGATTATAGCTGTTGAGAGTATTACTTGTTCGGTCGTGGTGAAACAATTTGAACCTAACGTTTGGGCGTTACATTGACCGTTAATAGTTACATGAGATGTTAGCGTTGATGGCACATGCACTATCGCATTATCGGATTGATTTGTTAACTCACCAGACGTTGCGTTGAAAGCATCTGGGTTGTGCAAGAAGGTGTTATGTCGTTTGCGGCATATTTTGCAGGACGAAAATCTGCATTGTGGAATTTGATGTCCTTTACGAAGACAATTTACACACAACTGAAGCTGTTTAATTTTTTGAAATCGTTCAGTTGGTTTCAGTTTAAGCAATTGCTCACATTGTTGAATGTAATGACTAGTCGATTTGCATACCTTGCACATAGTGCTAGATTGGCTAGATGAATTCATGGGCGTACGTGATTTTGAATTATATATTGTGTTTGATGATGATTTACGTGTTGTATTTGTATTATTAACACGATTTTCGATCGTATGTACCGTTTTATTCAATATTCGAACTCTATTGTTAATGAATTCCAACACTGTAGTCCAAGTTGGTGCTTCTTGATTTGATTGTGACATTTCCTAAGCCCTACACCTATCCGGGTTCAGGCGATAATTCATTATATATGTGATAATACTATCCCACTGATCGATGGGCTGATTTTAAAGCGGCTTAATGACTGCAACAGTCATCTTCCAAGAATGAAATCTCAAAGAAACTTTTAACAAATTAATGATGCAGGAAACTTTCCTTGACTTTTATCAATAATTAAAATGTGGTTACTCAATTCGAATTTCATATTTCTCACACACCAAGTGGTATAATAATGCGTAACCAAACAAAAAAATGCAATCTGTTCTGTTCGAATCAACTTGTACCATACAAGCAAATTTTCACGATCATCAAATCACAATCTCTAAATTAAAATATGGATCCGCACAGTCATAATTAGTTTATAGATTTTCAAAAATAAAAGTTAAAACTCAAATTTAGAAAGTATTTACTTTCGGTAAGTTCATTAACCCGTCAATGGTTGGCAATTATGTTTTATGTTTTTATTTTTTATTATGATTCCGCGATGGTCTTTAACTTTAACCTATCGGTTACAAAAATTAATGGACAAATGGAGAGCAAAACGAATATGAAACGTGTAATTATGTGTAATATAATATTAGAATGGAGATCAGCAGCAAATGTGCAAATACACAAATACACGGACACAGATAAAATTTATAGCAGCATTGGCCTTATTCAACTGTAAAATAAATTGAAGACATTCGTTAAATTTATTAATTTTTGTGGTTTAATACTTACATAATTTATATAAATTTTGAAATATTTTTTGCACTAAATTTAGATATATTGCTGAATGACTTAGCCAGGTTTTCATTAGAGATAAATTAGTTTTTACGGTGGTTGGCGATTTAGATTTTCGAGATCACAAATTATTTTAACCCACAGTATGCGCGAACAAACTGTTGATAAATTACCTGAAAAGTTGTACGTGGGTATGGTATAGGTGAATCATCTCACACCTTATCAATTTCTCCACAAAAACAATAATTAGAAGCATAGTGTTGTGTTGTGGCAGCACTAATTAGTGGTGAATACGAAAAAAGGTCTAGGTAGGCATTCAGGGGCAAAATCCAACGAGACGAATGTGACGGCGATGGCGCAGTTAGTGTAATCTGGCAAAGATGCAGGTAACATCGCTGCATAAAAACCTATTAGACCGCATCATGGTCAAGACAACTTGATGTTCGAATTGTGGTACCAGCGATTTGAAACTATTTTTATGACAGATGCAAAGTGGATTTGAATCACAGTTTTCGATCCGCTACAAGTCCCTGAAAATGGAAAAAGGAGCTGGTGAAGATTTTTCCGAGTATGCGGCACGGGTCAATCTGAAAGGCGAAAAGTTCAACATTACAAATTGAACATATTACAGTTTCAAAGTATTGATGTTTGTGCAGGGACTCAACAAACCGCTTGACGCTTAGATGCTAGAGAAATTCCTTAACAAGTTGGACAGCTAAGAGATGCATAAGGCGCTTTGAATAGTGAAGTGTTGACAATGCATTGGAAAACACATTGGAACAGCAAGGGACAAAAGGCAGAACAGAGCGTTAAGACGACAAAAGCAGAGTCACTGAAAGCAAAATTTCCGCTTCGAAAGTGTGGGCTTGCAACTTCCACAAGTGCTCGTGTTACCTCCACGTGGTGACTGCTGGTAACTAGATTGTTGATTCTTTGGCGTTTAGGCCAAAACACGACGCTAAAGGAGTCAACCTTAAACAAATCGCTGGGCTGGGTTAAGGTGTTAATTGTACCGTGCCGATAATCGACCAGACTGGGGGCCCAGCTTTAAAACTAGCTCAGTCGCTAACGGTGGATCCGGATACTTGGCGCCCTCCGGATTAAGTAGCCTTATCTGTGTACTGCGGATCTCTGCACAGATGGATATTTCTTTCTCCCCAACTCGTGGGACCCATCATGGATCCAAACAAAAACACAAAACAACAAAAAGAGTCCGGCTCTCTAAAATATCCTGAAAAATGTGGACAACGAGACTCGGGTCTCTAGGCCTGCCTCTAAGTCTACAAATAATCGACGGGACATAAGCTCAAGCGAGGCTGGTCCCTCCACTCGAGTCACCAAATCTGAGTATACAAATACAAAGCGGAACCAAAGCACGAATGAAGCTGGTTCCTCAAAACCAACCTATAATACTAGGAGGAAGGCCTGGAGGGCCCTGGTTAAGGTCAATAACATCTCGCTAGAAGACAGAACGGATAAAGCCAAAGCCACGTTTGCGTGGGCAAAAAAAAGTCACCGAGAAAAAGTCAGAAGGCTCTTCAGCTGGAATACAGCTTAAAACAAACAGATCTCAGGAGGAAAGTCCTAAGATCGCAAAGCGAACAAAACTCCAAGCTACCGCTATGAGGCCTAATAACGAAGTCCTCACAGCTGGTTGTGGCAATTATTGACAAATCCCAAGAGGATGGCAGTATCATGCCCGCCAATTGGAGAAAGGTGGAAGGGGCCTTAGCCACCACCTACCTGAAAGTCCTGTCGAAAAATCCAGGACCTGCTCCGACATGCCGGGATGCGTGAAACTGACTGCTTGTGCAGATCAGATGTCCCTGCTGCTTTATAAGAATGCAATGGGAGGACTTAGCGGGGTATGGCCCGGAGCTAGCTTTGCTGTGATTGATAGGGAGGAGATCCCCTAAAGACCAAGAGCTAGGGTGTACATACCTTCGGAGCCTAGTGATCCGAAGGTGATACTCGCCTCCAGTTGTTGCATTTTGGCAACCAAGATTTGCCAACGCACAATTGGAAAGTTGCCAAGCTCGAGGAGAAAAAAGCTGACTGTAGGTCAGCTGTTATCATCTTAAACAGGAAGTCACTGACTGCACTGGAAAAATTCAACGGTTTAATCAACTATGGTTTCAGCGCAGTCACACTCAAGGTGTACAAGAAGGACGCGGACCAGTCGGAGGCTCCAAAGTCATCTTCAGAAACTACCGCGGTGCTTGATAGCTCATATGCGTGCGCGGGGGTAGCCAGCCAAGCGGAAACTCTCTCCACGGATATGGAGATATCAACGTCCATGGGGTCTTTAAAGAGGCTCTCAGAGGACTTCTCATCTGAGGATGAGTCTGATGTTACTGTGGTGGAGAAGAGGCTGCAGAGATGACACTGACATTTCTGCAAGTCAACCTTCACCACTCTAAGGCAGCATCAGCTGCTCTAATTTTAAAAATTGGGGAAGAAGCGACAGATGTCGTCTTGATCCAGGAACCTTGGGTCACTGAAGACCGGGTCCTTGGGCTCAAGACTCCCTTTTATAGATTAATTCACGCGAAAAAAGAAGGTTAGTTTCGTTCATGCATTCTCATTAAAAATAACATAAGTTGTTTTCTGCTATCAAATTTCAGTAATGGAGATGTAGCAGTGGTCAGCATTGAGGTCGATAAAGAAACCTCTGGCTAGTATCAGGCTACCTAGCTTATGACGAAGTGGATACTCCACCAATCGTTTTAGGTGAGCTAATCTTGGACTCATCCTTGGGAGTGATATTACTCTTGTATCAAACTTTCTGGCGATTAGTTTATTAAACTGGAGAGTGTCGGAGGACCACTCCTTTTCTGATCATTGTTATCTTCAATTTGAAATGGACTTGACTTGTCCAAAAAGTCCAATCTACAGAAACAGGAGGAAAACCAACTGGGATACCTTTAGAACTATTCAGGGTAATTCACTACCATTTCCCAAATCCTCCAAAAACTGCTCAAGAGCTCGATGGCTTGGTGGACAAGTTGTCCATCGCTTTTAATGAAGCGATACTGGGCTCTAGTCCCCTTCGCAGGCCTAGGGGTAAATCTCGGCCACCCTGGTGGTCCAAGGAAATTCAACAAACACGTCGAAAATGCGAAAGACTCGTCAAAACAGCGCGGAAAACAAAAGCTGCTGTAGACTGGGACTCCTACAAGGAAGTCCTCAAAATTTACAAATATCAATTGCGAAGTGCCAAAAACAGCTCTTGGACACTATACTGTGGCAAAATTCAAGAGTCTTCGGAAATGTTTAGGCTACGCAAAGTACTAGCAACTGGTCCTTCCATCCCAAGTTATCTTCAACGGCCCGGATGGGATATGGACCACTAATAGTGCGGAATCGCTAGAACTTCTGATGGAGACTCATTTTCCTGGTTGTTCCGAATCTGTCCCTAGCACATCAGTAGGTAAAAGGGTAAGTAGCCCTATAGGCCATAAACAGTTATAAACCATATAAGTCGCCTGGACTCGATGGTATTATTCCTGCGGATATTCAACAAACTACGGATCTAACCGTTTCCTGAAAATTAAGAGGCAACCTAAAACTATGTCACGTTCCTAGTAAATGGACAGAAGTGAAGGTTGTTCTCATACCTAAGGCGGGAAAATGCTCACACTGCAATCCCAAAGACCTTAGACCGATTAACTTGTCTTCCTTCCTTTTTAAAACACTGAAAAGACAAATAGAAGCTCATATTAGAGGCACGATTGTGTCGGAAAAGCTGTCTAAATCTCAACATGCCTATTGCAAAGGGAGATCTGTATAAGCTGCTCTTCATTCTCTTGTATTTTTCAGAGAAAAATCTTTAGAATATAAAGACTACGCAATGGTAACCTTCTTGGATATTGAGGGGCCTTTAACAATGCGCTTCCAGAAGCTCTAACTCGGGCACTTTCAGATCTGGGAGTGGATGAATCACTCAAGGACTGGATAGATCAAATGATAAGAGGCAGGATCATAAATGCTAGTTTGGGGGAATCCTCCGTCAGACGATTTGCAAGCAGAGGTACGCCACAGGGTGGCGTACTGTCCCCTCTAGTTTGGAACTTGGTCATAAATGACCTGTTGCTGAGACTGGAGGACGGTGGCTTCAAGGTAGTTGCCTATGCGGATGATGTTGCTATTAGTGTCCGTGGTAAATATGACGGCACCCTTAGTGAGCTTATGCAAAATGCCCCGGGCACTCTTTCATTATGGGCCAATGGCTGTGGGTTGAATATGAATCCACACAAAACCGAATTGGTTCCCTTCTCTAGGAAATATAAACTTCCTCATATCAATCCTCCCACTTTAAATGGGTTCAGCTTGAATTTTACAGTTGAAGCGAAGTTTCTGGGTCTCGTTTTGGATATTAAATTATATTGAAAACCCAATATTCTGGAAAGGGTAAAGAAAACTTTGTTAGGGGGCTGGATCCCCGCATCTTACTATAGCTTTATACCGCAGTAGTCGGACCCATACTCTTGTATGGGATAATAGTCTGCTCGGGACAAAACTGTCAACCCAGTGGTGCACTGAGGAGCATATCCACTCAGGCACTAGATACTCTGCTATTTTTGACTCCTCTAGATATCTTGGGGAAACAGTTGGCAGCTTGTACTGCCATACGGCTGAAATCTATCATAATGTGGACCAGCAACAATAATGAGCACTCATCTATTTTGTGCAACAAACAAATTCCCAAGACCAGCGACTATACTGTCCCGTCACTGTCTTTTGACACAAAGTTTCGGACTAGGATCCCATCCAGGGAGGACTGGATGATGGGTGTAGTTTTAGAACCAGAAGTTATAAACTTCTTCACTGATGGTTCAAAATGGGACGGGAAAGTCGGGGCTGGAGTGTTCTGCGAGGAACTTCTGTTAAATCTCTCCTTCCGTCTCCCCGACTACTGTAGCATTTTTCAAGCTGAAGTAACTGCCATAAAGGAAGTCGTAGACTAGTTGAGGTATAATGTAATATCGGTTTGTGATATTCGCATATATATGGACAGTCAGGCTGCCTGTCAAGTATCACCTCTTGCGTAATAACTCGGCAGGTCTGGCCAAAGTTGGACTTGGCGAGATCAAAACAGCTGATCTCACTTCAGCAAAATCAGATCAGTGTGGCGGAGTGATTACTGGGCACTGTCTCTTAGTGAGGCATGCGAGTAGACTTGGTGTCTTCTCACATCACTACTGTCGTAGTAGCGAGGACGAAGAGGAGGAAGAGAGAGTACTTCATCTTCTTTGCACCTGCCCTCGTCTGGCATAAAACAGACTAAAGTTTCTAGGGGCACCCTTCTTCAAAGACCCGACGGACCTCTGTACGTAGGATGGACGTCAAGAGTATCCAGCGCTTTGTTAACAGCTCCAAATGGTTCCAATGAGTTGGAGGAAATAATTATTCGTAGTATGGCTTCGGGCCATTTTTGTGCCTAACCAAACCTAAGTCAGCTGCAGCGACACGACGCTTCCGTGGAGTACGAAATTTCAAAATTTTAATCCACATCAAAGCCTTGCTGTAGCCACTTTAACTATCTCGACGAGAAAGTTGGTTGAACCCAACAATCGATAGCACGAAATTGAAATTGTAACTCGATTCCAGGCCTGTCTGGACGATTATCTCAGTTAAGATGCTTGGAAAATTTACAGCACGGTTGAAACAGCGCATGACATAGAAGACGTCGGTACGTGTTACGTAACAAAATCAAGTTTAAACTTGCTCGGAAGTGATTGGATAGAAGCTCGTGATCTATGAAGCGTGCCAATCACGAGCGTCTGCAATAACATTGAACTAGCAAGATAACCATAAAAATGGACGAAAAAATCAAACAAAAAATTCGGTGCCTTTTCTTTTGCTCATCTTTAACATTGAAGGTGGGAACGAAACCAATTTTTCACAATAAACGCCCATTGCCTTTCTTCTGGTCTACCAGATGGAACCAAGCGGCCTATCATGCACGCCGCATGGTCCTTTACGCAGACCGAAAAAAACTACTCGCAGCTCCAGCGAGAGGCTTTGTCGTTAATTTTCGCCGCAAGTTCGAGGTTCAGACCGATCATAAACCGATGTTGGCGATTTTTGGATCGAAAAAGGGCATTCCAGTGTACACGGCTAGTCGGTTACAGCGATATGCACTCATCCTGCTCACCTATGATTTCTCGATCAAATACGTAGACACGAAGAAATTTGTGCACGCAGATTTCATCTTGCGATTAATTGCCGGTCATGAGAAACCGGATGAAGAAGAAAAACATTTGAGACCCTGCAGTGCGAAACCAACATGTGCGAAACATCGAGAAATGTATTCGTCCTCATCGAAAACCCTTGGCCGCAATCACAAAAGCAAGTAAGGGAGCGAAAGGTTGCAAAACTCATCGCTCGATCGACGAGGAGAACTAATGACCATCTAAAGCTGCGTATTTTATGGCGATCGCATTGTTATTCCGAGTCGCTACAGCAACCACATCTTTTCTGAGCAACACCGCAAGGGCACTCAGAAATCGCCTACATGAAGCTGTTAGCACGAAGCAAGATGTACTGGTAATCGTTCGATGAAAACGTCGGAAAACTGGTAAAGCTCTTTTGAAGTTGCGTGACTAATGCGAAAACACCCCAGTCAAATGCACGTCTACGTCTGCAACCAATGGCAAAAGTCCGTGGTCAAGAGTGCACATCAATTTTGCAGGACATGTAAATGGTTTTTGGTACCTGGTGGTCATTAATGCACGCACGACTCGAGCTAATGATCGATAAATCAAGGAATACAACACATTGAATGAGTAAATGTATTATCTGCTTATAAACTTCACAGATGAAAACTTGCAACCTCATTCTTTTTGAACTTGGAGTTGTCCAAGCTACTTCGGAAATTCAATTTGACTATAACGTGGGTTTTAACACGTCTTCTCTTCGCACTAAAAATAAACGTTGATTTTCATTAGAGAATTAGTAAACAGTACAACAAATAGTAACTTACCACATAGGTTTGTTAATCAATCACAAAAAAGTTTCAAAACCTAAAGAATTTCTCATTTACTATTGTATATGGCTATTTCTTTACTGCAACACACCAAACCAAGTCATAAACTTCAAACTAGACATCACTTGAGGCATTTTGAAGTTATTCAATTAAATAAAATTACGACAATTTAATTTACTGTATTATTTCTACTTGAGATGAGAATCAAATCCATTTTAAAATCGTATTTCTACTAAACTGACAAACAATGAGAAACAAAAGAAAATTAAAAATAAGCCGGTTTTACAAAATTTGCTGCATGCAAGAGGAACATTTCACGTAAAAGATGTACTGATTAAAATTTGAATTTGTAAAACCTTTCAATTGTCAAAACAAAAGGAACCAATTTATTAAGGCTGCTTTCCAATTTGAATTTAAAAATTAAAATTTGAATGAATTACTAAATTTTGTGAAAGAAGAATTTGTGCTTTGGTTCGAATTTTGTTTGCTGCGTTGAAGGGTTCACCACTAACGTTGATGTTTCGACCAAACCAGAGTTCTGCTGACATGTAGTTGAGATTTTTCTTATCTTACCTTCAAATTTTGCATCGAGCTGTTAAAGCATAGCTTTAACTTGCAAGTAGAAAGGTTTGGTTACGAATTATATGTTGTTGTATGAATACGACATAAAGCTCCTTGCTTTATGAACTCGGTGGTGATTAAGTGAGATTAGGTTAAGATGATGGAACAAAGAAGACAGGCATAGACACAGACTGGTGCATAGCGATACCACAAATTATTATTTTCTACATACTCATTGAAACCATTTTATCTGTTGACCTCCTGTCCTACTGAGATCCGTCAGGCTACTTAAAATGGGTAACCCTAGAAATGTTAGCCTCTTTAGAGCCAGGTGCAAAATTCTCTGTGCATTCTTTGAACTGACACCGCTCTGAAGTGAGATCAGCAGTGAGGCCAGACCTGTCGGATATTACACATGAGATACTATTTGACCATCTGTAGTACATCAACTTACTAGCTTCTTCCTGAAACAGTAACATAATACAAGAGGCATCCCTTGTCACTGAATGTGTTACTGCAGCGCTTTAATGGCAACCTGACCAACACTGTCCGTAAAAATGCGAATATCACTGGCTGATATTACATTACACCTCAACAGTCTACGACTTCCTTTATCGCAGTTACTTCAGCTTGAAAAACGCTACAATAGTAAAAAAGTTCGGAAGGGGAAGTTTATTCCCAGGGGAAGGAGTTCCTCACAAAACTCCACACCACCGACTATCAGCCAGTACTCTTTGCCTCTTTGCCAGTTCCATCTTCTCAGAATGGATGAATGTCCTGCATTGTTACATTGTTGTTGGTCGCTATTGAGATGAATTTCAGTCGTACAGCATTATTGTTCTCTGAACTTTCATCAACATGTTTTGGTGGACAGTTTTGCCCGAAGCAGGCACCAGATTGTTACCAAATACAAAAGCCTAATTACTGCAGTGTAGAGCCAGTGTAGCCAGTGGATGTGGAGCTAAAGCCATTCCCAATGGCAGCTTTGCAAGCGTGAAGCGCTACCGTACCTTTCTTTACCTTCTCCAAAATAGTAGGCTTCCAATTTTATTTGCTGTCTAAAACGACACCCAGACACTTCGATTTATCTATTAAGCTCAAGCTAATACAATTTAAAGTTGATAAGAGGAAGTTTATATTTATTGACGGATCCATTAACTTCTAGATTCGGAAGGGCCCGAGTTTAGCCCGCGGTATCACGTAAGTAATAAGAGCATGATTTTTAATATATAAGAGTATGAAGGGGTACCTCTACAAATCTCCCCTTACCATATGCATGTGGGAATTTTCAATAGATGAGTAGTGATCTGTCATCCGCACCGGCAGTCAGTTTGACTTCGTTCCTGTGGCGACACCCTCGCATCAGGACAAGCCTCAACAGGTCCTGAGTTTTCTGTCAGGAGTCTTAGATAGCTGGTGGCCAGGACCTCTACCACCTTCCTAAAATATTGGCGGGTATGATACTGCCAGCTGATTCTTAAGCACATCATTTAAAGGCCTCATGACGGTAGAATGATTTTCAGCCTAGCCTTCCAAATCAGCCAAAGTATCAGTAAAAGATCTTCTAATTGGATTGACTTAACTTTTGATTTCGGATTCTCTCACCACTTTTTGTGCCTTTGATTGTGTCCTATAATTATCGGGTACTACTCGTACTTTCTGATTTTACCGCAAGAGGTTTACGTTTTGCAGAGTATGAAGATAAATTTGGGGGAGGGGGAGGGGGTGGCTTCGACGATAACCACATCATAACATCCATGGTTGACCTATTGTAGGACAGCTCCAATTGCTGTATTGAACTCCAGTTAGTCGTTCAAGGGATGTGCCAAAAGTTGAGAAGCGGAGAACTTTTGGTGCAGACAGGTTTGTTCTGTGTTTGCCTATTTAAAGTAAAATAACCAAATGCTGGTCAAAAGACGATTCTACAGGATACCTACCCAAGACAATGAGTCAGTTTCCTCAGATATGATTGTGAACACGACAAGGATTGGAGAATCACGAGACATTTGAGTAGAAAAGAAGCACCTTTGAAATTAGTTTTTAGAGTGACATACCGATGTTCTGACTATCATAGGAGTATTACTCTAGTACGCTCTAGAAGTAGTTCTAGTTATGAAAAAAACATTTTTTGCTCGATATATACTTTGTCCAATATTTTTTCCAATTTTTGGATCCCTTCTGAATAATATGATTTCTACAACCCTCCCAAATAGATGCTAGTTTTAGAGATAGTCTCATCGTTAGAGCCAAACTTCTTATAGCCGACCTAATTTTTCAAGTTTGGAAACAAAAAATTCTCGCATGGAGCTAAATCTGGAGAATATGGTAAATGTGGAAGCGATTCGTATTCTAATTAATGGAATTTTGACATAGCGACGACACATGTATCCACCCGTAAATTATCTTGATGGAAGAGAATTTTTTCTTTGGCAAATGCCAACATTTTCGCCTCTAATCGTTTTTCCGTTTTCAAGATAATCGACGTGAATAATACCGGGTAAAATCCCAAAAAACTGTGGCTATGACCTTATTCAACGATAAGGTCGACTTGGCCTTCTTCGGCGCCAATTCGCTACGAAAAGCCTATTGTTTCAATTGTTCCTTGGTTTCTGGTGTTCTGTGGTGGAAGCATGTTTCGTAAACTTTTGGTTAGCGGCGAGAACCGAACTTGAGACCACGGCTTCGTATATGAAACTCTCTTAAACACGCTTTACTTTGGGCGACGACTTATAACAAAAATTTTGAAACTGCAAAAGAAATAAAACGAAAAGGGCATTAAAACGTATTCAGAAATATCGCCATACTAGAATCAAGTGCGTTATCAACTAAATATCAAACATGAGATTTTTGATTGGTTTAGTATCTTAGCTTGTTCAAATCGACTTTTCATGCCATTTTACAACAAAATCATAAATTTCTTGATTTGGTCCCTTCCGCAGCTACCGCATTTGATTTTTGGAATTTTGTCAAACATTTCGTTATATTTTATTTCTTACTATTTTTATGCATATAATCTGCAATATCGACATACCAAATTAAAAATTTCGCCTAAACGTTGGCTATATTAAATACGACCACCCAGCATTTTTTTTTTTATTTATTAACTATGGTTTGTAAAAAATGTTGTTAATTAATCACTTTCTGGTGGTTAATCATAATTAATTGGATACCATTTAATTTTCAGTTATGCTTCAATCAATTAATTATATAATATAATTGGATAATTGGGCTTGTGAATAATTGAATATTTTACATCATGTCGTAATAGTTTTTGTTTGTTACTTTTACTAGACGTATGCTTGGTCAGTTGTCTCTTCAGTTTCTTTATGAAATTGGCGTTTATCCATCAACATTTGATCTTTCTTTTACAATCATAATTCGTAGTCTTATTTATGATCGATAATTTTAAAAGTATTCGCTAATTACAATTAGTGGTCAATGGTTTATGTGCAAAATAACGATTTCACTAGCAACTTAGCTCTTCTCGTGGCAGTATAAATCACAGAGCTGAATATTGGTGAAAACGGTGGGTTTCATATACGTGAGTTTCTTTTATAAACAGTCTATAGGTCCAGCATAACAGATGGTAAAACAGTGGTGCTGTACACAATAGCAGACTTTGAAGAAGAAATGCAAGAAGAATGCACAGTAAAAACAACATAGCCAGCAGTAAGTAGGTTTTCTGATATTGAGATGAATATTTTACCATGGGCTAATAATTCGTCTGTCTAGAATTTGTTGAGCCAGAATATTGGTTTCTTTATTAATTAAAGCCATATAACATTTTTGGTTTAAAACTTAACTGATGCTAAAAGAGTCAATAACTAATTGCCGAATATTTAGAGGAATGACCAGTCTAAGCCCAGCTGTTGAAATATCGCAAAATAATAGCTTATTGAAATTTAAAGAACCCGGAAATTATTTAAACGTTAAACCGGAATTACTATATACCAAAAATTTCTCGTAGCTGTTCATCATTATTTACTATCTGCCTCGGAGAAGCCTTATCTGGATTCTGATTAAAACCGTACATCAAGGAATTATGATCAATGAAAAAAGTAAATTTATGGCCCTCAAGTAAGTATCGGAAATTACTGATAACTATGAGAAAGATGCCAGAAGTTCCCTGTCATAAGTAACGTATTTTTGTTATGCTTGCGAACGGAGAAAGAAGTAAGTGAAGCACCTAGAAGTTACTGTAGAATAGAAAAAAATTAATTTTAATACTTATGAGAATGCATTTGCCAATAATGACAGCCAATTCATTCTTCAAATGCTCATCGATAGGTTTTGGAGCAACTATTGTAAAAAATATGAGATATACGAAATTTAGGCGACTGAGTTGCGTTTCTAAGGTGAAACATTATTCTACAAAATGCATTCAGATAAAAGAAGTAGAAATGGCTGTTTTTGAAATTTCTAACGGTTCAATGAGAATTTAGAGGTATGTCTGGATAAGGTCTAATGAATAAAAATCGGGGAGTTTTACAAGAAATTAGCTGTCCTACAGATTCCTAACAGTGTGAAACTTAAATGGAATTTTAATGGACAAGGGTCATTGGTACCATGATAAACTTTCGAAAAATCAGTGCGATAATTTGGAGGAGGACCACATCTTGTGCAGATCAATATATATAATATTGATCGATAATATATATCAATACATCAGTAATGGGATTGGCGTCACGTTTGCTGCGAATAAATTGAATGCTTGGTCCACCTTATTGAGAAAACTGGCTTGGTATTACTGAAATATCTGCCCCTGTTGCAAAGCAACCCAACGCAACACCAATCAATATTATAGACGCTGTATCAAACCACAAAACTATATTTTGAAATAAATGAATTAAGAACAATTTGAATTAAAACAATTCGCAAAGTCAATTTGGAATTTTTCTCTACCCAATTAAGCTCGGAAAAATTGCATGGTCCCTTCGAGCCGGATGAAACAAGTCACAGCATATCGAATATAACATTTTCTTCTCTTCAGTAAATTAATTCTTTCTGGAAGAGCAAGCAATTTCTTCATATTCTGGAACATGCTTTGATCGTGATCGTGCCTTAGCCTATTTAACAAAAACTGTCCATCACAAAATACATGCTTTAGATGTAAATCAAAGCATCATACGCTTTTAAATGTATTATCAACAATACTGAAGAAACAAAATAACTAAATTTTAACCTTATCACTTCCAATAATTTAGATTCCATAGAGACTGATGAATCAGGGAGCTCCTAAACGTTTTATGTTTACGTTAACTTGAACACGTTATCATGAATGTTCACTAACATTGTGCTCGTATTCTTCAAATTTGTTCGAAAAAAGTCACCAATCACTTTCTATTAAAATATGTACTGCAAAATACGGCCCCTTGGCTTATGCAAAACGATAGCTTGTGAAGATTGTTGACGAATTGCATAGTTCGGCCCCTGAATTCATATAATTGTGTGAATGTGTCACTATAGTTTCACGATAGTTGAATCTGATATAATGAATAATCTACAATACCGACGTAATAAAGTATAACGGTAAGGGGTTAAAATTTTATCAAATCATATTGGATAGCCTAAATGTCGACTTTCAAAATTATTAATGTTCATTCTTCACAACGTTTGCTTCTTATTCTACAAATAGCAGCCAAAGCCAATTAATCAATTTTATTGTTGTTCATTAATATTAATGTTGGATTAATTGTTTATAGGTTAATTAATTGAAATGTAAAAGGTTTACGTTTATTAGATAATTACTTAATTAAATTGATTTATTGAATTTGTAACCGGTTGATACGTTTTTAAATAAATTACCGAAAATGTAGATTCTTCACTTATGTAAGTACGGCTCATCTTCTGCTGATATTTCAGAAGTAAAAATTGGACCCTATTTCGGGCTCTTTTAATTCTATAGCTTGATCACCAGTCGCGCTGAATTGACACTTCAGTTCGGTGATTGAGCAGTCTTGTGCTGCGCTGATTATTAATAAGATTATCGTACGAATCGAGCTAACGCTTGAACTTTAACGTGATCTTGTAAATTACCGTCTGAAACAGTATGTCTAAGATATCGAATGTTTTTCACTATAGTAGTTAAACGAATAAATTGGATTACCAAAGGCTTATACCAAACTGATTTAATACAGTTGGCTCGGAACACATAACTTTAATCGTTACCTCAGTCAAACCTTTCCGTTGGAATTTATTATCAAAGCAACTGTGGGCTCCAATGGCTCCAACGTTTACCTCCTCAATCGCATGGACAATCATAAATATATACAATCAAACTGTTCAAATAAATCCGCTTGGACTGGCGTAGCTCAACAATTGCACAACCTTATTCTATTTTGGTGAACTGTTTACCTCAATATTTTGGAACAGCTCATCTCATTAATCATACCGTGCCGATAATCAACCAGACTGGGGGCCCAGCTTTAAAACTAGCTCAGTCGCTAACGGTGGATGCGGAAACTTGGTGCCCTCCGGATTAAGTAGCCTTATCTGTGTACTGCGGATCTCTGCACAGATTGACACTTATTTATCCGCTACTCGTGGGAACAATTATGGATCTTGTGAGTGGTCCATCGGATGGGGAGCTCCGTTCGGTGCTTGAGAAATTATTTCTCAACTCCGACATGGGCACCTCAGGAGATGAGTACTCGGCCCCCTTAAGTGGGGGTATCTCCTCTGTAAAAGCAGGGGGAGGGCATAGAAGCCGGGAAGGACCCGAAAAGTATGCTCTATAAAAACGCCCAGAAGCGAGACAAGGCTTCTGGAAATGCGGGTAAAAAAACAGACTTGTAGCCCCACTGAGGCCCGACCATCGAAGCGAATCCACTCGGATGAGGGTACTCCACCGATCCGATCTAGAGTTACCTTCAGGCAGGCCGCGTAGTCGGAGATCGTTGGGATTTTGCTCTCTGGTTTACCTGAAATTATCCTCACTGGAGAGCAACTTAAGGCTGTCCAGAAGCGCATCCTAGATAAGGTGCTAGAGCAAGCGGTCAAGGAGCTTAAACCTAAGTGACTAAGTGACCTGCGCTGACCGAGCCACGGTCCAGTGGCTCAGGGATACCATAAGAACTATTAAGGCATAGGAGGGTGCACAGTTGATCGTGACTGAGGCCGAAAATCTGCCTTGAGCCAGGATTGTGTTTGGCAATCTCCCAAATAGTGCTGAATTGCTCACGGATAAGCTTTCTGGATTTATCAAAAGACAAAACGAGGGCATGGAGGCCTGGAGGCTCTCAGGCAGCGGGGGGCAGTAGAACGGAGATGGCGGACATTGGTCATTCATCGGCCGATCAAAAAAAGCATGAGGGTGGTGGCGGTGTGGAAAAGGAGGCTGAGCAGGACCTTCTGAAGAGGGCTTCGGAGAAATGAAGGCATACATCGCCTGACTGCAGATAAACCTGCATCATGCTAAGGCGTCTTCGGACGTCTTTTCTCGTAGGTTTATCTGCCTTAACGTAACAGGTCACCCCAAATTAGAGGTATACCAAATCAAGTGGGTAAGTTGATTTATCATAACGGAACTGAGAGTCCAAAAAGGGCTCTTTTGGCCGGCTCGCAAATTAATTTTATTCCCATTTCAGTAATGATGGAGGTTCTGGGTGAAAGAGGCAAACAGGAGGCTATAATGGCCACCGCCTACTTTCCTGGAGACTCAAAGTTAATACCTCCACTTGAAGTTAGGCAGCCCATAGCTCATAGCAAACGCAATGGGCTGGCCTACCTGATAGGATTCGTTGCAAACGCGCACCACACGGTGTGGGGTAGCACGGACATCAATAACAGGGGTGACCTTTTTGAATTTCTGATCTCAAATAATGTAGACATATATAATCCTGACGGAATATAAACCCGAATTAAAAAAATCCAAAAGGGCTACCTGGAGGAATTTCTATAAGGGAATCAATGAAACGCCTTCTGCAGCTCGTCTCCAGAAAGTCCTTTCCAGGGATCATTCAAATGGTTTAGGACTTCTTCAGAAGCAAGATGGGAGGTTCACTGAAAAATATTTCAAAGCTTTCAAATCCGCTGGAGGGGATGGTATCTTTCCAGCTTTACTTCAAAAAGGTGTTGAGGAAATACTCCCCAGCTTGATCCAGATGTTTCGAGCAAGTTATGCTTTTAACTATATTCCGAAACTGTGGAAGAATGTGGGCGTTTGATAATACCTTCTATATTTCGATGGAGAGGGCAGCTATGGAAAAAAGGGTTCCGCTTTCTACAACTAGGTGGATCCGTTCCATGCTGGAACATCGTGAGATTACTGCCAGACTAGGTGCAAGATAGAGCCACCAAGGCTTTCTGGGTTTTTCACAGACTGTATGCGCGTACTTGGGGAGTACAATCAATAATGATCTATTGGTCATTTTTACAATCATTAGGCCTATGGTAACCTAAGCTTCGGTTGTATGGTGGCCTGAAACTGAACAGAAGACAACGCATACTTTATTGAATAAGGTTCAGCGTTTAGCCGTGTTATGGGCTCAATAAAAAACATGTCCAACCGCTGCGATGGAGTCACTTCTAGGACTGACACCATTACACCTGCATGTTAAAAAGGATGCTGCAATTATGGCCCTGAAAATGCAGACGGTCAGAAATATCAAACCAGGCAGTATGGTGGGTCATCTGGAAATCCTTAAGGAATTTTAGACAGATCCTACCATAGGAATGCCTTTCGACTGTATGACAGCTAAATTTGACTCTTACAAACCATTTTGTGTTAGGTTACTTGACAGGGGTGTGTGGAGTGCATGTGGGTCATCCTTTAAGCGAGGGTTCATGGTATGGTTTACAGATGGATCAAAAACGGAAGGTGGGGCGGGGATAGGAATACACGGGAGTGGAACTGTCGTCTCGAAGTTCTTGGGCACCAACGCTACCGTTTTTCAAGCAGAACTACATGCTATAGAGCTTCGCGCTAGGATAGGCATAGCAAAAGGTCTAAACGATGCAAAGATTTATATTGTATTAGACAGCCAATCGGCCTTAAAGGCTCTTAGGTCTTGTACCCTTGAGTAAAGGCTATTATGGGATTGTCTGAAGGTTATTAAACATCTGGCAGGATCTAATAAGGTAACACATACTGGAATCGAAGGAAATGAGGCAGTTGATGGCCTCACCCGCGAGGGTTCTGCCTCTACATTTATTGGACCTGAACCCTTCTGCGGTGTCACTAAGGGACATTTTAGAGCAGCGGTAAAACGCTGGGAGGATGATCAAAAGTCCCCCTACTGGCGCAGAATTCCAGGTTTGCGACAGTCGAAGAAATTTTTATCACCTTCGTCTGTCAGGGTTAAGCAGTATCTTGAACATAGGAAACATGAGTTGAGGCTGCTTACTGGCTTCCTCACAGATCATGTCCCCTTAAGGTACCACATTAAGAAGATGGGCCTAAGTACTACAGATGGATGCCGCTTCTGCGATCTGGAAGCGGAATCAGCGGAACATGTTCTGTGCCAATGCCCAGCCATTTTCTAGCAAATACTGCAACATCTAGGAGGGAGAACAACGAGCCCAGATAGTATGTATCTTTTGTATCGGAGAAATGATTCTTTATTTCACCTGCTCTAAATAAAAATGCAATCGACCGGTTGATATAATAAATCAACTCACTTCTCATTCTAACTAGCCATAGAACCAGAATTTATTCAGTTTTTAGTTTAAATCCTATATTCTTCAACTAACTACCACTCCGAGGGTATAGCGAGAGGTAGAAGTGAAGTGGCCTGTATAAATAATA
Source organism: Tipula vernalis (assembly GCA_958295665.1). Classification (NCBI taxonomy): domain Eukaryota; kingdom Metazoa; phylum Arthropoda; class Insecta; order Diptera; family Tipulidae; genus Tipula; species Tipula vernalis. The sequence continues at coordinate 46,216,279 of OY282560.1, forward strand.
AAATTTGAAAGACTTTCCAAAGTATTTTGAGTTTCCATTACCTAAATAGGTCAAACAAGAGGGTGCGCGGACTTAAATCGAAATCAAAATACTTAAGAGCCTTAGAAAACGAATTGAAAGCAATCGATTCACTTTTAGTAGCCAAAAGAAAGAGGCAAAGAATAGGATTACCTGCAGTCGGTTAAAAGTTTAAGTGGTTAACTTACTTATTAAGGGAGCATCAGAATCATTAAACAACGTTGAAAGTTAGGCCACAAAACATATCGACAAAGTTTTCTATTGTAAAATATTTTAATCGTTTGGAGCAAGGTTCATACCCCACCACATGGTAAGGATAAAGATGAAACCTTCTCCGGGCTGTGAAGAAGACAAAACAATTACACTGCAAACAATTATATACTGTAACATTATGCTTACATTTAATGATTACTACGTTGCACAATTTACTATTCAATGCAGCGTAAAATAAAATGTAGACTTAACAAATTCAAGTTTAAAGTTTTGCTTTCGCAGGAGTTCCCCATAATTTTGTTGACAAATTCTATTAAACCCGTATTGCGAATACATTCATGAAAGGAGTGTTAATTGTTTTGTTATTCCGTCAGCCAAGGTCGCGAAATTATTTTATCTTCGTAATACGTAAATATCAATTCAGGGTCATCACAGACAAAGGGTATACGGTTCTTGAATGTACCTTTTTTAAAGGTGTTGTCTTTCATGATACAGATCATATAAATAAACCGAATGATATGAACGTCTTTAACTTTCATCAACACAGGTTCATTAAACTACCATACAAATCTGATGAAATTTTTGAAAAAACGAAAATCATGCTAAACTGCACATTCCATTGTAGTGCGGTTACCAAAATAAGCAATTCATGATTAAAAAAATCACACGTGCAACATGACACCTACCATTAGTCATTATGTACTTTAAACAATATTTGCAAAATGCTTTATCATAACAGCTAGTAAATTAGCAGACTGCGATAAACAAGAAGTAGCAAAAATGTCAGGAAAAATTTTGTCAAATTAAATTTCGATTTGGTGATGACAAATCAAGAACTTAGGCACGTAATTAATTAAAACTATTTTGTATTTATTAGTAATTATGTGATGATTTTGTCACTATCGTAAATTGGTCGATGGACAAATTAATTAACATCGGAATTTTATACTGCATATACAACGCTGCATTTTATTGCTTATGCTAATTGATTTATATGAGTTTTTGTACAGCTTTTGTACGCTAATTCATTTGTTTTGTGAAATAAATGTCATTTAGTTATATCAGTTAATTATCGAGCCATTATACATATGAGAGAAAGACAAGTAAAAATAATCGCCTACGTATGCTTGGCATTGACCTTTGATAATTGTAAATTACTTAATCAAGTTAATAATAATCGGCTGAAATTAATTTAAAAAAATTGAAATAACTGTCGAAAAGCCTGAACCAATCCTCGATCAGGCATTAAGCATATAGCCCTAAAACTGTCGAAACTTCCCATTTGCGCTATTTTAGCAGTATTGCAGTTTCCCTGCATCGAAAAGTCTAAGTTGAATTTTCGAGCCAAAAGAGCCTAATCAACAGTGATTTTCTCAAGATTACACTTACCTCTCTCAATAGTATCCAGACTTCAGTAATATTTTCATCCTTATGACAGGCGCCAGCAACTAGGGCGTACATGATGCCATTTGAAGCCAAATCTAAGATGACGTTGTCTTACTAAATACGTATAAATACGTTGTGGATCGTGCAATTTTCCGTGTCGCTCGAACGTGACAAAAAGTCTGCGACCAGATTAAACCCGTCTTCGAAGTTATTGCGCTTACCAATGGCTTGGGGTCCATATAGATAGAAGTAACTGTTCATTCTATGAAATGTTTGAAATGCTTGATACTCAAGTATATGGCCATAAGAGTTCTCGATAAGATTGGAGATGATTGGAGTTTTCGAGAGAAAAATGCAAGTATGGTATCCAATATCCGTTGTGTTGTTGCTGTAGCACTGCTCCTACAGCAGTACCCGTAGTGTTTATAGTTCTGTTGAACATTGCGTTGTTCAATGGTTGTGCTGGGAACGTCGCTGATGCTCGCGCTGTTTTAGCCTCAACAAATGATTCCTGACAACTATTCGGCCAAGAAAAGTGTTTCTTTGGCGAGAATTTTGGCGAGTTCTGCCACAAAACAGTGAATTTCTGTACAATTTTGATGATACACTTGACGATATGCACGTACTAAGTCGATTTTTGAAAAAATTTCACTTCCGTGCAGAGAGACTGAGATGTCTTGAATATAGGGTATCGGGTATCTATCGGGCACGGTGCACGATAGTACCCACACGGTCTCCAGTCATCTTGGTTTTTCTTCCTGACGTGATGATGTGGTAAAAATACAAGTCGGCGAGGAATTGAAAATTGGAGTTGACCCTTAGTTAGGATGTGGTGTACCACATCTTTATCATATTGAGGTGGTGATGTTAATGATGGGAACTTGCCTAAAAGGGCTTTCAATTTTGGCATTTTGGTAATGACATCCATAGCAATTACTGTCAGTAAAGTGGTACGATCGACTAATTTTGTATTTTCCAAATTTACAATTAGGTTAAACTTGGTCAGAAAATTGGCTCCGATAATCGGGCGATTGACTGAAGCGGTATTAAAAGGGTAGACAAAATGTGTACGTAAACCTAGTTTTATTGTTAATAGAGTTTGTCCATGAGTGCTTATATTTGTTCCATTTGCTGCAGATAGGCAGTTTTGTTTTCTGTTAGGTCGAAAATTTTTAATTGGGACAACAGACATATCTGCACCTCCGTCAATCAAAAATGACAATTTGCTGTTACGACACTGAATGAAGAGGCGACGGCTTTTACGCCCTAGTACTTTTTTCCTTAGTATTGCGGCTGCGGGGAGTTTCTACGTGAAAAGTTGCCGCTTGGTCTGAATGAATTTTGTGATCCCCTATAGGGAGAGCGTGGTCTGTTATTTGAATTTAAAAGCTCATTAGATCGCATTGCTCCGAGTTCTTGACGTATTATTACCTTGATTTCATTCATAACGGTAGCTGGCAAAGCATCCAGTACGTTTTGCGTTAAGGCTAATATTGATTTCATTAGTTCTGGTAAACCAATTAACCATAATCTTTGTAACAGTTCTTCCGAAGCTTCTTTGGAAGTGTCCGCTAGGTTTATTAGTTCACGGTAATTTTGAGAAGGACTGTTGTCTCCTTAGCTACTCCAGATAGATTAGGTTAGGTTTGGGTGGCGGTCCACTAGGACCAGGCATAGAAACAAAAATGGTCCGTAGCCATTCACTCATTGGAACCATTTTGAGCTGTGAACAAAGCGCTGGATACTCTTGACGTCCATCCTACAGAGGTCCGTCAGGTCTTTAAAGAAGGGTGCCCCTAGAAACTTTAGTCTGTTCCGTGCCAGACGAGGGCAGGTGCAAATAAGATGAAGTACTCTCACTTCCTCCGCTTCGTCCTCGCAACTACGATAGTAGTCATTTGAGAAGACACCAAGTCTACTCACACGCCTCCCTATGAGACAGTGACCCGTAATCACGGGCAAGCTGTTTGGATCTCGCCAAGTCCAACTTTGGCCATACCTGCCAAGTTATTACGCAAGAGGTGATACTTGACCATCTGTCATTCGTCAGCTTGCTACCTTTTTCCTGGAGCAGCAGTTTGCATACCGCAAGGGGCATTTCAATATCATTTTTGCTTTCTGAGAAGTGGTCCATTATACCACGTCGAGCCAGTTCATCGGCGTTTATATTCCCTGTACTTATGTAATGTCCTGGCACCCATAAAATGTGGATGTTGAACTGATCTGCCATCTCGTTAAGAGATGAGAGGCAGTTCTGGACTACTTTCGACGTGAGGAGGTATGACTGAAGCGCTTTAATGGCAGCTGATGTTTCTTATAAGCAATCCCAATCCATTTTCATCATTCCACTTACTGCATTTTTAGGGTTACGACTCTAACTAAGCCATCGTTTCTTCGCTTGGCTCGGGCATTGTCTTCGTATGTTTGCCTTTCAGAAAATGTCCAGGTCACTGGAAACAGTAGCCGTAAATTTAGACATGCTTTCATTTGGGAAACTACCCTATATTCATTTCTACATACGTCAAATGTTTAATGGATTTGACAGCTGATTCCCAAAGTCCGCCTATATTTGGTGCTCTTGGTGGTATATAATCCCGCTGAGTACCTATCCTCTTTTGAAAGCTCTTCTGACCATTTTCCCGATAGCTGTTTTACTGCAAGCGTGAGTTCGTTCCGCATAAGTTCAAGGTAATCTTTATAGCTTTTGCGACCTCGAAGTGGTGAACACCGTTTGCGGCAAATTATGCATCTATTGATGTAAGTTTTTACTGCTAATGGACCTTTAATAATCCAGTACCTTTGCCGAATAAAAGGCAGTGTAAGCGTCTTTCCTCCCTGTAAGGTCATCTTATGTGCATAATCTATTAGAAGCCATGTTAAGTGACCCTTATGAGGCAGTATTATTGGATGTTGATGATTGAAAGCAGTCCTGGCCTTGGATAGTCTTCCGCCTACTCGCAGTAACCCATTCTCATCTATTTTTGGATCAAGTGATCGAAGTTGAGATTCAATGTGAGGTTCTAGTATTTGGTTGTTCATTTTTCAAATCTAAGGACATAAGCGATGATCCTTACTGCCTTAGTGAGTGATGAACAGCGCTCTATAGCACATAATATACAATATATATATATATATATATATATATATATATATATATATATATATATATATATATATATATATATATATATATATATATATATATATATATATATATATATATATATATATATATATATATATATATATATATATATATATATATATGTATATAATATAGATTGAATTTCAACAATCCTGTTTTAAACTTATTTGCTTTTAGCTACTTATTAGCTTTAACAGCATTGTTCATTGTTGTTGTATTAATACTGCTTGTTCTATTGTGATCGCGCCTTTTTTGCAGCTGGGAATTGTTAACCGTCTTCTTGTGCTAGGGTTAAGTTAGGTTAGTTTAAAGTGGTTGCTATCACACACTTAGGCCAATAGTGGCCCATTGTGATACCACAGGATCTTATCTCCCCTTTACCCCTGAAACCATCCAGTGCTACTTATGTAGCGTGAAATATCTCGTACTCCACAGTTCGCGAGTTTCGAAGGGCTGTCCATACCGTACACACCTAAGTATTTATGTCTTCTGTATGACAGTGACAGACAAGAGCAAAGGAAGTGATTTATAGTCTCTTCCTCCTCCTCGTCCATGCAACTTCAACAACACAGCAATCGAAGCACAATTGCTGATTTTGGATTTTTATAGCTCTGAATCGTCTGATCTATAGTAAGGTGATTTTCATCAAATCGAATTCTCTATAAAATGTACGGAAATAATTATGGCATCTAAATACGCGTTGGCACAGCAGTTACAGGTCTCGAGACCGGTCATTAACGGTATCAAGAACTGAAATCGGAGCACAATTGCAGATTTTGGATTTTTTACTGCTCTGAATCGGCTGATGTACACTATACTAATTTTCAATGGAATCAAGAAACCTAAATACTCGTTGGCCTAAAAATTTACAGGTCCTGAGGCCTCAGTCATTTGTCTGTAGACCTAGTTTTCTCGCGTGTTCCCCAAAAAGGCAGTGTCCTGTCAGTATCCCTAAGACCAATCCTAACTCTCGTCTTCCCAGGAATATCAGTGCCTTGGAGCGCCGCAAGTCCAGTTTTGGCCAAACCTGTTTTGTTACCCTGCACGTGAGAGTGTTGGTCCATCTCTCATTTGTCAAGGCGATTGCCTTTCTACTGAGCGCTAATTTGAGCGCTGCTATAGGCCTCCCCAGACCTGCCCTTTCCGTCTGCATCTGGAGAGTCGTACCGTACCTAGCTACTTCGTTCGCCCTGCAGTTCCTCGTGATGTCCGAGTGACCAGGGGCCCAGATTATCTGGATACTGAAATACTCGCTCATCTCATTAAGAGTTGATCGATAATCCAGCGCCACCCGTGACTGTCCACATAAATAGCGATATCCCTTACTGATACCACATTATGCTTCAACCATGTCACGACTTCCTCGATCGCCACCACTTCAGCTTGGTACACGCTGCAATAGTCAGGAAGACGAATAGAAATATTAACATTAAGCTTCTCACAGAAGACTCCGGCTCCTACCTTACCATCTAGCTTAGAGCCGTCCGTGAAAAATTGTACTGCCTCGTTTTCCAGTATTGATCCGTCCCTCCAGGATTCCCTTGAAGGACAGACGGTCCGGAACCCTTTAACAAGGTTGGTATAACATAGTCTAGATTCACCAGTTCATAACTTAGTGATCCAACTATCGTCGAGTGCCCCACCTGCAGACACTTCCACTGAGAGACCGCTGTTAATCGCATAGAACCTCGGCTGCCTTCTTTTAACCAAAAACCTCTACTTGAATAAGGTAGAACATAACCTCCAAAGCGCGAGTAGGTGTCATCATAAGCGCCTCGCTTATAGGCATGCAGGCCGTTCTTTGCACCCTTTCAATTTTACTCCTGTATGTTACCTTGTTCGGAGCTGGCCACCACACGCCCACTTCGTACATAAGTACAGGTCTCACTACGGCAGTGTACAGCCAGTGTACCAGCTCCGGTTTCAAACCCCATCTCTTACCTATGGCGTTCCTGCACGAGTAAATGGCTACAGTGGCCTTATTTACCCTTTCTAACGTGTTAGGCATCCAGCTGAGTTTACTGTCCAAGATTATGCCCAAGAATCTCGCTCTATCAGAAAAAGTCACTCTAGTGCCGTTTATCGTAGGCGGGCAAACTACCGGAATTTTATACTTCCTGGTAAAAAGTACCAGCTCTGTCTTGGACGGGTTGATCCCTAATCCACATTTGCTGGCCCATTTGGTAACCATCAATAGTGCATTCTGCATAACATCTCTAATCGTGTCCAAATATTTACCTGATACCGCTATCGCTACATCATCTGCGTACCCTACAACCAATATACCTCTCTCTCCAGTTCCAACAGCAATTCGTTAATTACCATACTCCAGAGAGAAGTGGACATTACACCTCCCTGCGGGGTTCCTCTAACCACTCGCCTTCTAATTTTGGACTCCCCCAGTTCTGAGGTAATAACCCTGCTTAACAATATACGTTTAATCAACCGATTTATAGAGTAATCCACCTTCAAAGCTGACAATCCCTCCATGATCGCCTCCGTTTTACGTTATTAAAGGCACCTTCAATATCGAGGAGTGAGACCATATAGAACTCCTGCGAGTAAATTGACTTCTCAATTGTGCGTACCAAAGCTTGCAAGGCTGTGTCCACCGACCTCCCTTTACAATACGCATGCTGTGAAATTGCCCAATTGCTGGATTCAATTTTTGATCGTATAAATACATCCACTATCCTTTCCAATGTTTTCAGCAGAAAGGATGATAGAGTTATAGGCCTCAGGTCCTTCGGATAAGCATGCGAGCTGTTTCCGGCTTTCAAAATTAAGACCACCTTGACCTCCGTCCATTTCCTAGGAATATAGACAAATTTCAGACATCCTCTGAAGATCATATCAAGCCAGGGAAGGATGACTGCCAAGTTCCTCTGGATCTCCGCTGGTATAATCCTATTTGGGCCAGCCGATTTATAAGGCTTAAACTCGTTCATTGCCCTACATTTCTATTGAAGGTGTTTCTCGATGAGCCCTCGGCTCCGTCGAGTCATCGAGGCTTCCCGTAAAGTGCGTATTTATTAGAAGATTCCAAACTAAAACCTGTCCATGACCCATCCGGCCTAATTAAATAACTAGGACTGGTTGGGTTGGTAGAAAAAATCTTCCAAAGGCGGGAAGTCTCAGGTACCTCTTCCATTTTACCACAGAAGAGTCTCCAGGACCCCCTTTGTGCCTTCCTTAACTCTCTTTTATAATTCCTCAGGTCCTCCTTATATGAGTCCCAATGCCGAGCTTCCCTGGTATTCTAGCCCTACTAAAGCCTACCCTACAAGCCTTCCGATAGGTCTCCAACCCAGTGAACCACCATGTCGGCTTCTGTTTGTCCCTAGGTTTTATCAGGGGGCACGCAGCTTTAAATGAAAGATTGCATGCCTTTGTGACAATATCAACCATGCAATCCAGTTCTTCTACTGTCGCCGAAAGTTCTGGAACCTCCAGCGGCAATACCTCCTCTAACACCTCCCCATATTTGTTCCAGTTTGTCATTCTAGGACTCCTGAAGGCTTTCCGGGTAACAGGGTTGATGTTGAGGTTATATATTACATACCGGTGATCAGAGAATAAGTGCTCATTCTCCACTCTCCATCCCCTGATCATAAGAAAAATAGTATCTGACGCAAATGTCACATCCAAGACATCCTGTCGATTCCTGACAATAAATGTTGGTTCCCGCCCAATATTGCAAGCTAAAAGCTTAGTATTTAATAAGTATTCAAAAAATAACTCACCCCTTTCATTAATGTCTGTGCTTCCCCAGATTGTGCGATGCGCGTTTCCATCGCATCCAAGTATGACACCTACCTTTCTTTGACCTGCTTCCCGGATCAGTTCCCCCAGGTTATCCGGTTGGACCTCCTTCTCCCGATCCATATAGGCTGAGGCTAGCCATAATTTTTCACAGCCAACCTCAACGCTCGTCGAAGCCCTCACCTGACTTAGTCAGCCTGAGAACGAGGGCTGCCGAGGCAGCCTTCGTGTGATGCAGGTTTATTTGTACAATGTTAACCATTGTGACCTACCTTATTCATCTCTTCCTCTACTTCCCGTATCGGAAAAGTAACCCCTGGACAACCGCCGCTATCCGTCGTTTCGCCGCCCGTCTTCGCTTTTAATTTTTTTATGTGGTCGCCATTGCCATCCCCCTCTCGCGGAAACTTCAACAGGTTTTCCCCATCAGAGTCCAGAGAAAGGGAGCAGGCTTGAACAACCATCATTTCGGTATCCGTATCCGTCTCCGGAAAATTAGTACATTCCTTCCCGACGTTTACCCCAGGCTGGTTTCCCACTTGCGTGTCCACTTCATCCTTCATATACACATTGAGAGTGATCGACCTGAATTCGAAGCTGATCACTCCCTTTGTTTCCGCGAGGAGAGTTAGGGACTAACTGTTTAACAGCATAACTGTCAACTTATAAAACTCCCTTTGGCCTCCTCTTGTTTCACTATTTTCCAGTTATTTGCCGGAAGATGTGGGTTACTGGCCTGGATGATCTCAATGACCTCCTCAGGCTTCTCTGGCTTGGTTGGCAACCAGACGCGTGCCATCGGTCTATTCGGAATTTCCTCCTTACTGGCCGCCTCCAGCTTCGTGCCCTGCCATACCTCGCCTACTTTGGACACTACCATTCTATACAGATCCACCGATCTTTTATCTGAGCACACAGTCAACTTAACGTGCCCCTGATACCACCCCGCATCCCTACAGGACGGTGGGGACCCTGGATTATCTCTCAGGACTTCCAAAAATACGGAGTTCAGTTCGTTGTAAACCAACTTCCATTTTTCAGCCGTAATGCTCCCGTCTTCCTGACCCCTGTCAATGACTGCTAACATCAAGGCATGCTCCTTCAAAATTTTGCTGAACAGCTTCATCTTTTGGTCATTTTGGGCTCCTGTGGTCACCTTGACTCGTTTAGCGTCGCCCGGTACTTCCTCATCAAGTGACCTCATTTTTTTCGAACCAAGATCCTTATTGAAAGTGCCGCTGCCGACAACTTTCCTCGCCCATGCCAAAGATTCCTTTTGTTCTGCTGTTAACTGGCCCTCTCGGGTCGCAGTCAGCCTTTCCAAAATTCTGTGCGCCGACCGTTTTTCACGATATCGTCGCTTCGCCGGAGGGACCCCTTCCGATCCCCTGCTTTTTTGGTTTGGCTCCGGTTCCGCCTCTATCTGGTTTTAATGTTACGGTAACACTTCCCCCGCCGCTAAGGAGGGAGCCCCACCTTTAAGGTTCAAGGTACTCCCTTCCTTGTTTCTTCCCGGTTTTTGAAGGGTACCGGCCCCTATTTCTTTGATTTTGGTATCATTCATGCTATTCCCGCGAGTATCGGAGAAATATGGGTCCACATGTGCAGAGATCCGTATACACAGGTAAGGCTAAATACAACTGGAGGTCGCCAGGTGTCCAGAGGGATCCGTTAGCGACTGGGCTTTGTTAAATGGGCCCCCAGCCTAGTTGATCATCAGCATGGGTCGCTTAACACCTTAATCTAGTCCATTCGGCTCGCAAGCACCCCGGCCTCCCAGCACCCCCTTCCCTCCGCTCCACATTCTCTCTCTCATTCAACTATTTACATGGAGAGCCCAATCCAATGGGATCCATTCCATTCCCAGGGACACCCGTTTATATGGTACCCCCACTCATCACCCGGGGAGACTCCAGAGGTGCAGAGAGGACGTGACGCACAGTCCGCCGTGGTTATTGGTCAATGGTTTTCTGGCGCCATCCGTTCGCCTTTCCATGCTGGGCATCAAAGGCAATCAAAATTTAATGAACTGAGGTTAACCACTCCCCAGTTCCCTGAGACTCTCCCACCAGCTGGACTACGGTTGGAGGCGGTTTATTTAATTCACCGCGAATCTTTGTTCAACGAACTTCAGGAATTCGGTTGTTTCTTGAAATTCTCCTGGGTTTTTAAGTGAACTTTGGTACAGTCGTCGCGTTTCATTGTCTAACTTCGACGTTTAGTCCAAAGTTCTTAATCGCGTAATTCTTAATCGTAGGTACTCGATAGTGGTATCATGCATATTTCTAATTGCAGATGATGACTCAGTAGCAATGGGTGGTAGTTTAAAACCTATATCGGTTCTGTATCTCAGTCAGTTTCTTAAAGATTTCCGAGAAGCTACCCCATTTCATATAATCTCCGCAAAGAATACGGGTATTTCTATAGGTTTCAACTTTATTTCCATTGCCGTATCACTCTTTGTTGTAATCCCTTCTATCGTAGTTGTCATTCTTATTGCCATTCCTTTGTAAAATACTCTAACTCGATTTTTTACAAATAAAATTAGTAGAAAGAGAATTGAGAATTGAGCACAAGCAATCCAAAAATTATAGAGGACATAATTTTTTTACATTTCTTAATTTTTTCAAATGTTCTATTACGATTTAGAAACAACACAACTGTGCAATTGATGCAGCAACTTATCCCAAATTTAAATATATAAAACAGTAGATATTAAGAAAAGTGGACATATCACTTGTGTGCTCTAAGGTATCAATATGTAAATCTGTAACAAAAATATAGAAATCCCATGGAAATTCTGCTGAGTCGAAATTATCAACTTACTTGTGGACATCAGTAACAATAAGCAAGTTAAAAATAGCCTCACCACAAAAATATAAAATTCGAATATTATTAGTCTGTATATGTATATAATTGGGGTCGCCCACGTTCAAATTTATTTAATTAGAATAAAGCATTTAAATTCTGGGGAGTTCTTCAAGTGCAAGTCATTCAACTTAAGCACAGAAGTAAAAAATGATGTGACTAAAATAAACTCTATATAATCTCGGTTGTATCGAACGTTAATGGACTAAAGTTTTATAAAAAGTTGGGGCAATTGAAAATCACATCTACCCACAATTTTTTATTTTTTGGATATATAAACAGATGAACTTTCCTCTTATCCTCACAGTTAATTTAACACATTTCAAGATGAACTTAACAACAACTTTTGCATTTCTCTTATTGATCGGGTTTGTTCTGGGCGGCGAATATTTTTATTCAAATGGAACCAAATTTTACTTTAGTCATCCATTGGTAAGTAGAAGTAAACAAAAAAAAATTTCCTTATAATCTTAATTTTGAAACAAACATTTATATTTACAGAAGAAAAACTGGTATCAAGCTCAACGATTTTGTCATTCTAACAGCATGCATTTGGCTACTATACATACCGATGAACAAAACACGATAATTCTCGATGTAATTTACACTAAATTTCGGCCCGCTAGTGATACAGATCACTTCTGGACTAGTGGCACGGATATGGGCGAAAAAGATTTAGAATTTTATTGGGCTGAATCGGGTTATGCGACCTTGTTTACCAATTGGGTTACAGGGCATCCAATTGCTAATACTGCTGGTTGTATTCTTTTACATGGCGGTGTATACAAATATAAATTCACCGATATAGCTTGTCTTAGCAAGTGGTACTTTATTTGTCAAGATAAATTGGTGATTCCTGATGCGTCGAAAAGGGATATGGAGTTTTTTAATTTCACTGAAACTTTAGTAAGTGAACGTGTTTGATAATGTTAATTAAAAACCATTTTACATATCCATAATTGCATTTGTTTACTTTAATTTGCATTTGAAATAACTCAAAACTACTGTAATATCACGGCTGATAAAACACGTTTCACTCACCTCTACCGATTCATATGCTTTCTGAATTATTACTATGAATCCATTATACACTTCAGAGTATATGCGGTAGTCCTCTTAAGTACAAAACCCAGCAATCTAGCTAATTCAGTGAACAGCTCGGACTCAGGCCGTGCTGTATACTGCTACGGCGACGGTTTCCGCTCTGATATTCAAGGCTGGAACTGCTTTGGTCAATCATATTAATACAATACCTTTGTTCATCGGAGAAACGGTAACCAAATCGTTTGGTCAGCGGATTGTAGTTTTTCATAGGGATTTTCGTGTGCTTCGCCACTTTTTAACACCGCAAGCAAGGCAACACTGCGCCATTCGCTTAACGTCCTTCTAGAGCCCTACCCAAACGAACTTATCAGTCATTTCCGCGCATTTTTAAGGAATATGTCACAAAACAACGGTTTTAATGAACCTTAACTCAGTTGATTCCCCTTGCACGACGAGTATTGTACAGTAGCCAATGTCTATCAACTCGAGAAGAAACGTGCAGAAACGTGCTGAACATTAGGCCGTGAGCCAATTTGCTTTGGATGAAGTCCAAATGACGCAAATGTCTTGGAGATGCTTTTAATAGCTTATGGTTAAATGCGAAATTTATCGGTTTGTGATCGGTGTATAATGTAAACGAATGACCTTCAAGCATATCACGAAATTGCTTGACCTCTGAATAGGAGGACAACAGATCTCGATGGTATAGGAGCTGTAACGTCTGCTTGTTGGATCACTGGTCCTATTGCTGTGTCGGATGTGTCCACCATCAGTGCCCATTTAGATGATGATGAAAGGTGTTTTTTGACAACAACTCGAATGCCTCGTCTGCCTATGTGACCAGACTCCTGTTGGAGATGAACAATCCTTTACGAAATGGCAATTTTCTGTTTGACCACTAATATTGCATCGTTTTTCCAAATGCTCCAAATTTTACGCACTCGCCCTGGATGCCACCAGTTTATCGTCCAAATATACAGAGTAGAACTGCAAACCTAGCAGAACGGAATGCATGAAGCGTTGGAATGTATTTCTTGCACTTCTCAAACCGAACTCTTCGATTGGTATCTGGTGAAAGGCGCGTACCAAATTGATGGTTGAGATAAGGACCGGCTCTAACTGGTGTGTGAAATCTTTCAAGTAGGGAATAAATAGCGGTGCGCCAGTGGACTAACTCAGGGGGCTATCACAACGACAGCAGATGCCCTCCACGGCGAGAGTTTTTATGGAGCCCTTTTCAAATGTTTGTTTACCTATCGTTCAACGCCCGATAAAATTACTGGCAAATCGCCCATCTGAATTATTGCACGGAAGACAACCACGAAACCTGTTGTTCATTTTAATTTCCGAAGAACGGTCAAAAAATTATTCGAAGGGTGTTTTGAAGTTCTAATCAACGGAAGTCAACACAAAAAACTTTTCGACTGGGAAAACCTGGATTTCTGGTAAAATTGTTAAATCTATTGGGGGAGTTGCAGATGTCATAAAAATCCAGTTCGAGTTATAGAACAGTTAACAAAACTCATGATTCAATTTCAACAAATGAGGCAAGTTCTAATGAAATTCAATTTGGTAATTATCAATCTGACATCGTTACTGGTTCAAAGGTCAGAGCTGCATCATCCTCAGTATGTATACACAACAGTTAGAATTGAGTCATAGTCAAGAGAAAATCAAGGAAGAAATATTCCAGTTGCTCAAAACCGGGATCCTGAAATGACTTAAGCAACTATGCCCAGAATATCAGAATGGCCCAAGCGACAAACCATACGGTTACAAATTTAATCCATTTAAAGAGGAGGAAATGATGATATAGTGACTGATGAATGAACTATGTAAATGGTATGGCTGAGATGATGGTTCTGCTCTATAGTGTGCGGCTCGGAAAGGGTGTGTAAACAATTTTAAGACGAGACTATCGGTATACCATTTTGTTCATTGTTACGCACCTAACAAGTTAAACATCGTCGGTGCGATAGAGCAAACCTTTCAAGATTTTAAACTTTTTTTCTGCTTCTCCTAAGGGTAAAGATTTACTTTTTGACGTTTCCAAATAAAGATCTCCTGATTACCATAGAAACTGACCAATGTTGATTGATAACTTAGAAATATGATTCCAACCGGAGCGTTTATTTAAGGAAGTTGTGCATTTGTCCATTTGGCCAGTAAATATGTCACCTTTGAAGATGCCTTTGCAACTTTGTGTGCATTTAGGTAAATCTTACTCAAAAGTTCCATAATTGTGAATTTGTGTAATTTTATTTGTATGCAAATTGAAAACCGCCGATCAATTGAATGAAATTAAATGTAACAAAATATTTTGGAAAGAGCAGAATCGGACATTACACTAAATATATTAACAAATTTGTTTCAACTGACTTGGAATTGGAAGGTCTAGATTATGCATAGCCTGAGTAATTTTTTAGATTTGTAAAATAACCGTACACTTTTCAAACAGTATTCCCTTTGGGTTTCGAAAACTCCTTATAAGTCATACGAGTGGAAAAGCACGGATGAAAAAATTCAAGGAGCGCTTCACAATCTCTAAGTTACTCGCCATATAATAAGAACCCCAGACATTGCAACAATCAACCAAGAAAACATCCAGAACAGGAAACGGTTGAAAAAGGTTTATCTAAAGCAAATCACCCACCAAGCTTGGATATGGACGCTTTCCGGAGGAATATCATTCTCCACTATTTGCATTATCATATTATTCCTATACATTTGTATCTACAGTAACAAAACAGCAGTACAAATAAAGAACCCAAATGAAACTGTTCTAAAGGTCACATCTGTACAGCAGAATAACCATAGTACATCATATCAATACTTACATAGAAAAGCAGGTGTTGGATCAAAGGACAAGGACGCACTTTCTCCATCCCCGGGAGGAGTTATAGTTACATAGGATATATCATAAGGGATAGGACACAGCATCAAGAAAACGCAACATCAGCATAACGTGTGGATCGAAACCAAAACCCCAACGTGATGATCAATGACAATATGAATCGTAAGAAATGCAGATTCATCAAATTGTGTTAATAATTTTCCTAGCTTGTAAGTAGATTACTTTAAGAAAACAGATAAATAGAACAAAGATAGAATAATTAAGTTAGTCTTAAGTGAATAATTAAAAGTGTAACTTGAAATTAATAAAAATAAAGATAAAAGAAATAAAAATTACTTTTCAATTTTAATTTTTTTATATTATGTACCGTATCCATAATTTTATAATAAATTTAGCCGAGACACAATCCTAAAAAATATTTCGGCCTGAATTTCGGGCTAACTTCACATACATGTTGGACTGCATGTACGCGTGGATTCGAATCCTATCCTCGTCGAATTTTGTCTAATTTATGTTTTAACAAATGAACAAAAAGTTGGAATACTTTTTAAAAATAGAACACAACAAATCAGGATGAATCACGATATTGTTTGAATGTTGTAATTGCAGCCACTGTTCAAGTTCAATTAACTTCTCGTCAATAATATCACATCTAATTAGCTGACAATCATCACATTTATTTCTTGTTTATGCAAAATCATCATCACAAACTAACAAATTCAATCGATAATTTATAAAATCAATATTTTTCACAACTCGCGGGGAAATCTTTTTACGTTACACAAAGAAGAACAACGATTGTACATTAAATCACAAATTTTTTTATTTTTTTTTAATTTTATTCATCATTTCGTATAAAAATCACATCACATAATACATATATTACCGTTTTCAGGTGTCCCTAATAATTACCAATAGTATGATCTGTAGTATCTTGGATAGCCCCATCCACCGTAATCTACAAAACACGACAAAAAATAAAAATTTAGTAAGTCCTTTCCTATTTACATTGTGCCACATATACTCGTACATCTTGGATAACCCCAACCATAACTTCTATATCCACCACCCCATCCTCCGTAACGGCGGCCCCATCCACCCCATCCAAATTCCGACTTTTCCAAATCATCAGATTCTTGTGGTATTTGTGGTGATTGTTCTAACTCGCCAGTTTCACTGGCATCACTACTCGCGACAAGTGATTCCAATGCTGGCACCGAAACACAGTACACAACACTTAAAATGGCCAAGAAACAAATAACCTAAGAAGAAAAACAATAAAAAATTTCACAAATTTTCACATGTCACTTTAAAAAAATTTCTTCACAAACCTTAAACATTTTCAGGAGATTTTATTTTATATACGTTCCCAAACTATTTACGACTTATTCAATTTTCAATTTTAAACTGACTCCGTTGACATATCCCGTCCACCTTATATAGGCAAAAGGTACACACAAGAATATAACATGTTTTCGTGTACAAGACGTTATTACACCAAAAAAAAAAAAAAAAAAAAAAATTATTTAAGAATGAATGTGTACAAGAGTCATCCGAATACGAGAATTTTTTTTTTGATAACAACAATTCTATACGTGTAAATTACTCTCAATTTGTTTTTGTTGTTATTCGCGTTTTTAACTCGTTTCTTTAATAAAAGTGTTTTCATCTTGGGGAAGAACACAGAAAAAAAAAACGTAGATTTATTTTTAAGCCTTTAAGTGTTGTACATCCGAATCGCATTCAATTTGCAATTGGCAAAGAAATGAAACAATGTCATATCGCGCGCAGGTCAATGAAATCTTCATTCGCATCGTTGTTGAACGCTTTGTATTTTTTTTTTTTGCGGTTGGTTGTTTTCTGTGCCTGCAATTTTTACTGTGTTAATGTTACTTAGCGAGTGTGATTTATTGGGTAAGTAGTCTGTGTGGTATACCATAAAACAAAAAATCATTTATGATGTTTGAGAATGGAATAAAAGTGGCGCGATTTGATGAGGCCAAAATTCCCCGAATTTTTATTTTAGTCTTAAATTTTGACATGTAATATTAATCACAAATGTCGGTTTTAAAAATGTCGTAAATATTTAGCTCAAATACGTTTGAAGATGTTGATTTTAGTTTCTCTGAGACTATTTTAAGAAATTACTTGGGTCACAAGTAAAGTGAGCCGAAATGGCGCAGAACTTGTTGATAAGCGTAATTAGTCATGTGTGTTATTCAAGAATCTGCAGGTCTGTTTCGTGTCTATGGGCAGGAGATTGCATTGGTAGCATATTATCAACGATTTGATACTATCAAGCTGTACAAACGACACCTTTGTTGCATATGCCGTTGCCACTGCCTCGACTTCCTTCACTTTATTTATTTTTTTTCAAAATGTGGAAGCAATTTTAACGAAAAGCAAATAGCATTGAAGGTAGTAGGAGAGAAGGGACTCAGACCTCAAAAAAGGCAATAATTAAAGTGAGAGCACGCACGAGTAACATGACGATTAATTATGGGATGGCTGGGTGGTATCGACAATTTATCGGAAAATTTCGTAACTTCACAACATCAATAACAGACTGCCTGAAGAAAGCCAAATTAGTTCAGCTCTAGGCTTTATTATGATGTGATGCATGTGTACTAAAGGCGTACAAGCAATTCCATCTCAAAAGGATGTAAAGTACCAGGTCTTTAATATATGTACGTCATCGGCTAAAACCTGAATAACGTTCAACGATTAGCTCAACGAGCCAAATTATTTTTCCGGACATGCATTCAAGAATTTAAACTGGTTAAAATATGCAACTTTCCGAAAAACAGATCAGACAGTCCTTCAGCTAGAACCGAATTATTATTGGTTAAAAAAGCACGATGGGGTTTTAACGGAATATGCCAGTCTACGTGGCCAATCCAATCCAATTGTGATGAACTATACTAAATTTTACAGAGTTTAGTACATTATGTAAAATGACATAAAATCTGTCACATGTTGCATTAACTCCGGTGTTCGACAAGCAGAATAGCTCTATCGCTGATACTCCTTAGTCTCACAGTATCTGCTATAGCAACGGTGTGTGTAGCACTTTAAACTTTGTTTGGTAGTTTGAAAATTGTGTTGCGGAACGCAATGTAGCTTAGCGATGGAGAGTCATAAGGTTCAGATACTGGGATCTCTTTCACTTAATGATAATATTGTAGTGGAGGATATTAAGAAGCGTCTTGTCGACGAAATGGGATTCTAAAATAGGTTTTAGATAAAGTTCTGGAATATAGCCAATTAGAATGGGGATTACCTATTTGCTGCATCGTTTATGGAAACTGCAAAAGGCAATAGCTTTTATGATATTGTCTGTTGATATTTTTGAGAATTTGGCAGCTGTTGAGGTTTCTCATATTGATATATTTAGTATACATCTGCCGGGAAATTTAATCCCAAACAAAGGAAAATAAGAAAAAATGGGTGGGAGCACGCTTAGCATCAATGAAACTTCTAATGTTAGTGTAGGGTCTCGGAATTAGAAAAATCATTTTAGAATTTAATTTCGGTAGTGGATGTCAAATTTTATCCAAATCAGTTAAGGAATAGCTGAATTCTAACCAAACAGGCTATTTTCCACAATTTTATCTAAAAATAATTTTAAATCTTCTTATTCCAGAACTTCATCTGAAAATCATTTTAGAATCCCACTTCCAAGATTGCCAAATTTCACTAAAATCGGGGAAGGAATAGCCAAGTTCCATACTAGTTGGGCATATTCTAGAAATTTATCTAAATATCGTTTACTAAAATTTCTTTATTTAAGGATATTGAAGGTGGTTTAGCGCCTATTGGATGGGGGGACCAAAGTTCAGTAGATTATTCTATCAGCTCCGTAACCTTCTAGTGGGGTGCACATCATGAGGGCTGTTCTGGTCATGTATTAGACAGCTGCGGGATGGGTACAATTGTGTAAGGGGTAACCTGTTCACAATTCGCAAATGTACGTGCTGCCTCCTCGTGGCAACCACCGGTAACTAAAGCCATTTGCCACATTGTGGCCATATGCCACAGGCTAAAGTATGGCGCTAAAGGAGAAATACTTGACAAAAACCGAATGAAGAAGATGAATAGGTTAATCAGCCCAAAGTATGCTGGATACCAGGTACCCTCCAGTTTTATTTAGCCTTCTTGTGCTAAAACTGGGTGACCTCCAAGCGACTTTCTATTCCCAGCAACTTGTAAGAGATACAACAATTAAGGAGGGTAAATAACAAATGTAGGAGAGTGCATCACAATTGGATCAGGTTGGCCACGTAGACTGGCATATGGCCAATTTATCCCACAATATGGTTTATCCGAGAATATTTCAACGATATAAAACTTTTAAAATAATCCAAAATTATTAAAAATTCCAAAAACTGTGAAATATATTATAGTTCATTGACCGCTATATGGCTTAGCTATTGTAAGAAATGTGTCCAGCCTTCGGGACATTTCCAGAATCGGCACTAAATAACTATTTAAACCATCAAAAATCAGTCAACTTTTAAATTAACTGAAATATAGTAATGTTCAACACAATTTGATGCCCCTGTAGTATTCATGTTATTCGTTTGGCCGATAATTTAAACAAACGAAGAGAAGCGATATGACGAACAGAAAGCTAAAATTTGGGTTTTCTTCCCACCGTTGAGAAATGGCGTATATACCATTTGATTCCACTATACTTAGGGCTATTATTCTCCGACAATGTATTATGAGTCCACTATCTCGATCTCTTTTCCTACCATTTTCAAGCTGGTTAGCTTGCATTAAAAAAGAACGACACGATTTCAACTCGTGAAAATAAATGGAAGAATAGTCTATGCCAGTTGTGTTTTCTCCACAAGAAAAAATATAATGCAGTTCCTAAGCAATCACCAAATCAATTCACCCACTAAACCCTCAACTCAATCACCAATTTAACCTTAATTCAACTTTCAACTCAATCTCAACTCAATGATTCAACATGATCCCAAAAATGCATACGATAGAAGCATGTCAGCTCGGCCCCCAACTAACTCAACCATCAACTCCAACGCCCAACTACAGATTCCAAAGACTTTGAAATTCTCCGCCTTGACCCTAGGAACAGATTGGAGAAAAAAATTCCAAATCGGATAAGATACCGTGAGTGTAGACACCCAGACAGACTTCTACTCGAGAACCTTCCAAACGTCGAGAAAAGTATCCAAGTAACATTTCATTGTTTCTTAATCGTTGAGAAACAGTTTCGCAACTGTAGTTGCCGTAATCAAGAGGTTGCTAATTAGTTGTATCAACGGAGTAACACCTTCCAGTAAATACCCAGTTATTCTGCAACTTTAGTTCTCGACGAGTTTGATGATAACGTTGCGACTTCGTTTAATTAAAACTGAGCAGGAACGTTGCATTTAGACGTTATATAAACGTTACAAAGTAAGATTATAAACGTTTCGTTGTAACGCTACATAAACGTTACAACACTTGCAGGGGTATACTCGCAAATTTAAATTTAGAATTTTTAGGAGGGGTTTCATTACAGAGATTTGTTGGGTTGAGGTTCCGGAGCAGGATGATAGGTACGCCGATTCTCAGTTTCAGCTGGTGAATTGGTATACCAGACGGGTTTAATGAATTTAAAAATTCGACAGGATATTGAATTGCTTCTTGAGGATCAACGACTGTATCTATGGATTTGTATGTTCTGAACGGTGCTTCAAATTTGTCTAGGATGTACTGGTTAATGTGGTTCACAGCTTCGTTGGTCGACGCTAAGATCGCTCTTTCTCTGAACCAGGACAGGGGGCTTTTCTGGAAGATCCCCGATGCCGCGATATACGGATTCTACTAATTGCTTTAGATTATGTATTAAAACGCACAGCTGAGGATTGCCGGCGGATACTTTACGTTCACTTTCAGGTAGGTCACCATTTCCTAGTTTCAGCAGAATATTGGAAAATTCGGTCAAGTTGCTGTCGCCAAAGAGAACGGTACGCATATTTACCGAGAGGGAAACCTTCACTACTTCCGACCATATGTAGGACCGCTTCAGACACGCATTAATCTCAACGGCGCGAGTGCCTCTTGGAATGATTGGAAGGGTTTGACTAAAGTCTCCAGCAAATAGTACGGTAACTTCACCCATAAGCGCTCGGTTTTCTCGAAAATCTCTGAGTGTCCTATCTAGAGCTTCCGCGGATGTTTTGTGAGACATTGTGCTCTCATCCCATACAATAAGAGCACATTTTTGGAGCAATTTAGCGGTTGCACTCTGTTTTGAAATGTTGCATACGGCAGTGTGGTCATTGCAAATGTTAAACGGCAGTTTAAAAGTGGAATGGGCCGTTCTACCACCTTCTAGAAAAATGGCCGCTATGCCAGACGAAGCCAAGGCAATCGCGATATGACCATCGGATCTTAGTTTAGCTAGGACTAAATTAATTAGGAATGTCTTTCCTGTACCTCCAGGTACATCTAGGAAGAATACTTCTCCGACGGACTCGCTAACGCTAGCTAAAATTCTGTTGTAGGCTAACCGCTGTTCTGAATTCAATTTGGATTCACTGTTGGTTACAATCTGTAACATGGCTGATCTACCATACGATGTCTCTCGGGCGAATTCTATATCTAGAACTGTTGAATCGTTTATATTTCGTCTATGCAAACCAAAATCCTTTACAGTTTTATTCGCAAACGCTTTCACAATTTTATTCAGTTCCCCTAATGCCAAATCAAAGATATGGTCGCTGAAATCAGGGGAATAGTCGAAACGGTCCATCCTAATGCGATGCAATACGTCTTCTGATATGTTCTCTCTGTGTGCTACCCATAATGATAAGGGTTCGGATGGATGGCAAAATACAAATAGGATGGAAAACAAATTCCTGATAGAGGCAGCAGAGCAGCCTAAAGCTGCCTCCGTCAATGTATCGAACTAGTGAGAATCACCCTCCAGCAGACCGCACGTTACACCGTTTATTGTGCGTAAGTTCGCAAAAGAGGTAGGACCCTTGACAACGTGTAGCAATATTCTTAAGTAGTAGCATTCGGTGTTGTTTGGGTGGATTGGGTAGACTCAACCAAGAGCACCACTCTTCTTTACTCCAGGATGTCCTTCCACGGGGACTCCTTGCTTACGACGGTTAAATTTCTTATTACTCCAAGTATAGTAAGAAGGAATCTCATTATATGTCAAAGTTCTGGCAAAAGCATCGTTCGAGCATAACTTAAAAAACCCAGTCAAGGTTGTGTCGCTGGGATTATTAATGATGCCGGCCGCATTATTCTCTGTGAAGTAAATGCGTTGGCCGTTTTCAAGGTGGACCGATAGTTGGATTATTACTGGCTCGCGCTCATGAATTTCTAACGATAGTATTCTCCACACCGCTTCGGAAGTGTTAATGTACCGCCCGGACTGCAACTGATCCACCTCATTTGCTGCGTGAATATTGAATGTCGCCTGATCGCTGCCCTTGTTTATATATTTACAAACATATTTAATTGACTTAATCGAGCTACAGAGTTCTACCTTCAGCGTCGAAAGCTTTCAATAGCTCGCGATTATGAGGCACCACCCACCGGTTGTCAATGCGCAATGTACCGTTGCGTACCGTTGACTCCAACCAAGGCTGGGCAAATTACATTACACTGAGTAATTAAAATACTTTTCCGAGTTACAGCAAACTCAGTAATTAAAATACAAATTACAATTACTTTCGAGTGGAGTAATTAAAATACAAGTTACAATTACTTTACATTTGTAAATTGATAAATTTGATTTAACCAAATTCATTTAGTGAAAAACGTATCATTAGAAAAAGATTATTATGATAAGTTTTATGCTGATGACTCTGGAACCAAATTTTAATAAGCCTTGTAAAAATTTAAATAAGAAATTTCAAAAACTGGGGAATTTAAGTAATTAAAATACAAGATATTGTTACTTGGAGAATGAGTAATTAAAATACAAATTACAAATTGTAATTTGTATTTTAATTACGTAATTCAAATACATGTAATTCGTTACTGCCCAGCCTTGCCTAATTAAAAAATCCTAATCCATACGAATCGTTCGTTAAGTAAAAGTTCTACAAAATTATATTTATGAAATCGCACTCAACGCTTAAGGGCCAATATCGGCCATTGCCAACAATGATGACAAAGGATTTGCACTAGGAATAGGCCCTTTAATTACCACAAGTCAAAGCACTTGGAATAGGACCCTTAATTACTTAATTAAAAAACCATAATTTATACGAATCGTTCATTTAGTAAAAGTTCTACAAAATTATATTTATGAAACCGCACTCAACTCTTAAGGGCCAATATCGGCCATTGCCAACAATAATGACAAAGGTTTGGCTAGCACATGGAATAGGCCCTTTAATTACCTAGTCAAAAACCCTAATCCATACGAATCGTTCGTTTAGTAAAAGTTCTACAAAATTATATTTTTGAAATCGCACTCAACCCTTAAGGGCTTATATCGGCCATTGCCAACTATGATGACAAAGGTTTGGCTAGCACTTGGAATGGGACCCTTAATTACCTAATTAAAAAACCCTAATCCATACGAATCGTTCGTTTAGTAAAAGTTCTACAAAATTATATTTTTGAAATCGCATTCAATTCTCAAGGGCTAATATCGGCCATTGCCAGCAATGATGACAAAGGTTTGGCTAGCACTTGGAATAGGCCCTTTAATTACCACAAGTCAAAGCACTTGGAATAGGCCCTTTTATTACCTAGTCCAAAACCCTAATCCATACGAATCGTTCGTTTAGTAAAAGTTCTACAAAATTATATTTTTGAAATCGCACTCAACTGTTAAGGGCCAATATCGCCCATTGCCAACAATGATGACAAAGGTGTGGTTAGCTCATGAAATAGGACCCTTAATTACCTAATTACAATGCTTGGCAAATTACATTACACTGAGTAATTAAAATACAAATTACAAATACTTTACATTTGTAAATTGATAAATTTGATTTGACAAAATTCATTTAGTGAAAAAACGTATCATTAGAAAAAGATAATTAAGGACGTGTCCGATTTCTGTGCGAAATTATTTTTGTGATAAATTAATGTTAAACTGTACGCACCAAATTATCACAGCACCGGTGTGTTATAATTTTTACATGTCCGTAATAATTCTTGTTTCTGTGCCGGTGAAATAAACAAAATAAGTTTTATATAATTTAATTTAATTTTATTTATATAATATAATATGTTTCAGCATTTTCTAGTTTCCAGCATTTTGTGAACAATATCACAAACTGTGGGTCTTGACATGTTCATTACTGCACCTACAATTCTATAACTAGTCCCACTTGCCAGCCACAGCAAAAATATCATTAGTTCTATTTCCGGTCCCCAACCATGCTTTTTATTGGACTAGAATTTGTTAATATTAAACGATATCCTTAAATGCATTCTCGTCACAGGATCATTATAATTAAGTATTCAATTAACAATACTGTTTGTTGAGGGAATTGTGTACATTATTGGTTGCTGCAAATAATGAATTTTGTTGATATTTATAAATACTAGAGAGCAATTATACCTAACATACATACCTGGAAGTTTAAATGAATCATACCTGGGAGTTTATGAGATCCATTATTAAAGGTCGCGCAAAGTTCGGTGTTCTTCTCATCAAAATAATACCACATTTGGATCAAATTCTGGATTTCATACACTTTTAAATAACTCTCTACGTACAATTTATCGTTTGTAATATTTCCAAATGTCAATTTTATTATGTCAAAATTATTTCAGTATTCGGACAGCAAATGGACTTATTTCAAATATGGAAGAGAAAATTATTTCACTATAATGTCAAATTTATCACAAAAAAAAGTATTTCGCACAGAAATCGGACACGTCCTAAGATTAGGTTTTATGCTGATGGCTCTGGAACCAAATTTTAATAAGCCTTGAAAAATGTAAATAAGAAATTTCAAAAACTGGGGTGATTAAAATACAAATTACAATTACTTAGAATTTAAGTAATTAAAATAGAAGATACTGTTACTTGGAGAATGAGTAATTAAAATACAAATTACAAATTGTAATTGGTATTTTAATTACGTAATTCAAATACATGTAATTCATTACTGCCCAGCCTTGACTCCAACCCTCCTAAGAGTAGTATTCAAATAATCTCCTTCCACATTGCAACGATCACACGCAAAATATCCATTATGACCTTTTATACCTTTTAAAAAAGATCGAGCAACTTTAAACAACAATTGAACGAACAATTTTAAATAATCTCCAACCCTATCAGGTTTACATTTACCGTAATAGATTCCAATCACAAACGGTGAGGACTTCAAGCAATGTAACTTACACAATATAGGCCAAAGCTGATCCTTAAAGCTTTTGCTAATTGGTAAACCACCAATATTAAAGTCCAAAAAATTTTCTGGAACTCTAATCTTGGATTTGTCTAAAATATAACCTGACGCACGGTTCAATCCAAAATGCCAGTATTGACCGGGCAGAACATCGTATATTTCAGTAACCATCTTTGGGGTTTGCTAAAGTGTTCTGAAGTCCAGACGAATGTCATGTCCAATTTATATCAAAATTTTAAGTAAATCACTTAGATATACGTGGAAAACATTATGTTAATTTGCCCAATCACGAATCTTTTAATTAAACGGCTCGGGTCCTAGTTATCTACGGATTCCTCATTACTTTCAAGACTAGAAACTACGTCCGTTGACGAATTTGTGGAAGTCAAATTTCACTAAAATGTGTTAAGAAATAGATGAGTTGAATTTGAGGTTTGAGATATGTATTAACAGTGACCTTTTTTAAGTCTCAAACAATATTTGTGTACAGTTTGGTTAAAATCGTTGTTTAAATACGATACAAATATGCTGTACATACATATATACAAACATTCACTTATATCGATTGCTCAACTGCTCACTAAAAACTAACTCAGCCCCAACTCAACCCCAATTCAACTCACAAACGGTCCTCAACACAACCCTCAACCCAATCGCAAACTATCTTTCAATTTAAGCCTCAAACCAGCATATATGTATAAAAAATTGGTCAACTGCTCACTATATCTTAACCCAACCCCAAATCAACTCCAACTCAACTTGAACTCAACCCGCAAATTGACCCCAACTCAATATTCAAACCAGCATACCATATGTAAAAAATTGGTAAATATTTTTATAACCAGGTATTTTGGGTCAATTCGTATGGTACCTGACCCTCTTGACGCACAGGTTCCAATAGCTTTTCAAATCTCGGCCTTGACCATAGAAACAGATTGGCAAAACAAAATTTTAAATCGAACAAGACGTTCTCGAGATACCATGGGTACTGACATACAGATATCCAGGCATCCAGACATCCAGACTGACGGACGGACATTTTTTTTTTTTTTGCTTTTTTAGACTCAGGGACTTTCAAAACGTTGAGAAAAGTTGTTTTGGACCAAAGAACAGGATTTCAATACTTTGGACTTTTTAGACCGAAGTAAAATCACCAATCAGTTGACACTAAATAAATGAAAAATAAAAATTCATAATAACGGTTTAAATTCAACCTAAAAGTTAGGAGTTAGTTTGTCACCTCGCTGAACCCAGTTTGTTATTTGGTAACCAAGGTTGTGAATTGTAAACTTGGATGGTTTTGGACAATAAAAAAAATGGCAATTTTTGACAGGATTTCAGTAACTTTGGTCCATGCGAACCCATATGCTTCCCATTGTAAACTATCGGATAATTTTTAAAACCACATATTTGGTATTTTCAAATAAATATTCTGAATCAACACATTAACATTTGAAGGCTAGTTATATCATAATATTTACAAAATATTGTCACTTAAATCATAATTATCACGATTAGCATGTTGTTTGACTCGATCTTAATGTATGTTGAAGTGCAAGTAATATACGCTCAGTACAAATTAGAGTATGTAGCACAACTACACTAACTGCACTAATTTATAGACCATATTAAAAGTTTAAGTGTCTCAGCAAATTGTTAAGCCATGTATTTTGGCAATGCCTGCTACAATGTTTGCCTCATTTGATATATCGAATTTAACATCTACCCACATTGAATTAAATATGCAATTTAACATAATAACCGCCTTTGTCATATTGTTTACGAACGCGAACATAATCTACCATAATTTTTTAAAATGGAAACTCATTGTATGAGAAGATGTTTTACTTGTTATCGTTATCACTCTATCGGTATATACATAAGTACAAACAATGATGTTCTTATAGTGATATTCTAAACTCAAACGCCTCAATCATAAATCACGCGCCAACATGTTTAAAGTATAATTAAATATTCGTCTCAATTTTTTGTGTATGTGTGTGTTTGTAAATAAATTTTGTAACATTTTTAATTACAGTTTTTTACCATTTTTGCATTACTTGCTGTTATTATAAAATGTGGAAATGGTTCAGCAATTCGAGAACATCCGGAAAATGTTATTCTAGAATTATATGAAGAGGTGAATCGTGATACGATTTTTAATGAACGTAATCATTATACTGGCAATGAACAATTGAATATACGGGCTAGAGAATCACAACTAGAGAGGATACAGGTTGGACGACACCGAATAAGGCGTGACGAACGATTCGAAAGTGATGAAATTGTAAAACGTCGATCTGATAATGAATATCAAGCGTTTTTGGGTTCCGATTTTATATTACCGGATAATTGGCGAAGTTTGTATTCCGCATCGGGATTAAAACAGTTATGTGAGTATACATAGTAGGAATGGGTTGATTTATATAAAAGGTGTTAACTATTTTTTGTTTAATTTTTTTAGCGCCTTGTTCATCTTAGAGGCAAATGTGTTTGTTGGTACGGTAAATGAAGTATGTAGTAGTAGCTTATAGTCATTGTGTTATTTGAATACAAATGTATTTTAGTTTGATTAAAATGCGATAAACTTTGACTCGTTTCAAATAAAAATAAACAAAAACACGCTACGTAAATTTTAGTTCAAAATATTTAAGAGAATTTCATCAATTCGTTGAAATGCTAATGTTCAGGGCACCAAACACATGAATAAATTTGTTGTATCGGCACATTCGCTAAACTAAATTGTGCTTTAGCTTGCCTGAATGCGAATTTATGCGCGTTTAGATTTTTGATGATTTAGTTAACCGGATTTGTAACCTGCTCTTGCTCATAGAGACTTGGCGCAATAATGAAGAACGGCCGTTTATATTTTTTTCCCAGAGAAATATTTATCGAGATGGAAAACACAAAAGCGGATTTTATAGGCCATTACCGTATGTCTAAAATCTGAGATTATCGATTATATTCTTTCTTCATTTTGACCTTCTGCTATAGGCAAACAGACGATGCTAAAATGCTCGAGAGATTTCTGCACGTTTAGAACCGTTGTGGTTTGACTTATAAAATGAACGATTTATTTTTTGAATAACTCTCTTCAAAATTACGATTGGTACCTTAGTACACTTTTCAGGACGAGGCGCGGTGTTTTGGTCGAAATGTTTTAAACTTTAAGTCGAATGTTGGCTTTCAGATCGGCAAGACGCTGTGGACAGCATTCTATGACAAATTGCATATATGCATCTGCACTTAGGATGAAAGCTTCGACTTAAACGTTGAATAAAACATCAAATTATGAAGAAAGATCCCAAGACAACATCAATATAACGTTTGAGGCCCAGACCATTATTATGCACTCAGATACTGCCTTGATGATGCCCAGGTGTTAGGACATTAAAGAAAGAGACATCTTCTGACATTTGGCATAGTGGTCGTGAATTGAGAACAGCCTCAATTTGCGTCATTAACGTAGTGAGCTCTTCAAATGTTAGCGGTGTCATCCCAACAACTCTTCTTAGATGCTGTTTCGCTGAATTTACATTAGCTTCCCATAATCCCCCAAATAGTGGTGCGCTGGCAGGATTAAAGTTAAACTTTCCTCATAATTCAACGTGACGTTCCACATCATTCGACGAATGTGATATTTAGCGGATTTCACTGCTGCTTCATTAAGTCCACTAAAATGCGGTGAATTAGGTGGAGCAAAATTCCACTTGATTTTATCTTCGTTAAATAGCTGAGACAGTTCAGTATTAATTTCAGTAGATTTCAGTAAATGGTGTAATTCATTTAGTTGTGAGTTTGCGCCCACAAAGTTTGTGCCATTGTCTGAGAATATGTAACGGCACAATCCTTTCGTGGCAATGAATCTTCGTAGTGTTCCCATTAATGCAGCTGATGTTAAATCTGACGACAATTCAAGATGAACTGCTTTAGTTGGTGAGACATACAAAGATTGCCAGATATGACTTTGTAGGTATCTTGCCACGAATATGATGATGTATGTATGTATATTGGCCCAGCAAAGTCAACCCCCACATTATAAAATGGTGTCAGCCATTTTCTGATGTAATAATCTTGGTCTAGCGCGTACGCACAGGACACATCCCTTCCACACTTTCTTCGCCAGCTGTTTGCCGTTGATAGGCCAATATGATTGTCGGATCGCTGCCAATAGACCTTGTGGCCCAGCATCCAAGTATTTAATATGTAGATGTCTAAGTAGTGTGACAGTAACGAAGTGATCTCTTGGTAACAATATGGCATGCCTGGATGCGTACGATAAGGATGAAAATCTAAGCCGTCCACCAACACGAAGTATTTAATCTTTATCAAAAAACAGCGATAGTGATTTAAGTGCAGGGTCCCGTATATTGTAATTTTCGTTAGTCATCCCATTGAAAATTTCCGGAAATGATGTTTTCTGTTTACAGATCTCAGCGTCAACTTTAAACCGGTGTCTAAATCGTCTGATGTTAATGGACATGAATTTTTCTCAGACAGTTGTTGTGTATTACGAATGAAACGAGCTACAATTGCAAATCGTTTTAAAGCAATTTCATGCATGAATACGACCGAGAGGATCGGCAACGTCTGTCGCAAGTGTGCTCACAAATTTTCGTTGTTCTGAAATAATTATCCCTTCCCCAAACGTAACTTATTTACCATTCCACACTTCATCCGCCATTGTTAGAAACAAAGGGCCATCCCACCATAAGCTAGAGAATATTAGTGATTTAGATGATGAAGAATTGATCCAATGGAGACATATCATAGAATCAGTCCAGTAAAAATATTCCTCTATTTCAAAATTTATAATCTCTGACAATTAAGATATGAGCTTAACTAACAACAATGCCGCACAGAGTTTAAGTCGCGGTAAGGTATGTTGTTTAAGTGGTGCTACCCGTGATTTTGATCATAATAGCGTGACAACAAATTTTTTTGTGTCATGAAACCGCACATACACCGCAGCCCCATACGCCTTTTCACTGGCGTCAGCGGAGCCATCCAACTGTATGCTTTGTGGATCTCGACATGAATTGAAAATGTGTCGAGGTATTTTTACTCTGTTCAGATCAGACAAGTTTTGCTAATAATTCATCCAGTACGTATGACGCGATCCATTGGAAGGCTTTCATTCAAATGAATCTTTAACGCCCATAGTTTCTGTAAGAGAGTTTTTCCCAACACTACAGTTGGTGCAATAAAGCCATTGGGATCGAAAATACTTGCTAGCTGGGAAATAACGAATCGTTTGGTTATGATTTTTGTTTGGCAAACTGCTGTAGCCACTTGAACATTGAAATGGTGGAGCTCTGGCTGCCGATACAGACTCAACGTTTTTATACCTAATGAGTGATCATCATCAATTGGCCCACCATTAATTCTCGATCTTTCATTGGCGTATCCAATAATAACTTGGCTTCATTAGAACACCATTTTCTGAGGGTCATTCCAGCTGAATGTAAAATAGACGAGATAGTAAATTTCAATCTTATCGCGTCCTTAACACAATTGGAGCCAGATAATAAGTCATCAACGTATATATCATTTTGGATGACTGAGCTAACCAATGGATTTTTATTTTGGTTTTCCAATGCTAATTGTAGAAGAGAACGAGTAGCCAAAAAAGGAGCTGTAGTAGTACCGTACATAACAGTATTTAATTTGTAAGTGCGCAATTCTTCGCCCACATTGTACCGCCAAAAAATATACTGGTATTGTTGGTCGCTCGATCGCACGATGTGATCTAAACCGAATTAATATAGAAAACAGTTCGTTTTGCACCACAGGTCCAGTCATTAAAATATCATTCAATGAGTAGCCTGTTGACGATTTTGCTGAGCCATCGAACGCTACTCTTAATTTGGTAGAAGATGACTCAGCCTTCACTACACAGTGATGGGGTAAATAGAAGTTTGATTCTTTCACTTGGTCTACTAATTCCATGTGACCCAACTGTTGATACTCTGCCATAAATTGATTGTAGGCGGAACGAAGATCCGCGTCTCGCTCCAGTTTGCTCTCTATGTTTAGAAATCGTTTCTTTGCTCGTGCTGCAGAGTCTCCTAACACGGAAGGAGAATTAGAAAATGGTAGCCTAACCACACAAACCTTCCCGATTCGTCTCTTGAAAATCTTTCAACGAAATGGCGATTACACATATTACCTTGAAGCACATTGTTATTAGTAGTCTCGCATTAATCATTCTCCCAAAGTTTTTCCAATAAATCATCAAGACGTTAAGAATCAGACTCAGTAGACGTAGACATCACATTACTGCATCTAGAAAATGATGAAGCTGTGGTACCACCAATCACTACCCAGCCTAATATTGTGTTTTGTAATATAGCCAGTTCGTTTCCTAGTGTAATCTGTCCTACCGATTGTAGTTGACCGTACACTTCTGCTCCCAAAGAAAGATCGATGGTTCGTGACTTGAAGAACTGGGCTGGGACTGGCCAACTGGAAATATCACATTTAATTGAAGGTTGATACTCGGAGATTTTGCGCATAATATGCACTTGAATTTGACATGAAAATTCGTTTATGCGAGATCGAACATCCAAACTTGTACATTGATTATATTTGGCTGGAGTGCCTCCGATACCACTTATATTGACATATGACGTAACCAATTCAATACCTATACGTTTGGAGAATGCCTCCGTTATAAAATTCAATTAAGAGCCTGAATCAAGAATTGCTCGAGCCGTGATTTTTAGCCCTTGACTGTCTATAATATCGACCAGCGCAGTGGCTAAAAATACAAATTTATGTTTGCTGGTAGGCGTAATGTGTGGAGAGATCTGTTCTAGCGGAAAATCAGATGATGAACACGCCATGATAGTTTGTGAAGAAGAAATATTTAACGGTGGAGCAGGCGGCAGTTCTCTTGACTGCTGCATTTAGCTGGGGTGTCTGATGATCTAAGGCAATTTATACATAACTGCAGCTTGCAAACATTCTGATAACATTCGTCAGCTGACATTGCTAAAAACTGATAACACCTCAGAATCGAATGACCAGCTTTCTTACACAACTCACAATGATAGTTTTTGGTGGTTGTAAAGACTGTAGCAGTCCGTCGGACTTGGTTTGATTGACTTGGCTTATGTTGCCTTTGCAATTTCGTTGAGGTTGCTGGTGACGAGCCGCAGTTGGCTTTACACACCGCAATTTTGTTGCTACGAATTTGTATGAAGGAGCAAATGTCCTTGAACGAAGTGTCTGGATCCAGCTTAGTGTACATTAAATGCACGAGTAGATCATCCCATTCACCAGAACTGGTCGCTTCAATATATTCAAGAACCTTATGTGTGAGTTAAATTAATCTACTAAGTTTAATAGGTTAACTGATGTTGCTTTATCCAGAGGTTTAATCGAAAATAATGATTTGATATACTCTTCTGTGATTTGAATGGGTTTATAAAAACCGTTCGAAAAGTAAACGTCGAGCTTCTTCATAATTGGCTGACATAAAATCTAAATTTTCAAACGCCTTTGACGCAATACCCTTTACTGAGGGCTTTAGATATTGTAATTTCGTTAAATCATTCAGTTTTGGGTTATTATGGACTTGACTCATAATGAAGCCTTTCCATTTGGTTATTTCAACATAGAAAGTATCAAGCATAATTTCAGGAAGCTTTGGAATAAAGGACAGCGTGTCATGCTGCAGAGATGGAGGCGTTCCTTTTTTGATTTTAAGCTCATCAAGCCTTTCTTCTAATGCAGGCCGTAATTCGTAATAGTATCGACTGACCGTTGAACGAATGTCTGAATCTACTTGTGTTTCATCCAATGTTTCTAAGTCTAACTGATAATCCTGGAATGAAGTGTAATCCCTAATCAAATTGGACAAACGCAATTTAATTTGAGAAATGGAGCCGAATCTGTGCATGATTAGAGTGCTTAGTAGTGTGGCTCCTGGGTGCAAATGCTTCATATGATAATACGTGATGATGTAGTGGCTCAATATACGATTCTTTGGTAGTATTATCGGATGTTTCATATCAAAACTGCAGCTTGATTCTTGAATTCTACCATACCAACTCTTAATATTCCGTTCTCATCTAAAAATGGTGTTAAGCTTAACAAATCATTTGGCCATTGTTCATTATTTTTTCCTAACCAATTAGGACCATTCCACCATAGTTCATTTTGTATTAAATTAGAAGGAATGGAAGTACTCCACGAGATCCTAGGTCAGCTGAATTTTCTCTCGATGGTATACATATATCCAGTGTTTTCTTGGAATTGTCTCTATTATTTCTGAAACCCGATTAGCCACAAAACAGTTCCATTTTCTAGGATGATCCAATAGCCAAGGTAATACTATCCGGAAATCCATCCAGGCGAAAACGTCACAGTAATTGATTGTCAAAGATCGTTAGATGTATTTCACCAATCGACATGACAAATCTGCACCACATAATTCTAGCCTGGGTAATAAAACTTGCTTAATTGGGCAGTTCATTATCCCAGTTAATTTTTCGAAGCCATATTTGTTAAAATAACAACTTAATTGAAATCGTTATTGAAGAAATCCATCCAAGAGGGTTAAATATTCGCGGCACCTCTGATAGCAATGATCTTTTTGTGCATTTAATATCTAGATTGAGAAAAAGTGAATGTATCTCGGACTGGGTTCCAGTGCAGCCCCAATGTCTTTACACTAGCAGTATCGTCCAATTCTAGATTGACTGAGTAATTCCTCGCTATTTGAATTCAATTTTTGCAGCTTAAATCCCCCTTCAGCGAGTAACTTTGGCATTTCGTTGAATATGGTTATTGCCTGCTCCACATTTTCGCATCCAGTTAGCAGGTCATCAACATAATAATCGCTTTTTAGTATTGCCGTCGCTTCAGGATATTTCTCTTTGTATTGTAGAAAAAGTGCGCTTGACGTACAAGTATAGGTCACGGTATTTAATCGATAGTGTTGTACAGCTTTAATTAATTTACTTCTCCATAATATAATCTGGAAGTCACAATTATCGGAATGCAATTTGACCTGACGGTACATTTTTTCGATGTCAGCAAATAGGACTACGTTGTTTCTGCGAAAACGGAGTAAAATTGACAAGATCTCCTCCTGAATCGTGGGACCCACCAACAAAGCATCGTTGAGAGAAACACCTGAAGTTTTCTTACATGGCCCGTCGAACACTATACGTATTACATACAGCGTGATGAGGTAGGTTGGAGGTATACATGCTTGGCCAAGATTAAAATACTCTTCAAATACGCTTCAAGACCATTCACAATTACAAAAGCTCGTACTCTCTTAAGATAAATTCTATGAACACAGCTTTCACTTATTAACGATGATTGTAAACTACTGTCCAATATACCCGAATTACAGCCGATGAACCGTTGGTAACTGACAATTTAACTGAAACTGTTGACAATATTGCTCGTGATGGAGTAAATGTAGCATGCGATTTAGCGTTGAAATTTGAGTACGAATTCGAAATTTTTGAACTTTGTTCGCATTTTGGGTACGAGTTGTTTCCTGTCTGATTATTTTCACTGTTGATTTAAGAAATATTGTCGGTGTTGATTGTTGAAGCCGTTGTGTTATTAATGGACGATTGTTGAGCTGTGGTGGTATATGTAACCATGGGTTGACATGAAGGAGGGTATTATTGTCGCCTCCACAACTGTAACATGTTAGCTTTATTCCGCATGTCTCAATACTGTGACTTGAACTCATACATTTTTGACATAGCAGTTTCTGGTGAACAAAATTTTTTCGTCCAATAGCTTTTAATTTCTTAAATCGAAAATGAGTTTGATTCATTTTAACTGAGCCGGACATATCGTATGGCTGATTTAAAAATAGCTCAATCATTTCCAAGTAATTTGCTTCAGTTAAGGCCATGTATCGAATCAGGTTTGCCGCATCTCCCTTTAAAAAACCTTTCAAGTACTGAAATTTGTGAATGCTGGTTAATGATTCGTTTGCAACAATTGATGTAGTAATTTGGTCCTGAAACGATTGCCAGCTTGAATAATCTCTATAGAATGATTCTATTGCAACCTTTGGGAGTCGAATATCCGTGCCTATATATGCTCCATCATATACACCTCTGCTAACGGAAATATTGTTAGAAGTAGATGCCTAGGGTGCTATACTCGGAGTTCGACTATTTAACATGTGCCATAATGCGGCCATGGTATCGTAGTATTTGTCTTCAAGTTCAGTAAACTAAATCACTTCTCTTAATTTTTCTAATCGAGTTTTAATTTGCTCTTTGTTGCAATCTTGGCCGGCTTCTTGATTAACACAGCAACCCTGTCCGTGAATTTTTTTAATATTTGTAACTGTGGCTTTTAACGAACCACTCCTCTTTACTAAACTATAGCTACTTCAGCCATTTTAAACGATATTAGAAATTACCACTGTTTTTCCGTCCGTCTGTCTGGATGTCTGTTGGTCTGTGCCCATGGTATCTCGAGAATGGCTTGTTCGATTTAGAATTTTTGTTGCCAATCTGTTTCTATGGCCAAGGCCGAGATTTGAAAAGCTTTTGGAACTGCTTAAGGAAATATTTACAAGTTTTTTTATATATGCTGGTTTGAATATTGAATTGGGTATTGAGTTTGGGGTTTAGTTGAAGGTTAAGTTAGGGATCAATTTGCGGGTTGAGTTGAAGTTTAGTTGAAGTTGAGTTGGAGTTAAGTTGGGGTTGGGTTAAGATATAGTCAGCAGTTGACTAATTTTTAGGCCAATTAGGATGGAACTTATCTATTTTTAAACTGATTTTAGTGAAATTTGGCTTCCGCGATGGAAACGTTTTGGATGAAATTCTGGAACATGGCCAAGTATGATGGAACTTGCCTATTTTTCAACCGATTATGATGAAATTTGAAATGTGCGTTGGAAATGGGATTCTAAAATGATTTTTGGATGAAGTTCTGGAATATAGTACGATGGTATGTAGGTATCATGGTATAATGGCATGATCGTATGATTGTACGACGGTATGATGACATGATGGTATAATGGTATGATGATATGATGTTATCTTAGTAATATGGTATATGATGGTATGATTTTGTGATATTAAGAAGATATAATGGTATGATGGATTGGTATAATTGTATATAAGATACAACGTATGATGGTATGACGGTAGTTATTCTAGAATTATTTCTAGAACTGTATGACGGTGTAATGGTGCGACGGTTTTTGATGGTACGATGGTACGATGTTATGATGATATGATGGTATGAGGGCGTGGTGTATTGATGGTAAGATATACATCATTGTGTGATGGTTAGGCGTTACTATGGTACGATGGTGTGATTTTATGTTGCCTTAACGGTTTAGTATCATGATGGTATAATGGAATAATGGTATGATGGATGATTGTTTAACGTTTTGATTGTACGGCAGTACGTATGCCGATATGATTATACTTTGCAATTGCGATATTATGGTAAGTAGGTTTTGAGTTGAAAATGAGTTGAGTTCATATACGCATGTAGCTTTCGAATCGATTTAATTTTGGGATTTTGTTGGCCAATAAGTGAGGTGTTCAGCTGATTTAGAATTTAGTTAGCTTTCATTGGGGTTAAGTGAGTTTTTCGGTTGGGGAATTATTTATGGGTTGATTTGGAGTTAGGTTAAGGGTTGATTTGGTTATTGAGTTGGTGGATGCGATCCTCGATCGCAAAAACAGTCTTTGCAAAACAAGGGATTCTTCAAGGTTGACTGTTAATGTTCGGTAAACAGTTGTATGATAGTTCTGCGTTTTTTGCGTTATTTATCAATAACTTTTTCTCTTATATGAATTTATGGAGGTCGCTGTAGTAATGTAGAATTCACCAATTATAAGCTATGGTGTGCGCGAAGTGTAGCGAGATCAACCATGGCGAAGTTGATAAAATGGCGATAATCGTGCGGTAGTGTGTACGTATAGTTATATTTCACTAAAAATGGAAAACGCAATTATTTACAGTAGAATGTTTCATTTGTAACAATTTAACAATGATGATGATCGGTGTTAATGATATACTATTAAAGTTAGCCGAAAGTTTTAAGCCGAAAGATATAAAATGTCGGTAATGCAGATAGTGTCTTGTGTTGTGGACCGAGCGGAAGCAATGTTTTAATCCATTTTATTCTCAAATAATTTTATGAACATTGTAATTTTTATTTATTATTTTCATCACCAACTCCACAACAGTACTGATTTATCTTTTCCTCTTATCATCATTATCATCTCGTACATTTAACAAGTATATAATGATTATACATAAATCAATATTGTTTTGGTATTGTAAGTAATTTTGATATATAATAACTTAATCTAATACATAACAAAAATACAGTGGTGCATTTGCCACACCTCCCTGCTTAAAACAAAAGTTATTCTTTAAACGAATAATCTTTTGATGATATTTATTCATACATACTGATATATTTATATAAATATTAAATATATATATATATAACAATATTTGTGTTTTTATTTTATTTTATTTTATATAATTCAATAATTTAAATACAAAAATGTTTTGTTTCTTAATTAACTTTTACCTTATGCAATTTAGTTCAGTTAAATAAAAATAGATAAATTAAAGTTAAATTTTAAATAATTTCAAACGATTATTGTGAACTATCTTTGATGTTCTACCGATTTTGATAGAGGAGTTTTCTATTGAAATAATTTTATCAATTTCATAGGGACCAAGCCATTCTGGATCTAATTTTGCTTTTTTTACATTTTGAAGTAGTACTTGATCGCCTAATTGGAATTGTTGAGGATTTATGGATTTGTCATAATAGGATTTGGACTTTTCTTTCGAGTTCAGCAGATTACTTTTCGCAATAGCAAGAGAATTTTGCAATTTAAATTTTAAATCGAAATAATAATCATCTATGGTATAATTAGGTTCTGGGTCTTTGCAAATGGAGGACGGAATGTTTGGAGTAAAACCGAATACTAACTCGTACGGCATATACTCGGTTGAACTATGTGGTGTGGTATTGTAGGAAAATGTTAAATATGGTAGCCACATGTCCCAGTTAAGTGTATCCGATTGAGAAAAATTCCTTAAATATTCTCCAAGCGTTTTGTGGAATCGTTCCAGAGCACCATTGCTCTGAGGGTGATAAGCTGTGGTCGACAATTTTTTTATTTTTAAAAGTTTGCATATTTGAGTAAACAAATTACTCATAAAGTTTGTACCCTGGTCCGTAAGTATTTCATCTGGAATTCCATATAAACAAATAAACTTTTCGACGAAAACTTGTGCAACGATTTCGGTTTCTTGAGAAGGAATAGGATGAGCAACTGAAAACTTCGTAAGGTCGTCCTGTAAAGTAAGGATATATTTATTGTTATTGTGTGAAGAAGGCATAGGACCTACGATGTCTAAAAATACTTTTTCAAAACTCTTGGATGCAGTAGAAGTGATTTTCAAAGGTTCTTTTGTTTTTCTTCCGTGTTTATTTATTTGGCAAAGTTTACACTTGTAAATATATTGTTTTATAGTCGAAAACATATTGGGAAAGTAAAAATATTTCTGCAATCTTTTAAATGTGCGATATACACCCTGGTGTCCACCAAGTGGTGAAATATGAAATTCTTGTATCAATTGTTGAATTTCGGAGTCGTCTGTAATATTTTTAACCATAACAGTTTCTTGGTTGACGTAATTATCTAAATTAAGATCACCTGAAAAACTCTGATTATTAAAATTTGGCGGAGTTGCAGCTTCGTTAAAGGTTTCTGGGTTATTTTCATCTTCTTCAATTTCTGTAACATTTAAATTGTCTGTATCGTTGTTGTTTCCGTTTAAATGTCTCTTCGATCGCGTTATTACCCCACATTCAGGTAAGTTATCTAAAGCTTTATTTTCATTTCTAATACGACTAAGTGCATCAGCATTTTGTATGAGAGTTCCTGGTTTATGAATAATCGTAAAGTCGTAATCATCAAGACATATTTGCCACCGTATTTGTCGTGACTTCGGTGTTTTTAGTTTATATAGCCATAGAAGAGCACGATGATCGGTTATAACACAAAATTTATGTCCATAAAGGTAAGGTCGAAAGTGAGACATAGACCAAATGATAGCAGATAATTCCTTTTCGGTAGGTGAATAGTTAACTGCAGCGTTACTGAGTACTCGACTCGCGTATGCAATCGGAAGATCAAATCCATCTACTTCTTGTGAAAGAATTGCACCTAGCGCAAAATCGCTAGCGTCACATGTAAGTTTGAAAGGTTTAGCAAAGTTAGGCATTTGTAAAATAGGAGGGTTTATAAGATTTTCTTTCAATGATTCAAATCCTTTTTGGCATTCAGAACTCCAATTAAATGGCGTATTTTTCTTGAGAAGATTTGTTAAGGGTTTAGCTTGTTTTGAAAATTGAGGAATAAATTTACGGTAATAACCGGCTAATCCAAGGAATGATTGGATTTCTGTCCGATTTCTAGGTAAGGGAAAATGTTTAACATCATTGATTTTAGATTCATCTGGCTTTATTCCTTCTGCTGTAACTATATGACCTAAATAATAAATTTCGTGTCTGAGAAACTGACACTTAGACGGATTTACTTTTAGATTATAACGACGAAATCTTTGTAATACTTCCTTAAGTCGATTATTATGATCAATGAGTGTTGCGCCGAATACCACGACGTCATCAAGATATGCAAGGCATTTTATATTATTAAGGCCACTTAAAACACTGTTTATCATACGCTGGAACGTTGCTGGCGCTCCTTTTAAACCGAAAGGCATAGAGGTAAACTCGTAATGACCTTCATCTGTACTAAATGCGGTCTTAGGACAATCAGAAGGATTTAGTTTGATTTGGTGGTATCCACTTTGCAGATCCAACGTAGAAAAATATTGAGCCATTCCTAATTTATCAAGTATATCATTGATATTAGGAAGAGGGAATATGTCATCAATAGTGACTTGGTTTAGTTTCCTATAATCCACTACGACTCTCCACTTTTTCTCACCGTTTGTCGATTTCTTTGGAACAAGTAACAAGGGGAATGGTTAAATCC
This sequence comes from Tipula vernalis, assembly GCA_958295665.1. Taxonomy (NCBI): domain Eukaryota; kingdom Metazoa; phylum Arthropoda; class Insecta; order Diptera; family Tipulidae; genus Tipula; species Tipula vernalis. The sequence goes on from OY282560.1 coordinate 46,256,956, forward strand.
ATTGACACCAGTCCAGTCACCTGAAAATAAATAGAATAATATTAGATTTATGTTAAGAAAATATCAGTAAAAATACTTATCTTATTAATATTGCTCCTGAATTAAATTCCACTGTAGTTGTATCTTGAATTATATAAAAGATTTTCAAATATTACACTTCATACCATAATGTATAGAAAATTTAGATGATTTGCATCATTTGTAATTGAATCATTCTAATAACAAATCATCTACATTTTCTTAAACTTAAATTTACTTACATTTTGATAACACTCGCAGAAATTCTGCATAACACCATCCGCTGACGTTTAGTAGTAAACAAACGCCAACAAGGTAGAATTATAATACTTAAGCGAATTAAATTACATAGAAGGATTGTAATAGATAGGCTAATTTATAGCAAGTACGATGGTGTTGTCAGATGTTAATTTGCATGATACCATATTACGATGGAGTATTGAAATATTATATTTGTCTCTTTCCTAAATATTGTAAAGGAAAGGAACCACCATTTTTGTAAACATACTTTTTTCATTACATATTAAAAATCTCAACAAGCAATATCAGTTTTATTGAGTAGAAATTATTAAGTGAATAAAATCCGTGAAATATCTAGAATTAGCGAACCATCCTGCATTTATCGTTGTGAAATATCCAGTAAGGCTAAATAAGCTACCTTATTTTATCATCCGTTTGCCGAATCTACAAATATTTCATCGCAAAAATCAATCATCAGCAATTGGTTAAATCGAGACAACTTTGCAAATTCATCCACCATATTGCTGAGCCAATACATTGAAAATAAATCGCGTTGGTTCTAAAATCTTTTAACAACACCAGCATCGAGCGATTTCAGGGAAGTTCCACGGACTTATACTGTCTTGGATAATACCTTCTTCAAACATATTATTTACTTGTCTTTGAATTTCACTTTTAGTGGAATGGGGTTGACGATAGGGACGCACGTGAATAGGTACTGAGTCGGGTAATGTTCTGACACTATGTTGAACTACATCGGTAGTCGTAAGTTTATCACCTTCTAAATAGAATACGTCGTGAAATTCATTTAGTATTGGCATGAGACAATCTTCTTCTTCTTGGTTAAGATGACTACAACTAATAGATGACTTAAGAATTGATAAACGATTACTAATATGTTCATTATTATGTTCTAAAAGGTATATTCCATATGTTTTAAAAGGTTCTATTTTAAAGGTTAAATTTGGAATAATATAAGGTTTATCGGATACATTTAGAATTGGCAAGATAATATGGTTTTCAATAACCTTGTGAATTGAGTTAGCTAGAAAAACGGACGGAGCAATTTCCTGGGACGGGCAGATAAATTCGAATTCGTTGGAAAGATTAACTGGTACTGTAATGATTCTTTCTGAACGGGGAGGAATTTCAATTTGCATTAACGTTTCGACCTGAATATCTGGATGTAACCTTAAAGATATAACTTCGGAATCAATGGGTATTTCTACGGATAAATTTTGAAAATTGATATTGCACTGATATAATGTTAAAAAATTTTGTCCTATGATACCAAACGCACTGATTGGAAATGAATCGTCAACTATTTGTAGTGTGATATTAATTTCCTTTCCGTTAGCAAATTGTATGACACCATCACATTCTGCAAGCGTTTCAATTAATTCAGTAGATATGCCTCTTAATTTGCATTTTGCGTCTATATATACTGTTGTGTTATCGTACAGAACCGATTTCTTTATAATGCAGATGTCCGCTCCGGTATCTACTAAAAATGGTAAATTTTTATGTTTACAAACATCTATGTTGAGATTCACATATTTGTTAGAATTATTATTACTTTGGTTAATTTGATATATATTCGCCATAAGAATATCGTTATGCTGAGTAGTTTCAGAGTTATGTGTTACGCATTCCTCTGTTTTTAATTTGGATCCAATTGGGAGACACTCTGTAAATCTTGGACTTTCGAAGGTGTGCCTCTGATTGGCCTCGAAAATCCGTTTACATTTCCCGAACCCGATGTTGTAGGTCTTGCTGCACTATTATTTAGGTTAAATGAATCACTACGTTTTTTTAAAAAACAATCTTGAATATGATGCCCAAGCTTTTTGCAATAGGCACATGGTTGAGATGAAAAAGTATTAACGGTTTTCGAATTATGTGAACTATTAGGGATTTTCGGTTTTCGATAACATACATCTTTGGTATGTCCGGAACGTTTGCAGTAATTACAGAATAATGACTTATTTGAGGAATTAGACTTATTGGAAATGGACAATTTAGGCATATACTTAATTGAAAGTTCTTCTTCTATGGCTCGATTTATTGCGTCAGACAACTTTTCAAATCGACATGCTTTGACAATTAGTTTGATCGATGTATCCAAGCCTTCTTGGAAACTTTTCAGAGCTATCGTTGCGTTTAAATTCTCTATAGTATTTGCAGCCTTTCTGCCTTGAGAAATTATACATGCTTCATTCAAATCATGGAGTATGTTTTCCACTCGAGCGGAATATGATTTTACGTCTTCATTCTGACCTTGTCTTATACAAGTTAGTTGTAACTGGAGATGACCAATTGACCTGGTTTCGATAAATTCTCTCTCTAGCAATTTTTTGAAATTTTCCCACGTATCTAGAGTTTTATATTTAAAAAGATTAAATGCTTTACCTTCTAATTTTAATTTGATTAATTTAAGAAATTTTAATTTATCTTCCTCGCGGAGTTCCGAGTGAATCAGATCGCACGCGGAGATATATCTGTCTAGTTCTCGAGAATCACCAGAGAAATTTGGAACCAATTTCAATACAAATGATGGATCAAGAGCTGCCATATTGAATTCAATAGTATTGTTTAGATTAACTTGCTCTACTAGTGAATTATCGATTGAATGACCTGTTACTTCAAATGGGCTTTGTAATGGAAGTTGTTGATTTGAATCTTTAAATGTATTTGAACTAAATGAATTTTGAATATTATTTGATTCAGGTGATACAGGTTCGGATTTAATAGATATGCTCGAACTAGAAAGAATTTGAGGTATAGCAGTAAGTTTTTCTTGCGATTCAATTGGGTTTTTAGATGATTTTGATCCTGATTTTTCGATAATAATTTTTCGTAATTGTATAAATGTAGATTCGTTATCACTTTCGTCGTCTAATTGAGAATCAAGATCATCTGACATATCGTATTTATAAGGATTGGGAAAAACTTAAAACGTTTTCGGATGACGATACCTATGTTTGAAAAACTATCATAAATTGCACAAGAAATAATTTCAGTACCAAACCAATTTTTAAAAATCAAAAATTGAATAAATTTTATAAATAATCTAGAATTTAAGAATTATAAAATTTTAATATCTACATTAGTAAAATTATTTAAGTTTAAGTCTAAGTTTAGGCATGTTGAAATTTTATTTAGATTAGAGTTTTTAATTGATTTGAATTAAATTTATTGTTATTATTTTTATTTCTTTATTTATTTAGACAAATTGATTAAATAAAATTTCCAAATTAAGATTACCTTTAGATCAGCGTATAATTGTATAACTGTGCTATTTTTCCTGTTGACCTCATGTTGATTGTACATATTTTCCGGTTATATCTATTTCTCCACTGTATAGCATGTGGTTTTAGTCGACCTTGTAAACAGCTTGAAACAGCTTATAAATAATTTTCATCCAGGGAACAAATTTCAGGAACCTTTTACAATTCATGAACAATTCAAATGTAAAGTTGGCAAGACACTTTTAATAGGTGCCTACTAAAAGCATGTGGTTTTCGTTAAATTTATCAACGTGGTGCAGTGGTTATTTACATATGTATAACCTTATTTCTAACATTATTATTTAATTTCAGTTTATTTTGTTTTATAATTAATAAATTGTTTGTAATTATTTGATTAATATTATGCACGTAGTTTGTTTTATTTAGATAGTACGTACTTTAGTTTCACACACATTACGGTTTTACAGTTAATTAATATGAACCTTCTAGGTAACTGCAGGCGGCATCCGATCAATCACTGTATATAATATATTTTTTTTTTTTTTTTAACTACACTTTTAATATTTATGAATTTAATTTAATCGCCTAATTTAGTGTCGCGAATTAATTTTTCCATATAATTTTTATAATTAACACAACTGGAAATTTTCTTATTAATGATGCACTTTGCGATGATATAATGGAGCGGTTGTATTATGTATGTCCAACATACAATACAATATAACGTTGAATTATATCAGTTTTTTTGGCAAGAAAACTGAAAAACTATATCTTACTTCTGACACCAACTGTTGTGGACCGAGCGGAAGCAATGTTTTAATCCATTTTATTCTCAAATAATTTTATGAACATTGTAATTTTTATTTATTATTTTCATCACCAACTCCACAACAGTACTGATTTATCTTTTCCTCTTATCATCATTATCATCTCGTACATTTAACAAGTATATAATGATTATACATAAATCAATATTGTTTTGGTATTGTAAGTAATTTTAATATATAATAACTTAATCTAATACATAACAAAAATACAGTGGTGCATTTGCCACACTTGGCTATATCAGCCGAAAGTTACCAGCCGATATATTTCAGCCGAAACATATTTTAAATAAAATGAAACAATAACAAAACAACCTAGAAACTGGTATTATCATGAAATGAATTTACGGCTAAAAAAGGCTCATTTTGGTTTGTCACTGTTTACCATAGGAATTATACATAAAATTTCATCAGAAAAGCTAAATATAATATTCAACCTTTAAAGTGTCATATCTGGAAAGTATTTCATTTAGTGTGCCTTACCAACAATAATCCTTTGAAAAATTATCAGGGCAAGTTTCATGTGGGGAGCTCGGGAAAATTCGTTTGAATGAAAAGCCCAAATAAAATTAAAAAATTTGTATAAATTGAACCTTTAAAGTGTCATAGGGTACACTAATTGAAATACTTTCCAGACATGATACTTTAAAGGTTGAATTTATACAAATTTTTTAATTTTATATTTAGGTTTTCTGATGAAATTTTAAGTATAATTCCTATGGTAAACAGTGACAAACCAAAATGAGCCTTTTTTCAGCCGTAAATTCATTTCATGAAAATTCCAGTTTCTAGGTTGTTTTGTTATTTTTTCATTTTATTTAAAATATGTTTCGGCTGAAATATGTCGGCTGGTAACTTTCGGCTTATATAACCAAGACAATATCTGCATTATCGACATTTTATATCTTTCGGCTGAAAACTTTCGGCTAACTTTAACAAGGTGATAATGATGCAAGACTCGTAGTTCAACACTCGTTAAGAATTAAAATATCGTTTTTGTTCGTCGATATATTTAAACGTGTTAATCGCAGACGCACATAAGAAAAACTATATGTCAATCTTTTTTTGTGTTACCTGTTATACCTTTCTATACTGGTGTTACCCGTTGTACGTTTCGATATTGGTGTCTTGGTAATTCCACGATAGTGCTGCCACACTACTGCCCTCGTAGTGTTCAGATTATCGGTAACGGAGAGGAATCTGAACACGACGTCCAGATCTCTTGTTTTTTCACCATCGTGCTGTTTCTCCATTGGAACCTCGATAGGTTGGGTAGGTTGCTCGTTGTCGTGTGATTTCTCCATTGGCACTTCGATAGGCTGATCGTCTCTTTTAATCGGTCGTTGGAAATTTTTCTTGCCTGGTTATGGATCCGGACTTTGAAATACTTATCGAATCGTTACACGACCTCGTAGGGTCCGTCGTAACACCGCGTCGTTTCGTTGAAAAACATGAGTGCAATCTGTTAACTACTTCTGCACAAAGAACTTCAACCGATCGTGATGGCTCGCAGGTTTCGGTCTAAGTATATTCATCATTCGCCTTAGATTTTTTCGGAAACTCAGCTTCGTTTTCTGTTGCTGAAACCTCGTGAAAGAATTTGCCGGGTAGCCGCATTGACATCCTATATACCAATTCTGATGGCGTCGCCTTGATGTCTTCTTTGAACGTTGACCTCAACCCTAGTAGTATTGTAGGTAATCCATCGATCCAGTCGCTAGTTTGGTAGCCTTTGAATGCGCTTTTTAGCGTTCGATGCCATCTCTCGATCGTCCCATTCGACTGGGGATCCCATTCGACTGGGGCCAGAAGCCTCTGGTCATCGCATATAACGGTCGATACAAGTCAAAATGTAACGCTTGTCTGAACTGATCGGTAATGGGCCAAAGATATTCATATTGACGTGTTGAAATCGGCTATCTGGTACGATGAAATCGGACACTGGCGTTTTGTTGTGACGATGAATTTTAGCTCGCTGACACGCTAGACAAGCTTTTACAAATCCATTGCAATCCTTGTTCATGCTAGGCCAAAAGAACTTTTGTCGTAACAATTTGTTCGTTGCTCTAATGTTTAAAGATGTGACGGCTTCTCTAGTTTCTGATGAAACATGAAAACCAATGGTTTATGGTCCGTATAAATGCAGAAATCTCGTCCTTCAACCATGTGCTGAAAGCGTTTTACTGATTGATACATCGCTAGAAGTTCACGATCGTATGTAGAATATCTGTGCTGACACTCTGTTAACTTTTTTGAGTAGAAACCCAACGCTGCCGCATCTGATGCGTCGACGTAAAGTGATAATTTGGAATTCGGTTTCGGATGTGCAAAAATGCGGTTGTTGATTCGTCTGTCCATGGAATCTCGGTCTTGTCATTCTTTTTGTTGCCAACTATCTGTTTCTGCAGTGTCATCTGATTCTCAACGGCCTATGGTATAAATCTTCTATACAAATTTATCATGGCCAAGAATCTTGCTGTCTTCGGTTTCGGAAAGTTGTCAATGGCTTGTACTTTTTCTGGTAATGGCTTAATACCGTTAGATGTCACCAGATGTCCTAAGAACTGCACCTCTGTTTTTACCCCATTGACATTTCGCTATATTATCTACTATATTATTCGCATAAGCCGTATTCTGATAATCGCTGAAGTACCATCTTGACGAACTTTAGTCTTCGTAAAACTTCATGAATAACCATTTGAAACGTCAGGCCCGCATTACATAACCCTAGAGTCATGTAAACATATTCGTATAATACGAAAGGTGTAATTATGGCCGTTTTCGGTATGTCGTTTGGCTCGATCGGGATTTGTTGGTAGCACGCTGTGAGTCAAGTACCGTGAAAATTTCGGTACCATCGAGGAAATGAGTAAAATCCTGTATACAACTTATGGGGTAGTTATCTCGTATCAACGCCCTGTAATCTCCGCAAGTTCTGAACTCGCCGTTCTTTTTCGGGACCGAGGACTTGACCAATTACTTTTGGAAGGGCGAATTATTCCCTGACCCATTAGAAATTGAAATTCATTTTGAGTAGCCTTAAGTTTTTCGGGCGACAGCTTTCGTGCTTTGGCACAGACTGGCTGACCTGTCGTTGTGATGTGGTGAGTCGTCTTACTAACTTTACCTTTCTTAGTATTCGTGAAGACAGTTAAGTCGCGGAATTCGTGCAATAAATCTGCAAACTCGGAATTAATATCATAGGTTTTCAAAGTTTGCTCACCTGTCCTTTGCTAAACTGCCTTGACTGACAATTTGGTCAGACTGCCGATCAGCTGACCGTTTTTGATGTCCACCTACAGTCCGAAATGGCGTAAAAAATCAGCTCCGATGATCGATGTTGTAACGTCTGCTATAATGAAATGCCAGGTGAAACTTCTTCGTAGACCCAATGAGAGAGTGAGACGTTTGGTGCCGCATATGTTTTAATTTCGCTACCGTTAGCGCCGTATGACGGTTTGATTCGGTCAATTGAAATGGTATGGTTTTTACCATTAATTGAAACCGTGAACTGTTCGCGAAGGCGACATATAACTTTGTATGGGCCTTCGTAAAGAGGAGATAAACCCGTGCGAACCTTGTCTGTTCGAACGAAAACATAATCGCAATTGTCCAGTGTTTTGGGGACCAAGATATTATCTTGTTTTGTTTAACGAGTCGAAGTTGGGACAAGGTTTTGCATGGTTTGTCGCAGTTGGTCGATGACTGTGTCTTGTGTTGGTAATGGTAAAGAAGGATTGTCAACGAAAAACTCACCGGGCAGCTCGGATTCCCAGTAAAATGATGCGGGGATTTCCGAGCTCCAATTAACTGTATTTTCCCGGGCCAAGAGAGCAGCTTTGAGCTGTCGATGGAAGCGTTCGACCATGCCATTGGCTTTCGGATTGTAAGCCGTTGTACGTATCCAATGTGATCCAAGGGGTTTTGTTAACTCGGTAAAAAGCTTGGATTCAAATTGCGTTCCTTGATCTGTGGTTATATTGAGAGGAACTCCGAATCGTGGTACGTAATTATTAACGAATGTTGTGACAATGGTTGCTACTGACATACTGATCATGCAGTATGCTTCGGGCCAACGGGTGAAACGATCGACACAGGTGACAAGGTATTGATATCCATTAGAGGGAGGAAGTGGTCCTACAATTTCTATATGGATGTGTTCGAATCGACCAGGTGGAATTTCGAATTGCCCATGAGGTGAAACTGTATGTTGTTGAACTTTAGCTTTTTGGCAGGATAAACAGGAGTTCGCCCACTGGGTTACGTCCTTGGTTATACTATAGGCCAAAAATAACGAGCTGTAATCAATTTACGAGTTGCACGGACACCAGGATGTGAAATGTTGTGCAATGTGTATTGCCTGTAGAAATTTCGCAGTAAACCTCGAGGCCAAGTAGTTTGAAAAGCTCAAGCTTGTATGAAGAACAAGTGCGACGTCCGGAACCAGAAAGTAAATTCTGAAGTTCTAAGTAAGATTTTTGCGATTGAATAATTTTTGAATGTCGAAGTGAGTCTCGACAGCGGCCTGTTCGTTATATGTTGTTCGTTAAAGTGTGTTTGCGACGACATTGTCACTGCCTTGCAACTACTGAATGTCCGTGGTGAATTGACTAATGTAATCCAAGTGTTGTATGCCTGCCTTGGATTACGTTCAGTTTTAGACTGAATAGCTCTCGTCAGAGGTTTGTGGTCAGTATATATTGTGAAGTTCCGACTTTCTACAAAATATTTAGATTGTTTCACTGCTCGATATATTGCGTAATTCCATATCGAATGCGGAAAATTTCTTTTTGGCATCCGATAATTTGTTTGAGAAGAATCCTAGGGGTTTCCAATGCTCATTATTATGTTGCAATACTGCTCCTACAGCAGTGTTCGATGCATCCGTTGTAATGCTGAAATACTGAGCTTTGAGTCGCTCCTTGGATGCTTAAGCAGTGTGATTTTGGCTAATTCATTTTTAAGTGTTGCGAATGCATGTTGGCATTCATCAGGCCAAGAGAAATTCTTGGGTGTCTTAGGCAATTTAGTTAAGTCTGCCAAGTGAATGTGAATTGGGGCCAAAATTTCAGCAAGTTTAGGTATAAATCGGTGGTAGTAATTGACCATGCCGATGAAACGCTGAATGTGCTTGATTGTTTGTGGAGCTGGGAAGTCTGAGATTGCCTTGATTCGTTCGTCTGATGGGAGAATACCATAAGGCGTGATCTTGTGGCTGCTGCTTCAAATACGCATTTGGATGTCTTGATGTGAACATCAAACTCCACTAACTTTTGGAATAGTTGTTCCAAGTGCAATTTGTGTTGTTCCTCAGATTGAGATGCTATAAGAATGTCGTCCATATATACGAAGACGAAATCAAGGTCACGAACGATTTCGTTCATGAAACGCTGAAATGTTTGTGCGGCATTGCGTAGTCCAAATGGCATTCGTGTAAATTCGAATAGGTCAAATGTGGTCGTTATTGCAGTTTTATGAACATCTTCAGGTGCGACGGGAATTAGATGGTATACTCTGACGATATCAATTTTAGGGAATATTTTGCATCCATGTTGAATTTTGAAGGTAGATGTTTTGAAAAGGCGTCTATTACAGACATAAAATTAGTTTTATTAATTATGAATATATCGATATGAATCCTTTCTAGAGGTTATTTCGTGCTTGGTCTTGGGGATAATTTGATATTGTCAGGTCTCCTGTCGTATTTATGAATATTGCAATCATTACAACTATTAATGCAACTCTTGATGTTCTTTATCATCTTTTTCTACTTCTTTAATCCCTCTATGTGCTCTATCGTGCTCTTTTATGATTAAAGTATCCTGCCTATCCTCATTAGTCACATCTTCTACTATTTTACTAACGAGTATGAAGTGACCATTTTGTGAAAAATTTTCTCTACAGGATTTCAGTTATATATATTCAGTTGAGTTATATCTTCTTTACTAAAATTGTCTTTAACAATTATAACGCTGTGTACGTTGGGAAATATTTCCTCCGAGATGATAGTGTCAATTCTCGAAATTCGGAAAATTATCTGATTTCTATAATCAGGTCGTTCAGGCCGTTCAGAAAAATGTCTGAAAATATTCATTCGAAGTATTGGCTGAATGAATTGTGTCGGAATTACTTGATGTATGATTCTGCATAGAATCGTCTTCGTCGTTAGAATTCTGTCTATTTCTGTCATAATCATGTGAAGTATGGTTTTATTCTCATTGAAGTTTATTTCCGTCTTTTTATCGATGTTGGGTATTTTGCTTAATGTATCCGCGACAACATTAGTTTTTCCTTCTTTATAGATGATGTCGTAGTCAAAGTTTTCTAACTCTAACCGCCATCTTAGAATTTTGGAGTTTTTCTAAGAAGTTTTAATGAAAGTAAGTGGCTTGTGGTCGGTCACAAGTGTAAATTTATTACCGTGTAGGTATGGGTTGTATTTCTTTAAGGCCCAATTAATAGCTAGCGCTTCTTTCTCATTAGTCGCGTAATTGGTTTAGGAGGAATTTAGGGTCCTTGGGCAAAAGCAATCGGCTTTTCTATGTTATCTTGTCTTTGAGACAATACTGCACCAAGAGCATATGTCAGTCTGATGCGTCAGTTGTTAGTAAAAATTGTTTCGAAAAGTCCGAATAGGCCAATAATTGGTCTGTGAACAATATTTCTTTTAGTGTTTCGAACGCTTTTATATAGTCAGGATCTCGTACATGGGATATTTCTGCACCTGAAATATTTCAGTATTTTATCGAAAATCTTCTGAGAAATATTCCAGGAGTGTTACCATACTTCAATGGCATTGTGGTTACAGGACATACTGAAATGGAACTTGCTGATCGTTTAAGTGAAATTTTTTTCGCGTTTTGATAAATCTTGGTTACGTCTACGTCAAGATAAATGCAAATTTGGAGTTCCATCAATCGATTTTGGGGATCAGACCTACATCCGATAAAATTCAAGCCATTCAAAATTCATCGCAACCCACCGACAAAAAGCAACTCCAATCATTTTTAGGATTACTAAATTCTTATCATTTTTTTTTGCCCCAAAAAGCGACAATTGCAGAACCTCTTCATCGTTTATTGGATAAAAATCTAAAATGGATTTGGACGGAAAATCACAAAAAATCATTCAACAACCTCAAACAACTATTGTCATCGGATAACATATTAATTCACTATAATCAAGATTAGCCAATTCTTATTATTTGCGACGCTTCGCCATATGGTCTTGTCCATCGGTAATGTCATCTCAAATGCTTAGAATATGAATTTTCCTGGTGGCATACGATTATGAGATAATTCATCGCGCTGGAAATAAAATGAGTAATGCAGATTTTTTAGGTCGTCTTCCATTGCCTGACTCATCAACAACCAAGTACTGAGATCATCATACCTGAAAGGCTGTTTACTTTGGGGTAATCGAACAATATTTTCGGCATGGCAACAAAAAATCCTTGCAGCTTTACACTCTGGGCATCCAGGAATTGTCCGCATGAAGGCCCCTGCACGAAGTTTCATGTGGTGGTGGCCCAACATCGATGCTGACTGTAAACATGTCGTCAAAACTTGTACGCCATGCCAAGAAACGAGACCGGATCCTAGTGGAGGCGAAGTGCATTTTTGGGAATCAACCAAAACTCCTTGATTTCGCTGGTCCATTTCAGCATAAAATATTTTTGATCGTTATTGATTCGTATTCCAAATGGTTGGAAGTAAATCACGTCAAATCGACGTCCATGAATTGTGCAATAGACACATGTGCTTCCGTATACCATTGTTTCTGACAATGGAACCGCTTTCACCTCAGAAGCATTCCGAGTATTTTGTGAAGATAACCTTATAAGACATATCCTATAAGAATGAATGGTCCAAACCACCAAAAGTTATCTGAAGAAATTTCTGGATAGCTCAAACATTAAACTACATCTTGGATGGTTTTTGATGAGCCAGCACATAACGTCTTCCTCGTCCACGGGGCGGTCACTATCTGATTTATTGTATAATCGTCAAATTAAGACATATTTCGATAAGATTCATCCAAACTCCATTGCCGTGACCAAAACAAAGAGACCTGAAACCAAATCAGGCAGAGAATTTTTGGATAACGATTTGGTATGGGCGCCTAATTATTCATCTGGACCAAAATGGATAAAAGGAGTGGTGCTTCGTATAAAGTTCGAATCGAATCGAAAAAAGAATCGGAACATTAAGATAAGCACACTTAAGGTAAGCCTAAACTTACGACCCTTAAGTAAATATCGGAAATGCCTGGTCCACACTATAACAAACTGCCGACAAGAACGTTCTCCTAAAAGAGTAGCAAGGCATAACATATATGCTTGCAATTTTCAAAAGCGTCTAGCGACGAGAGCGCCAGGAACGTCAGAAGGAATAAATCATGCCAAGAAAACGATTTTACGACTGACAGTTACTGTACGTCTGAAAAGTTTAATTTCTGAATTCGCTAAAATATACAAACGGAGTATAGACAAATATTGCTAGAAAAATTTCCAAAAATCCTTTTATAAAATTCTAAAAGGCAAAAAGGAGTGGAAATTAATGTTTTTGGAATATTTTTGGACGGTTCAACGGTGCTGAGTTTCTTTTGGAAAATCTGTTATAATTTGGCAATTTTTTGGATTCATTGGTTAATTGCTGATTTGTCGATGTTGGAAAGAGAGAATTCTACTCGAACTTTTAGCGATTATTGTTTAGCGGTATTAACGACATGCATGTGAGCTAGAGACATCATTTTGAACACAGTATTAGGTCGGTCGGTAACAACTGTCTAATCGCTACATCGCTGAAGGTTATCGCCCAAACAAAAACCAAGACTTTATGGAATTGTGAAATCCTCTCATTTTAAAAGCCGCATAAGGATTCTGACGTTTCTACCGCGTAACTAAATCTGCAAAACTTGTTGCAATTGGCAGTGGAACGCACTTACCGCAAGAGAATGCCTGACGGACTTGAATTTAATATTTTGAAAGAAAAATTGTTGCTCGAAAAGTTGAAACCAGACTCAGGTTCAGATAGAGCCAACAGTATTATAACAAGTGACCGAACGGAAACTATAGTAGGCGCGGTACTACAATAATTTAGCAAGAAGACTTGGTCATCTCTAACATTTCTTAATGAATTTGACTCCAATTTGTTGTTTGTGATTTTCCCGGATCACAAACATTGACTACGGTATCACCTGATTATGTCGGTGATGCCTTTGAAAATCTCAAGTTGGATGTGAACACACGGGACGACCCTCAAATAACGGATGAAGAGTTCATCGAGGGAATACATACAGTCAGGATGCAAATGGACGACATACCACTAAAGTCGTTAGTTGCAGATTTTGTTTGTGGAAATGAATAACCACCGGAAGCTTTCCAAATGTGTCCAACCGAAATATTGAACAACCTCTTTTGGCTTCGCGGCGGAATCTCCGGAAAAAATTGTCATTAAATCACGTGCAGGGAACTACCAAAGGAAATTTATATTCAAAAAAATTTAGTGATGGATTCTTATAAGAATCCCACAAAGGTGTAAAGTTTCATTTGATGGTTGCGAAACCACCAACATTCACGATTATTTTGCTAGATCTGTTGGCAGAAAATGAGACACAACAAGAAATACTTTACAGCTTCCAAATACCACCTTCTTCTCGCCTTCAAAAGTGGCTCCGTGAAATGAGGTTGCAGGAATTAAACTCGAAAAATTTGAGTGGCGAGTTTCCGTTTTAAATCGCAGAACAAGTTAAATTAAATCGTAAAAACTTAGTTCTCGAAATTAGTTCCATATTTTTGCTTAATCTCGGAAATATATAACGATCTGATTAATGCGAGTCCAGCGATTTTTCATTTTATTAACCAGTCAATTTTGGTTTGCTGTAATTGCAAACACCTCGGAATATAAATCTCTATATCAGGATTGTTACAAAGAGTCTGTTGCTTTGCTTTATTTCTGTCGTGGATCAGCAAACGTCAGAAAACCAGTCTACCAGTTTAGGATAAAGATAGTTAGTAAGAGTCCGAGACAAAATCGATAAAAGACCCTCGGTTCCGAAAGATCCCGTTTGCCAAAATAGACGCATAATAAAATATAAAAGACTGAAACCTCACGAGGTGATCAGAACTTCGGTACGGAAAATCACGCACGTACTTAACCTCATCTCATGTCGACTCAATCTAACCTTCAACTCACCTCCCAAATCAATCGCCAACTGAATCCCTTACTAAATCTCCAGCTCAACCTCCAACTCAATCTATAATTCAACCTTCAACACATCAAACCTTAACTTACCTCCAAACTTAAAGAATATCGCAATTCACGAATCAACCTAAAATTCTAATCTCTTACTAAATTCTTAACTCGACGTCAAATTGATCTCCAACTGAACCCCTCACTAAAATCCAATTCAACTTCAAAAACTCAACTCGGAGCAACTCAAGCTAACTTCCAACTAGAACCTCAATTCCAAACTAAACGTTCTACTCAATTCTCAAATCAGCAGTGTCCAGAAAAATACACGCGTATATGAATTAAACACACAACTCTACCCGAACTAAATTCTCAACTTAAATCTCAAATCAACCTCTCGAACTCAATGACCCCAACTCAACTCTCAACATAACCCGAAACTCAACGTTCAGCTCAATCCTCTAGTCAACGCTGTTCGAAAAGCTTTATTCATACATGAACTCAAAACAACTCAAGCTATCTTCCAATTCAACCCTCAACACAACTCCAAATAAATTCCCAGCGGAACCACTGACTCAAAATAAATTCAACCTCAACTCCCGTTACCCTCATCTCCACCTGGAACACATCCCTTAAACCAGCCTCCAGCTCAATTCCCAACTCGACTCTCAAATCGACATTGTCTGAAAAGCTATTTGCTTCAGTTCACTCAACTCAAGCTAACTCTAATTCAACCCAAAAATATATCCACAGCTGAACTGCTCACGATATTCTAACCTAATCCCCAATTCAAGTCCAACTCAAACCTCAACTCAACTTTAACTCGACCCTCAAATGGAACCCAATTCAACCCTCAACTCAACCACAAATTCAGCGACCAACTCAATTATCAAATCAGCGTATATATAAAACTGAGCAATTGCTCACTAAACACTAATCTAGCCCTAACTCAATTAAAGCTCAACACCGAGTAAACTCAGCACCCAACTCAATCCTCAAATTAACATATACATATAAAAGATTGGTCAACGTAATTAACACCTCGTAAGTTTAGGTCAATTCGTATAGCAGATACACGATCCTCTTCACGTACAGATTCCAAAAGCTTTTCAATACGGCACCTTGACCATACAAACAGATTGGCGAAAAAAATTTCAAATCGGACAAGCCACTATTGAGATACCACGGGTACAAACAGGCATCCAGCCATCCAGACGTTCAGACAGGCGATATTTTTTTCCGTTTTCGGGCTCAAAGACTTTGAAATCGTTGAGAAAAGTGGTTTTGGACAAACAAAATGTTTGATCAATTTAAACGTAGCCCCAACAAGAGACAAACAAACAAGACGGATCCTAGGACTGTGCGGTTTGTATCGCAGATTTATTTCAAATTGTGCTGATACAACAGCAAATATCTCTAATTGGATAAAAATCGAGAAATCCAAATTGTCACATAAAGCGCATAGGATGTTTTCATAGTTTGCGGAAAGCGTCGAGGAAGTACTACAATAAGACAATTTAGGAATGTCTGGCGGCTGCGGCGCCCATTAAAAAAAATTAGAGCTTGCGTATAGAACGATACGAGGTTTGATTTCTAACTTTAATTTTCCCCTCTCCCTCTACCTTCGTTTTGTTACAATACCACCTCAACACAAGAAAACACACAGGTGCATTAGCGAGAAAGAGAAAATGCCAAGAAAATAGATGAAAGTACGTAGACATGCCTACCTAGTCTAGAACATAATAGGCTCCGTTACCTCCGTTAAATTATACATTTTCATGCGCGACACGAAAATAATCAACAATTTGAACTTTAATCAAATCGAGGCGGTTAGATTTTGACAGTGCTTGGACTTCGTTGGAATCTGTTTTGCAAAGCGAAGGGAACAATGCAGGGTTTCATGTACATCTTTGCGTAGAGCAGCTGCCATAAACTGTGTTCCTTTGTCGGAGGTGACAACCTCTGGGACAGAGAACAGCATAAAAATCTCGTTTTTCAAAAAAGCACACACCAAACCAAGAAGCACAAACTTGAAAATTGAACAAGAACTATAACAATATAGAAGCTTCCATCCACGTTATGAATAATCTCTGAACCGAACGAGGTTCTTCCATAGCTAGTGTGGTGGAGAAATTTTCAAGGTTATTGCCGCTGAAATGTGATTTAATAATTCTCTCTAAATAATGCGATGAAGCACAGTAGAGTTCAGATCAATGTTGATCACCGGCACCGTAACGGAAGTATACAGACTAGCAATGGATGTAATTACCGAGTCTGCTTAAGAAGGTGTTCCCTCCGGAAAACGTACGCATTTACTTTTGAATGTGCATTTACGATAATAATCAATAAAAGCAGACGGTTATATTGAAAGAGATTTTTATTTACCTACAATGTTAAGTTCAATGTTAAGTTATATACATGCTGTGATGTGACATGATGATATTACAAGAAACGATGTGAAATGTATTTTGAAGGAGCCCAAACCGGGAGGGGGAGAAATTAATTCACAAAGTAAATTCTTTTATATAAATCTTTACATTAGCACTTCTTTGATCAATTTGAATATATTTGCCCTCTGTTCTTTTAGTGCTCAATTTTGCAGATTCCGTAGATATTTCAACGTTGTGTTCTCCATAGGATTGAATTTCGTCATTTTCTTGTGGCTCTTCATTGAAATCTGCTTCTCCATATTCACCGGCCACTGCTTCGCCTTCTGCATTTTCCCAATCACCCAATTCACTATACTCTAATTGGGCGTACACGGTGACAAACAGCACAATAATACACAAAAACTAAAACGAAAAAAAAAATTAATTAATCCGTTAATCAATCGTAGCCGATATAAGGCACACACTATCTATACCTTCAACATTTTTTTTTTTTTTTTATAAGTTTATTCGTAAAACAATCACTGTATGTAATTTGCAATTAAAGAACTGTATTGCAAATGAATTTAAAATAGAATGTAAGTGATCTTTTATATATGTACGTACATACTGAACACAAATGACCAAGTCGCATATTTAGTTCTGGTTCTAGTTAATTGAAATGTTATATTATCAACTGGTTACATCTGTTATTTTCTACATGCATTTTATGCCATTCCAACTTCTTAGTATTACTACTCAAATGGAATAAAAACGAATTTGTTTTGTTTCTACACACATGTCAATAATTGCTAAACGAAAAGGGGCACACACTTGTATAACTTAAACAATAAAATCTTAAACTACATATTGTTTGCTTGATTGTTCAGCAATTTAAGCCCCCAGTGTGTCAGTATGTGACAATTGGGTATTTCGCGAACATGTAATGATAGTTATTACTCGTGAGCGACACGAGTTGTAGCGAGTGTCGTAATTATCCGAATCAGTAATAACCATTACACACGTGTTGAATACGATGTCGATTCTTTTTCTACTCTTGCAGGACGTGTTTACAAAACAAATGAAATACAACTACTATTATTCTTTGGATGATTTCAATAATTGGACTGGCATAAAGAATATTTTCAATAATATACCAAACAAAAAAATTTTCAACAATAAAGTTTGATACATTTTGAAACGAAAACAATAACACATTTATTAATATTGTATAGCTGTAAATTTTTATTAAGCCAATTGTACAGATCCATCAGGGACGCCCCAGAACAAAAAGAGTTAATCGTTAATGTTTGGGCTGTGTTTGTGGCAACAATTTCGGCATTGGGCATATTTTGCGCAATACCTTCTATTTTTTATGTATGGATCCTGTTGTATCGACTTCCAATTTGAGTCGATTACATCCCTGTTGCACGTCTTGCATTATGATAAACAACTACGGAATTATCTTCATGTTAGATTTTATTGACTTATTGTAGACTTAACATACAAATATTTGGCGGGAAAAAAATAAATTTGTTAAAAGTCTGTTATACGGAATGTATATAGCGTTGCCTGTTCTTTAAATATCTAAATTTTTATGAATGAAGTAAGATCCGTCAAGCGAGTAAGTTGTGAAAATTTTTGTAGAGGAAAATTATAATTTAAATATTAAGTGAATGCCGTAGAAATTAAAGTCGGTGCGGTGCATTGGTAATAACAGATAAGGCAAGTGAATAGTTTTCGAAAAGGAAAACTAAAAAAAAATAATAATCAGTGCCTTTTTGTGGGATAACTTAGCATGCATGATGGAAATGGGTGCATTGGTTCTACTACATTGGGTTAGCGTTGGGTTGACAGCCCAACCTATAAAATATTTTTGTTGCGAAACCTCAGCATGAGCCTCGGTAATTTTTCGAATCACAACAACGACCTTGGGCACGATATATATGGACAGGGTTGGTGAAATTCCCGCGAGACATAATCTCGAGGGACCAAATCCCGAGGGTACAAAATCCCGAGGATACAAAATCCCGAGGGTAAAAAATCCCGATGGGACAAAATCCCGAAGGACGGCCCCCTCTGGGAAACCGGGATTTTTATTTTTGCGGAACCCGGGTTTTTAAATCAGGATTATAAAAAAATGAAATTTAAACAGCGGGGTTTTTTTTAGGCACGATTTTAATTAAGCGGGATTTTAATATGCGGGATATCGTCGTTACGATTTTCCGAAGGGAAAATTGCACCAATTGTGCAACAACTAGGTTTTTGAATTTTCATAGGTTTGTACCAGAGCCTCCAACAACTCTTCGAACAAACATCTACGTTTAAACTCAACCTCATAGCGCTGCAGGAAATGAGACCTGTCGCTTCAGAATAACTCTCTGTCACAGCAATAACATGGATAAACATGAATTTGGCGTCGGTTCCTTGATTAGCAACCGATTTCGTCAATTTGTGACTGATTTCATGCTTGTCGGTAATCGGATCTGTATACTCAGATTTCATGGCCATCACTTTAACATTACATTTGTGAAGGTTTATGCCCTCAAGCTTTTTACGACCAGCTCGCGTCCTGAGCAAAATTCCGCAACATTTTTTTGATTGATTGTTTGTTTGTTTGTTTGTTTGATTTCTTGATTTATTTTTTACCGTTCTACTTTACGCCTGGAATAGCCAAATCGAGGACGGGCGGCTACAAATCCGTCTTTGAAAACCACCTGCACATTGCATGGCTTCATGCCAACCTGTAGTGCTGACATGAAAGGCGGGTCGGCCCATGGATTTGGCACTCTCAACAGGGGGTCATAGATGTGTTCATCTTCATCACCGATCGTAATCAGATGATGGTTTCGAGGTGGATTTTATCAAATCGGTTACTGGTGGTCGGATAGGTTCCAACCTGGCTCTTGACGTGCCTAGAATTTTTGATTTTTGAAACAACATTGTGCCCATTTCCGACAATCAGATTTGACTTTAGCCCAGAAATATTTTTGAGCAATCATAATTAATGTTGCTTTAATACCGAGGTGTGAAAGGTTATGTACATTGTCGAATATTTAGAATGTAAGGCCTAGTTCGACCGGAAAATTTCGCAGCATATATTTTCTGTGGTACCGACAACTGGAAACTTTTATAATTTCACAGAATTGTCGGATTCCATAAGCGTGTGCAACTCGTCATCGTTTTGTTGTTCCTTTGCAATTTGGCCATAGTCGAAGTTACTATTAATCGTAATTTCATTAATTCGTGAAAGTGTATTAGCGATGACGTTGTCTGCCCCGGATATATGCTGAATATCAGATGTGTACAGTAATATTAGATCAAGATGTTGTAGTTGTCTGGGTGATGCCGTTTCTCGATTTTTTTGTGACGCAAAAATTAGCGTTTATGGTCAGTGTACAAAGTGAATTCGCGACCTTCTAAATAATGCCTGAAATGTTTTATTGATAGTAAGCTGCTAAGAGTTCACGGTCATATGTACTATATCGTTTTTGAGTTTCATTAAATTTAGCTGAAAAGAAACTCAACGGCTGCCATGATTCATTAACGTATTGTTGGACGACGGCGCCAATTGCATTATTCGAAGCATATACCGTTACCGCAAGCTTGGCATTAGTAGACGAATGGTTTAGAAGGATAGCGTTAACTAATCGTTCTTTAGAGAGCTCGAAAGCTTCCTCTAATTCATTTGACCACTCAATTAAACGTTTATCATTTTTTTTCGAACCGATCAGTTGCTTATTGAGAACGGCCTGTTATTGGGCTGCATGTGGAAGGAATTTCCTATAAAAATTTATCATTCCAAGAAAACGACCTAATTCTGATACAGTTTTTGGTTTAGGAAATTGTATGATTGTATCCACTTTAGTTGTTGATGGTTTAATGCCTAATGATGAAGTGTTATGACCTAAGAATGTTGTGTGTTCCACACCGAACACCGATTCACTAGCATTCATCACTAGCCAAGCGTTTTTGAAGCGTTGAAATACCATTTGTAGATGTTGTAAATGTTCATCTTCCGATTTTGTTGCCCAAATTATTTAAATTCAAGGAGATTATCGGTTGCATATTTTGTTCTACGTGACATATTTGTTCATCATGCTATTGTAAAAAAAAAGCTTAAATGTGTGTGAAGCGCAGTAAAGTTCACAGAAAAAACTTTTGCTTTTATAATGATATTAAAATTAAGCATAACTTTTTGTAATTAAATTATCTTAAGTTAAGAAATGGCTAAAATTTTACGAGTTGGTCAGAACCTATGGAAAATTTTCAAGTCAACTCAATCTAACCTTCAATTTAACTCTCAAATCAATCGCTAATCAACACCTTAATCTTAGACTGAATTCCAATGCAATCACCTAATCAACTCCAACCTAACCCTTCATTTCACCAAATAAACCGCAACTGAATCTTTAACCAACTCCAACCAGACCCTCAAACCAATCCTCAAGCCTATCATATACTCAACACAACCCTAAACTCAACTCTAATTCAACTTAACCTCAACTAAACCTTTAACTTAACCCCAAACTCAATGCCCAACTCAATTAAAAACTCAACACCCAACTCAACTCTTAAACCAACATGGTCTGAAAAACTACTTGCGTATCGAACTTAACTCAAACCAACTTAAGCCAACAATAACCCAACAATTAGTAAATCCATTAGTAAACCCTCAACTGAACTGCTCACTCAACCCTACCCTAACTCCAAATCAACTCCAACTAAATCTTAACTGAGCCCGCAAATCGACTTCAACACAATCCTTAACTCAACGTCCAACTCAGCCCTCAAACCAGCATAAAATTGGTTAACATAGATCGGAAACCACGAGGTAACACCACATGTTTGGTCTATTCGTATGGTAGGTACCCGATCCTCTTGACATAACACCTATCAATTCTCCGCTTTGAGCATAGAAACAGATTAGCGAAAAAGTTCAAAATCGGACAAACCGTTCTCGAAATACCGGTGTACAGACATTCAGACAGTTTGACGGAGATTTTTCTGTTTTTTTTGTTTTGCTTTTTCGGACTTAGGAACCTTCAAAACGTCGAGAAAAGTGGTTTTTGACAAATAAAATTGTTAGTCGTTTTTGATATGATTTCAATAACAGCTCATAACAGGCCTATTCTGTATTTCGTTCTGATTGTAATTGTGGGCTTTTTTTATTGGATGGTTCGGGTACCCAAAATGTCCACTTGGGGATGAATTCTGGCGTAATGTGGTATCGTTATTGATCAAATCGAAAAAAATTCAATGGGCACTTTTTTTTAATTACATATTTACAATTTTTTTAATATCACATATCACCCGTTTCGTGATAATAACTCATATCTGAAAAAATTTTATTTGTCAGGAAACAAGAAAAACTATTTCATATTAATATGGACTACCTTTATAGAAGAAACAGTTTTATCTCCCAATTTTTGTGTTTTTTCTGTTTCTTTTGGTTACATCGTATAAGTGTATGTACGCTACATTCCCGTATTTCTACATCACAATCATAATTAAGCAAAAAATTGCAGATAGGAGTTATTGTCACGAATCTGGCGATATATTTAAACACAAAAAAATTTAACAGACAAAACGAGACTGTTATTGTTTGCAGCCTAATATTGCTGGTCAATATTTGCAAAGAAAATCAGCTAATTTTCTGCCAAAATAAGGAGTCGTCTACCTGTCGACTTGATTCAGAATGCCCTAGTTTCCTGAACTAATGAGGAATTTGGTTCTGACTTAATTTACTAACTTATATTAATCTACAGGCTTTTTCCCATTGGCGTTCCACAGTGTTTGGTATGTCGAACTAAACCACATCTTTGTAGTGGTTTACCCTAATAATTACACCAGCTGAAAAAGTTTGGTTCTTTTAATTATTCTTTTCTTACTAGATTCGTGATTTTATAAGAGCTAATTTGCCTCAATGTTTACATGTTGCTGTAGTCTTTCTTCAGGTCTACGTGCATTTAAATTAAATTCAAGCATTAAGTTCTCCTAATATATTCAAGATATATGTATAAATATTTTTACGAAAAGGGTCAATTTTTAAGAGTCTGCAATTCAGTTTCGATCTGTGAGCATTGTCGAAAATAAATCACTTTTCAATCATCTCATCACGCTCTAGCGACTGAACTTAAGTTATTATTACCTTGATATGCATGCAGGCAAATGCGTTAAAGTTCTAGAAATAATAATTACAAGAATTTGGAATAAATTTCAGTAATAATGTTGCAATAACGACAGACGATGCAGCAGTTATGAAGAAGATGAGATCGGCGGTAATTAAAATTCAGCTAGCGGTAATTAAAATTGTATACTGTCACATTATTTGAATTAGAAAATTAAGCAACTTATTCTGAAGAGGATGACGAAGATGAATGTGATGGTGATTTTAGTGAAGGTTTAAATATAATAATAACAGATGATTCATTCAGTTCAGTGTGACATTTCTCATGATGAATTGTTTCCGGTTATCAACAAAATACGACGAGTAGTAAAATTGTTTCGGTGTTCACTAACCAAAAATGACATCACCCTTCAAAAGCAAATCTTATATGAATTTTGAAAGGATAATATGTCTTTAATTCTAGACAAGAACAGCGATAGCACAGTGATAATGGAACAGCTTATTAGCTATGCTGGATATTGATATAAATATTGATATAATTTTTCAGAACAGGAATTGAATTGAATTAATGAAATTAAATTGGCATTGGAGCCTGTTAAATTAGCAGTAGAATCTTTGGGCTCATCAGAAGTGCTCGGTTTCTATAAAATCCGATGTATTTTGGCCAAACTAGTCACCAAGAATTATGGTTTATGTAATTTACTAAGTAAAACTGCAATAGTAAAACTAATTGTGTGCATTGCATTGTTGAGCGTTTAAATGTAAAACCTACCGACTGTACAATAATTGAGACAGATTCATCTAACGATTGCGTGGAAATAGTTGGTGAACATTATCGTTTCAAATTGAGGGTGGCAGTTACTTGTTTAAATTTGCATGGCAAGGATATGATTCACTGGTAAACTACCGGTAAATTGATAAATCAAACAAATTTTTACCGTTTACCGGAAAATACAAATTCCGATAAATTTGCGGCCATTAATTGCTATGCTTAACAATAATTCATAAAACACATAGATTTTGTATTTTGAATTTTAGGTTTTGAATCTTAGGTTTTAAATTTTGAATTTTGAGATTTAAGTGTTGAATTATGAATTTTAAGTTTTGAATTCAATTTGAATTTTAATTTGAATTTGAATTTGAATTTGAATTTGAATTTGAATTTGAATTTGAATTTTAATTTTATTTTTAATTTTAATTTTAATTTCAATTTCAATTTCAATTTCAATTTCAATTTCAATTTCAATTTCAATTTCAATTTCACTTTCAATTTCACTTTCAATTTCACTTTCAATTTCACACTCAATTTCACTTTCAATTTCACTTTCAATTTCACTTTCAATTTCACTTTCAATTTCACTTTCAATTTCACTTTCAATTTCAATTTCAATTTCACTTTCAATTTCACTTTCAATTTCACTTTCAATTTCACTTTTAATTTCACTTTCAATTTCACTTTCTATTTCACATTCAATTTCACTTTCAATTTCACTTTCAATTTCACTTCAATTTCACTATCAATTTCACGTTCAATTTCACTTTCAATTTAAATTTAAATTTCAATTTCAATTTCAATTTCACTTTCTATTTCACATTCAATTTCACTTTCAATTTCACTTTTAATTTCAATTTCACTGTCAATTTCACTTTCAATTTCACTTTCAATTTCAATTTCAATTTCACTTTCAATTTCACTTTCAATTTTACATTCAATTTCACTTTCAATTTCACTTTCAATTTCAATTTCAATTTCACTGTCAATTTCACTTTCAATTTCACTTTCAATTTCACTTTCAATTTCAATTTCAATTTCAATTTCCATTTCACTTTCTATTTCACTTTCAATTTCACAATCAATTTCACTTTCAATTTCACATTCAATTTCAATTTCAATTTCACTGTCAATTTCACTTTCAATTTCACATTCAATTTCAATTTCAATTTCTATTTCCATTTCAATTTCAATTTCAATTTCAATTTCAATTTCAATTTCAATTTCAATTTCAATTTCAATTTCAATTTCAATTTCAATTTCAATTTCACTTTCAATTTCACTTTCAATTTCACTTGCAATTTCACTTTCAATTTCACTTTCAATTTCACTTTCAATTTCACTTTCAAATTCACTTTCAATTTAAATTTCAATTTCAATTTAAATTTCACTTTCAATTTCACTTTCAATTTCACATTCAATTTCACTTTTAATTTCACTTTCAATTTCAATTTCAATTTCACTGTCAATTTCACTTTCAATTTCACTTTCAATTTCACTTTCAATTTCACATTCAATTTCAATTTCACTTTCTATTTCACATTCAATTTCACTTTCAATTTCAATTTCAATTTCACATTCAATTTCACTTTCAATTTCACTTTCAATTTCACTATCAATTTCACTTTTAATTTCACTTTCAATTTCACTTTCAATTTCACTTTCAATTTCACGCTCAATTTCACTTTCAATTTCAATTTCAATTTCAATTTCAATTTCACTTTCAATTTCACTATCACTTTCAATTTCAATTTCACTTTCAATTTCACTTTCAATTTCACTATCAATTTCACTTTCAATTTCACTATCAATTTCAATGTCACTATCAATTTCACTTTCAATTTCACATTCAATTTCACTTTCAATTTCACTTTCAATTTCACTTTCAATTTCAATTAATTTCAATTTCAATTTCAATTTCTATTTCAATTTCAATTTCAATTTCAATTTCAATTTAAATTTCAATTTCAATTTTAAAACATTAACTATCGGCTTGTCTGAAACCGGGCCGAGTCTGTCCTCACTAACATTCCTTTCCCATTCCTCGATTTTGTTATATGTAAAAATGGTGTACGATGGCTGCCTGGCCAGGACCGGATATCACACTATTAGACTTATGTGGTTATCGATGTGGGGGCCTTTATTTATGGGGTGAATATTGCTATATTTGGCTTTATGAAAAGCTGAGTATGCTGGTACATATTTCCTTGGTGATAGTATATCGGGATAGTTATGGTGTCGTGTTGTAACACGGGTATAGTGGTGTAGTAATCGCATTTATAATACAGGAGACTTGCTTAATGCTTGATCGTACATTGCAATCAAGCAATCAATCAAAACCTTTTTCATCATCTGATTACGATCAGTGATGAAGATGAACACATCTATGACCCCCTGTTGAGAGTGCCAAATCCATGGGCCGACCCGCCTTTCATGTCAGCACTACAGGTTGGCATGAAGCCATGCAATGTGCAGGTGGTTTTCAAAGACGGATCTGTAGCCGCCCCTCCTCGATTTGGCTATTCCAGGCGTAAAGTAGAACGGTAAAAAATAAATCAAGAAATCAAACAAACAAACAAACAAACAATCAATCAAAAAAATGTTGCGGAATTTTGCTCAGGACGCGAGCTGGTCGTAAAAAGTTTGAGGGCATAAACCTTCACAAATGTGATGTTAAAGTGACGGCCATGAAATCTGAGTGTACAGATCCGATTACCGACAAGCTTGAAATCAGTCACAAATTGACGAAATCGGTTGCTAATCAAGGAACCGACGCCAAATTCATGTTTATCCATGTTATTGCTGTGACAGAGAGTTATTCTGAAGCGACTAGTCTCATTTCCTGCAGCGCTATGAGGTTGAGTTTAAACGTTGATGTTTGTTCGAAGAGTTGATGGAGGCTCTGGTACAAACCTATGAAAATTCAAAAACCTAGTTGTTGCACAATTGGTGCAATTGTCCCTTCGGAAAATCGTAACGACGATATCCCGCATATTAAAATCCCGCTTAATTAAAATTGTGCCCAAAAAAAAAAACCCCGCTGTTTAAATTTCATTTTTTTATAATCATGCTTTAAAAACCCTGGTTCCGCAAAAATAAAAATCCCGGTTTCCCAGAAGGGGCGGTCCTCGGCATTTCCTCGCGATTACGGGATTTTTTATCTTCGGGATTTTGTCCCATCGGGATTTTCTACCCTCGGGATCCAGTCCCTCGAGATTATGTCTCACGGGAATTTGTTCTTTGGGAATACGTCACCAACCCTGTCCTTATATCGTGTGTCTGTCGCCCAAGGTCGTTGTAGTGATTCGAAAAACTACCGAGGCTCATGCTGAGGTTTCGTAACAAAAATGTTTTATAGGTTGGGCTGTTAACCCAACGCTAACCCCCTATAGAACAACCAATGGACCCATTTCCATAATGCATGCCAAGTTATCCCACAAAAAGGCACTGATTTTACTTTTTTTTAGTTTTCCTTTTCCAAAACTATTGACTTGCCTTATCTCTTATTACTAATGCGTCGCACCGACTTTAATTTCTACGGCACTCACTTAATATTTAAATTTAAATTTTCCTCTACAAAAATTTTCACAACTTACTCGCTTGACAGATGTTACTTCATTCATAAAAATTTAGATTTTTAAAGAACAGGCAATGCTACATCCATTCCGTATAACAGACTTTTAACAAATTTATTTTTTTTTCCCCGCCAAATATTTGTATGTTACTTCTACAATAAGTCAATAAAATCTAACATAAAGATAATTCGGTAGTTGTTTATCATAATGTAAGACGTGCAACAGGGATGTAATCGACTCAGTACAACATTCATGATTAACTCTATTTATTCTGGGGCGTCTGTGATGGAGCTGTACTTAAAACAATTGACTTAATAACAATTTACAGCTATACAATATTGATAAATATGTTATTGTTTTCGCTTCAATATGTATCAAACTTTATTGTTGAACATTTTTTTGTTTGGTATATTATTGAAAATATTTTTTATGCCAGTCCAATTATTGAAATCATCCAAAGTAGTAGTTGTATTTCATTTGTTTTGTAAACACAAGTGTTTGTCTTGCAAGGACCAAGAGTAGTTTGTTCAATATCTGAAAATATGCAACTATTGTCCTTCGATAGCATTCACAACAGGGAAATTCATTCATCGACATGTTGGAACCAATAACTGTCTACATAACTCTACAATACACCTAAATTCATCCCCAAATAGATATTTGGTTATACCTGAACCTTCAAATAAAAGTTGAAGACGAGTTAGACGACCGTGTTGTGTGATTTTGTGCAAATATCCCACTCGTTAAGGCGCATCCTCATCTCATATATCGGTGAACGGTATTAGTGAAAATTTGCCACTCTACACAATAAGGTAGTATAACAGTTTTGAAATGAAGCACATGTATGCCCACATACTAATATGTACCGTTATAAAATTTCTCGCACTCCAAACTTACAATTTTTTTTTGTTCAGGTACATTTTTAATATTTTAGAAAGTCTGCAAATACCAAATTAGTAATTTTTTTTAGTAAGGTGGACTACTAAATTTTATTAGTAGCTATATTAAATACTAACCGAATTATTTTACGTACATTTTAAAGTTAATGGGACACCCACTAGGGTGCGAAATGACAATTCGTTTTTGATTTACAATGAATCACTCAGCGTGTAAATCGAGGTGTTTGTGTAAATTCACAAATCCGGTCACCTGAATCATAAAAAACGCATTTTTTTCGTGCGTTTAGAGTTATTTACCTCAATTTGGGTGTTTTGATTTTATATCACAAAGGGCATGCCCGTACACATTTTTTTTGTTTATTAAATTAAATGCGAAATGATTTGACATTATAATAAGCCTCAAGAATTATACATATCCCAATATGGAGTTATAATTAAAATATCAAAAAAATTTCGTAACACAGGTAAATCAACCGTGAAATGATGAACTACCTACATATAAGTTCGCGCGAGGTGCAGTTTTAAATAAAATTTCCAAAGAAGAAAATAATTAATTTTTGACTTTAATTTTTGTCTTAGGATTTTTGAATAAATTATTGATTGATTTACATGAAAATAAAAATGTTGATTGACCTCTCATTTTTTTTGTTTTTTTTTTTTTGGTAAAATAGTTAAATAACAATATAATTAATAAAAGCTCGAAAGTAAACCTTTATGAATTTTACTGTACATACTTTTCACGATTCGCACGTGGCTGTGTACGCTTTTGTTTTTAATTTCATTGAATTATGAAAAATTAATTGTGTCCAACAATATAATTAACATATAGAGTAAGAAATGATCTTTTGACTTTAATGCTTTTGTTAACCGAGTTTAGATATGGCACTTACCTATAAGTACATTAACTCACGCTAATGTGAAGTCGACTCGGTTGTTAATCTCAACATGTTGTAAAGTCATAAAGTTCTATTTTAACATAAAAGGTTACAAACTTTAAGTTTAAGCCACACATTTATCTCAAGCACAATTTATTAAAAACTAAAATTCATTCTACATAAGTCTTAGGGCGATTCCAAATATTTATTTGAAGGGATTATTCAGACGTCTAGTTTTACAAAATATTCTTTGTAAAAAAAAATGGTTTAGCTATAAGATAGTTTTAAGAAACTATGAAATTGGGTGTCACTAATTCAAATGAGTATCCTGGCAAAGTGTCATACGTATAAACCAAATTGCTTGTCAGTCTAGTGACTCCAGGAATACAAGCGAAAAACATTTCGGTCAAAAACAGAAAGGAGTTTCGATCAAAAATTAGATGTTAACTTATTCAAAATATTTTTAATCTGAATTCCCTTTTCAGAAGGTTGTTCAATCAAAACTTTTTTGACTAGGATTTTTTTTTGAATTTTTGACTGAAGAGATTCTGTCGGGGATATGGGCTAAAACATTTCAGTCAAAAAACGAAATAAGTTTCAATCATAAAATTCCCCATTTAATTTTGTGACTAAACCCCTTTATAAAACAGCACTCAAAAACAAAAGGTTTCGGCAAGAAAACTATTCGTCTGAAATGCCTCCATTTGAAATTAACAACCTTCTTGAAAGACCAGTCACAAGTTTTTGGACTGGAATAGTTTTTGGTAGGTTTGCTTTTTTAATTGAAACCCTTTGAACCTGTATATGTTTTTCTGTTTTCTCGTGTTGCCGTGACCTGCGTGTAGCTCCGAAGAACATTATCTCAAATTTATTTTCCTGAGAGTAATTTTTACTTATAAAAGGGCCACAATACCAACATGAAAGCGACAAATATCTTTAATAGAAAACATACAAAATGATGGAACATGGAAAAGCAAGATTTTATTTTAAAATATTCTAGAAAATAGAGTTCTCCATTCTAATTTTAAAATTAAATCTCCATTTTCCAGAATGTTTCAAAATTAACTCTTCTATTTCCAGAATTTCTGACAAAGGATGATTTAATTTAAAAAAAACTAGAAAGTGGATATTTCCATTTTAATTTTGAAATTAAATTTCCATTTTCCAGCATATTTCAAAATTAAATCTTCTTTACCAGAATTTTAGTTAAATTTTAATTTCATTATTAGAATGAAAATCTTCATTTTTCAGAATTTTGTCAATTAAGTCTTCCTTCTAGATTTAATTTTAAAATGTCCTGGAAATTGAGATTTCCCTTCTAATTGTGAAATTAAACCTCCGTCTTCCAGGATGGTTCATAATCAAATTTTCCTTTGTCAGATATTTTGGAATAACGCAATATTATTTTGATATAAATTAAGAACAGTAGAAATCAAATTTTCTAATTAAAGGGCATTTAAAAATTAAGCCTAAAAACTAGATTTAATTTTGAAATATTAGAGAAAATAGAGATTTAATTTCAAAATTGCAATAGAAATCTCTAATTTCCAGAATTTATTAAATTAAAGCATCCTTTTAGACTTAAATTTAAAAATGCTCTTTAAATGGAAATTTCCATTCAAATTTTAAAATTAAATCTCCATTTTCCAGAATATTTCAAAATTTAATCTTTTTTTTTCTAGAATTTCTCACAAAGAATGATTTAATTTTAAAAAATTCTTGAAACCGTAGATTTAATTTCAAAATTATAATGGAAATCTCAATTTCCAGAATATTTTAAAATTAAATCTAAATAAAAGATTTAATTTTAAAATGTCTTGGAGAATGGAAGTTTTTGTTCTAATTATAAAATTAAATCTCCATTTTCAAGAATATTTCAAAATTAAATCTTCCCTTCTCGAAAATGTTAGAAAAAGAAGATTTAATTTTGAAATATTCTGGGAAATGGAGATTTAATTTTAAAATTAGAATGGAAATTTTCATTTGCCAGGACATTTTAAAATTGAATCTAAAAGGAAGATTCAATTTTAAAAAAACTAGAAAGTGGATATTTCCCTTTTAATTTTGAAATTAAATTTCCATTGTCCAGCATATTTCAAAATAAAATCTTCTTTACCAGAATTTTAGACAAATTTTAATTTCATTAATAGAATGAAAATCTTCATTTTTCAGAAATTTGCCTTCCTTCTAGATTTAAGTTTAAAATGTCCTGAAAAATGGAAATTTTTATTTCAATTTTAAAATTAAATCTCCATTTTCTTGAATATTTTAAAATTAAATCTTGTGTGTCAAAAATTCTGGTAGAGAAGATTTAATTTTAAAATATTCTGGAAAATGGAGATTTAATTTTAAAATTGAAATAGAATTTTCAATTTTCCAGAACATTTTAAAATTAAATCTAGAAGGAAGACTTAATTGACAAAGTTCTGAAAAATGAAGATTTTCATTCTAATAATGAATATTTTAAAATTAAATCTTCCTTTCTCAGAAATTCTGGAAAAAGGAGTTTTTATTTTGAAATATTCCAGAAAATGGAGATTAAATTTCAAAATTGCAATAGAAATCTCTAATTTCCAGAATTTATTAAATTAAAGCATCCTTTTAGATTTAAATTTAAAATGCTGTTTGAAATGGAAATTTCCATTCAAATTTAAAAACTATAATTCTCCATTTTCCAGAATATTTCAAAATTTAATCTATTTTTTCTAGAATTTCTCACAAAGAATGATTTAATTTTAAAAAATTCTTGAAACTGGAGATTTAATTTCAAAATACAATGGAAATCTCCAATTTCCAGAATGAAAAAGGTTTTGATTGATTGCTTGATTGCAATGTACGATCAAGCATTAAGCAAGTCTCCTGTATTATAAATGCGATTACTACACCACTATACCCGTGTTACAACACGACACCATAACTATCCCTCACCAAGGAAATATGTACCATCATACACAGCTTTTCATAAAGCCAAATATAGCAATATTCACCCCATTAATAAAGGCCCCCACATCGATAACCACATAAGTCTAATAGTGTGATATCCGGTCCTGGCCAGGCAGCCATCGTACACCATTTTTACATATAACAAAATCGAGGAATGGGAAAGGAATGTTAGTGAGGACAGACTCGGCCCGGTTTCAGACACATAATAAAGCCGATAGTTAATGTTTTA
Organism: Tipula vernalis; assembly: GCA_958295665.1. Classification (NCBI taxonomy): domain Eukaryota; kingdom Metazoa; phylum Arthropoda; class Insecta; order Diptera; family Tipulidae; genus Tipula; species Tipula vernalis. Next base: position 46,289,268 of record OY282560.1, read on the forward strand.
AAATTGAAATTGAAATTGAAATTGAAATTGAAATTAAAATTGAAATTGAAATTGAAATTGAAATTGAAATTGAAATTGAAATTGAAATTGAAATTGAAATTGAAATTGAAATTGAAATTGAAATTGAAATTGAAATTGAAATGGAAATTGAAATTGAAATTGAAATTGAAATTGAAATTGAAATTGAAATTGAAATTTAAATTGAAATTAAAATTGAAATTGAAATTGAAATTGAAATTGAAATTGAAATTGAAATTGAAATTGAAATTGAAATTGAAATTGAAATTGAAATTGAAATTGAAATTGAAATTAAAATTGAAATTGAAATTGAAATTGAAATTGAAATTGAAATTGAAATTGAAATTGAAATTGAAATTAAAATTGAAATTGAAATTGAAATTGAAATTGAAATTGAAATTGAAATTGAAATTGAAATTGAAATTGAAATTGAAATTGAAATTGAAATTGAAATTGAAATTGAAATTGAAATTGAAATTGAATGTGAAATTGAAATTGAAAGTGAAATTGACTGTGAAATTGAAATTGAAATTGAAATTGAAATTGAAAGTGAAATTGAAAGTGAAATTGAATGTGAAATTGAAATTGAAATTGAAATTGAAATTGAAATTGAAATTGAAATTGAAATTGAAATTGAAATTAAAATTGAAATTGAAATTGAAATTGAAATTGAAATTGAAATTGAAATTGAAATTGAAATTGAAATTGAATTTGAAATTGAAATTGAAATTGAATGTGAAATTGAAAGTGAAATTGACTGAAATTGAAATTGAAATTGAAATTAAAATAGAAATTGAAATTGAAATTGAAAGTGAAATTGAAATTGAAATTGAAATTGAAAGTGAAATTGAAAGTGAAATTGAAAGTGAAATTGAATTTGAAGGTGGAAGTGAAATTGAAATTGAAATTGAAAGTGAAATTGAAATTGAAATTGAAATTGAAATTGAAATTGAAATTGAAATTGTAATTGAAATTGAAATTGAAATTGAAATTGAAATTGAAATTGAAATTGAAATTGAAATTGAAATTGATAGTGAAATTGAAAGTGAAAGTGAAAGTGAAATTGAAATTGAAATTGAAATTGAAATTGAAATTGAAATTGAAATTGAAATTGAAATTGAAATTGAAATTGAAATTGAAATTGAAATTGAAATTGAAATTGAAATTGAAATTGAAATTGAAATTGAAATTGAAATTGAAATTGAAATTGAAATTGAAATTGAAATTGAAATTGAAATTGAAATTGAAATTGATATTGAAATTGAAATTGAAATTAAAATTGAAATTGAAATTGAAATTGAAATTGAAATTGAAATTGAAAGTGAAATTGAAATTAAAATTGAAATTGAAATTGAAATTGAAATTGAAAGTGAAATTGATAGTGAAATTGAAAGTGAAATTGAAAGTGAAATTAAAAGTGAAATTGAAATTGAAATTAAAAGTGAAATTGAAAGTGAAATTGAGTGTGAAATTGAAAGTGAAATTGAAATTGAAAGTGAAAAGTGAAATTGAAAGTGAAATTGAGTGTGAAATTGAAAGTGAAATAAAAATTGAAAGTGAAAGTGAAATTAAAAGTGAAATTAAAAGTGAAAGTGAAATTGAAAGTGAAATTGATAGTGAAATTGAAATTGAAATTGCTAGTGAAATTGAAAGTGAAATAGAGAGTGAAATTGAAAGTGAAATTGAATGTGAAATTGAAATTGAAATTGAAAGTGGAATTGAATGTGAAATTGAAAGTGGAATTGAAAGTGAAATTGAAAGTGAAATTAAAAGTGAAATTAAAATTGAAATTGAAATTGAAATTGATATTGAAATTAAAATTTTGAAATTGAAATTGAAAGTGAAATTGAAATTGAAATTGACTGTGAAATTGAAATTGAAAGTGAAATTGAAAGTGAAATTGAAAGTGAAGTTCAAAGTGAAATTGAAATTGAAATTGAAATTGAAATTGAAATTGAAATTGAAATTGAAATTGAAATTGAAATTGAAATTGAAATTGAAATTGAAATTGAAATTGAAATTGAAATTGAAATTGAAATTGAAATTGAAATTGAAATTAAAATTGAAATTGAAAATGAAATTGAAAGTGAAATTGAAAGTGAAATTGAAATTGAAATTGAATGTGAAATTGAAAGTGAAATTAAAAGTGAAATTGAAATTGAAATTAAAAGTGAAATTGAAAGTGAAATTGAGTGTGAAATTGAATGTGAAATTGAAATTGAAAGTGAAAAGTGAAATTGAAAGTGAAATTGAGTGTGAAATTGAAAGTGAAATTGAAAACTGGAAGTGCTTGGTAGTACATACTTCCGGCATAAGCGTAGTCGCAACGCCACTTGGAAATCAAATGACGGGACAACGGTTAACCAAATCGACTTCTTTCTCTTGTCCAAGAGACATTTCTCTAGCCCTTAAGACATCAGAACTAAACATGGAGCTAACATCGACTCAGACCATTTCCTGGTAGTTGCTGAATTAAAATTTTGTCTATAACATATAATCATCGCTTCCAGCGCATCACTTTTTGGAACACTAAAACATCCAAAATTCTAGCCTGAAAGATATCGTTGCATAAGGAAAATAGCTACGGACTTTCATCCACGTAGCAGCGCTATTCGCAACGAATCCGGTCAATTAAAAATGGATACTAAAACCGTCCTCAAAGTGTGGCGGATTTATTTCTCCTCACTTCCTCTCTTTCCGGCACCACCTTCCGAGCAATAACCTCTCTTACTTCAACGCGATATTAACATCTAGATTACACCACCACCCGCTCCATCGTATGATGAAGTGTGGAACGTGATATCGTAGATGAACAATTACAAGACACTCGGTAAGGATGGTATCTGCAACGATATGCTCAAATATGGCGACGATTATCTGTTTTACCGCATTTTGAGTTAATATCAATAATTTGGTCTAGAGAGTGGAAAACGGCCCTTATTTTTTCACTTCATAAAAAGAGAGATCGATTAAACTGCAATAACTATCGTGGTATGGCTTTGCTGAACACAGGCTACAAGATTTTGGCCGACGTAGTCGCGGCAGTCATAGACTTCCAACAGGCGTACGACAGCATTAAGAGGAATATGTTATTAAACGTATTGCCTACCTGGGCATACCGTCAAAATTGGTTTCAATGTGCCAGCTTTTAACGGATGGCTCAATATATGTGGTGCTAATAGATAGCAAAATTTCAGATGCCTTCGAGATAACATCTGGAGTGCAGCAAGGAGACCCAATAGCTCAAACTCTCTTCAACCTATATCATTGAAGTGTGTCATTCGTCAGTTCAATATGGCGCAGCGCAGCTATCTGTATTATAAATCAACCCAGCTATTAGCATACACTGACGATATTTGCATTTTGGATCGAAACATCGTCTCTCTGAAAGAAGTCCTAGGCAAAGATGGCTTAGGTACATGATTCGTTCACAAAAGCGTACCACTAAACAGGGCCTGGAGTCGGCACCTACGAAAATAGGACCTCGTGGGAGACCACCTACCGGATGTAAACAGACAACGTTAAAAAATATAATAAAATAAACACAATCGGTCACCGTGTCTGGCGTTCTCTTGCGGCGGAACGAATTATTTGGGGGAGCATCGTTGAGGTGGTCAAATCTCTTCAAGGGACGTAGCTTCAGCGGAAGAAGAAAAAGATGAAAATGGGATTCTAAAATGATTTTTAGATAAAGTTTTGGAATATGCCCAATTACAGTTGCCTCTTAGCACATTTGCAAAGTTCAATATAACCGATTCACCAAGCGGTAATTTAGTGAGGTTTGCTAAGTTCTTACCCTGAATGATTGAAATTGAGGTCAAAAGTTTAGCATACGACGCCATCAAGAATAGTATAGTGCTGTAATCTATAGACTAACAAAATAAATTCAAGGGCATCGTATTTACTAGTATTTATTGTGATCTGAAAAGTGCAGTAAAGTGGGTTTTTATGAACAGATTCTCGAATTTACAGAGCAAAAAGTAGCGCTCTACAATTAAATCCACGATGACGAATATAATTAAATTTGTTCACACAATTGACGATGAAACTGATGTCGAAACTAAGTATATACGAACTCGTGGGTCGCGAGTTTACTCGCTCATCAATGAATTTACCACTTTCGAATGTAAAATATTTGACGTTAACGACGAAGAAGTGAGTGATTTTGAGTTTGTGGAAAAATATTACGTCGCTAAAACGAAGCTTAACTTGCTACTTAGACAAAGAACGATCACACCAGGAAACGAAATACAAGGAGCTGATATGACTCTAAATACTTCACATATCGCCCAAGCTAAAGTAAAGCTGCCAAAAAAAAAAATGTTTACCACATTTCTCGGTGAATATACTGAATGGCAGTCATTTTTGATCTATTTTCATCTATCATTCATGTTTCAACTATACTAGTGTCCAGTGCAGAAATTCCAGTACGACACATCAGTGTTATCGAAGCCAATTATTTGGAGGCATTAAACATATTCGTACATTCCTGCAGAACATCCTCCTCTTCATAACGCTAGTGCTGCCAACATGAAAAATTTACTGGATTCAGCAGATGAAGTAATGCGGGCTCTAAAAGCCCTTAGCCCAACAGCAGAATCACGTGATCCTTGGCTAATTTACTGGTTGGTAACCAAGTTAGATGATAAAAGAAAGTGTATGTGGACGGAAACGTCAGTAGAAATGGATAACCCGAATCTTGACGATTTCTTTAAGTTTCTACAAATTAGAATTGATGCGTTAAAATCGTTAAGCTCTTCACATAAATCAGGACATTCTAAAGGTCATGTAGCAGAAAGCGAACCAGTGACTTACGCGTGTCCATTGTTCGAATGCTCACAATTCAACAACTTAGAGGTTAACCAACGAAGAGAATGGATTAAAAAGAATCGAGGCGTCGATGTCAAACGTGTTCTGGTAAACACCATACACTACTTCATGCTAATGTAGCCGAAACCGAAGAAGCTAGTCAGAGCGGTCCATCAACGTCTACATCAAATAAACAAATCGCCAATCTAAATGCAACAGTTATACACTCTAACAGTGCAAAATTATTAAGACTACAATCGATTTTACCAACGGCTTCAATTACCGAACTGGACGTCTACGGAGAACCCTAAAGATGTAGAGCAGGGTTTAAGTTTAACTAAAGCTGGGTTCACCAGAGGAAGGGTAACCATAATTGTACAAGCACCAAATAGTAAGGGCTTCGAAATCAACCCGTTAGTTCTACCAAAACTAACGTTACATTTACCACCGCAAGTTATTACCAGTATACCAGCAGAAATATGGGACACAATGCAGTTAGCTTATTAATTTACATTCAAGGCATCACTCCAGAGTCACACAATGGTTACAAAACGAGTCGTTCTTCCTGAGGCCAGTAGATTGTTTAACCCGCTTGGATGGCTGGCACCGGTTATGGTCCAAGTTACAATTTTCATGCAGAAACTTTGGATCTTAAGCTTAAAGTGGGATAATCCTTTACCCGATGAGCAGAAGCAGCAGTGGAAAACAATACGGTACAATCTATAAGAAGTGCGGGAATATATTTTAAAATCACCACACCGCAAGACGAATTTGTACAGCTAGTGACATCCAAAACTAAAGTTGCTCCAATCAAACAGATATCGCTGCCTTGACTGGAGTTATGCGGAGCGGTACTATTAGCTAATTTAATTGAAACTGTAAAACGTGAAACTAGTCTCAAAATTCACAATATTTCTTTGCATGGACAGATTCGAAAGTTGTATTCGACTGGATTAACTCGTGTTTTTGTTTAGTTATAGTATCTTTATTCGGGTGATTCAGGTGATAAAATTCTAAAGTCGTAAAATTAGTTGAGTGATTAAATTTTTTATTTATCGCACACTATTATTTTTGTGTGTTGGAATTGGAATAATTGTCATTTGTTGTCGGTATTAAGCAACGTTTTTTTTTTAATATATATAGTCACAATGAACGTCGAGCATCTGCAGTTTGACGAATTCCAAATCGAATGTGAGGTTCGGGATTTGAAGGGTGCTCCCATTGATTTATTAGCACAAATCACTGCTAGAATTGCAGAAGAAACCGAGCACCCTGTGATTATTTCGGTTCGGCCTCAGGTTGCTGCAAGCAAAAACCCCAAACGAGAACTAATCCGAATTTAAAGTAAATTAAAGGCTTTGCATACCCAAATTCAGACCGCCGTGGATCATGACAATCAAGATAGGAAACAGCAACGTATACAGTTAGTCAGCCGTTTAAAGCATATCCAGGCTAGTCTAAATCGATTAAATTATTCTAAGTCGGTCTCAGAAGATTTACCAGAAATTAAGGATAAAACCCAAAAATTATTGGATATTTTAGATCGCATCATCAACGAATTTTATTGAAAATCAACTGTACTATAGCCCACAAGTTTTTGGGCGGCAAAAATCTAAAATGGTCCGATTACGATGGTTGATACCTCTATCAATAGGTTTCGGGACCTGTAATTGCTGTGACAATTTTCATTTTGATTGCTCGATTATTTCTAAACATTTCTTAGAAAATTCAATTTTATTGAAAATCAACTGTGCTATAGCCCACAAGTTTTTGGGCGGCAAAAATCTAAAATGGTCCGATTACGATGGTTGATACCTCTATCAATAGGTTTCGGGACCTGTAGTTGCTGTGACAATTTTCATTTTGATTGCTCGATTATTTCTAAACATTTCTTAGAAAATTCAATTTTATTGAAAATCAACTGTGTATAGCCCACAAGTTTTTGGGCGGCAAAAATCTATAATGGTCCGATTACGATGGTTGATACCTCTATCAATAGGTTTCGGGACCTGTAATTACTGTGACAATTTTCATTTTGATTGCTCGATTATTTCTAAACATTTCTTAGAAAATTCAATTTTATTGAAAATCAACTGTGCTATAGCCCACAAGTTTTTGGGCGGCAAAAATCTAAAATGGTCCGATTACGATGGTTGATACCTCTATCAATAGGTTTCGGGACCTGTAATTGCTGTGAAAATTTTCATTTTGATTGCTCGATTATTTCTAAACATTTCTTAGAAAATTCAATTTTATTGAAAATCAACTGTGCTATAGCCCACAAGTTTTTGGGCGGCAAAACTCTAAAATGGTCCGATTACGATGGTTGATACCTCTATCAATAGGTTTCGGGACCTGTAGTTGCTGTGACAATTTTCATTTTGATTGCTCGATTATTTCTAAACATTTCTTAGAAAATTCAATTTTATTGAAAATCAACTGTGTATAGCCCACAAGTTTTTGGGCGGCAAAAATCTAAAATGGTCCGATTACGATGGTTGATACCTCTATCAATAGGTTTCGGGACCTGTAGTTGCTGTGACAATTTTCATTTTGATTGCTCGATTATTTCTAAACATTTCTTAGAAAATTCAATTTTATTGAAAATCAACTGTGCTATAGCCCACAAGTTTTTGGGCGGCAAAAATCTAAAATGGTCCGATTACGATGGTTGATACCTCCATCAATAGGTTTCGGGACCTGTAATTGCTGTGACAATTTTCATTTTGATTGCTCGATTATTTCTAAACATTTCTTAGAAAATTCAATTTTATTGAAAATCAACTGTGCTATAATAGCCCACAAGTTTTTGGGCGGCAAAAATCTAAAATGGTCCGATTACGATGGTTGATACCTCTATCAATAGGTTTCGGGACCTGTAATTGCTGTGACAATTTTCATTTTGATTGCTCGATTATTTCTAAACATTTCTTAGAAAATTCAATTTTATTGAAAATCAACTGTGCTATAGCCCACAAGTTTTTGGGCGGCAAAAATCTAAAATGGTCCGATTACGATGGTTGATACCTCTATCACTAGGTTTCGGGACCTGTAATTGCTGTGACAATTTTCATTTTGATTGCTCGATTATTTCTAAACATTTCTTAGAAAATTCAATTTTATTGAAAATCAACTGTGCTATAGCCCACAAGTTTTTGGGCGGCAAAAATCTAAAATGGTCCGATTACGATGGTTGATACCTCTATCAATAGGTTTCGGGACCTGTAATTGCTGTGAAAATTTTCATTTTGATTGCTCGATTATTTCTAAACATTTCTTAGAAAATTCAATTTTATTGAAATTCAACTGTGCTATAGCCCACAAGTTTTTGGGCGGCAAAACTCTAAAATGGTCCGATTACGATGGTTGATACCTCTATCAATAGGTTTCGGGACCTGTAGTTGCTGTGACAATTTTCATTTTGATTGCTCGATTATTTCTAAACATTTCTTAGAAAATTCAATTTTATTGAAAATCAACTGTGTATAGCCCACAAGTTTTTGGGCGGCAAAAATCTAAAATGGTCCGATTACGATGGTTGATACCTCTATCAATAGGTTTCGGGACCTGTAATTACTGTGACAATTTTCATTTTGATTGCTCGATTATTTCTAAACATTTCTTAGAAAATTCAATTTTATTGAAAATCAACTGTGCTATAGCCCACAAGTTTTTGGGCGGCAAAAATCTAAAATGGTCCGATTACGATGGTTGATACCTCTATCAATAGGTTTCGGGACCTGTAATTGCTGTGAAAATTTTCATTTTGATTGCTCGATTATTTCTAAACATTTCTTAGAAAATTCAATTTTATTGAAAATCAACTGTGCTATAGCCCACAAGTTTTTGGGCGGCAAAACTCTAAAATGGTCCGATTACGATGGTTGATACCTCTATCAATAGGTTTCGGGACCTGTAGTTGCTGTGACAATTTTCATTTTGATTGCTCGATTATTTCTAAACATTTCTTAGAAAATTCAATTTTATTGAAAATCAACTGTGTATAGCCCACAAGTTTTTGGGCGGCAAAAATCTAAAATGGTCCGATTACGATGGTTGATACCTCTATCAATAGGTTTCGGGACCTGTAGTTGCTGTGACAATTTTCATTTTGATTGCTCGATTATTTCTAAACATTTCTTAGAAAATTCAATTTTATTGAAAATCAACTGTGCTATAGCCCACAAGTTTTTGGGCGGCAAAAATCTAAAATGGTCCGATTACGATGGTTGATACCTCCATCAATAGGTTTCGGGACCTGTAATTGCTGTGACAATTTTCATTTTCATTGCTCGATTATTTCTAAACATTTCTTAGAAAATTCAATTTTATTGAAAATCAACTGTGCTATAGCCCACAAGTTTTTGGGCGGCAAAAATCTAAAATGGTCCGATTACGATGGTTGATACCTCTATCAATAGGTTTCGGGACCTGTAATTGCTGTGAAAATTTTCATTTTGATTGCTCGATTATTTCTAAACATTTCTTAGAAAATTAAATTTTATTGAAAATCAACTGTGCTATAGCCCACAAGTTTTTGGGCGGCAAAACTCTAAAATGGTCCGATTACGATGGTTGATACCTCTATCAATAGGTTTCGGGACCTGTAGTTGCTGTGACAATTTTCATTTTGATTGCTCGATTATTTCTAAACATTTCTTAGAAAATTCAATTTTATTGAAAATCAACTGTGTATAGCCCACAAGTTTTTGGGCGGCAAAAATCTAAAATGGTCCGATTACGATGGTTGATACCTCTATCAATAGGTTTCGGGACCTGTAATTGCTGTGACAATTTTCATTTTGATTGCTCGATTATTTCTAAACATTTCTTAGAAAATTCAATTTTATTGAAAATCAACTGTGCTATAGCCCACAAGTTTTTGGGCGGCAAAAATCTAAAATGGTCCGATTACGATGGTTGATACCTCTATCACTAGGTTTCGGGACCTGTAGTTGCTGTGACAATTTTCATTTTGATTGCTCGATTATTTCTAAACATTTCTTAGAAAATTCAATTTTATTGAAAATCAACTGTGCTATAGCCCACAAGTTTTTGGGCGGAAAAACTCTAAAATGGTCCGATTACGATGGTTGATACCTCTATCAATAGGTTTCGGGACCTGTAGTTGCTGTGACAATTTTCAGTTTGATTGCTCGATTATTTCTAAACATTTCTTAGAAAATTCAATTTTATTGAAAATCAACTGTGCTATAGCCCACAATGTTTTGGGCGGCAAAACTCTAAAATGGTCCGATTACGATGGTTGATACCTCTATCAATAGGTTTCGGGACCTGTAGTTGCTGTGACAATTTTCATTTTGATTGCTCGATTATTTCTAAACATTTCTTAGAAAATTCAATTTTATTGAAAATCAACTGTGCTATAATAGCCCACAAGATTTTGGGCGGCAAAAATCTAAAATGGTCCGATTACGATGGTTGATACCTCTATCAATAAGTTTCGGGACCTGTAATTGCTGTGACAATTTTCATTTTGATTGCTCGATTATTTCTAAACATTTCTTAGAAAATTCGATTTTATTGAAAATCAACTGTGCTATAGCCCACAAGTTTTTGGGCGGCAAAAATCTAAAATGGTCCGATTACGATGGTTGATACCTCTATCAATAGGTTTCGGGACCTGTAGTTGCTGTGACAATTTTCATTTTGATTGCTCGATTATTTCTAAACATTTCTTAGAAAATTCGATTTTATTGAAAATCAACTGTGCTATAGCCCACAAGTTTTTGGGCGGCAAAAATCTAAAATGGTCCGATTACGATGGTTGATACCTCTATCAATAGGTTTCGGGACCTGTAGTTGCTGTGACAATTTTCATTTTGATTGCTCGATTATTTCTAAACATTTCTTAGAAAATTCGATTTTATTGAAAATCAACTGTGCTATAGCCCACAAGTTTTTGGGCGGCAAAAATCTAAAATGGTCCGATTACGATGGTTGATACCTCTATCAATAGGTTTCGGGACCTGTAATTGCTGTGACAATTTTCATTTTGATTGCTCGATTATTTCTAAACATTTCTTAGAAAATTCAATTTTATTGAAAATCAACTGTGCTATAATAGCCCACAAGTTTTTGGGCGGCAAAAATCTAAAATGGTCCGATTACGATGGTTGATACCTCTATCAATAGGTTTCGGGACCTGTAGTTGCTGTGACAATTTTCATTTTGATTGCTCGATTATTTCTAAACATTTCTTAGAAAATTCGATTTTATTGAAAATCAACTGTGCTATAGCCCACAAGTTTTTGGGCGGCAAAAATCTAAAATGGTCCGATTACGATGGTTGATACCTCTATCAATAGGTTTCGGGACCTGTAGTTGCTGTGACAATTTTCATTTTGATTGCTCGATTATTTCTAAACATTTCTTAGAAAATTCGATTTTATTGAAAATCAACTGTGCTATAGCCCACAAGTTTTTGGGCGGCAAAAATCTAAAATGGTCCGATTACGATGGTTGATACCTCTATCAATAGGTTTCGGGACCTGTAATTGCTGTGACAATTTTCATTTTGATTGCTCGATTATTTCTAAACATTTCTTAGAAAATTCAATTTTATTGAAAATCAACTGTGCTATAATAGCCCACAAGTTTTTGGGCGGCAAAAATCTAAAATGGTCCGATTACGATGGTTGATACCTCTATCAATAGGTTTCGGGACCTGTAGTTGCTGTGACAATTTTCATTTTGATTGCTCGATTATTTCTAAACATTTCTTAGAAAATTCGATTTTATTGAAAATCAACTGTGCTATAGCCCACAAGTTTTTGGGCGGAAAAACTCTAAAATGGTCCGATTACGATGGTTGATACCTCTATCAATAGGTTTCGGGACCTGTAGTTGCTGTGACAATTTTCAGTTTGATTGCTCGATTATTTCTAAACATTTCTTAGAAAATTCAATTTTATTGAAAATCAACTGTGCTATAGCCCACAATGTTTTGGGCGGCAAAACTCTAAAATGGTCCGATTACGATGGTTGATACCTCTATCAATAGGTTTCGGGACCTGTAGTTGCTGTGACAATTTTCATTTTGATTGCTCGATTATTTCTAAACATTTCTTAGAAAATTCAATTTTATTGAAAATCAACTGTGCTATAATAGCCCACAAGATTTTGGGCGGCAAAAATCTAAAATGGTCCGATTACGATGGTTGATACCTCTATCAATAAGTTTCGGGACCTGTAATTGCTGTGACAATTTTCATTTTGATTGCTCGATTATTTCTAAACATTTCTTAGAAAATTCGATTTTATTGAAAATCAACTGTGCTATAGCCCACAAGTTTTTGGGCGGCAAAAATCTAAAATGGTCCGATTACGATGGTTGATACCTCTATCAATAGGTTTCGGGACCTGTAATTGCTGTGACAATTTTCATTTTGATTGCTCGATTATTTCTAAACATTTCTTAGAAAATTCAATTTTATTGAAATTCAACTGTGCTATAGCCCACAAGTTTTTGGGCGGCAAAACTCTAAAATGGTCCGATTACGATGGTTGATACCTCTATCAATAGGTTTCGGGACCTGTAGTTGCTGTGACAATTTTCATTTTGATTGCTCGATTATTTCTAAACATTTCTTAGAAAATTCAATTTTATTGAAAATCAACTGTGTATAGCCCACAAGTTTTTGGGCGGCAAAAATCTAAAATGGTCCGATTACGATGGTTGATACCTCTATCAATAGGTTTCGGGACCTGTAATTACTGTGACAATTTTCATTTTGATTGCTCGATTATTTCTAAACATTTCTTAGAAAATTCAATTTTATTGAAAATCAACTGTGCTATAGCCCACAAGTTTTTGGGCGGCAAAAATCTAAAATGGTCCGATTACGATGGTTGATACCTCTATCAATAGGTTTCGGGACCTGTAATTGCTGTGAAAATTTTCATTTTGATTGCTCGATTATTTCTAAACATTTCTTAGAAAATTCAATTTTATTGAAAATCAACTGTGCTATAGCCCACAAGTTTTTGGGCGGCAAAACTCTAAAATGGTCCGATTACGATGGTTGATACCTCTATCAATAGGTTTCGGGACCTGTAGTTGCTGTGACAATTTTCATTTTGATTGCTCGATTATTTCTAAACATTTCTTAGAAAATTCAATTTTATTGAAAATCAACTGTGTATAGCCCACAAGTTTTTGGGCGGCAAAAATCTAAAATGGTCCGATTACGATGGTTGATACCTCTATCAATAGGTTTCGGGACCTGTAGTTGCTGTGACAATTTTCATTTTGATTGCTCGATTATTTCTAAACATTTCTTAGAAAATTCAATTTTATTGAAAATCAACTGTGCTATAGCCCACAAGTTTTTGGGCGGCAAAAATCTAAAATGGTCCGATTACGATGGTTGATACCTCCATCAATAGGTTTCGGGACCTGTAATTGCTGTGACAATTTTCATTTTCATTGCTCGATTATTTCTAAACATTTCTTAGAAAATTCAATTTTATTGAAAATCAACTGTGCTATAGCCCACAAGTTTTTGGGCGGCAAAAATCTAAAATGGTCCGATTACGATGGTTGATACCTCTATCAATAGGTTTCGGGACCTGTAATTGCTGTGAAAATTTTCATTTTGATTGCTCGATTATTTCTAAACATTTCTTAGAAAATTAAATTTTATTGAAAATCAACTGTGCTATAGCCCACAAGTTTTTGGGCGGCAAAACTCTAAAATGGTCCGATTACGATGGTTGATACCTCTATCAATAGGTTTCGGGACCTGTAGTTGCTGTGACAATTTTCATTTTGATTGCTCGATTATTTCTAAACATTTCTTAGAAAATTCAATTTTATTGAAAATCAACTGTGTATAGCCCACAAGTTTTTGGGCGGCAAAAATCTAAAATGGTCCGATTACGATGGTTGATACCTCTATCAATAGGTTTCGGGACCTGTAATTGCTGTGACAATTTTCATTTTGATTGCTCGATTATTTCTAAACATTTCTTAGAAAATTCAATTTTATTGAAAATCAACTGTGCTATAGCCCACAAGTTTTTGGGCGGCAAAAATCTAAAATGGTCCGATTACGATGGTTGATACCTCTATCACTAGGTTTCGGGACCTGTAGTTGCTGTGACAATTTTCATTTTGATTGCTCGATTATTTCTAAACATTTCTTAGAAAATTCAATTTTATTGAAAATCAACTGTGCTATAGCCCACAAGTTTTTGGGCGGAAAAACTCTAAAATGGTCCGATTACGATGGTTGATACCTCTATCAATAGGTTTCGGGACCTGTAGTTGCTGTGACAATTTTCAGTTTGATTGCTCGATTATTTCTAAACATTTCTTAGAAAATTCAATTTTATTGAAAATCAACTGTGCTATAGCCCACAATGTTTTGGGCGGCAAAACTCTAAAATGGTCCGATTACGATGGTTGATACCTCTATCAATAGGTTTCGGGACCTGTAGTTGCTGTGACAATTTTCATTTTGATTGCTCGATTATTTCTAAACATTTCTTAGAAAATTCAATTTTATTGAAAATCAACTGTGCTATAATAGCCCACAAGATTTTGGGCGGCAAAAATCTAAAATGGTCCGATTACGATGGTTGATACCTCTATCAATAAGTTTCGGGACCTGTAATTGCTGTGACAATTTTCATTTTGATTGCTCGATTATTTCTAAACATTTCTTAGAAAATTCGATTTTATTGAAAATCAACTGTGCTATAGCCCACAAGTTTTTGGGCGGCAAAAATCTAAAATGGTCCGATTACGATGGTTGATACCTCTATCAATAGGTTTCGGGACCTGTAGTTGCTGTGACAATTTTCATTTTGATTGCTCGATTATTTCTAAACATTTCTTAGAAAATTCGATTTTATTGAAAATCAACTGTGCTATAGCCCACAAGTTTTTGGGCGGCAAAAATCTAAAATGGTCCGATTACGATGGTTGATACCTCTATCAATAGGTTTCGGGACCTGTAGTTGCTGTGACAATTTTCATTTTGATTGCTCGATTATTTCTAAACATTTCTTAGAAAATTCGATTTTATTGAAAATCAACTGTGCTATAGCCCACAAGTTTTTGGGCGGCAAAAATCTAAAATGGTCCGATTACGATGGTTGATACCTCTATCAATAGGTTTCGGGACCTGTAATTGCTGTGACAATTTTCATTTTGATTGCTCGATTATTTCTAAACATTTCTTAGAAAATTCAATTTTATTGAAAATCAACTGTGCTATAATAGCCCACAAGTTTTTGGGCGGCAAAAATCTAAAATGGTCCGATTACGATGGTTGATACCTCTATCAATAGGTTTCGGGACCTGTAGTTGCTGTGACAATTTTCATTTTGATTGCTCGATTATTTCTAAACATTTCTTAGAAAATTCGATTTTATTGAAAATCAACTGTGCTATAGCCCACAAGTTTTTGGGCGGCAAAAATCTAAAATGGTCCGATTACGATGGTTGATACCTCTATCAATAGGTTTCGGGACCTGTAGTTGCTGTGACAATTTTCATTTTGATTGCTCGATTATTTCTAAACATTTCTTAGAAAATTCGATTTTATTGAAAATCAACTGTGCTATAGCCCACAAGTTTTTGGGCGGCAAAAATCTAAAATGGTCCGATTACGATGGTTGATACCTCTATCAATAGGTTTCGGGACCTGTAATTGCTGTGACAATTTTCATTTTGATTGCTCGATTATTTCTAAACATTTCTTAGAAAATTCAATTTTATTGAAAATCAACTGTGCTATAATAGCCCACAAGTTTTTGGGCGGCAAAAATCTAAAATGGTCCGATTACGATGGTTGATACCTCTATCAATAGGTTTCGGGACCTGTAGTTGCTGTGACAATTTTCATTTTGATTGCTCGATTATTTCTAAACATTTCTTAGAAAATTCGATTTTATTGAAAATCAACTGTGCTATAGCCCACAAGTTTTTGGGCGGAAAAACTCTAAAATGGTCCGATTACGATGGTTGATACCTCTATCAATAGGTTTCGGAACCTGTAGTTGCTGTGACAATTTTCAGTTTGATTGCTCGATTATTTCTAAACATTTCTTAGAAAATTCAATTTTATTGAAAATCAACTGTGCTATAGCCCACAATGTTTTGGGCGGCAAAACTCTAAAATGGTCCGATTACGATGGTTGATACCTCTATCAATAGGTTTCGGGACCTGTAGATTGCTCGATTATTTCTAAACATTTCTTAGAAAATTCAATTTTATTGAAAATCAACTGTGCTATAATAGCCCACAAGTTTTTGGGCGGCAAAAATCTAAAATGGTCCGATTACGATGGTTGATACCTCTATCAATAGGTTTCGGGACCTGTAATTGCTGTGACAATTTTCATTTTGATTGCTCGATTATTTCTAAACATTTCTTAGAAAATTCAATTTTATTGAAAATCAACTGTGCTATAATTAATCAGCTGTGCCCACAAGTTTTTGGGCGGCAAAAATCTAAAATGGTCCGATTACGATGGTTGATACCTCTATCAATAGGTTTCGGGACCTGTAGTTGCTGTGACAATTTTCATTTTGATTGCTCGATTATTTCTAAACATTTCTTAGAAAATTCAATTTTATTGAAAATCAACTGTGCTATAGCCCACAAGTTTTTGGGCGGCAAAAATCTAAAATGGTCCGATTACGATGGTTGATACCTCTATCAATAGGTTTCGGGACCTGTAGTTGCTGTGACAATTTTCATTTTGATTGCTCGATTATTTCTAAACATTTCTTAGAAAATTCAATTTTATTGAAAATCAACTGTGTTATAGCCCACAAGTTTTTGGGCGGCAAAAATCTAAAATGGTCCGATTACGATGGTTGATACCTCCATCAATAGGTTTCGGGACCTGTAGTTGCTGTGACAATTTTCATTTTGATTGCTCGATTATTTCTAAACATTTCATGGAAAATTCAATTTTATTGAAAATCAACTGTGCTATAGCCCACAAGTTTTTGGGCGGCAAAAATCTAAAATGGTCCGATTACGATGGTTGATACCTCTATCAATAGGTTTCGGGACCTGTAATTGCTGTGACAATTTTCATTTTGATTGCTCGATTATTTCTAAACATTTCTTAGAAAATTCAATTTTATTGAAAATCAACTGTGTATAGCCCACAAGTTTTTGGGCGGCAAAAATCTAAAATGGTCCGATTACGATGGTTGATACCTCTATCAATAGGTTTCGGGACCTGTAGTTGCTGTGACAATTTTCATTTTGATTGCTCGATTATTTCTAAACATTTCTTAGAAAATTCAATTTTATTGAAAATCAACTGTGCTATAATAGCCCACAAGTTTTTGGGCGGCAAAAATCTAAAATGGTCCGATTACGATGGTTGATACCTCTATCAATAGGTTTCGGGACCTGTAATTGCTGTGACAATTTTCATTTTGATTGCTCGATTATTTCTAAACATTTCTTAGAAAATTCAATTTTATTGAAAATCAACTGTGCTATAGCCCACAAATTTTTGGGCGGCAAAAATCTAAAATGGTCCGATTACGATGGTTGATACCTCTATCAATAGGTTTCGGGACCTGTAGTTGCTGTGACAATTTTCATTTTGATTGCTCGATTATTTCTAAACATTTCTTAGAAAATTCAATTTTATTGAAAATCAACTGTGCTATAGCCCACAAGTTTTTGGGCGGCAAAAATCTAAAATGGTCCGATTACGATGGTTGATACCTCTATCAATAGGTTTCGGGAACTGTAGTTGCTGTGACAATTTTCATTTTGATTGCTCGATTATTTCTAAACATTTCTTAGAAAATTCAATTTTATTGAAAATCAACTGTGCTATAGCCCACAAGTTTTTGGGCGGCAAAAATCTAAAATGGTCCGATTACGATGGTTGATACCTCTATCAATAGGTTTCGGGACCGGTAATTACTGTGACAATTTTCATTTTGATTGCTCGATTATTTCTAAACATTTCTTAGAAAATTCAATTTTATTGAAAATCAACTGTGCTATAGCCCACAAGTTTTTGGGCGGCAAAAATCTAAAATGGTCCGATTACGATGGTTGATACCTCTATCAATAGGTTTCGGGACCTGTAGTTGCTGTGACAATTTTCATTTTGATTGCTCGATTATTTCTAAACATTTCTTAGAAAATTCAATTTTATTGAAAATCAACTGTGCTATAATAGCCCACAAGTTTTTGGGCGGCAAAAATCTAAAATGGTCCGATTACGATGGTTGATACCTCTATCAATAGGTTTCGGGACCTGTAGTTGCTGTGACAATTTTCATTTTGATTGCTCGATTATTTCTAAACATTTCTTAGAAAATTCAATTTTATTGAAAATCAACTGTGCTATAGCCCACAAGTTTTTGGGCGGCAAAAATCTAAAATGGTCCGATTACGACGGTTGATACCTCTATCAATAGGTTTCGGGACCTGTAGTTGCTGTGACAATTTTCATTTTGATTGCTCGATTATTTCTAAACATTTCTTAGAAAATTAAATTTTATTGAAAATCAACTGTGCTATAGCCCACAAGTTTTTGGGCGGCAAAAATCTAAAATGGCCCGATTACGATGGTTTATACCTCTATCAATAGGTTTCGGGACCTGTAGTTGCTGTGACAATTTTCATTTTGATTGTTCGGTTATTTCTAAACATTTCTTAGAAAATTCAATTTTATTGAAAATCAACTGTGCTATAGCCCACAAGTTTTTGGGCGGCAAAAATCTAAAATGGTCCGATTACGATGGTTGATACCTCTATCAATAGGTTTCGGGACCTGTAGTTGCTGTGACAATTTTCATTTTGATTGCTCGATTATTTCTAAACATTTCTTAGAAAATTCAATTTTATTGAAAATCAACTGTGCTATAGCCCACAAGTTTTTGGGCGGCAAAAATCTAAAATGGTCCGATTACGACGGTTGATACCTCTATCAATAGGTTTCGGGACCTGTAGTTGCTGTGACAATTTTCATTTTGATTGCTCGATTATTTCTAAACATTTCTTAGAAAATTCAATTTTATTGAAAATCAACTGTGCTATAGCCCACAAGTTTTTGGGCGGCAAAAATCTAAAATGGTCCGATTACGATGGTTGATACCTCTATCAATAGGTTTCGGGACCTGTAATTGCTGTGACAATTTTCATTTTGATTGCTCGATTATTTCTAAACATTTCTTAGAAAATTCAATTTTATTGAAAATCAACTGTGCTCTAATAGCCCACAAGTTTTTGGGCGGCAAAAATCTAAAATGGTCCGATTACGATGGTTGATACCTCTATCAATAGGTTTCGGGACCTGTAATTACTGTGACAATTTTCATTTTGATTGCTCGATTATTTCTAAACATTTCTTAGAAAATTCAATTTTATTGAAAATCAACTGTGCTATAGCCCACAAGTTTTTGGGCGGCAAAAATCTAAAATGGTCCGATTACGATGGTTGATACCTCTATCAATAGGTTTCGGGACCTGTAATTGCTGTGAAAATTTTCATTTTGATTGCTCGATTATTTCTAAACATTTCTTAGAAAATTCAATTTTATTGAAAATCAACTGTGCTATAGCCCACAAGTTTTTGGGCGGCAAAACTCTGAAATGGTCCGATTACGATGGTTGATACCTCTATCAATAGGTTTCGGGACCTGTAGTTGCTGTGACAATTTTCATTTTGATTGCTCGATTATTTCTAAACATTTCTTAGAAAATTCAATTTTATTGAAAATCAACTGTGCTATAGCCCACAAGTTTTTGGGCGGCAAAAATCTAAAATGGTCCGATTACGATGGTTGATACCTCTATCAATAGGTTTCGGGACCTGTAGTTGCTGTGACAATTTTCATTTTGATTGCTCGATTATTTCTAAACATTTCTTAGAAAATTCAATTTTATTGAAAATCAACTGTGCTATAGCCCACAAGTTTTTGGGCGGCAAAAATCTAAAATGGTCCGATTACGATGGTTGATACCTCCATCAATAGGTTTCGGGACCTGTAATTGCTGTGACAATTTTCATTTTGATTGCTCGATTATTTCTAAACATTTCTTAGAAAATTCAATTTTATTGAAAATCAACTGTGCTATAGCCCACAAGTTTTTGGGCGGCAAAAATCTAAAATGGTCCGATTACGATGGTTGATACCTCTATCAATAGGTTTCGGGACCTGTAGTTGCTGTGACAATTTTCATTTTGATTGCTCGATTATTTCTAAACATTTCTTAGAAAATTTAATTTTATTGAAAATCAACTGTGCTATAATAGCCCACAAGTTTTTGGGCGGCAAAAATCTAAAATGGTCCGATTACGATGGTTGATACCTCTATCAATAGGTTTCGGGACCTGTAATTGCTGTGACAATTTTCATTTTGATTGCTCGATTATTTCTAAACATTTCTTAGAAAATTCAATTTTATTGAAAATCAACTGTGCTATAATTAATCAACTGTGCCCACAAGTTTTTGGGCGGCAAAAATCTAAAATGGTCCGATTACGATGGTTGATACCTCTATCAATAGGTTTCGGGACCTGTAATTGCTGTGACAATTTTCATTTTGATTGCTCGATTATTTCTAAACATTTCTTAGAAAATTCAATTTTATTGAAAATCAACTGTGCTATAGCCCACAAGTTTTTGGGCGGCAAAAATCTAAAATGGTCCGATTACGATGGTTGATACCTCTATCAATAGGTTTCGGGACCTGTAATTGCTGTGAAAATTTTCATTTTGATTGCTCGATTATTTCTAAACATTTCTTAGAAAATTCAATTTTATTGAAATTCAACTGTGCTATAGCCCACAAGTTTTTGGGCGGCAAAACTCTAAAATGGTCCGATTACGATGGTTGATACCTCTATCAATAGGTTTCGGGACCTGTAGTTGCTGTGACAATTTTCATTTTGATTGCTCGATTATTTCTAAACATTTCTTAGAAAATTCAATTTTATTGAAAATCAACTGTGTATAGCCCACAAGTTTTTGGGCGGCAAAAATCTAAAATGGTCCGATTACGATGGTTGATACCTCTATCAATAGGTTTCGGGACCTGTAGTTGCTGTGACAATTTTCATTTTGATTGCTCGATTATTTCTAAACATTTCTTAGAAAATTCAATTTTATTGAAAATCAACTGTGCTATAGCCCACAAGTTTTTGGGCGGCAAAACTCTAAAATGGTCCGATTACGATGGTTGATACCTCTATCAATAGGTTTCGGGACCTGTAGTTGCTGTGACAATTTTCATTTTGATTGCTCGATTATTTCTAAACATTTCTTAGAAAATTCAATTTTATTGAAAATCAACTGTGCTATAGCCCACAAGTTTTTGGGCGGCAAAACTCTGAAATGGTCCGATTACGATGGTTGATACCTCTATCAATAGGTTTCGGGACCTGTAGTTGCTGTGACAATTTTCATTTTGATTGCTCGATTATTTCTAAACATTTCTTAGAAAATTCAATTTTATTGAAAATCAACTGTGCTATAATAGCCCGTAAGTTTTTGGGCGGCAAAAATCTAAAATGGTCCGATTACGATGGTTGATACCTCTATCAATAGGTTTCGGGACCTGTAGTTGCTGTGACAATTTTCATTTTGATTGCTCGATTATTTCTAAACATTTCTTAGAAAATTCAATTTTATTGAAAATGAACTGTGTTATTGCCCACAAGTTTTTGGGCGGCAAAACTCTGAAATGGTCCGATTACGATGGTTGATACCTCTATCAATAGGTTTCGGGACCTGTAGTTGCTGTGACAATTTTCATTTTGATTGCTCGATTATTTCTAAACATTTCTTAGAAAATTCAATTTTATTGAAAATCAACTGTGCTATAATAGCCCACAAGTTTTTGGGCGGCAAAAATCTAAAATGGTCCGATTACGATGGTTGATACCTCTATCAATAGGTTTCGGGACCTGTAGTTGCTGTGACAATTTTCATTTTGATTGCTCGATTATTTCTAAACATTTCTTAGAAAATTCAATTTTATTGAAAATCAACTGTGCTATAGTCCACAAGTTTTTGGGCGGCAAAAATCTAAAATGGTCCGATTACGACGGTTGATACCTCTATCAATAGGTTTCGGGACCTGTAGTTGCTGTGACAATTTTCATTTTGATTGCTCGATTATTTCTAAACATTTCTTAGAAAATTCAATTTTATTGAAAATCAACTGTGCTATAGCCCACAAGTTTTTGGGCGGCAAAAATCTAAAATGGCCCGATTACGATGGTTTATACCTCTATCAATAGGTTTCGGGACCTGTAGTTGCTGTGACAATTTTCATTTTGATTGTTCGGTTATTTCTAAACATTTCTTAGAAAATTCAATTTTATTGAAAATCAACTGTGCTATAGCCCACAAGTTTTTGGGCGGCAAAAATCTAAAATGGTCCGATTACGACGGTTGATACCTCTATCAATAGGTTTCGGGACCTGTAGTTGCTGTGACAATTTTCATTTTGATTGCTCGATTATTTCTAAACATTTCTTAGAAAATTCAATTTTATTGAAAATCAACTGTGCTATAGCCCACAAGTTTTTGGGCGGCAAAAATCTAAAATGGTCCGATTACGACGGTTGATACCTCTATCAATAGGTTTCGGGACCTGTAGTTGCTGTGACAATTTTTATTTTGATTGCTCGATTATTTCTAAACATTTCTTAGAAAATTCAATTTTATTGAAAATCAACTGTGCTATAATAGCCCACAAGTTTTTGGGCGGCAAAAATCTAAAATGGTCCGATTACGATGGTTGATACCTCTATCAATAGGTTTCGGGACCTGTAGTTGCTGTGACAATTTTCATTTTGATTGCTCGATTATTTCTAAACATTTCTTA
Source organism: Tipula vernalis (assembly GCA_958295665.1). Lineage (NCBI taxonomy): Eukaryota > Metazoa > Arthropoda > Insecta > Diptera > Tipulidae > Tipula > Tipula vernalis. The sequence goes on from OY282560.1 coordinate 46,311,947, forward strand.
GAAAATTCAATTTTATTGAAAATCAACTGTGTTATTGCCCACAAGTTTTTGGGCGGCAAAAATCTAAAATGGTCCGATTACGATGGTTGATACCTCTATCAATAGGTTTCGGGACCTGTAGTTGCTGTGACAATTTTTATTTTGATTGTTCGATTATTTCTAAACATTTCTTAGAAAATTAAATTTTATTGAAAATCAGCTGTGCTATTGCCCACAAGTTTTTGAGCGGCAAAAATCTAAAATGGTCCGATTACGATGGTTGATACCTCTATCAATAGGTTTCGGGACCTGTAGTTGCTGTGACAATTTTCATTTTGATTGCTCGATTATTTCTAAACATTTCTTAGAAAATTCAATTTTATTGAAAATCAACTGTGCTATAGCCCACAAGTTTTTGGGCGGCAAAAATCTAAAATGGTCCGATTACGATGGTTGATACCTCTATCAATAGGTTTCGGGACCTGTAGTTGCTGTGACAATTTTCATTTTGATTGCTCGATTATTTCTAAACATTTCTTAGAAAATTCAATTTTATTGAAAATCAACTGTGCTATAGCCCACAAGTTTTTGGGCGGCAAAAATCTAAAATGGTCCGATTACGACGGTTGATACCTCTATCAATAGGTTTCGGGACCTGTAGTTGCTGTGACAATTTTCATTTTGATTGCTCGGTTATTTCTAAACATTTCTTAGAAAATTCAATTTTATTGAAAATCAACTGTGCTATAGCCCACAAGTTTTTGGGCGGCAAAAATCTAAAATGGTCCGATTACGATGGTTGATACCTCTATCAATAAGTTTCGGGACCTGTAATTGCTGTGACAATTTTCATTTTGATTGCTCGATTATTTCTAAACATTTCTTAGAAAATTCAATTTTATTGAAAATCAACTGTGCTATAGCCCACAAGTTTTTGGGCGGCAAAACTCTGAAATGGTCCGATTACGATGGTTGATACCTCTATCAATAGGTTTCGGGACCTGTAGTTGCTGTGACAATTTTCATTTTGATTGCTCGATTATTTCTAAACATTTCTTAGAAAATTCAATTTTATTGAAAATCAACTGTGTATAACCCACAAGTTTTTGGGCGGCCAAAATCTAAAATGGTCCGAATACGATGGTTGATACCTCTATCAATAGGTTTCGGGACCTGTAGTTGCTGTGACAATTTTCATTTTGATTGCTCGATTATTTCTAAACATTTCTTAGAAAATTCAATTTTATTGAAAATCAACTGTGCTATAGCCCACAAGTTTTTGGGCGGCAAAAATCTAAAATGGTCCGATTACGATGGTTGATACCTCTATCAATAAGTTTCGGGACCTGTAATTGCTGTGACAATTTTCATTTTGATTGCTCGATTATTTCTAAACATTTCTTAGAAAATTCAATTTTATTGAAAATCAACTGTGCTATAGCCCACAAGTTTTTGGGCGGCAAAACTCTAAAATGGTCCGATTACGATGGTTGATACCTCTATCAATAGGTTTCGGGACCTGTAGTTGCTGTGACAATTTTCATTTTGATTGCTCGATTATTTCTAAACATTTCTTAGAAAATTCAATTTTATTGAAAATCAACTGTGTATAACCCACAAGTTTTTGGGCGGCAAAACTCTGAAATGGTCCGATTACGATGGTTGATACCTCTATCAATAGGTTTCGGGACCTGTAGTTGCTGTGACAATTTTCATTTTGATTGCTCGATTATTTCTAAACATTTCTTAGAAAATTCAATTTTATTGAAAATCAACTGTGCTATAATAGCCCACAAGTTTTTGGGCGGCAAAAATCTAAAATGGTCCGATTACGATGGTTGATACCTCTATCAATAGGTTTCGGGACCTTTAGTTGCTGTGACAATTTTCATTTTGATTGCTCGATTATTTCTAAACATTTCTTAGAAAATTCAATTTTATTGAAAATCAACTGTGCTATAGCCCACAAGTTTTTGGGCGGCAAAAATCTAAAATGGTCCGATTACGACGGTTGATACCTCTATCAATAGGTTTCGGGACCTGTAGTTGCTGTGACAATTTTCATTTTGATTGCTCGGTTATTTCTAAACATTTCTTAGAAAATTCAATTTTATTGAAAATCAACTGTGCTATAGCCCACAAGTTTTTGGGCGGCAAAAATCTAAAATGGTCCGATTACGATGGTTGATACCTCTATCAATAAGTTTCGGGACCTGTAATTGCTGTGACAATTTTCATTTTGATTGCTCGATTATTTCTAAACATTTCTTAGAAAATTCAATTTTATTGAAAATCAACTGTGCTATAGCCCACAAGTTTTTGGGCGGCAAAACTCTGAAATGGTCCGATTACGATGGTTGATACCTCTATCAATAGGTTTCGGGACCTGTAGTTGCTGTGACAATTTTCATTTTGATTGCTCGATTATTTCTAAACATTTCTTAGAAAATTCAATTTTATTGAAAATCAACTGTGTATAACCCACAAGTTTTTGGGCGGCCAAAATCTAAAATGGTCCGAATACGATGGTTGATACCTCTATCAATAGGTTTCGGGACCTGTAGTTGCTGTGACAATTTTCATTTTGATTGCTCGATTATTTCTAAACATTTCTTAGAAAATTCAATTTTATTGAAAATCAACTGTGCTATAGCCCACAAGTTTTTGGGCGGCAAAAATCTAAAATGGTCCGATTACGATGGTTGATACCTCTATCAATAAGTTTCGGGACCTGTAATTGCTGTGACAATTTTCATTTTGATTGCTCGATTATTTCTAAACATTTCTTAGAAAATTCAATTTTATTGAAAATCAACTGTGCTATAGCCCACAAGTTTTTGGGCGGCAAAACTCTAAAATGGTCCGATTACGATGGTTGATACCTCTATCAATAGGTTTCGGGACCTGTAGTTGCTGTGACAATTTTCATTTTGATTGCTCGATTATTTCTAAACATTTCTTAGAAAATTCAATTTTATTGAAAATCAACTGTGTATAACCCACAAGTTTTTGGGCGGCAAAACTCTGAAATGGTCCGATTACGATGGTTGATACCTCTATCAATAGGTTTCGGGACCTGTAGTTGCTGTGACAATTTTCATTTTGATTGCTCGATTATTTCTAAACATTTCTTAGAAAATTCAATTTTATTGAAAATCAACTGTGCTATAATAGCCCACAAGTTTTTGGGCGGCAAAAATCTAAAATGGTCCGATTACGATGGTTGATACCTCTATCAATAGGTTTCGGGACCTTTAGTTGCTGTGACAATTTTCATTTTGATTGCTCGATTATTTCTAAACATTTCTTAGAAAATTCAATTTTATTGAAAATCAACTGTGCTATAGCCCACAAGTTTTTGGGCGGCAAAAATCTAAAATGGTCCGATTACGACGGTTGATACCTCTATCAATAGGTTTCGGGACCTGTAGTTGCTGTGACAATTTTCATTTTGATTGCTCGATTATTTCTAAACATTTCTTAGAAAATTCAATTTTATTGAAAATCAACTGTGCTATAGCCCACAAGTTTTTGGGCGGCAAAAATCTAAAATGGCCCGATTACGATGGTTTATACCTCTATCAATAGGTTTCGGGACCTGTAGTTGCTGTGACAATTTTCATTTTGATTGTTCGGTTATTTCTAAACATTTCTTAGAAAATTCAATTTTATTGAAAATCAACTGTGCTATAGCCCACAAGTTTTTGGGCGGCAAAAATCTAAAATGGTCCGATTACGATGGTTGATACCTCTATCAATAGGTTTCGGGACCTGTAGTTGCTGTGACAATTTTCATTTTGATTGCTCGATTATTTCTAAACATTTCTTAGAAAATTCAATTTTATTGAAAATCAACTGTGCTATAGCCCACAAGTTTTTGGGCGGCAAAAATCTAAAATGGTCCGATTACGACGGTTGATACCTCTATCAATAGGTTTCGGGACCTGTAGTTGCTGTGACAATTTTCATTTTGATTGCTCGATTATTTCTAAACATTTCTTAGAAAATTCAATTTTATTGAAAATCAACTGTGCTATAGCCCACAAGTTTTTGGGCGGCAAAAATCTAAAATGGTCCGATTACGATGGTTGATACCTCTATCAATAGGTTTCGGGACCTGTAATTGCTGTGACAATTTTCATTTTGATTGCTCGATTATTTCTAAACATTTCTTAGAAAATTCAATTTTATTGAAAATCAACTGTGCTATAGCCCACAAGTTTTTGGGCGGCAAAAATCTAAAATGGTCCGATTACGATGGTTGATACCTCTATCAATAGGTTTCGGGACTTGTAATTGCTGTGAAAATTTTCATTTTGATTGCTCGATTATTTCTAAACATTTCTTAGAAAATTCAATTTTATTGAAAATCAACTGTGCTATAGCCCACAAGTTTTTGGGCGGCAAAACTCTAAAATGGTCCGATTACGATGGTTGATACCTCTATCAATAGGTTTCGGGACCTGTAGTTGCTGTGACAATTTTCATTTTGATTGCTCGATTATTTCTAAACATTTCTTAGAAAATTCAATTTTATTGAAAATCAACTGTGCTATAGCCCACAAGTTTTTGGGCGGCAAAAATCTAAAATGGTCCGATTACGATGGTTGATACCTCTATCAATAGGTTTCGGGACCTGTAGTTGCTGTGACAATTTTCATTTTGATTGCCCGATTATTTCTAAACATTTCTTAGAAAATTCAATTTTATTGAAAATCAACTGTGCTATAGCCCACAAGTTTTTGGGCGGCAAAAATCTAAAATGGTCCGATTACGATGGTTGATACCTCCATCAATAGGTTTCGGGACCTGTAATTGCTGTGACAATTTTCATTTTGATTGCTCGATTATTTCTAAACATTTCTTAGAAAATTCAATTTTATTGAAAATCAACTGTGCTATAATAGCCCACAAGTTTTTGGGCGGCAAAAATCTAAAATGGTCCGATTACGATGGTTGATACCTCTATCAATAGGTTTCGGGACCTGTAATTGCTGTGAAAATTTTCATTTTGATTGCTCGATTATTTCTAAACATTTCTTAGAAAATTCAATTTTATTGAAAATCAACTGTGCTATAGCCCACAAGTTTTTGGGCGGCAAAAATCTAAAATGGTCCGATTACGATGGTTGATACCTCTATCAATAGGTTTCGGGACCTGTAGTTGCTGTGACAATTTTCATTTTGATTGCTCGATTATTTCTAAACATTTCTTAGAAAATTCAATTTTATTGAAAATCAACTGTGCTATAATAGCCCACAAGTTTTTGGGCGGCAAAAATCTAAAATGGTCCGATTACGATGGTTGATACCTCTATCAATAGGTTTCGGGACCTGTAATTGCTGTGACAATTTTCATTTTGATTGCTCGATTATTTCTAAACATTTCTTAGAAAATTCAATTTTATTGAAAATCAACTGTGCTATAATTAATCAGCTGTGCCCACAAGTTTTTGGGCGGCAAAAATCTAAAATGGTCGATTACGATGGTTGATACCTCTATCAATAGGTTTCGGGACCTGTAGTTGCTGTGACAATTTTCATTTTGATTGCTCGATTATTTCTAAACATTTCTTAGAAAATTCAATTTTATTGAAAATCAACTGTGCTATAGCCCACAAGTTTTTGGGCGGCAAAAATCTAAAATGGTCCGATTACGATGGTTGATACCTCTATCAATAGGTTTCGGGACCTGTAGTTGCTGTGACAATTTTCATTTTGATTGCTCGATTATTTCTAAACATTTCTTAGAAAATTCAATTTTATTGAAAATCAACTGTGTTATAGCCCACAAGTTTTTGGGCGGCAAAAATCTAAAATGGTCCGATTACGATGGTTGATACCTCCATCAATAGGTTTCGGGACCTGTAATTGCTGTGACAATTTTCATTTTGATTGCTCGATTATTTCTAAACATTTCATGGAAAATTCAATTTTATTGAAAATCAACTGTGCTATAGCCCACAAGTTTTTGGGCGGCAAAAATCTAAAATGGTCCGATTACGATGGTTGATACCTCTATTAATAGGTTTCGGGACCTGTAATTGCTGTGACAATTTTCATTTTGATTGCTCGATTATTTCTAAACATTTCTTAGAAAATTCAATTTTATTGAAAATCAACTGTGTATAGCCCACAAGTTTTTGGGCGGCAAAAATCTAAAATGGTCCGATTACGATGGTTGATACCTCTATCAATAGGTTTCGGGACCTGTAGTTGCTGTGACAATTTTCATTTTGATTGCTCGATTATTTCTAAACATTTCTTAGAAAATTCAATTTTATTGAAAATCAACTGTGCTATAATAGCCCACAAGTTTTTGGGCGGCAAAAATCTAAAATGGTCCGATTACGATGGTTGATACCTCTATCAATAGGTTTCGGGACCTGTAATTGCTGTGACAATTTTCATTTTGATTGCTCGATTATTTCTAAACATTTCTTAGAAAATTCAATTTTATTGAAAATCAACTGTGCTATAGCCCACAAATTTTTGGGCGGCAAAAATCTAAAATGGTCCGATTACGATGGTTGATACCTCTATCAATAGGTTTCGGGACCTGTAGTTGCTGTGACAATTTTCATTTTGATTGCTCGATTATTTCTAAACATTTCTTAGAAAATTCAATTTTATTGAAAATCAACTGTGCTATAGCCCACAAGTTTTTGGGCGGCAAAAATCTAAAATGGTCCGATTACGATGGTTGATACCTCTATCAATAGGTTTCGGGAACTGTAGTTGCTGTGACAATTTTCATTTTGATTGCTCGATTATTTCTAAACATTTCTTAGAAAATTCAATTTTATTGAAAATCAACTGTGCTATAGCCCACAAGTTTTTGGGCGGCAAAAATCTAAAATGGTCCGATTACGATGGTTGATACCTCTATCAATAGGTTTCGGGACCTGTAATTACTGTGACAATTTTCATTTTGATTGCTCGATTATTTCTAAACATTTCTTAGAAAATTCAATTTTATTGAAAATCAACTGTGCTATAGCCCACAAGTTTTTGGGCGGCAAAAATCTAAAATGGTCCGATTACGATGGTTGATACCTCTATCAATAGGTTTCGGGACCTGTAGTTGCTGTGACAATTTTCATTTTGATTGCTCGATTATTTCTAAACATTTCTTAGAAAATTCAATTTTATTGAAAATCAACTGTGCTATAATAGCCCACAAGTTTTTGGGCGGCAAAAATCTAAAATGGTCCGATTACGATGGTTGATACCTCTATCAATAGGTTTCGGGACCTGTAGTTGCTGTGACAATTTTCATTTTGATTGCTCGATTATTTCTAAACATTTCTTAGAAAATTCAATTTTATTGAAAATCAACTGTGCTATAGCCCACAAGTTTTTGGGCGGCAAAAATCTAAAATGGTCCGATTACGACGGTTGATACCTCTATCAATAGGTTTCGGGACCTGTAGTTGCTGTGACAATTTTCATTTTGATTGCTCGATTATTTCTAAACATTTCTTAGAAAATTAAATTTTATTGAAAATCAACTGTGCTATAGCCCACAAGTTTTTGGGCGGCAAAAATCTAAAATGGCCCGATTACGATGGTTTATACCTCTATCAATAGGTTTCGGGACCTGTAGTTGCTGTGACAATTTTCATTTTGATTGTTCGGTTATTTCTAAACATTTCTTAGAAAATTCAATTTTATTGAAAATCAACTGTGCTATAGCCCACAAGTTTTTGGGCGGCAAAAATCTAAAATGGTCCGATTACGATGGTTGATACCTCTATCAATAGGTTTCGGGACCTGTAGTTGCTGTGACAATTTTCATTTTGATTGCTCGATTATTTCTAAACATTTCTTAGAAAATTCAATTTTATTGAAAATCAACTGTGCTATAGCCCACAAGTTTTTGGGCGGCAAAAATCTAAAATGGTCCGATTACGACGGTTGATACCTCTATCAATAGGTTTCGGGACCTGTAGTTGCTGTGACAATTTTCATTTTGATTGCTCGATTATTTCTAAACATTTCTTAGAAAATTCAATTTTATTGAAAATCAACTGTGCTATAGCCCACAAGTTTTTGGGCGGCAAAAATCTAAAATGGTCCGATTACGATGGTTGATACCTCTATCAATAGGTTTCAGGACCTGTAATTGCTGTGACAATTTTCATTTTGATTGCTCGATTATTTCTAAACATTTCTTAGAAAATTCAATTTTATTGAAAATCAACTGTGCTCTAATAGCCCACAAGTTTTTGGGCGGCAAAAATCTAAAATGGTCCGATTACGATGGTTGATACCTCTATCAATAGGTTTCGGGACCTGTAATTACTGTGACAATTTTCATTTTGATTGCTCGATTATTTCTAAACATTTCTTAGAAAATTCAATTTTATTGAAAATCAACTGTGCTATAGCCCACAAGTTTTTGGGCGGCAAAAATCTAAAATGGTCCGATTACGATGGTTGATACCTCTATCAATAGGTTTCGGGACCTGTAATTGCTGTGAAAATTTTCATTTTGATTGCTCGATTATTTCTAAACATTTCTTAGAAAATTCAATTTTATTGAAAATCAACTGTGCTATAGCCCACAAGTTTTTGGGCGGCAAAACTCTAAAATGGTCCGATTACGATGGTTGATACCTCTATCAATAGGTTTCGGGACCTGTAGTTGCTGTGACAATTTTCATTTTGATTGCTCGATTATTTCTAAACATTTCTTAGAAAATTCAATTTTATTGAAAATCAACTGTGCTATAGCCCACAAGTTTTTGGGCGGCAAAAATCTAAAATGGTCCGATTACGATGGTTGATACCTCTATCAATAGGTTTCGGGACCTGTAATTACTGTGACAATTTTCATTTTGATTGCTCGATTATTTCTAAACATTTCTTAGAAAATTCAATTTTATTGAAAATCAACTGTGCTATAGCCCACAAGTTTTTGGGCGGCAAAAATCTAAAATGGTCCGATTACGATGGTTGATACCTCCATCAATAGGTTTCGGGACCTGTAATTGCTGTGACAATTTTCATTTTGATTGCTCGATTATTTCTAAACATTTCTTAGAAAATTCAATTTTATTGAAAATCAACTGTGCTATAGCCCACAAGTTTTTGGGCGGCAAAAATCTAAAATGGTCCGATTACGATGGTTGATACCTCTATCAATAGGTTTCGGGACCTGTAGTTGCTGTGACAATTTTCATTTTGATTGCTCGATTATTTCTAAACATTTCTTAGAAAATTTAATTTTATTGAAAATCAACTGTGCTATAATAGCCCACAAGTTTTTGGGCGGCAAAAATCTAAAATGGTCCGATTACGATGGTTGATACCTCTATCAATAGGTTTCGGGACCTGTAATTGCTGTGACAATTTTCATTTTGATTGCTCGATTATTTCTAAACATTTCTTAGAAAATTCAATTTTATTGAAAATCAACTGTGCTATAATTAATCAACTGTGCCCACAAGTTTTTGGGCGGCAAAAATCTAAAATGGTCCGATTACGATGGTTGATACCTCTATCAATAGGTTTCGGGACCTGTAGTTGCTGTGACAATTTTCATTTTGATTGCTCGATTATTTCTAAACATTTCTTAGAAAATTCAATTTTATTAAAAATCAACTGTGCTATAGCCCACAAGTTTTTGGGCGGCAAAAATCTAAAATGGTCCGATTACGATGGTTGATACCTCTATCAATAGGTTTCGGGACCTGTAATTGCTGTGACAATTTTCATTTTGATTGCTCGATTATTTCTAAACATTTCTTAGAAAATTCAATTTTATTGAAAATCAACTGTGTATAGCCCACAAGTTTTTGGGCGGCAAAAATCTAAAATGGTCCGATTACGATGGTTGATACCTCTATCAATAGGTTTCGGGACCTGTAGTTGCTGTGACAATTTTCATTTTGATTGCTCGATTATTTCTAAACATTTCTTAGAAAATTCAATTTTATTGAAAATCAACTGTGCTATAATAGCCCACAAGTTTTTGGGCGGCAAAAATTTAAAATGGTCCGATTACGATGGTTGATACCTCTATCAATAGGTTTCGGGACCTGTAATTGCTGTGACAATTTTCATTTTGATTGCTCGATTATTTCTAAACATTTCTTAGAAAATTCAATTTTATTGAAAATCAACTGTGCTATAGCCCACAAGTTTTTGGGCGGCAAAAATCTAAAATGGTCCGATTACGATGGTTGATACCTCTATCAATAGGTTTCGGGACCTGTAGGTGCTGTGACAATTTTCATTTTGATTGCTCGATTATTTCTAAACATTTCTTAGAAAATTCAATTTTATTGAAAATCAACTGTGCTATAGCCCACAAGTTTTTGGGCGGCAAAAATCTAAAATGGTCCGATTACGATGGTTGATACCTCTATCAATAGGTTTCGGGACCTGTAGTTGCTGTGACAATTTTCATTTTGATTGCTCGATTATTTCTAAACATTTCTTAGAAAATTCAATTTTATTGAAAATCAACGGTGCTATAGCCCACAAGTTTTTGGGTGGCAAAAATCTAAAATGGTCCGATTACGATGGTTGATACCTCTATCAATAGGTTTCGGGACCTGTAGTTGCTGTGACAATTTTCATTTTGATTGCTCGATTATTTCTAAACATTTCTTAGAAAATTCAATTTTATTGAAAATCAACTGTGCTATAGCCCACAAGTTTTTGGGCGGCAAAAATCTAAAATGGTCCGATTACGATGGTTGATACCTCTATCAATAGGTTTCGGGACCTGTAGTTGCTGTGACAATTTTCATTTTGATTGCTCGATTATTTCTAAACATTTCTTAGAAAATTCAATTTTATTGAAAATCAACTGTGCTATAGCCCACAAGTTTTTGGGCGGCAAAAATCTAAAATGGTCCGATTACGATGGTTGATACCTCTATCAATAGGTTTCGGGACCTGTAATTACTGTGACAATTTTCATTTTGATTGCTCGATTATTTCTAAACATTTCTTAGAAAATTCAATTTTATTGAAAATCAACTGTGCTATAATAGCCCACAAGTTTTTGGGCGGCAAAAATCTAAAATGGTCCGATTACGATGGTTGATACCTCTATCAATAGGTTTCGGGACCTGTAGTTGCTGTGACAATTTTCATTTTGATTGCTCGATTATTTCTAAACATTTCTTAGAAAATTCAATTTTATTGAAAATCAACTGTGCTATAGCCCACAAGTTTTTGGGCGGCAAAAATCTAAAATGGTCCGATTAGGATGGTTGATACCTCTATCAATAGGTTTCGGGACCTGTAGTTGCTGTGACAATTTTCATTTTGATTGCTCGATTATTTCTAAACATTTCTTAGAAAATTCAATTTTATTGAAAATCAACTGTGCTATAGCCCACAAGTTTTTGGGCGGCAAAACTCTAAAATGGTCCGATTACGATGGTTGATACCTCTATCAATAGGTTTCGGGACCTGTAGTTGCTGTGACAATTTTCATTTTGATTGCTCGATTATTTCTAAACATTTCTTAGAAAATTCAATTTTATTGAAAATCAACTGTGCTATAGCCCACAAGTTTTTGGGCGGCAAAAATCTAAAATGGTCCGATTACGATGATTGATACCTCTATCAATAGGTTTCGGGACCTGTAATTACTGTGACAATTTTCATTTTGATTGCTCGATTATTTCTAAACATTTCTTACAAAATTCAATTTTATTGAAAATCAACTGTGCTATAGCCCACAAGTTTTTGGGCGGCAAAAATCTAAAATGGTCCGATTACGATGGTTGATACCTCTATCAATAGGTTTCGGGACCTGTAGTTGCTGTGACAATTTTCATTTTGATTGCTCGATTATTTCTAAACATTTCTTAGAAAATTCAATTTTATTGAAAATCAACTGTGCTATAGCCCACAAGTTTTTGGGCGGCAAAAATCTAAAATGGTCCGATTACGATGGTTGATACCTCCATCAATAGGTTTCGGGACCTGTAATTGCTGTGACAATTTTCATTTTGATTGCTCGATTATTTCTAAACATTTCTTAGAAAATTCAATTTTATTAAAAATCAACTGTGCTATAATAGCCCACAAGTTTTTGGGCGGCAAAAATCTAAAATGGTCCGATTACGATGGTTGATACCTCTATCAATAGGTTTCGGGACCTGTAATTACTGTGACAATTTTCATTTTGATTGCTCGATTATTTCTAAACATTTCTTAGAAAATTCAATTTTATTGAAAATCAACTGTGGTATAGCCCACAAGTTTTTGGGCGGCAAAAATCTAAAATGGTCCGATTACGATGGTTGATACCTCTATCAATAGGTTTCGGGACCTGTAATTGCTGTGACAATTTTTATTTTGATTGCTCGATTATTTCTAAACATTTCTTAGAAAATTCAATTTTATTGAAAATCAACTGTGCTATAGCCCACAAGTTTTTGGGCGGCAAAACTCTAAAATGGTCCGATTACGATGGTTGATACCTCTATCAATAGGTTTCGGGACCTGTAGTTGCTGTGACAATTTTCATTTTGATTGCTCGATTATTTATAAACATTTCTTAGAAAATTCAATTTTATTGAAAATCAACTGTGCTATATCCCACAAGTTTTTGGGCGGCAAAACTCTAAAATGGTCCGATTACGATGGTTGATACCTCTATCAATAGGTTTCGGGACCTGTAGTTGCTGTGACAATTTTCATTTTGATTGCTCGATTATTTCTAAACATTTCTTAGAAAGTTCAATTTTATTGAAAATCAACTGTGCTATATCCCACAAGTTTTTGGGCGGCAAAAATCTAAAATGGTCCGATTACGATGGTTGATACCTCTATCAATAGGTTTCGGGACCTGTAGTTGCTGTGACAATTTTCATTTTGATTGCTCGATTATTTCTAAACATTTCTTAGAAAATTCAATTTTATTGAAAATCAACTGTGCTATAGCCCACAATGTTTTGGGCGGCAAAACTCTAAAATGGTCCGATTACGATGGTTGATACCTCTATCAATAGGTTTCGGGACCTTTAGTTGCTGTGACAATTTTCATTTTGATTGCTCGATTATTTCTAAACATTTCTTAGAAAATTCAATTTTATTGAAAATCAACTGTGCTATAGCCCACAAGTTTTTGGGCGGCAAAACTCTAAAATGGTCCGATTACGATGGTTGATACCTCTATCAATAGGTTTCGGGACCTTTAGTTGCTGTGACAATTTTCATTTTGATTGCTCGATTATTTCTAAACATTTCTTAGAAAGTTCAATTTTATTGAAAATCAACTGTGCTATAGCCCACAATGTTTTGGGCGGCAAAACTCTAAAATGGTCCGATTACGATGGTTGATACCTCTATCAATAGGTTTCGGGACCTTTAGTTGCTGTGACAATTTTCATTTTGATTGCTCGATTATTTCTAAACATTTCTTAGAAAATTCAATTTTATTGAAAATCAACTGTGCTATAGCCCACAAGTTTTTGGGCGGCAAAACCCTAAAATGGTCCGATTACGATGGTTGATACCTCTATCAATAGGTTTCGGGACCTGTAGTTGCTGTGACAATTTTCATTTTGATTGCTCGATTATTTCTAAACATTTCTTAGAAAATTCAATTTTATTGAAAATCAACTGTGCTATAGCCCACAATGTTTTGGGCGGCAAAACTCTAAAATGGTCCGATTACGATGGTTGATACCTCTATCAATAGGTTTCGGGACCTGTAGTTGCTGTGACAATTTTCATTTTGATTGCTCGATTATTTCTAAACATTTCTTAGAAAGTTCAATTTTATTGAAAATCAACTGTGCTATATCCCACAAGTTTTTGGGCGGCAAAAATCTAAAATGGTCCGATTACGATGGTTGATACCTCTATCAATAGGTTTCGGGACCTGTAGTTGCTGTGACAATTTTCATTTTGATTGCTCGATTATTTCTAAACATTTCTTAGAAAATTCAATTTTATTGAAAATCAACTGTGCTATAGCCCACAATGTTTTGGGCGGCAAAACTCTAAAATGGTCCGATTACGATGGTTGATACCTCTATCAATAGGTTTCGGGACCTTTAGTTGCTGTGACAATTTTCATTTTGATTGCTCGATTATTTCTAAACATTTCTTAGAAAATTCAATTTTATTGAAAATCAACTGTGCTATAGCCCACAAGTTTTTGGGCGGCAAAACTCTAAAATGGTCCGATTACGATGGTTGATACCTCTATCAATAGGTTTCGGGACCTGTAGTTGCTGTGACAATTTTCATTTTGATTGCTCGATTATTTCTAAACATTTCTTAGAAAGTTCAATTTTATTGAAAATCAACTGTGCTATATCCCACAAGTTTTTGGGCGGCAAAAATCTAAAATGGTCCGATTACGATGGTTGATACCTCTATCAATAGGTTTCGGGACCTGTAGTTGCTGTGACAATTTTCATTTTGATTGCTCGATTATTTCTAAACATTTCTTAGAAAATTCAATTTTATTGAAAATCAACTGTGCTTTAGCCCACAATGTTTTGGGCGGCAAAACTCTAAAATGGTCCGATTACGATGGTTGATACCTCTATCAATAGGTTTCGGGACCTGTAGTTTCTGTGACAATTTTCATTTTGATTGCTCGATTATTTCTAAACATTTCTTAGAAAATTCAATTTTATTGAAAATCAACTGTGCTATAGCCCACAAATTTTTGGGCGACAAAAATCTAAAATGGTCCGATTACGATGGTTGATACCTCTATCAATAGGTTTCGGGACCTGTAATTGCTGTGACAATTTTCATTTTCATTGCTCGATTATTTCTAAACATTTCTTAGAAAATTCAATTTTATTGAAAATCAACTGTGCTATAATAGCCCACAAGTTTTTGGGCGGCAAAAATCTAAAATGGTCCGATTACGATGGTTGATACCTCTATCAATAAGTTTCGGGACCTGTAGTTGCTGTTGTTTGTGTTATTCCCCACAAGTTTTTGGGCGGCAATAATCTAAAATGGTCCGATTACGATGGTTGATACCTCTATCAATAGGTTTCGGGACCTGTAGTTGCTGTAACAATTTTCATTTTGATTGCTCGATTATTTCTAAACATTTCTTAGAAAATTCAATTTTATTGAAAATCAACTGTGCTATAGCCCACAAGTTTTTGGGCGGCAAAAATCAAAAATGGTCCGATTACGATGGTTGATACCTCTATCAATAAGTTTCGGGACCTGTAGTTGCTGTGACAATTTTCATTTTGATTGTTCGATTATTTTTAAACATTTCTTAGAAAATTCAATTTTATTGAAAATCAACTGTGCTATAGCCCACAAGTTTTTGGGCGGCAAAAATCAAAAATGGTCCGATTACGATGGTTGATACCTCTATCAATAGGTTTCGGGACCTGTAGTTGCTGTGACAATTTTCATTTTGATTGCTCGATTATTTCTAAACATTTCTTAGAAAATTCAATTTTATTGAAAATCAACTGTGCTATAATAGCCCACAAGTTTTTGGGCGGCAAAAATCTAAAATGGTCCGATTACGATGGTTGATACCTCTATCAATAAGTTTCGGGACCTGTAGTTGCTGTTGTTTGTGTTATTCCCCACAAGTTTTTGGGCGGCAATAATCTAAAATGGTCCGATTACGATGGTTGATACCTCTATCAATAGGTTTCGGGACCTGTAGTTGCTGTGACAATTTTCATTTTGATTGTTCGATTATTTCTAAACATTTCTTAGAAAATTCAATTTTATTGAAAATCAACTGTGCTATAATAGCCCACAAGTTTTTGGGCGGCAAAAATCTAAAATGGTCCGATTACGATGGTTGATACCTCTATCAATAAGTTTCGGGACCTGTAGTTGCTGTGACAATTTTCATTTTGATTGCTCGATTATTTCTAAACATTTCTTAGAAAATTCAATTTTATTGAAAATCAACTGTGCTATAATAGCCCACAAGTTTTTGGGCGGCAAAAATCTAAAATGGTCCGATTACGATGGTTGATACCTCTATCAATAAGTTTCGGGACCTGTAGTTGCTGTTGTTTGTGTTATTCCCCACAAGTTTTTGGGCGGCAATAATCTAAAATGGTCCGATTACGATGGTTGATACCTCTATCAATAGGTTTCGGGACCTGTAGTTGCTGTGACAATTTTCATTTTGATTGCTCGATTATTTCTAAACATTTCTTAGAAAATTCAATTTTATTGAAAATCAACTGTGCTATAGCCCACAAGTTTTTGGGCGGCAAAAATCTAAAATGGTCCGATTACGATGGTTGATACCTCTATCAATAGGTTTCGGGACCTGTAGTTGCTGTGACAATTTTCATTTTGATTGCTCGATTATTTCTAAACATTTCTTAGAAAATTCAATTTTATTGAAAATCAACTGTGCTATAGCCCACAAGTTTTTGGGCGGCGAAAATCTAAAATGGTCCGATTACGATGGTTGATACCTCTATCAATAGGTTTCGGGACCTGTAGTTGCTGTGACAATTTTCATTTTGATTGCTCGATTATTTCTAAACATTTCTTAGAAAATTCAATTTTATTGAAAATCAACTGTGCTATAATAGCCCACAAGTTTTTGGGCGGCAAAAATCTAAAATGGTCCGATTACGATGGTTGATACCTCTATCAATAAGTTTCGGGACCTGTAGTTGCTGTTGTTTGTGTTATTCCCCACAAGTTTTTGGGCGGCAATAATCTAAAATGGTCCGATTACGATGGTTGATACCTCTATCAATAGGTTTCGGAACCTGTAGTTGCTGTGACAATTTTCATTTTGATTGCTCGATTATTTCTAAACATTTCTTAGAAAATTCAATTTTATTGAAAATCAACTGTGCTATAGCCCACAAGTTTTTGGGCGGCAAAAATCTAAAATGGTCCGATTACGATGGTTGATACCTCTATCAATAGGTTTCGGGACCTGTAGTTGCTGTGACAATTTTCATTTTGATTGCTCGATTATTTCTAAACACTTCTTAGAAAATTCAATTTTATTGAAAATCAACTGTGCTATAGCCCACAAGTTTTTGGGCGGCAAAAATCTAAAATGGTCCGATTACGATGGTTGATACCTCTATCAATAGGTTTCGGGACCTGTAGTTGCTGTGACAATTTTAATTTTGATTGCTCGATTATTTCTAAACATTTCTTAGAAAATTCAATTTTATTGAAAATCAACTGTGCTATAGCCCACAAGTTTTTGGGCGGCAAAAATCTAAAATGGTCCGATTACGATGGTTGATACCTCTATCAATAGGTTTCGGGACCTGTAATTACTGTGACAATTTTCATTTTGATTGCTCGATTATTTCTAAACATTTCTTAGAAAATTCAATTTTATTGAAAATCAACTGTGCTATAGCCCACAAGTTTTTGGGCGGCAAAAATCTAAAATGGTCCGATTACGATGGTTGATACCTCTATCAATAGGTTTAGGGACCTGTAATTGCTGTGACAATTTTCATTTTGATTGCTCGATTATTTCTAAACATTTCTTAGAAAATTCAATTTTATTGAAAATCAACTGTGCTATAGCCCACAAGTTTTTGGGCGGCAAAAATCTAAAATGGTCCGATTACGATGGTTGATACCTCTATCAATAGGTTTCGGGACCTGTAGTTGCTGTGACAATTTTCATTTTGATTGCTCGATTATTTCTAAACATTTCTTAGAAAATTCAATTTTATTGAAAATCAACTGTGCTATAGCCCACAAGTTTTTGGGCGGCAAAAATCTAAAATGGTCCGATTACGATGGTTGATACCTCTATCAATAGGTTTCGGGACCTGTAATTGCTGTGACAATTTTCATTTTGATTGCTCGATTATTTCTAAACATTTCTTAGAAAATTCAATTTTATTGAAAATCAACTGTGCTATAGCCCACAAGTTTTTGGGCGGCAAAAATCTAAAATGGTCCGATTACGATGGTTGATACCTCTATCAATAGGTTTCGGGACCTGTAGTTGCTGTGACAATTTTCATTTTGATTGCTCGATTATTTCTAAACATTTCTTAGAAAATTCAATTTTATTGAAAATCAACTGTGCTATAGCCCACAAGTTTTTGGGCGGCAAAACTCTAAAATGGTCCGATTACGATGGTTGATACCTCTATCAATAGGTTTCGGGACCTGTAGTTGCTGTGACAATTTTCATTTTGATTGCTCGATTATTTCTAAACATTTCTTAGAAAATTCAATTTTATTGAAAATCAACTGTGCTATAGCCCACAAGTTTTTGGGCGGCAAAAATCTAAAATGGTCCGATTACGATGGTTGATACCTCTATCAATAGGTTTCGGGACCTGTAGTTGCTGTGACAATTTTCATTTTTATTGCTCGATTATTTCTAAACATTTCTTAGAAAATTCAATTTTATTGAAAATCAACTGTGCTATAGCCCACAAGTTTTTGGGCGGCAAAAATCTAAAATGGTCCGATTACGATGGTTGATACCTCCATCAATAGGTTTCGGGACCTGTAATTGCTGTGACAATTTTCATTTTGATTGCTCGATTATTTCTAAACATTTCTTAGAAAATTCAATTTTATTGAAAATCAACTGTGCTATAATAGCCCACAAGTTTTTGGGCGGCAAAAATCTAAAATGGTCCGATTACGATGGTTGATACCTCTATCAATAGGTTTCGGGACCTGTAATTACTGTGACAATTTTCATTTTGATTGCTCGATTATTTCTAAACATTTCTTAGAAAATTCAATTTTATTGAAAATCAACTGTGGTATAGCCCACAAGTTTTTGGGCGGCAAAAATCTAAAATGGTCCGATTACGATGGTTGATACCTCTATCAATAGGTTTCGGGACCTGTAATTGCTGTGACAATTTTCATTTTGATTGCTCGATTATTTATAAACATTTCTTAGAAAATTCAATTTTATTGAAAATCAACTGTGCTATATCCCACAAGTTTTTGGGCGGCAAAACTCTAAAATGGTCCGATTACGATGGTTGATACCTCTATCAATAGGTTTCGGGACCTGTAGTTGCTGTGACAATTTTCATTTTGATTGCTCGATTATTTCTAAACATTTCTTAGAAAGTTCAATTTTATTGAAAATCAACTGTGCTATATCCCACAAGTTTTTGGGCGGCAAAAATCTAAAATGGTCCGATTACGATGGTTGATACCTCTATCAATAGGTTTCGGGACCTGTAGTTGCTGTGACAATTTTCATTTTGATTGCTCGATTATTTCTAAACATTTCTTAGAAAATTCAATTTTATTGAAAATCAACTGTGCTATAGCCCACAATGTTTTGGGCGGCAAAACTCTAAAATGGTCCGATTACGATGGTTGATACCTCTATCAATAGGTTTCGGGACCTTTAGTTGCTGTGACAATTTTCATTTTGATTGCTCGATTATTTCTAAACATTTCTTAGAAAATTCAATTTTATTGAAAATCAACTGTGCTATAGCCCACAAGTTTTTGGGCGGCAAAACTCTAAAATGGTCCGATTACGATGGTTGATACCTCTATCAATAGGTTTCGGGACCTGTAGTTGCTGTGACAATTTTCATTTTGATTGCTCGATTATTTCTAAACATTTCTTAGAAAGTTCAATTTTATTGAAAATCAACTGTGCTATATCCCACAAGTTTTTGGGCGGCAAAAATCTAAAATGGTCCGATTACGATGGTTGAAACCTCTATCAATAGGTTTCGGGACCTGTAGTTGCTGTGACAATTTTCATTTTGATTGCTCGATTATTTCTAAACATTTCTTAGAAAATTCAATTTTATTGAAAATCAACTGTGCTATAGCCCACAATGTTTTGGGCGGCAAAACTCTAAAATGGTCCGATTACGATGGTTGATACCTCTATCAATAGGTTTCGGGACCTGTAGTTTCTGTGACAATTTTCATTTTGATTGCTCGATTATTTCTAAACATTTCTTAGAAAATTCAATTTTATTGAAAATCAACTGTGCTATAGCCCACAAGTTTTTGGGCAACAAAAATCTAAAATGGTCCGATTACGATGGTTGATACCTCTATCAATAGGTTTCGGGACCTGTAATTGCTGTGACAATTTTCATTTTCATTGCTCGATTATTTCTAAACATTTCTTAGAAAATTCAATTTTATTGAAAATCAACTGTGCTATAGCCCACAAGTTTTTGGGCGGCAAAAATCCAAAATGGTTCGATTACGATGGTTGATACCTCTATCAATAGGTTTCGGGACCTGTAGTTGCTGTGACAATTTTCATTTTGATTGCTCGATTATTTCTAAACATTTCTTAGAAAATTCAATTTTATTGAAAATCAACTGTGCTATAGCGCACAATGTTTTGGGCGGCAAAACTCTAAAATGGTCCGATTACGATGGTTGATACCTCTATCAATAGGTTTCGGGACCTGTAGTTGCTGTGACAATTTTCATTTTGATTGCTCGATTATTTCTAAACATTTCTTAGAAAATTCAATTTTATTGAAAATCAACTGTGCTATAATAGCCCACAAGTTTTTGGGCGGCAAAAATCTAAAATGGTCCGATTACGATGGTTGATACCTCTATCAATAAGTTTCGGGACCTGTAGTTGCTGTTGTTTGTGTTATTCTCCACAAGTTTTTGGGCGGCAATAATCTAAAATGGTCCGATTACGATGGTTGATACCTCTATCAATAGGTTTCGGGACCTGTAGTTGCTGTGACAATTTTCATTTTGATTGTTCGATTATTTCTAAACATTTCTTAGAAAATTCAATTTTATTGAAAATCAACTGTGCTATAGCCCACAAGTTTTTGGGCGGCAAAAATCAAAAATGGTCCGATTACGATGGTTGATACCTCTATCAATAGGTTTCGGGACCTGTAGTTGCTGTGACAATTTTCATTTTGATTGTTCGATTATTTTTAAACATTTCTTAGCAAATTCAATTTTATTGAAAATCAACTGTGCTATAGCCCACAAGTTTTTGGGCGGCAAAAATCAAAAATGGTCCGATTACGATGGTTGATACCTCTATCAATAGGTTTCGGGACCTGTAGTTGCTGTGGCAATTTTCATTTTGATTGCTCGATTATTTCTAAACATTTCTTAGAAAATTCAATTTTATTGAAAATCAACTGTGCTATAATAGCCCACAAGTTTTTGGGCGGCAAAAATCTAAAATGGTCCGATTACGATGGTTGATACCTCTATCAATAAGTTTCGGGACCTGTAGTTGCTGTTGTTTGTGTTATTCCCCACAAGTTTTTGGGCGGCAATAATCTAAAATGGTCCGATTACGATGGTTGATACCTCTATCAATAGGTTTCGGGACCTGTAGTTGCTGTGACAATTTTCATTTTGATTGTTCGATTATTTCTAAACATTTCTTAGAAAATTCAATTTTATTGAAAATCAACTGTGCTATAGCCCACAAGTTTTTGGGCGGCAAAAATCAAAAATGGTCCGATTACGATGGTTGATACCTCTATCAATAGGTTTCGGGACCTGTAGTTGCTGTGACAATTTTCATTTTGATTGTTCGATTATTTTTAAACATTTCTTAGCAAATTCAATTTTATTGAAAATCAACTGTGCTATAGCCCACAAGTTTTTGGGCGGCAAAAATCAAAAATGGTCCGATTACGATGGTTGATACCTCTATCAATAGGTTTCGGGACCTGTAGTTGCTGTGACAATTTTCATTTTGATTGCTCGATTATTTCTAAACATTTCTTAGAAAATTCAATTTTATTGAAAATCAACTGTGCTATAATAGCCCACAAGTTTTTGGGCGGCAAAAATCTAAAATGGTCCGATTACGATGGTTGATACCTCTATTAATAGGTTTCGGGACCTGTAGTTGCTGTGACAATTTTCATTTTGATTGCTCGATTATTTCTAAACATTTCTTAGAAAATTCAATTTTATTGAAAATCAACTGTGCTATAGCCCACAAGTTTTTGGGCGGCAAAAATCTAAAATGGTCCGATTACGATGGTTGATACCTCTATCAATAGGTTTCGGGACCTGTAATTACTGTGACAATTTTCATTTTGATTGCTCGATTATTTCTAAACATTTCTTAGAAAATTCAATTTTATTGAAAATCAACTGTGCTATAGCCCACAAGTTTTTGGGCGGCAAAAATCTAAAATGGTCCGATTACGATGGTTGATACCTCTATCAATAGGTTTCGGGACCTGTAATTGCTGTGACAATTTTCATTTTGATTGCTCGATTATTTCTAAACATTTCTTAGAAAATTCAATTTTATTGAAAATCAACTGTGCTATAGCCCACAATGTTTTTGGGCGGCAAAAATCTAAAATGGTCCGATTACGATGGTTGATACCTCTATCAATAGGTTTCGGGACCTGTAATTGCTGTGACAATTTTTATTTTGATTGCTCGATTATTTCTAAACATTTCTTAGAAAATTCAATTTTATTGAAAATCAACTGTGCTATAGCCCACAAGTTTTTGGGCGGCAAAAATCAAAAATGGTCCGATTACGATGGTTGATACCTCTATCAATAGGTTTCGGGACCTGTAGTTGCTGTGACAATTTTCATTTTGATTGCTCGATTATTTATAAACATTTCTTAGAAAATTCAATTTTATTGAAAATCAACTGTGCTATATCCCACAAGTTTTTGGGCGGCAAAACTCTAAAATGGTCCGATTACGATGGTTGATACCTCTATCAATAGGTTTCGGGACCTGTAGTTGCTGTGACAATTTTCATTTTGATTGCTCGATTATTTCTAAACATTTCTTAGAAAGTTCAATTTTATTGAAAATCAACTGTGCTATATCCCACAAGTTTTTGGGCGGCAAAAATCTAAAATGGTCCGATTACGATGGTTGATACCTCTATCAATAGGTTTCGGGACCTGTAGTTGCTGTGACAATTTTCATTTTGATTGCTCGATTATTTCTAAACATTTCTTAGAAAATTCAATTTTATTGAAAATCAACTGTGCTATAGCCCACAATGTTTTGGGCGGCAAAACTCTAAAATGGTCCGATTACGATGGTTGATACCTCTATCAATAGTTTTCGGCACCTGTAGTTTCTGTGACAATTTTCATTTTGATTGCTCGATTATTTCTAAACATTTCTTAGAAAATTCAATTTTATTGAAAATCAACTGTGCTATAGCCCACAAGTTTTTGGGCGACAAAAATCTAAAATGGTCCGATTACGATGGTTGACACCTCTATCAATAGGTTTCGGGACCTGTAGTTGCTGTGACAATTTTCATTTTGATTGCTCGATTATTTCTAAACATTTCTTAGAAAATTCAATTTTATTGAAAATCAACTGTGTTATTGCCCACATGTTTTTGGGCGGCAAAAATCTAAAATGGCCCGATTAAGATGGTTGATACCTCTATCAATAGGTTTCGGGACCTGTAGTTGCTGTGACAATTTTCATTTTGATTGCTCGATTATTTCTAAACATTTCTTAGAAAATTCAATTTTATTGAAAATCAACTGTGCTATAGCCCACAAGTTTTTGGGCGGCAAAAATCTAAAATGGTCCGATTACGATGGTTGACACCTCTATCAATAGGTTTCGGGACCTGTAGTTGCTGTGACAATTTTCATTTTGATTGCTCGATTATTTCTAAACATTTCTTAGAAAATTCAATTTTATTGAAAATCAACTGTGCTATAGCCCACAAATTTTTGAACGGCAAAAATCTAAAATGGTCCGATTACGATGGTTGATACCTCTATCAATAGGTTTCGGGACCTGTAGTTGCTGTGACAATTTTCATTTTGATTGCTCGATTATTTCTAAACATTTCTTAGAAAATTCAATTTTATTGAAAATCAACTGTGCTATAGCCCACAAGTTTTTGGGCGGCAAAAATCTAAAATGGTCCGATTATGATGGTTGATACCTCTATCAATAGGTTTCGGGACCTGTAGTTGCTGTGACAATTTTCATTTCGATTGCTCGATTATTTCTAAACATTTCTTAGAAAATTCAATTTTATTGAAAATCAACTGTGCTATAGCCCACAAGTTTTTGGGCGGCAAAAATCTAAAATGGTCCGATTACGATGGTTGACACCTCTATCAATAGGTTTCGGGACCTGTAGTTGCTGTGACAATTTTCATTTTGATTGCTCGATTATTTCTAAACATTTCTTAGAAAATTCAATTTTATTGAAAATCAACTGTGCTACAGCCCACAAGTTTTTGGGCGGCAAAAATCTAAAATGGTCCGATTACGATGGTTGATACCTCTATCAATAGGTTTCGGGACCTGTAATTGCTGTGACAATTTTCATTTTGATTGCTCGATCATTTCTAAACATTTCTTAGAAAATTCAATTTTATTGAAAATCAACTGTGCTATAGCCCACAAGTTTTTGGGTGGCAAAAATCTAAAATGCTCCGATTACGATGGTTGATACCTCTATCAATAGGTTTCGGGACCTGTAGTTGCTGTGACAATTTTCATTTTGATTGCTCGATTATTTCTAAACATTTCTTAGAAAATTCAATTTTATTGAAAATCAACTGTGCTATAGCCCACAAGTTTTTGGGCGGCAAAAATCTAAAATGGTCCGATTACGATGATTGATACCTCTATCAATAGGTTTCGGGACCTGTAGTTGCTGTGACAATTTTCATTTTGATTGCTCGATTATTTCTAAACATTTCTTAGAAAATTCAATTTTATTGAAAATCAACTGTGCTATAGCCCACAAGTTTTTGGGCGGCAAAAATCTAAAATGGTCCGATTACGATGGTTGATACCTCTATCAATAGGTTTCGGGACCTGTAGTTGCTGTGACAATTTTCATTTTGATTGCTCGATTATTTCTAAACATTTCTTAGAAAATTCAATTTTATTGAAAATCAACTGTGCTATAGCCCACAAGTTTCAGGGCGGCAAAAATCTAAAATGGTCCGATTACGATGGTTGATACCTCTATCAATAGGTTTCAGGACCTGTAGTTGCTGTGACAATTTTCATTTTGATTGCTCGATTATTTCTAAACCTTTCTTAGAAAATTCAATTTTATTGAAAATCAACTGTGCTATAGCCCACAAGTTTTTGGGCGGCAAAAATCTAAAATGGTCCGATTACGATGGTGATACCTCTATCAATAGGTTTCAGGACCTGTAGTTGCTGTGACAATTTTCATTTTGATTGCTCGATTATTTCTAAACATTTCTTAGAAAATTCAATTTTATTGAAAATCAACTGTGCTATAGCCCACAAGTTTTTGGGCGGCAAAAATCTAAAATGGTCCGATTACGATGATTGATACCTCTATCAATAGGTTTCGGGACCTGTAGTTGCTGTGACAATTTTCATTTTGATTGCTCGATTATTTCTAAACATTTCTTAGAAAATTCAATTTTATTGAAAATCAACTGTGCTATAGCCCACAAGTTTTTGGGCGGCAAAAATCTAAAATGGTCCGATTACGATGGTTGATACCTCTATCAATAGGTTTCAGGACCTGTAGTTGCTGTGACAATTTTCATTTTGATTGCTCGATTATTTCTAAACATTTCTTAGAAAATTCAATTTTATTGAAAATCAACTGTGCTATAGCCCACAAGTTTTTGGGCGGCAAAAATCTAAAATGGTCCGATTACGATGGTTGATACCTCTATCAATAGGTTTCGGGACCTGTAGTTGCTGTGACAATTTTCATTTCGATTGCTCGATTATTTCTAAACATTTCTTAGAAAATTCAATTTTATTGAAAATCAACTGTGCTATAGCCCACAAGTTTTTGGGCGGCAAAAATCTAAAATGGTCCGATTACGATGATTGATACCTCTATCAATAGGTTTCGGGACCTGTAGTTGCTGTGACAATTTTCATTTTGATTGCTCGATT
Organism: Tipula vernalis; assembly: GCA_958295665.1. Taxonomy (NCBI): domain Eukaryota; kingdom Metazoa; phylum Arthropoda; class Insecta; order Diptera; family Tipulidae; genus Tipula; species Tipula vernalis. Next base: position 46,337,723 of record OY282560.1, read on the forward strand.
ATTTCTAAACATTTCTTAGAAAATTCAATTTTATTGAAAATCAACTGTGCTATAGCCCACAAGTTTTTGGGCGGCAAAAATCTAAAATAGTCCGATTACGATGGTTGACACCTCTATCAATAAGTTTCAGGACCTGTAGTTGCTGTGACAATTTTCATTTTGATTGCTCGATTATTTCTAAACATTTCTTAGAAAATTCAATTTTATTGAAAATCAACTGTGCTATAGCCCACAAGTTTTTGGGCGGCAAAAATCTAAAATGGTCCGATTACGATGGTTGACACCTCTATCAATAGGTTTCGGGACCTGTAGTTGCTGTGACAATTTTCATTTTGATTGCTCGATTATTTCTAAACATTTCTTAGAAAATTCAATTTTATTGAAAATCAACTGTGCTATAGCCCACAAGTTTTTGGGCGGCAAAAATCTAAAATGGTCCGATTACGATGGTTGATACCTCCATCAATAGGTTTCGGGACCTGTAGTTGCTGTGATAATTTTCATTTTGATTGCTCGATTATTTCTAAACATTTCTTAGAAAATTCAATTTTATTGAAAATCAACTGTGCTATAGCCCACAAGTTTTCAAAAATCTAAAATGGTCCGATTACGATGGTTGATACCTCTATCAATAGGTTTCAGGACCTGTAGTTGCTGTGACAATTTTCATTTTGATTGCTCGATTATTTCTAAACATTTCTTAGAAAATTCAATTTTATTGAAAATCAACTGTGCTATAGCCCACAAGTTTCAGGGCGGAAAAAATCTAAAATGGTCCGATTACGATGGTTGATACTTCTATCAATAGGTTTCGGGACCTGTAATTGCTGTGACAATTTTCATTTTGATTGCTCGATTATTTCTTAACATTTCTTAGAAAATTCAATTTTATTGAAAATCAACTGTGCTATAGCCCACAAGTTTTTGGGCGGCAAAAATCTAAAATGGTCCGATTACGATGGTTGATACCTCTATCAATAGGTTTCGGGACCTGTAGTTGCTGTGACAATTTTCATTTTGATTGCTCGATTATTTCTAAACATTTCTTAGAAAATTCAATTTTATTGAAAATCAACTGTGCTATAGCCCACAAGTTTTTGGGCGGCAAAAATCTAAAATGGTCCGATTACGATGGTTGATACCTCTATCAATAGGTTTCGGGACCTGTAGTTGCTGTGACAATTTTGATTTTGATTGCTCGATTATTTCTAAACATTTTTTAGAAAATTCAATTTTATTGAAAATCAACTGTGCTATAGCCCACAAGTTTTTGGGCGGCAAAAATCTAAAATGGTCCGATTACGATGGTTGATACCTCTATCAATAGGTTTCGGGACCTGTAGTTGCTATGACAATTTTCATTTTGATTGCTTGATTATTTCTAAACATTTTTTAGAAAATTCAATTTTATTGAAAATCAACTGTGCTATAACCCTCAAGTTTTTGGGCGGCAAAAATCTAAAATGGTCCGATTACGATGGTTGATACCTCTATCAATAGGTTTCGGGACCTGTAGTTGCTGTGACAATTTTCATTTTGATTGCTCGATTATTTCTAAACATTTCTTAGAAAATTCAATTTTATTTAAAATCAACTGTGCTATAGCCCACAAGTTTTTGGGCGGCAAAAATCTAAAATGGTCCGATTACGATGGTTGATACCTCTATCAATAGGTTTCGGGACCTGTAGTTGCTGTGACAATTTTAATTTTGATTGCTCGATTATTTCTAAACATTTCTTAGAAAATTCAATTTTATTGAAAATCAACTGTGCTATAGCCCACAAGTTTTTGGGCGGCAAAAATCTAAAATGGTCCGATTACGATGGTTGATACCTCTATCAATAGGTTTCAGGACCTGTAGTTGCTGTGACAATTTTCATTTTGATTGCTCGATTATTTCTAAACATTTCTTAGAAAATTCAATTTTATTGAAAATCAACTGTGCTATAGCCCACAAGTTTCAGGGCGGAAAAAATCTAAAATGGTCCGATTACGATGGTTGATACCTCTATCAATAGGTTTCGGGACCTGTAATTGCTGTGACAATTTTCATTTTGATTGCTCGATTATTTCTAAACATTTTTTAGAAAATTCAATTTTATTGAAAATCAACTGTGCTATAGCCCACAAGTTTTTGGGCGGCAAAAATCTAAAATGGTCCGATTACGATGGTTGATACCTCTATCAATAGGTTTCGGGACCTGTAGTTGCTGTGACAATTTTCATTTTGATTGCTCGATTATTTCTAAACATTTCTTAGAAAATTCAATTTTATTGAAAATCAACTGTGCTATAGCCCACAAGTTTTTGGGCGGCAAAAATCTAAAATGGTCCGATTACGATGGTTGATACCTCTATCAATAGGTTTCGGGACCTGTAGTTGCTGTGACAATTTTCATTTTGATTGCTCGATTATTTCTAAACATTTTTTAGAAAATTCAATTTTATTGAAAATCAACTGTGCTATAGCCCACAAGTTTTTGGGCGGCAAAAATCTAAAATGGTCCGATTACGATGGTTGATACCTCTATCAATAGGTTTCGGGACCTGTAGTTGCTGTGACAATTTTCATTTTGATTGCTCGATTATTTCTAAACATTTCTTAGAAAATTCAATTTTATTGAAAATCAACTGTGCTATAGCCCACAAGTTTTTGGGCGGCAAAAATCTAAAATGGTCCGATTACGATGGTTGATACCTCTATCAATAGGTTTCGGGACCTGTAGTTGCTGTGACAATTTTCATTTTGATTGCTCGATTATTTCTAAACATTTTTTAGAAAATTCAATTTTATTGAAAATCAACTGTGCTATAGCCCACAAGTTTTTGGGCGGCAAAAATCTAAAATGGTCCGATTACGATGGTTGATACCTCTATCAATAGGTTTCGGGACCTGTAGTTGCTGTGACAATTTTCATTTTGATTGCTCGATTATTTCTAAACATTTCTTAGAAAATTCAATTTTATTGAAAATCAACTGTGCTATAGCACACAAGTTTTTGGGCGGCAAAAATCTAAAATGGTCCGATTACGATGGTTGATACCTCTATCAATAGGTTTCGGGACCTGTAGTTGCTGTGACAATTTTCATTTTGATTGCTCGATTATTTCTAAACATTTTTTAGAAAATTCAATTTTATTGAAAATCAACTGTGCTATAGCCCACAAGTTTTTGGGCGGCAAAAATCTAAAATGGTCCGATTACGATGGTTGATACCTCTATCAATAGGTTTCGGGACCTGTAATTGCTGTGAGAATTTTTATTTTGGTTGCTCGATTATTTCTTAACCTTTTTTAGAAAATTCAATTTTATTGAAAATCAACTGTGCTATAGCCCACAAATTTTTGGGCGGCAAAAATCTAAAATGGTCCGATTACGATGGTTGATACCTCTATCAATAGGTTTCGGGACCTGTAGTTACTGTGACAATTTTCATTTTGATTGCTCGATTATTTCTAAACATTTCTTAGAAAATTCAATTTTATTGAAAATCAACTGTGCTATAGCCCACAAGTTTTTGGGCGGCAAAAATCTAAAATGGTCCGATTACGATGGTTGATACCTCTATCAATAGGTTTCGGGACCTGTAGTTGCTGTGACAATTTTCATTTTGATTGCTCGATTATTTCTAAACATTTCTTAGAAAATTCAATTTTATTGAAAATCAACTGTGCTATAGCCCACAAGTTTTTGGGCGGCAAAAATCTAAAATGGTCCGATTACGATGGTTGATACCTCTATCAATAGGTTTCGGGACCTGTAGTTGCTGTGACAATTTTCATTTTGATTGCTCGATTATTTCTAAACATTTCTTAGAAAATTCAATTTTATTGAAAATCAACTGTGCTATAGCCCACAAGTTTTTGGGCGGCAAAAATCTAAAATGGTCCGATTACGATGGTTGATACCTCTATCAATAGGTTTCGGGACCTGTAGTTGCTGTGACAATTTTCATTTTGATTGCTCGATTATTTCTAAACATTTTTTAGAAAATTCAATTTTATTGAAAATCAACTGTGCTATAGCCCACAAGTTTTTGGGCGGCAAAAATCTAAAATGGTCCGATTACGATGGTTGATACCTCTATCAATAGGTTTCGGGACCTGTAGTTGCTGTGACAATTTTCATTTTGATTGCTCGATTATTTCTAAACATTTCTTAGAAAATTCAATTTTATTGAAAATCAACTGTGCTATAGCACACAAGTTTTTGGGCGGCAAAAATCTAAAATGGTCCGATTACGATGGTTGATACCTCTATCAATAGGTTTCGGGACCTGTAGTTGCTGTGACAATTTTCATTTTGATTGCTCGATTATTTCTAAACATTTTTTAGAAAATTCAATTTTATTGAAAATCAACTGTGCTATAGCCCACAAGTTTTTGGGCGGCAAAAATCTAAAATGGTCCGATTACGATGGTTGATACCTCTATCAATAGGTTTCGGGACCTGTAGTTGCTGTGAAAATTTTCATTTTGATTGCTCGATTATTTCTAAACATTTTTTAGAAAATTCAATTTTATTGAAAATCAACTGTGCTATAGCCCACAAGTTTTTGGGCGGCAAAAATCTAAAATGGTCCGATTACGATGGTTGATACCTCTATCAATAGGTTTCGGGACCTGTAGTTGCTGTGACAATTTTCATTTTGATTGCTCGATTATTTCTAAACATTTTTTAGAAAATTCAATTTTATTGAAAATCAACTGTGCTATAGCCCACAAGTTTTTGGGCGGCAAAAATCTAAAATGGTCCGATTACGATGGTTGATACCTCTATCAATAGGTTTCGGGACCTGTAGTTGCTGTGACAATTTTCATTTTGATTGCTCGATTATTTCTAAACATTTTTTAGAAAATTCAATTTTATTGAAAATCAACTGTGCTATAGCCCACAAGTTTTTGGGCGGCAAAAATCTAAAATGGTCCGATTACGATGGTTGATACCTCTATCAATAGGTTTCGGGACCTGTAGTTGCTGTGACAATTTTCATTTTGATTGCTCGATTATTTCTAAACATTTCTTAGAAAATTCAATTTTATTGAAAATCAACTGTGCTATAGCCCACAAGTTTTTGGGCGGCAAAAATCTAAAATGGTCCGATTACGATGGTTGATACCTCTATCAATAGGTTTCGGGACCTGTAGTTGCTGTGACAATTTTCATTTTGATTGCTCGATTATTTCTAAACATTTTTTAGAAAATTCAATTTTATTGAAAATCAACTGTGCTATAGCCCACAAGTTTTTGGGCGGCAAAAATCTAAAATGGTCCGATTACGATGGTTGATACCTCTATCAATAGGTTTCGGGACCTGTAGTTGCTGTGACAATTTTCATTTTGATTGCTCGATTATTTCTAAACATTTTTTAGAAAATTCAATTTTATTGAAAATCAACTGTGCTATAGCCCACAAGTTTTTGGGCGGCAAAAATCTAAAATGGTCCGATTACGATGGTTGATACCTCTATCAATAGGTTTCGGGACCTGTAGTTGCTGTGACAATTTTCATTTTGATTGCTCGATTATTTCTAAACATTTCTTAGAAAATTCAATTTTATTGAAAATCAACTGTGCTATAGCCCACAAGTTTTTGGGCGGCAAAAATCTAAAATGGTCCGATTACGATGGTTGATACCTCTATCAATAGGTTTCGGGACCTGTAGTTGCTGTGACAATTTTCATTTTGATTGCTCGATTATTTCTAAACATTTCTTAGAAAATTCAATTTTATTGAAAATCAACTGTGCTATAGCCCACAAGTTTTTGGGCGGCAAAAATCTAAAATGGTCCGATTACGATGGTTGATACCTCTATCAATAGGTTTCGGGACCTGTAATTGCTGTGAGAATTTTCATTTTGGTTGCTCGATTATTTCTTAACCTTTTTTAGAAAATTCAATTTTATTGAAAATTAACTGTGCTATAGCCCACAAATTTTTGGGCGGCAAAAATCTAAAATGGTCCGATTACGATGGTTGATACCTCTATCAATAGGTTTCGAGACCTGTAGTTGCTGTGACAATTTTCATTTTGATTGCTCGATTATTTCTAAACATTTCTTAGAAAATTCAATTTTATTGAAAATCAACTGTGCTATAGCCCACAAGTTTTTGGGCGGCAAAAATCTAAAATGGTCCGATTACGATGGTTGATACCTCTATCAATAGGTTTCGGGACCTGTAGTTGCTGTGACAATTTTCATTTTGATTGCTCGATTATTTCTAAACATTTTTTAGAAAATTCAATTTTATTGAAAATCAACTGTGCTATAGCCCACAAGATTTTGGGCGGCAAAAATCTAAAATGGTCCGATTACGATGGTTGATACCTCTATCAATAGGTTTCGGGACCTGTAGTTGCTGTGAAAATTTTCATTTTGATTGCTCGATTATTTCTAAACATTTTTTAGAAAATTCAATTTTATTGAAAATCAACTGTGCTATAGCCCACAAGTTTTTGGGCGGCAAAAATCTAAAATGGTCCGATTACGATGGTTGATACCTCTATCAATAGGTTTCGGGACCTGTAGTTGCTGTGACAATTTACATTTTGATTGCTCGATTATTTCTAAACATTTTTTAGAAAATTCAATTTTATTGAAAATCAACTGTGCTATAGCCCACAAGTTTTTGGGCGGCAAAAATCTAAAATGGTCCGATTACGATGGTTGATACCTCTATCAATAGGTTTCGGGACCTGTAGTTGCTGTGACAATTTTCATTTTGATTGCTCGATTATTTCTAAACATTTTTTAGAAAATTCAATTTTATTGAAAATCAACTGTGCTATAGCCCACAAGTTTTTGGGCGGCAAAAATCTAAAATGGTCCGATTACGATGGTTGATACCTCTATCAATAGGTTTCGGGACATGTAATTGCTGTGAGAATTTTCATTTTGGTTGCTCGATTATTTCTTAACCTTTTTTAGAAAATTCAATTTTATTGAAAATTAACTGTGCTATAGCCCACAAATTTTTGGGCGGCAAAAATCTAAAATGCTCCGATTACGATGGTTGATACCTCTATCAATAGGTTTCGGCACCTGTAGTTGCTGTGACAATTTTCATTTTGATTGCTCGATTATTTCTAAACATTTCTTAGTAAATTCAATTTTATTGAAAATCAACTGTGCTATAGCCCACAAGTTTTTGGGCGGCAAAAATCTAAAATGGTCCGATTACGATGGTTGATACCTCTATCAATAGGTTTCGGGACCTGTAGTTGCTGTGACAATTTTCATTTTGATTGCTCGATTATTTCTAAACATTTTTTAGAAAATTCAATTTTATTGAAAATCAACTGTGCTATAGCCCACAAGTTTTTGGGCGGCAAAAATCTAAAATGGTCCGATTACGATGGTTGATACCTCTATCAATAGGTTTCGGGACCTGTAGTTGCTGTGACAATTTTCATTTTGATTGCTCGATTATTTCTAAACATTTTTTAGAAAATTCAATTTTATTGAAAATCAACTGTGCTATAGCCCACAAGTTTTTGGGCGGCAAAAATCTAAAATGGTCCGATTACGATGGTTGATACCTCTATCAATAGGTTTCGGGACCTGTAGTTGCTGTGACAATTTTCATTTTGATTGCTCGATTATTTCTAAACATTTCTTAGAAAATTCAATTTTATTGAAAATCAACTGTGCTATAGCCCACAAGTTTTTGGGCGGCAAAAATCTAAAATGGTCCGATTACGATGGTTGATACCTCTATCAATAGGTTTCTGGACCTGTAGTTGCTGTGACAATTTTCATTTTGATTGCTCGATTATTTCTAAACATTTCTTAGAAAATTCAATTTTATTGAAAATCAACTGTGCTATAGCCCACAAGTTTTTGGGCGGCAAAAATCTAAAATGGTCCGATTACGATGGTTGATACCTCTATCAATAGGTTTCAGGACCTGTAGTTGCTGTGACAATTTTCATTTTGATTGCTCGATTATTTCTAAACATTTTTTAGAAAATTCAATTTTATTGAAAATCAACTGTGCTATAGCCCACAAGTTTTTGGGCGGCAAAAATCTAAAATGGTCCGATTACGATGGTTGATACCTCTATCAATAGGTTTCGGGACCTGTAGTTGCTGTGACAATTTTCATTTTGATTGCTCGATTATTTCTAAACATTTCTTAGAAAATTCAATTTTATTGAAAATCAACTGTGCTATAGCCCACAAGTTTCAGGGCGGAAAAAATCTAAAATGGTCCGATTACGATGGTTGATACCTCTATCAATAGGTTTCGGGACCTGTAATTGCTGTGACAATTTTCATTTTGATTGTTCGATTATTTCTAAACATTTCTTAGAAAATTCAATTTTATTGAAAATCAACTGTGCTATAGCCCACAAGTTTTTGGGCGGCAAAAATCTAAAATGGTCCGATTACGATGGTTGATACCTCTATCAATAGGTTTCGGGACCTGTAGTTGCTGTGACAATTTTCATTTTGATTGCTCGATTATTTCTAAACATTTCTTAGAAAATTCAATTTTATTGAAAATCAACTGTGCTATAGCCCACAAGTTTTTGGGCGGCAAAAATCTAAAATGGTCCGATTACGATGGTTGATACCTCTATCAATAGGTTTCGGGACCTGTAGTTGCTGTGACAATTTTTATTTTGATTGCTCGATTATTTCTAAACATTTTTTAGAAAATTCAATTTTATTGAAAATCAACTGTGCTATAGCCCACAAGTTTTTGGGCGGCAAAAATCTAAAATGGTCCGATTACGATGGTTGATACCTCTATCAATAGGTTTCGGGACCTGTAGTTGCTGTGACAATTTTCATTTTGATTGCTTGATTATTTCTAAACATTTTTTAGAAAATTCAATTTTATTGAAAATCAACCCACAATTTTTGGGCGGCAAAAATCTAAAATGGTCCGATTACGATGGTTGATACCTCTATCAATAGGTTTCGGGACCTGTAGTTGCTGTGACAATTTTCATTTTGATTGCTCGATTATTTCTAAACATTTCTTAGAAAATTCAATTTTATTGAAAATCAACTGTGCTATAGCCCACAAGTTTTTGGGCGGCAAAAATCTAAAATGGTCCGATTACGATGGTTGATACCTCTATCAATAGGTTTCGGGACCTGTAGTTGCTGTGACAATTTTCATTTTGATTGCTCGATTATTTCTAAACATTTCTTAGAAAATTCAATTTTATTGAAAATCAACTGTGCTATAGCCCACAAGTTTTTGGGCGGCAAAAATCTAAAATGGTCCGATTACGATGGTTGATACCTCTATCAATAGGTTTCAGGACCTGTAGTTGCTGTGACAATTTTCATTTTGATTGCTCGATTATTTCTAAACATTTTTTAGAAAATTCAATTTTATTGAAAATCAACTGTGCTATAGCCCACAAGTTTTTGGGCGGCAAAAATCTAAAATGGTCCGATTACGATGGTTGATACCTCTATCAATAGGTTTCGGGACCTGTAGTTGCTGTGACAATTTTCATTTTGATTGCTCGATTATTTCTAAACATTTTTTAGAAAATTCAATTTTATTGAAAATCAACTGTGCTATAGCCCACAAGTTTTTGGGCGGCAAAAATCTAAAATGGTCCGATTACGATGGTTGATACCTCTATCAATAGGTTTCGGGACCTGTAGTTGCTGTGACAATTTTCATTTTGATTGCTCGATTATTTCTAAACATTTCTTAGAAAATTCAATTTTATTGAAAATCAACTGTGCTATAGCCCACAAGTTTTTGGGCGGCAAAAATCTAAAATGGTCCGATTACGATGGTTGATACCTCTATCAATAGGTTTCGGGACCTGTAGTTGCTGTGACAATTTTCATTTTGATTGCTCGATTATTTCTAAACATTTCTTAGAAAATTCAATTTTATTGAAAATCAACTGTGCTATAGCCCACAAGTTTTTGGGCGGCAAAAATCTAAAATGGTCCGATTACGATGGTTGATACCTCTATCAATAGGTTTCGGGACCTGTAGTTGCTGTGACAATTTTTATTTTGATTGCTCGATTATTTCTAAACATTTTTTAGAAAATTCAATTTTATTGAAAATCAACTGTGCTATAGCCCACAAGTTTTTGGGCGGCAAAAATCTAAAATGGTCCGATTACGATGGTTGATACCTCTATCAATAGGTTTCGGGACCTGTAGTTGCTGTGACAATTTTCATTTTGATTGCTTGATTATTTCTAAACATTTTTTAGAAAATTCAATTTTATTGAAAATCAACTGTGCTATAACCCACAAGTTTTTGGGCGGCAAAAATCTAAAATGGTCCGATTACGATGGTTGATACCTCTATCAATAGGTTTCGGGACCTGTAGTTGCTGTGACAATTTTCATTTTGATTGCTCGATTATTTCTAAACATTTCTTAGAAAATTCAATTTTATTGAAAATCAACTGTGCTATAGCCCACAAGTTTTTGGGCGGCAAAAATCTAAAATGGTCCGATTACGATGGTTGATACCTCTATCAATAGGTTTCGGGACCTGTAGTTGCTGTGACAATTTTCATTTTGATTGCTCGATTATTTCTAAACATTTCTTAGAAAATTCAATTTTATTGAAAATCAACTGTGCTATAGCCCACAAGTTTTTGGGCGGCAAAAATCTAAAATGGTCCGATTACGATGGTTGATACCTCTATCAATAGGTTTCGGGACCTGTAGTTGCTGTGACAATTTTCATTTTGATTGCTCGATTATTTCTAAACATTTTTTAGAAAATTCAATTTTATTGAAAATCAACTGTGCTATAGCCCACAAGTTTTTGGGCGGCAAAAATCTAAAATGGTCCGATTACGATGGTTGATACCTCTATCAATAGGTTTCGGGACCTGTAGTTGCTGTGAAAATTTTCATTTTGATTGCTCGATTATTTCTAAACATTTTTTAGAAAATTCAATTTTATTGAAAATCAACTGTGCTATAGCCCACAAGTTTTTGGGCGGCAAAAATCTAAAATGGTCCGATTACGATGGTTGATACCTCTATCAATAGGTTTCGGGACCTGTAGTTGCTGTGACAATTTTCATTTTGATTGCTCGATTATTTCTAAACATTTTTTAGAAAATTCAATTTTATTGAAAATCAACTGTGCTATAGCCCACAAGTTTTTGGGCGGCAAAAATCTAAAATGGTCCGATTACGATGGTTGATACCTCTATCAATAGGTTTCGGGACCTGTAGTTGCTGTGACAATTTTCATTTTGATTGCTCGATTATTTCTAAACATTTCTTAGAAAATTCAATTTTATTGAAAATCAACTGTGCTATAGCCCACAAGTTTTTGGGCGGCAAAAATCTAAAATGGTCCGATTACGATGGTTGATACCTCTATCAATAGGTTTCGGGACCTGTAGTTGCTGTGACAATTTACATTTTGATTGCTCGATTATTTCTAAACATTTTTTAGAAAATTCAATTTTATTGAAAATCAACTGTGCTATAGCCCACAAGTTTTTGGGCGGCAAAAATCTAAAATGGTCCGATTACGATGGTTGATACCTCTATCAATAGGTTTCGGGACCTGTAGTTGCTGTGACAATTTTCATTTTGATTGCTCGATTATTTCTAAACATTTTTTAGAAAATTCAATTTTATTGAAAATCAACTGTGCTATAGCCCACAAGTTTTTGGGCGGCAAAAATCTAAAATGGTCCGATTACGATGGTTGATACCTCTATCAATAGGTTTCGGGACATGTAATTGCTGTGAGAATTTTCATTTTGGTTGCTCGATTATTTCTTAACCTTTTTTAGAAAATTCAATTTTATTGAAAATTTACTGTGCTATAGCCCACAAATTTTTGGGCGGCAAAAATCTAAAATGCTCCGATTACGATGGTTGATACCTCTATCAATAGGTTTCGGGACCTGTAGTTGCTGTGACAATTTTCATTTTGATTGCTCGATTATTTCTAAACATTTTTTAGAAAATTCAATTTTATTGAAAATCAACTGTGCTATAGCCCACAAGTTTTTGGGCGGCAAAAATCTAAAATGGTCCGATTACGATGGTTGATACCTCTATCAATAGGTTTCGGGACCTGTAGTTGCTGTGACAATTTTCATTTTGATTGCTCGATTATTTCTAAACATTTTTTAGAAAATTCAATTTTATTGAAAATCAACTGTGCTATAGCCCACAAGTTTTTGGGCGGCAAAAATCTAAAATGGTCCGATTACGATGGTTGATACCTCTATCAATAGGTTTCGGGACCTGTAGTTGCTGTGACAATTTTCATTTTGATTGCTCGATTATTTCTAAACATTTTTTAGAAAATTCAATTTTATTGAAAATCAACTGTGCTATAGCCCACAAGTTTTTGGGCGGCAAAAATCTAAAATGGTCCGATTACGATGGTTGATACCTCTATCAATAGGTTTCGGGACCTGTAGTTGCTGTGACAATTTTCATTTTGATTGCTCGATTATTTCTAAACATTTCTTAGAAAATTCAATTTTATTGAAAATCAACTGTGCTATAGCCCACAAGTTTTTGGGCGGCAAAAATCTAAAATGGTCCGATTACGATGGTTGATACCTCTATCAATAGGTTTCGGGACCTGTAATTGCTGTGACAATTTTCATTTTGATTGCTCGATTATTTCTAAACATTTCTTAGAAAATTCAATTTTATTGAAAATCAACTGTGCTATAGCCCACAAGTTTTTGGGCGGCAAAAATCTAAAATGGTCCGATTACGATGGTTGATACCTCTATCAATAGGTTTCAGGACCTGTAGTTGCTGTGACAATTTTCATTTTGATTGCTCGATTATTTCTAAACATTTCTTAGAAAATTCAATTTTATTGAAAATCAACTGTGCTATAGCCCACAAGTTTTTGGGCGGCAAAAATCTAAAATGGTCCGATTACGATGGTTGATACCTCTATCAATAGGTTTCGGGACCTGTAGTTGCTGTGACAATTTTCATTTTGATTGCTCGATTATTTCTAAACATTTCTTAGAAAATTCAATTTTATTGAAAATCAACTGTGCTATAGCCCACAAGTTTTTGGGCGGCAAAAATCTAAAATGGTCCGATTACGATGGTTGATACCTCTATCAATAGGTTTCAGGACCTGTAGTTGCTGTGACAATTTTCATTTTGATTGCTCGATTATTTCTAAACATTTCTTAGAAAATTCAATTTTATTGAAAATCAACTGTGCTATAGCCCACAAGTTTCAGGGCGGAAAAAATCTAAAATGGTCCGATTACGATGGTTGATACCTCTATCAATAGGTTTCGGGACTCCTAGTTGCTGTGACAATTTTCATTTTGATTGCTCGATTATTTCTAAACATTTCTTAGAAAATTCAATTTTATTGAAAATCAACTGTGCTATAGCCCACAAGTTTTTGAGCGGCAAAAATCTAAAATGGTCCGATTACGATGGTTGATACCCCTATCAATAGGTTTCGGGACCTGTAATTGCTGTGACAATTTTCATTTTGATTGCTCGATTATTTCTAAACATTTCTTAGAAAATTCAATTTTATTGAAAATCAACTGTGCTATAGCCCACAAGTTTTTGGGCGGCAAAAATCTAAAATGGTCCGATTACGATGGTTGATACCTCTATCAATAGATTTCGGGACTTCTAGTTGCTGTGACAATTTTCATTTTGATTGCTCGATTATTTCTAAACATTTCTTAGAAAATTCAATTTTATTGAAAATCAACTGTGCTATAGCCCACAAGTTTTTGGGCGGCAAAAATCTAAAATGGTCCGATTACGATGGTTGATACCTCTATCAATAGGTTTCGGGACCTGTAATTGCTGTGACAATTTTCATTTTGATTGCTCGATTATTTCTAAACATTTCTTAGAAAATTCAATTTTATTGAAAATCAACTGTGCCCACAAGTTTTTGGGCGGCAAAAATCTAAAATGGTCCGATTACGATGGTTGATACCTCTATCAATAGGTTTCGGGACTTCTAGTTGCTGTGACAATTTTCATTTTGATTGCTCGATTATTTCTAAACATTTCTTAGAAAATTCAATTTTATTGAAAATCAACTGTGCTATAGCCCACAAGTTTTTGGGCGGCAAAAATCTAAAATGGTCCGATTACGATGGTTGATACCTCTATCAATAGGTTTCGGGACTCCTAGTTGCTGTGACAATTTTCATTTTGATTGCTCGATTATTTCTAAACATTTCTTAGAAAATTCAATTTTATTGAAAATCAACTGTGCTATAGCCCACAAGTTTTTGAGCGGCAAAAATCTAAAATGGTCCGATTACGATGGTTGATACCTCTATCAATAGGTTTCGGGACTTCTAGTTGCTGTGACAATTTTCATTTTGATTGCTCGATTATTTCTAAACATTTCTTAGAAAATTCAATTTTATTGAAAATCAACTTTGCTATAGCCCACAAGTTTTTGAGCGGCAAAAATCTAAAATGGTCCGATTACGATGGTTGATACCTCTATCAATAGGTTTCAGGACCTGTAATTGCTGTGACAATTTTCATTTTGATTGCTCGATTATTTCTAAACATTTCTTAGAAAATTCAATTTTATTGAAAATCAACTGTGCTATAGCCCACAAGTTTGTGGGCGGCAAAAATCTAAAATGGTCCGATTACGATGGTTGATACCTCTATCAATAGGTTTCGGGACTTCTAGTTGCTGTGACAATTTTCATTTTGATTGCTCGATTATTTCTAAACATTTCTTAGAAAATTCAATTTTATTGAAAATCAACTGTGCTATAGCCCACAAGTTTTTGAGCGGCAAAAATCTAAAATGGTCCGATTACGATGGTTGATACCTCTATCAATAGGTTTCGGGACTTCTAGTTGCTGTGACAATTTTCATTTTGATTGCTCGATTATTTCTAAACATTTCTTAGAAAATTCAATTTTATTGAAAATCAACTGTGCTATAGCCCACAAGTTTTTGGGCGGCAAAAATCTAAAATGGTCCGATTACGATGGTTGATACCTCTATCAATAGGTTTCGGGACTCCTAGTTGCTGTGACAATTTTCATTTTGATTGCTCGATTATTTCTAAACATTTCTTAGAAAATTCAATTTTATTGAAAATCAACTGTGCTATAGCCCACAAGTTTTTGAGCGGCAAAAATCTAAAATGGTCCGATTACGATGGTTGATACCCCTATCAATAGGTTTCGGGACCTGTAATTGCTGTGACAATTTTCATTTTGATTGCTCGATTATTTCTAAACATTTCTTAGAAAATTCAATTTTATTGAAAATCAACTGTGCTATAGCCCACAAGTTTTTGGGCGGCAAAAATCTAAAATGGTCCGATTACGATGGTTGATACCTCTATCAATAGATTTCGGGACTTCTAGTTGCTGTGACAATTTTCATTTTGATTGCTCGATTATTTCTAAACATTTCTTAGAAAATTCAATTTTATTGAAAATCAACTGTGCTATAGCCCACAAGTTTTTGAGCGGCAAAAATCTAAAATGGTCCGATTACGATGGTTGATACCTCTATCAATAGGTTTCGGGACCTGTTGTTGCTGTGACACCACAGCAATCCTCGCTGGATGACTCATTAAATGCATTAAATGGGGTTCATGTTGACAATCTGCAAATTGTTAATTCTTCTGATGAAGAAACCGTAAATCGAGTGAAGTTTAAAACTAGGGAACTCTTTAATCAGGAACCTCCTAATCAGGAAACTACTAATTCTCCACAAGAGGAACAAATAACTGAAATTATTAATGCTCTACAAGGTGAACAAATAAATGAAGACGAGTTAGCAGACACGCCTACTCCGAGCAATTCGCGCTTGTTTCATGATGAAGGAGATTGTAATAATCGACAGAAAATTGGTCCAACATTTGAATTATCACCAGGCAGAAACAATCTCTCGCGAAATCATAACACTCAGTCACTCCGTCGATCGCGTAAATCAAGTCCATTACAAATTGCCAATTCTAGTAGACCTTCCGTCTTACGGAGTAATAATTATAGTAACAAAGGCATATCTCCAGCGAAATGGAATATTCAATTTGATGGTTCTCCCGTGGGGGAAAATATTAAGCGTTTTCTGTTAAAGTTGAGAATTTAGCTAAAAACAATCGTATTCCTTTATTTCAAATGGTCACAGACATTAACTATTTGCTAAAAGATTCTGCCGTTGACTATTATTGGACATTTATAGAAAGGAATCCCGGGGTTATGTGGTTCCAACTTAAAATTGCATTGAACAAACGTTTCCAAGACCGGCGAAGTGATGATGAAATTAGATGGTCGTTAGAGGCGCGGAAACAAAAACTACGCGAATCTTTCAATGAATTTTACAGCGGCATACTAAAAGTAGCACTTCAATTTGAAACTCCTTTGAGTGATGAGCAACTCATCAATATTATGCGTCGTAATATGAGAGCTGGATTACAAGATAAGTTGGTCGATCAGCAGTTTCCAAGTAAAGAAGAAATGGCACGTCGATTTATGGCATACGAAGATACTTAGCTAAGAACAGGTTTTGTTCCGGAAATGCTATGTGCAAATCGCAAATACGTTCATGCAATAAATCATCAACATCAAGGGGAAAATGAATTAGAAACCCAGGCAGATCCTAATTATGAGCGAGAATTATTTTAAATCCAGCATAACCGACATTCAAACCCAGTTACATTAAATCAAACTAAAGCTCATCCATCTTCCAATTACCGACGAGGTTCAGATCGTCCATATTGTTACGGATGCGGGGAACCAGGAATCCTGAAATCGAATTGTGTAAGGTGCCAGAATCAAGGGGGAAACGATACTCGGGGGTGGAGGTCTGGCAATACTCCACTTCCCAAAACGCAGATTGCTTACTAAATCCCAAGGAGAGCAAATATCTCTGGTCGAAATGGCAGTGAACACGGATCCCGAGTTGGAGACTATGATAACCAATCGACGGAGGTAATTTCATTTCATTCTACTGCAAAACCACTACCAGTAAAAACCATGAAGAGAGGGCCTCGGCCCAGATCACTTAAATACTGGGTATACCATAATTACCGATGATACTGTTGGACGGCCATACGCAGCTGTACTAATATTGAATAAGTCATATTGTGGATTGCTAGACAGCGGAGCTAATATATCCATCTTGGGGAAAGGTTGCGAGGAATTTCTAACATCTACAAACGTGCACTTTCGTCACATGCCCACTACAGTGAAAACTGCTAACGGATCATCGGAAATTATCTTAGGCCACATTACAGTGCCCATATCATTTGCGGGGCAGATGCCAACAATTATACTTGGGAATGGATTTTGGAAGTTATTTGGTTTTAAGATCCACATTCCCAAATTAAATCAAGCACTTATCGCCGTAAGTGAACTAAATTCCGCTCCAAGCGAACCGGATAGATCGCAATTGCAACACGACTTATCTACGGAACAACGTGTAATACTCCAGCGAGCCATTCAGGAGTTTCCTTCGTTTGCAACATTGGGTATTGGTAAAACCACCCTCATTTCTCATGTTATCGATGTGGATAATACTAAACCAATCAAACAAAGGCACTACGCGGTATCGCCGGCGAAAGAGAATGAAATTTACTAGGAGTTAGATCGCATGCTTGTACTTGGAGTGATCGAGGAAAGCTTTAGTTCGTGGAGTAGCCTTGTTACTAGGTTTGCGTTTTACGTTCCAAAATAACTCCCACGCCAACCCTGAGTTTTAGCCGGCTCAACATGACCGTCTTGGAATCTCTAACCTAGTATTTTCTGCTAATGATTCCTAACAAGGAAATCGTTACAGCACGGATCACCATTTATGACGCTACTTCTCTAAACTATAAGTAAAACGCAAAAATAAAGATCGAAAGTAAAATTTACTGTGAATAATTGTTGCATATATGTACATGCATTATCACAATACTGGCTAGAATTGTATATACCGTTAATTAGTAATAATAGATAATAGAAACTATAGATGAATAATTGCTAAAATATGCAAATTTTTGAAAAAACCTTCAAATCTCCATGAATGTAGAAATTTCTATAAATCGCGTCTATATTCCCTAACTAAAATATAAACAATTTACGAATCGAGGCCAACACTGAAAAGTGTAATAATAGCCGAATTTCTTGACGTTTGATTTGATCTAGATCAGGGGGTCAATTCTCGTTCTATGAAAAAACCTAATGAAAAAAAAGTTTTCATTTTGATTCCATCAAGTCTTTTTCATTTATAACATTTCACACAACGACAATAAGCGATTCTCGATGTCCAAATGAAAAAGAATCGTGAGCAAAACGCTGAATAAGTTATTTCCATAGTAAGCTACACTGTAAACACATATTTTTTCGAGTTTCATGTATATTTCCGCTAGCTGATACAACAATTGGTTTAAATATTAGCTAAATAAATGATAAAGTAGATTTAGTTAATCAGTTTTTGTCATTGGCTGTCAAAATATAAAGTAAATTATAAAATTGACCAAATTATTTTTAAAACTTAACTAAATTAATTATTTGGAGGCTTTTCTTAAATATACGGAATAGTTTTTAATATATTTACTTATTAGTTAAGTTTAAAGTGAATCATATTATAGTTTCAATGCACATTTAATGGTAAAAATACAAATTTAGTTTTTATAGAATTTTATTTCCACATTTATGATGTTCTCACCGCCAAAATGATCGGTGAGAAAGTTTTATTCATATGAAAAGATTTTGACGTCATTTTTCTCCTTCTCATGGAACATGAATCGGAAATGTGTATTTCTCACTGAAAAACTTTTCATTGTACTTTTCATAGAACGAGAATTGACCCCCAGATCATGTCTCATGAAAAGACATGAAAACGTGTAAAACAAGCAAACATTGATTGTCAATTTTCTGTTTCATTTCGTTTTGAATCTGCCTGTTCATGCGCGTATAGTATTCATCATATTTTTGTCCCTTCTTTCTTCTATAAAGAATATGATGAATACAATACTCGTGTGAACAGTTAAAATGAGATCGGTATTTAATTTTATTGTTGATTTCATTACTACAAACCACTTAATAAAAAATTATTTTCACCTACATGCTGAAATAATTTTTAGATCATCATAGAAGAATTTACACTAGCCGTAAAATAATTTGATCTAGTTCAACCACCTTATTGATTTTATGTGTCAATAAAATTTAAAAACTTCATCTGGAGTCAAATTATTTGGATGGTCAATAGAACATCACTTAAAACTAAATACACTTGCATCTTAACAAAAAGAATCACCAAAACGACATATTGTTTAGTAAATGTATAAAAAAAATTTATTAAGAGCCACAAAAGTTACAAAAATGTACAATAAAATCGAGCAAGGTTTTCTAATCAAACTATTCTTGCTCTTAGTGGTTTTTATAATGCTGTGAATAAAATAAAAAGAAGTATTAAGTATAAGCACAGTTCTAATATGGATTTTTATAACCATATATTCCACTATATGCTTCGTGTCCACTCGAATTTGATTCGGCACTGGCCGAACCTGAGTCGCTTTGGTTTTCATGATAAACCACATGAGCCTTTTGAGCCACTCGAGCTATTTTAGCCGGTTGAGCCACTTGAACTATTTTAGCCGGATGAGCCACTTGAACTATTTTAGCTGGTTGAGCCACTCGATATATTTTAACCGGTTGAGCCACTCGAACTCTTTTAGCCGGTTGAGCCACATGAACTATTTTAGCCGGTTGAGCCACTCGAACTATTTTAGCCGGTTGAGCCACTCGAACTATTTTAGCCGGTTGAGCCACTCGATATATTTTAGCCGGTTGAGCCACTCGATATATTTTAGCCGGTTGAGCCACTCGATATATTTTAGCCGGTTGAGCCGCTTTACCCACTTGAGGCCATGTGCCCTTTTGAGCCGCTTTAAACACTTGAAGCGATTTACCCGTTTGAGCTGATTTAAGAATTTTAGCCACTACAGCACGTTTTATTTCATTGAAGTCCGCCGATTCCGCTGATTCTGCCGATTCCCCTGATTCCGGAGATTCATCACTATGTGCCTCAACTGAGACGTACACGACCAGAAACAGCACCAAAATACACAGAAACTAGAACCAAACAAAAAAAACAAAAAATGTATCAAACAATTAGTTCACTGTAACCGATATAATGTTCACAATATACCTTTGTCATTTTCCTTTTTTCTTTTTTTTTTAAGTTTATTCGTAAAACAATTAACGTCGTAAGTAATTAACCGTTTAAGAACTATATTGCAAATGAATTTAAATTAGCATGCAATCTATCTTTTATATATGATACAGAATGCATACGCAGCTTTGACGCAACATTTCCAAATCAAAATTCACTCGCGTAATAGTAGAAAAATGAACTATTTATGGTGTAATAGAAATTCTTAAATAAATACATGATCAACAATAAAATGCTTTACACACTACTTATCACAACTTATTTTAGTGTTGTTAAAATACTAGATAGAGTACGAGTAGTTAGTATAATAAAACAATTAAACGAAAGTAAGAAAGTTACAAGCAATACAAAAATGAATTTGCTGAATGTTTATGAATTTTAAAATTTTTTGCTAAGAAAACATTGATAAAAACACATTTTTGATTGTTCTTAAAAATTTACTAGTCTATTAGATGAGCAAAAATATGACAAATTACAAACTTGTACACAAAATTCCATTGAATCTCTATAAACCATAAATTCTCTGTCAAAGTCACGTAGCAGCTTAACTGAAAAAAAAAACTCAAATTCCCGCACGTTTTTATATTATTAAATCGGTAAATTTACGTGTGTCACACCATTTTACATGAATATTCTAGTACAGTTTTTTAGCTGTACCGTTAAGGAATCAAAATTAACCAATTGTAATAGAGAAATGAAATTTGTGTATTTGAAACAAATGTACGGACTGCGGTATGCAATTATGTACTTATTAAAGTATTTTATAAAAATGAATCAAAATCGTTCCTGAATCGTTAAACCAATTTAACAACTGTCCACTACAATAGGGATAGTTCATAGATATTGTCGTCATCATCACCCCTTAATAAATGATTTTTGAGATTACAAATATAATTCCAAATAAGGTTAGCCTAATTTAAAAGTTTCGTTTATCATCCGTTGTCATTTTAGATACGTCTAAAGTGTTTTTCGATTACCTGTCAATTTCCAACAAAAAATATAACATCAAGTAGCACAAAAATTCTGTTTCTGACAAAACATCCAATTTTTGTACACTCAGTTATGTACACTTTTGTAATATTGAGAAATTGTTTGGCACAAAGAACTACTAACTCAAACAAACAAAAAAATCCTATTGTGTCCATTTTTCTTTCCTTCTCTACACCCAGTTGTGTTTTGTGTGAGCAATCGTGGAATTTTGTTTGAGTCGACACATTAAAAACATGAAGCAGAAGTATAAAGCATAAAGTATAAAGGACTGAAACCTCATTAGGTGGTCAGAACTTCGGTCTTGATTAATTCTACTCCCACATTAATCCCGAAATGAATGTCTTAAGACAATCTTCAGCTTAGCCTTCAACTCAATATTTAAATCAACCTCCATTTCAATCGCAACATAATTCCAACCGCAATCACCAAATTAACCGCCAACCAACCGAAAAACTCACTTAACCTCAATCCAGGCTAACTAAACCATAACTCAACCTCAACTCAACTTATCTCGAATCAAATCTCAACCCTCTGCTCAACTCATACCATAATACCAACATACAATTATACCATCATATAGTCACCATCATACCACCATACCATCATACCATTACCACACCATCGTCATTATAAATCGAGTCAATTTTTAAAGTTTTAGAAATTCCTCTGCAGTAACTTTAGATCTGATTATCATCTCTCAAGGAGGAGATGAATGTTTGAGATATTAACATTGACCTTTCTTAAGTCTTAAATCATATTTGTGTAAAGTTTGGCTCAAATCGTTCAATTCGTGTGCATTTGTTTAAATATCACACATATATACCGTATTCAGGGGCGCAGCGTCTTTGGAAGCAAGGGAAGCACTGATTCCCTATAATTCTATAATGATCTTTAAAATTTTCATATTGGCTGGAGAGCGAATAAAATCGTTTTCTAAAAAAAAAACTATTTAGCCTCTCTATGTAAATGTAAAAAACTAATTGAAACAAAATTCCAAAAGGGAACTAAAATAACGTTTGATTATTTCACTATGAGAAATATTACACTGCATAAAATTATTTTCATTTACATTAGCTTCTATTTCTTGGTTTTCTCGATTGCTTTACATTCTACAACCATACGATCGTTCCTTAACATAAATATATCAGAAAAACGTATATGAGTTAGTTTTTCATAACCCAGGCTGCGGACCAATAGCCGGGTAAATCATTTAGCACAGTAAACTTTAATTTTAGTACAAATTTACCTCAATCGGCGTACCAATTCTCTAGAAGTAAAAATCGTTTGATGGGCACAAATTATGATTTGGAGGGTTGAAATCGCTGGGTTTTAGGTGCAAAGAAAAAACGTCAAATATTTATACTGCTTTTCATTCATGTACATACTTACATTTAATACATATAATGAATACGCGAAAACTCGAGAAAACGCAAAAAAAATCAGTGAAACATGAAAAACGTTAAAAACAACGGTTTTTTCATATTTAACCCAACTTTTTAGTACAATATTTGAATTTACCCTGTACACTGTTAAATAGTAGGTAAAAGAACAATTAACCCGACTATTGGTCCGTAGCCCTAAAAAGAGATGGCGTGTATATGTTTTATTTATATGTGAAAGTTTTCATTAAAAATCACTGTTGAAGCCAGGTAACTTTTCTGCGCGTTTGTTTCCAAGAAAAATAAAACTTTTGATAGTTCACTGTTTTGAAATTCATTCAATTTTTTCTGTTTTTTAACATCGCTCACTTGAGCGACTCAGTCATTTTAGTACCTACGTTCCCGCAGCCTTTAGGGTTTTAGTTATATCATCTTTCAAAGTTATATCTTCCCTCAAATCATTGGTCACAGTTATCAGTTCTTCAAAATATATGTTGGCATTAAGTAAAGTTGCCGCAGCCGGGTACGTATAGTTTGGTTTAGTCTGGCTAGTTTCTTTATAACCCTTGTTGCTAAGAACGGGGAAGAAGCGGTACTATCAGTGACCAGGTTCTGTAAGTGCATTGGTTTTCCTGATCTTCATCATTCAATAAAATTTGCCTGTACATCTTGACAATATCTGAACTTGTGAGAAAGGTATGTTCCCGAAACCGGAAAATTATTTCGAAGATACTTGATTGTATTGTTGGTCCAACTAGGAGTTCATCATTGAGCGAATCGGTCGATCCGGTTTTAGCTGGTGCATCGAATACTAAAATTAACCTTGTGCTGATGCTACCTTCTTTTAAAACACCGTGATGTGGTAAAAATACTCAAGTATCTTGGTTCACCCTTTCTGTGCTAATTTTCACCAAATGTCCAAGTTCAATATATTCCTGCATGAACGCTAATTGTTAAATTGAGCGGTGTTCCTAGGGGCGGGTTGGGTTCCTCAAACGGCAACCTCACAAAAAACTTCCGTTGACGGTATTAGCAACTATCTCCTCCAATTCCCCAAAAGGTTCTCAACTTTTTGTCAATATTGAAATCAGCTGAATATTTTGATATTGTAGACAACGAAGAGCGGTGGTTCGAATATCATCTTGGTGTTCAACCAAACCCATCCAAATAAGGTCTATTGCACGATAATTTGAGCTTTATTATTAGGAATTTTGCCATAGCCTAAAATTTGCAAAATTACATCTGACCCCAATAAAATGTCTATTGTGTTTGATTTGTTTGTTTCGGGATCTACTAATTCAATACCATTCAATAGACTTAAGTCGTTTTAGTGTAGTGTTGGTGGTGGAAGTACAGCAGGTACTTCGACGTGAAATTCTGAGTTGTAGTTGTTTAGGCTGGTCATCTGGATTGATGTAATCCCCTTTGTAAAGTCTGTCCGACTTTCTCCGTTACCAGACACTAAAATACGTCCATTCAGGTTTGGCAATTTTAAGCGATTCATACAGGCTTCCGAGAGCAAACAAGAGTTGGGATCCAGTATCCAACAGCACCTTGTATGTAACTCTATTTCCACACCAATCCTTTATCTTAACCAAGGCCGTTGGTGGCATTGATGTACTAATAAATTTGCCTTCAGATTTCCTTGATAAAACGTCCGATGCCTGTAACAATATATGATGTTTCTTTGTACATATTTAACACCTTTTTGATTTATATTGGTATACTGAGCGAGTGTCCAAGAGGCAATTAAAGCAACGCTTTTTCTTCGCTTTTTTCTTGAGGCAGAAGTTTGCAATTATAGTGATGATAATTTCCAAAGTTGGCGTCGGATGGCTTGCAATTTTACTTGCTCACTTGTGACCGCCCAAACTTAATGGATTTAACTTTATATTAGAGTTAAAATCCGCCTCGAAGGATGACTCCTTCTTTCCTTACTCATTTGGTTAGTACACAAAACTTCCAGTTTAGCGAATGAAAATTAGTTGCGAAACTAAATTTGTTACACTAAAAGTTTCGTTAAACTGGTAGGTGTTCGATAAAAACAAAGTTGATTGTAATCTTTTTTTTTTCGAACAAAACGATTTTCGCAAAATATTTTTCACATATAGACATTGTTTGTTTCTTGAGCATGCAGGAACTTGTTTGCGGATGACACAATTTTTGCGATCATATTTTAGATCAATTTGCGGCTTCCTTTAAATTTTTATTTTTATTTTATCTTTTAATGGTTATTAGTTATATAATTCTACCCTGCGAGGGTATTCGAATAAGAAACGAATGAAACTGATTCATTTCAAATAAGAATCCGATTCAAAATATCGAATCCAATTAACAAATAGCCCCGTGGCAATATTCTGACACTTTTAGACAGCTTAGGTATTATTTTTCCAAAGCATACTGTGTCGATTGCTACAGTATACTCTTGAAAAACGAATACCAAAATAGTCTAAAAAAGCCATAATAAATCAATTCTCAATTCCCAGGGTAAAACAAGAATGGTGCTCTGGTCTGCGATCCTAATTGTTGTATTATAATTAATCAATTATTTTTTAGCGAATGGGATTTAGCTCGGAACTACCTAACGTCAAGTGCTTCCCTACCTCCAAAAACCAGACTACGCCACTGATATATAAATATATATATATATATATATATATATATATATATATATATATATATATATAAATATATATATATATATATATATATATATATATATATATATATAAACACTAACTTTTAAATACAGTGAAACCTCATTTCAACAAACACTCAATTTAGCGGAATCCTCACTTCAACGGACAAACTTTTAAGTCCCATGCACCTGAATTTATTCCAATGTAAACCTCCCTTAGCTGACACTTTATTAGAGTAGACACGGACAGATATTTCTGCGATGATTCTTAGCCGGTTTAGTGAAATTTGATATCCATTAAAATTCTTAAATGATTTTTGGATAAAATTCTAGAATATGGCCAAAATAAATAAATTAAATTTGAAATGCGTTTTGTAAATGAAATTCTAAATTGATTTTTAGAGATAAAACTAAGTTTGGAACCAAATTTCCATCGAACATGTCAAATTTTATCATAATCGGTTAAGAAATAGCCAAGTTCCATCTTATTTTGCCATATTCCAGAACTACGTCTAAAAATCATTTGAATATCCATCCAATTTCCATTTCCATTGGAAATGCTGGATTTCATCAAAATCGGATAAGATATAGAATCCCAATAAAATTTTAAAAAACAAAATCACATATCCTCAGTTTGACGGAAAACGATTTTGGTTAAACCCTAATCCAACCCCAACTAAATCGCAACTCAACCCTAATTCAACTCGCAAACGGAACCCAACTTAACCCTTAACTAATCCGAAAACTTTACGCCAAACTCACTCCCCAAACCAGCATAAATAAAAAATTGGTCAACAACTCACTATATCGTATCCAGCCCCAACTCAACTCCAACTCAACTTTAACTCAAACCGCAAATTGACTTCAAAAACTGGCCTATTTCAACTTGTGTCAAGTAATTCAGGCAAATGTTGCCAGTAATCAGAGCCGGAAACTCTTTAATATATTGGCCATCTAAGGAAGAAATATAAATGAACCTTTTCATCTGTTTTAAGAATTTTTTGGATGTTCGTGGTGTACTCGATTGTACAGAAATCGATATCAGCGAGCCCAACTGACTCAAATGTAAGGTAAGGAATACTGTAAAGGGAATACCTCCTTAGTCTCTGCAAAAGACTCTGCAAGCCATGTCCCATTTTCTCAGCACTTATTAACCAATTATCCTTCAAGATATTCAAATAATTAAACCGGTTCATTATGGTTTCAAAGAAGATCAAATATCCTACACCCCTTCAGCTAAAAGGTCCACCGGAGTGAAGTTTCTAACGTTAATTTAAAGTGTAGTTTGCCACTAAAAATAGTGTAAGAAATAAGTGGTAGAAAAAGTGTTAAAAAAAGTTACTAACGTTAAAAAATGTAGCTACACAAAAAAGCGTTAAATGAGAAATTAAAAAAACATTATTTTCTCGTATTTCGATTTAAAATTAATAATGCAAAAAGGTTATACAAAATTGCCAATACTAACCAAATTTCGAATTAATCAAAACGTTATATTTTATATCAATTAATTAAATAAACCATTAACCATCAATTAATTAATTAACCATAAATAAACCATTTAGTATTTGAATACTAAAATGAAGGCGAAAGTGCCGCATTAAATCAAATAACACAAATTTAACAGATATGCTTATGTAGGAGCTATATTCCACGGACTGAGAATATAATAATCTGGTTAGAATATGATGGGTTGGGCTCGAATGATAAGTTAGGCTCGAATGGCAAATTTTCAAAGGTGAACTAATTTTTCCAAAATGATTTGGAGGCGGTACTACACTAAGTCAAATAACAAAAATCTCAGAGATGTGCTCATATACTGACTATATACAACGGATCTGAAATATAATAAGCTGGCTAGGAGTGCATATGCCATTCACTTATGATGGGTTGGGGTCGAATCACAAATTTTCAAAAATTAAAAAATTTTCCCAAAAATGATTTGAAAGCGGTACTACACTAAGTCAAATAACAAAAATCTCAGAGATGTGCTCGAGTAATGAATATATTCTATTAACATAGCATATCCCTTTTATGGTTTTTAATTCTATATTTGTTATTCTTGTTTAATGTTAAGTTCAACAAATTTTCAAAAATTTTGTTTATAATTAATGTTTTGAATAAATTAAAATTGCCGGATTTATTTTAGTTGCTGCACTGACTTCTATGGGAAATTGCAACATATCGTCATGTAATTCCCAATTATTATTGTGTCGCTTAATATAGGCACGAAAATGGCCATTCGAATTTTTCAACTTCATCATTTCAAAGTGAATTATTCCTCCTAATTGGAGATCTTCATGATCTAGAGATAATTGTTGGCTAATTTCATTTATTTTAATATTGTAAACGTTATTGATAGGTTTTACGTCAACAATTGCAATTCCATAGTTTGTAAAAAATCGTCTCGGTCGTTCGGCAAGGCATTTCGAACAACACGATCTCTCAAAATCTATGGTTGTTTGCAAATTTCTTATGAGCGAGCGTTGGTTTAATTTGAAAACATCTTTAAGAGGAACATAAAACGTTGGTCTCAAGGCAGGTGTTGGTTCACACTTCGAGCAATTTCGAGTTTCAGTTAGAGGCGACGGAAGAACTTTTTCTATAATGAAAGATATAGGACAAGAAGCATCTAACGAAATGTTATTTTTTGTTGAAACTAATGCTGGGCTGTTTTCGTAGATCTTTAATATCAACTTTGATCTGCTGCTGTGAACTGAATCGGTTTCATTTGAATTTGCCATTTCACGAATAAATTTAAAAAAATTGTTTACAGATGATCGAAAAAAGCCATTGTAATATTCGAAATCCAAGTACAGGCACATAAAAATTTGCGCTGTCGAATCAAAAGCACAAGTATTTGTAATTTTTATTACTTTAGACTCATCTTCACAATTGAAACCATTCTGAAGAATTCGGCAGTCTTCAGTTTTATTATTTTCAAAAGAATCATTTTTTTTGTGTTTATTTTTGAAAATCGTGTTAAAACTCTTTTTCCAAAATGTTTCGGAGAATTCGTAATTTTTATTTTTTTACTCCACATCTCTTCATGCATATCGCTATCTGGATCATTTGGTCTGGGACTGTAAATTTTGCGTTTTAAAATTTTTGATTCAGTGACCATGGCCGACAATTGGACCATTTTTTCTAGCTTGCTTGTTTTCTCCCTCATAATATTAACAAATCTACCAATTCGTAATATTTCGTGTTTTGTATAGTGATTTTTGACAATTGAAAACCAACTCTCAACACTAGCGTTCGATACTCTTCCCTCAATTCCCATTTTAAATGCAAAGCATACTCCCCAAAGCGGCAAATACGCCATATAACTTTTAATAGAAAAAACTAAAAATTCTTCGTTAAAAAAATTGTTAATTTGGCTATTATCGTTTTCAGGTTTTATTTGTTGCTTTACATTTAAATAAATATTATTGTATCTGGTAAAATAAGGGCTACTTCTAAAGATTGATTTACTAAAAAATGAAGTCCTTTGGACAGATCTCCATTCTGCAGATTCAGAAGGTGTTATTTTCAAATTGTCCGATGCACCATTTAGCACTTTTTTTAAAGTATTAAGGGATTCTGAAACTAGATGGCTTGAAAATCTCGAACACAATATAAAACAAAATGATTCAAAAATTAAATCGATTTCGGTTAAATGTTTACTATTTAGTAACATACAAAAAACATCTAAAATAAAATTCCGTACCTCCGAAGTCACTTTATTGTATTTGTTTGTAACTTGAGTTGAAATTATATTCACGAAGTGGCTACAACAAATAAAACTGCCGACTTTATCTGGTAGTTTATTTGATGTTAACACATCATAAGTATAGCTTAAATATTCTAAAACGCTCATTGAATTAAAACTTTGCTGCATTGACTTTATCA
This sequence comes from Tipula vernalis, assembly GCA_958295665.1. Lineage (NCBI taxonomy): Eukaryota > Metazoa > Arthropoda > Insecta > Diptera > Tipulidae > Tipula > Tipula vernalis. The sequence continues at coordinate 46,366,757 of OY282560.1, forward strand.
AAGCCCAAGACCAATCTGTCACAAAATATTTCGGTAGAAAATCTCTGGGCATATTTACTCTTAGATCATCTAAGAACAGTTTGATGGCTTCAGTATTGTGCGTAGAAGATATTAATTCACCGATAGGAATTAATTGGGAATTAATATTAACCACACATGCATAATATAAAATCCTCTTGTAACTGTGGTAAGGGTGACAAATAGGGTGTTTCACTACCTTTCCAGTAGCGTCAAAATATATGCCTTTTACAGAATACTTGTTTAAAAGTTGTAACGTTGACTGCCGAAAGCAAACAATTTTTAGTGGATCCACAGATGTGTTGTAAATATACTTATTTTTTTTTAGCTCCACCATTGACATTTGGCAGATATCAATCACATCACAATCCGTAACCAAATCGTTTGTCTTGAGTAATTCTGATTTAATTTTTCGAATTGTCTGAGACGGGATAAATGACTGCGTGTTTCCCTTTTCAAATAATTTGATATTTGTTTCATCAGCCAAATCCAAGCCAATATTATGGCACGAAGTACCCACTAAACGTTTTTTAAACGTTTCACGTTTTACTCCTCTTACTTGCTTAAACATTTTTTTGTCATAATGAGCAACGCAAGCCTCACCATTAACAAAAATTTCCAATAAAGAGTTGTCTTTTAATTGGAATTTGTATTTTTTTCAGGGACCATTTTGCAGTGACCATAAACTGTAAAGCCTTTTCCTTTTTTGACCAATTTACGAAATGTTTCAAAAGATATGACACACGGATTGCCAACTTCTACTAAACAATCATCGATTTTATTGCGAATTTCTTCACGACTGAGATTGTCACCAGTCCAGTCGCCCGTGAATTTCGCACTGCCAATAAGTTTAAAATTGGAAATTTCAGAATTTTTCGAAGTACATAATTTTTCAAAATCATTCGATGCATGTTTAAATAAAAATTTAGATTCTAAATCGTATGCATCGTCCGTGTTAATGTAATCTGCTATTACTTCTTTTGAAATTGTGTTACTTTGAATTAAGACATCATATTTACGGTCTTGAGACAAGTCAGATTTAATTTCGTTAATTGAACTTTCAATGTCTGCACTTATATCACGATCTTTATGTAATACTACAACATCGGTAATATCTTCCAGAGATTTTAAAATTAATTGTTTATTTTTTTCTATGAAATTTACTATTCTGCAACGATTAGTTTTATTATTTTTTAATTTCAATTCAGAACAAATATTAACCACCAAATCACAGTTTGAACCTTTTCCGATATCCAAATGATTAATATCCCCAATGTTTAACTGGTTTAAAGCCAAAACCAAACTTGGTAGGTTAACAGAGTTCCGCTTTAGCTTATAATTATATTTTATATGTGAAGCCGACATAATTACTGATAATTTACACCAATAAAGTAAATCACAAATAATAACGCTAAACAATAAACAAATTAAAATCCGGTAATAAAGAAAATCCAATAAAAAGCCAAGGTCAATAATATAAACGAGCAAATCAACAATATAAAATGAGTTTTAAAACAGTCCAAAAAATAGCGAGGGTCGAGTTTTGAAAAAAAAACTTTTGAATATGAATAGCAAGAGAAACACAAAAAATCACCAAAAAACACAATACGATCTGAACATCACGAAATCTGAAAAAGTATTAAAACAAAATGAGAAAAAATTTCCTTTATATACTAAACCCGATTTTTTTTTTTTTTTTAAGTTGAAATGAATAAAATTTTATAAGTGAATGGCATATGCACTCTTAGCCAGCTCATTATATTCCTGATCCACTGTATATAGTCAGTACATAAGCACATCTATGAGATTTTTGTTATTTGACTTAGTGTAGTACCGCTTTCAAATCATTTTGGAAAAATTAGTTCACCTTTGAAAATTTGCCATTCGAGCCTAACTTATCATTCGAGCCCAACCCATCATATTCTAACCAGATTATTATATTCTCAGTCCGTGGAATATAGCTCCTACATAAGCATATCTGTTAAATTTGTGTTATTTGATTTAATGCGGCACTTTCGCCTTCATTTTAGTATTCAAATACTAAATGGTTTATTTATGGTTAATTAATTAATTGATGGTTAATGGTTTATTTAATTAATTGATATAAAATATAACGTTTTGATTAATTCGAAATTTGGTTAGTATTGGCAATTTTGTATAACCTTTTTGCATTATTAATTTTAAATCGAAATACGAGAAAATAATGTTTTTTTAATTTCTCATTTAACGCTTTTTTGTGTAGCTACATTTTTTAACGTTAGTAACTTTTTTTAACACTTTTTCTACCACTTATTTCTTACACTATTTTTAGTGGCAAACTACACTTTAAATTAACGTTAGAAACTTCACTCCGGTAAAAGGTCCTCAATCCGCCACCATATTTTACTCAAGTTCAGTGTTGGGTTTCTGCCACAACATAACTTGCCCATCTGAAGCAAAAATGTTAAATTTACTTTCGTCCGAGGGAATAACATTTTCCCAGGGGTCTGTTATCAAATTTTCGACATCGCAAATTTTCGACGTTGTCGACCAATTCGACATTATATCGAAAATAAACTACAAAAAACAATTAATATTAATTTATTAATTAGGCGGAAAATTAAAAAAATAATCCAAAATTAAAATATACATTAGGAACTGAATAACTGAAATTTTATTATCTCACGATTTATTATTGAACAAGCGTACGCATTCGTCACCTCAAGAGCAGTCGCATGTTGTTCGACTTTATCGGCCGCAATTTTCAAAGGGCCTACTACTTGGTAGATTCCCCATCATCTGTGTTGCAGTTTTCGCCGATTACCTTTTATAAATAATGCACCCCTTTCAGATGCCTCGTATTTCGCTTAGCCCGTTGATTATCCAGCAGTTTTGATGAATAATATGCGATGTGAGAGTAGGGCCGAAATGAAATTTGGCGAAATGGATGCCCCATATCAATCTAGTAGTGAATATATGTTTTTGTGGTAGTATGATAGAGTGTTTAGCATCATATTCACAATCGGCGTTCTGGAGTCGACCGCCAACTCGCAATATCCCTTCTTCATCCACAAATGCGGCAGTGCCTCAATCTCTTGTCTTTGTTTATTTGCTAAATGTCCTCTCTGAATGTTTCACTCTGTACCCACTTGATACAAAACATTTTCGCTGCCTTTATCTCTGACGCATTTAGTTGCATAGTTCTAACCTCTGTTGGTGTTTTCACCTTCCACTTAAACTTCCGCTCAACGTATCGGAACACATACGCCACAATCCAAAATAATTTTTGAATCTCGAATTTACGCTTGAACAAATCTTCTACGCAATCGCTTGGACATGAAATGTAACGATTACTTTATTCACTCCTCTACGTTCTAGATTATTGTATGCTTCATCAGTTGCTCCAGTCTCATTACTTGTAGGCTAATATTTCTGCTCTTGAACTAGGTATTCTGGACCTTTCCACCATTGTTTTAAATTAACCAACTTTCTTGGCTTAACGCCTCTTGAACCATAGTCTACGGGGTTCTCCTTTGACCTATGGTAACCCCAGTGTTTACGTAAAAAATGTTCTAAAATTTGGCTCGTTCTATTTGAAACGAACGTTTTCCATTGAGCTGGAATTGTTGATAACCAAGCCAAAACAATCTTGGAATCGGTCTACGCAAAGTGTTCAGCTTGCCTTTTGAGAGATTCTTTCACCGCGACCATCAGCTTTGACAGTAGATGACTCGAGCAAAGTTCTAGTCGTGGTATAGAGATCTTCTTGAGTGGTGTCACTTTCTTTTTCGAAGTTATTAGACCACTGCAAATTTGTCCAGTCTCACTAACCGCTCTGTAATAAATCACCGCGCAGTAAGCGGTCTCGCTTGCATCCGCAAAACCGTGAACCTGCACCTTGCCTTCAAGATTAGTGAACCTTGGAACTCTGATTTCTTCGAAATGTTTGAACTGACTCCTCAGTTTGTGGTATTCGTCCTCGCAATCACGAGGTAACTTGTCATCCCAGCCCAACTTCAAAAGCCATCGTTTCTGAAATAATACCTTGAGAATTATAGTAGACGGAGATAAGAGACCGAGAGGATCAAATACACGGGACGATTCGGATATTATTTTTCTTTTGTTGACAACGCTCTCTTTCTCATCTTGTACTTCGAATGTGAACTCATTTTACTTTGTATACCACTTCAAACCAAGTGTCTTCGTTATCGGCATTTTATCACTACATGTGTCACTCGATGATTCTTCCTTCGTTCAGGTTCTCAGTAAAATGAGGTACATTGGGTTTCCATTTACACAATACAAATCCACCAGTTGCTAAAACGTTAGTCAACTTTTCTTTCATCGCAATCGCTTGTTCCAAATTATGACTACCCGAAAGTAGATCATCTACGTAGAATTCAATTTTTAGGCAGCTATTGACCTCTTCATCTTTTGATTATGCAGTAAGTTGTTGCAAAGCCCTGATCGCCAGAAAACATGAACACGCCAGACCAAATGTGACTCATGTAAGATTATAATGTCTAATTTTCTCGTCTGGTTTCTCTCGCCACAAAATTCCTTGATAATTTCTGTGTTCTTCCGCTACCACAACCTGACGATACATTTTCTCGATGTCAGCCACTATCGCAATTTTATTTGTTCGAAATCGCAACAATATGGTCCATAAACTCGGTTGTATAGTTGGACCCACCATTAGCTTTTTGTTTAATGAGACCCCACTTCTTGTTCTGTTTGATCCGTTGAAAACTATCCTTACTTTGGTTATGGTGCTCGCCTCTTTCGTAACAGCATGATAAGGTAAATAATAGCTTTTCGCATCATCGTAGTTTTCTGACATGGAATCTGGTGTTTCAATCATATGACCCAAATCAATGTACTCTCTCATTTGATTGAGGTATTCGACTCGTAACTGCGAATTTTACAATAGCTTGCGTTCCAATGACAGAAAACGCCTCGTACTGGTAACCAATGAATTGCCAAGTAAGCCGATTTGCTCTTTGAATAACTATTATATGTAACTATTTAAATCTTGGAACAGTTAAGAAATAAATCGGCCATTGAAATATTTAACCTTTTGTCTCAAAACGAAGGTACTCACATTTTTAAATATAAAATATAAAAATATAATATACGTACGTGATTCATTTGTTTATATATATATTAATTATATATATATACATACATATATATATATATATATATGTATATATATATATATATATATATATATATATATATATATATATATATATATATACATATATATATATATATATATATATATATATATATATATATATATATATATATATATATATATATATATATATATATATATATATATATATATATATATATATATATATATATACATATATATATATATATATATATATATATATATATATATATATATATATATATATATATATATATATATATATATATATATATATATAAATTTTTCCCACCTGATTATAAACTGTGTCAATTTATCTTTGATTACTAAATTCTTTTTTATTTTCAATGTAGCTTTCATACAGAATTACAGTATGTCCCGCTACGAAGTCCTTAATTTGATGATCTATATAAAGGGAAAGTTTGTTCTTATGCAAGAAGATTCGACGACAAAATATGTAAAGATTTTACTATATATTATGCGACAATCTTCAAATTAAATACTTCATGGCGGGAAATAGAGAAATAATGTATGAAAACTACCTTAAAAATGAAACACAATTTAGTATCAAGATAAATAAACAAAGTTCGTACTCAGGAGGAAGAAAATCTCATTTTTCGCATATTAATGAGATCTATGTAAATAGAGAAAATAAGAAAATTATCAAAGGAAAAGTTCGGTAATGTATGTACCTTGGTATATGCAAATTTTACGTTTCTTAGGCCTGCATGTACATTAACCGATTGTTTTTTTATTTACCTTCTAGTTGGCCTGTATAAACGCATGGACATAGTTAAAATTTAAATTTTATTTTAAAAACTCGGTGAAATAGAGCAATTTAATCTATGAAAAATTTGAAATTGATTCAAATTATTTTTATTAACCACTATCTTAATAATATGATATAGTTAATTAAGTAATGTTGTTTAAAAGATATTGGAATTTATTAATATGTGTCTATTTTCATATTTGACAAAAATTTCCTTTTGTGGAAATTTTAATAACTCTGTTTGGATTTGTACACAATTTCCAAATTGATTTGTTTCTGAACACGTAGGTTGGAGTGGCTGCTTACGCACACTTAGACCGGTGACGGTCCATTGTGATACCACAGGATGTATCCCCTTTTACCCCTATTGGAACCATTTCGAGCTACTTATGTAGCGTAAGACGTCCCGCACTTTAATGTTTTCGACATCCAAGAGGCAGTCCATCCTGAACTTACCTAATTGTTTGTGCCTTCTAAGAGCCAATGCTGGACACGAGCAAAGGAAGTGGACCAACGTCTCTTCCTCCTCTTCGTTCAAACAGCTTCTGCAGAAGTCATTAGCCTCCAGACCCAGCCTTCTTGCATGTTCTCCAAAAAGGCAGTGTCCCGTGAGAATTCCTACGACCGTTCTTAATTCACGTCTGCGTAAGGATATTAATGCCCTAGTGCGCCCCAAGTCCAGCTTTGGCCAAACTTGTCTTGCAACTCTACAGGTGATGGTGTTAGACCACCTTTCCCCCGCTGAGGATAGCGCCTGCTTCCCAAGTGCTTGTCTCAGCGCTGTGATAGGCCTCCCCAGACTTGCCCTTTCCGGTTGCAGCTGGAGAGTCGTACCATGCCTAGCAAGTTCATCTGCCCTGCAGTTCCCCATGACGCCCGAGTGACCTGGGACCCAGATTACCTGGATATTGAAATGCTCACCCATCTCATTTAGAGATGAGTGACAACTCAACGCCACCCGTGACGCCAAAGACACCGATTCTAACGACCGGATCGCCGCTTGACGGTCCACATAGATTGTGATATCGTCTGAGGATAACACATTATGCTTCAACCACGTCATGACCTCCTCAATCGCTACGACTTCAGCTTGGTACACGCTGCAGTAATCAGGGAGACGAATAGAAAGTTTACATTTAATTTGTCACAGAATACTCCAGCTCACTGGCCACCAAACACCCACCCCGTACATGAGTACAGGTCTCACTACAGCGGTGTAGAGCCAGTGTACTAGCTCCGGCTTCAGACCCCATCTATGACCAATGGCGTTCCTACAGGAGTACAAAGCTATAGTAGATTTGTTTATTCTCTCGGGTTAATACCAAGTCCACATTTGCCAGCCCATTTCGAAACGATGGTGAGCGCATTCTGCATTACGTCTACAATCGTGTCCAGGAATTTCCCAGTAACAGCTAAAGCTACGTCGCCTACGTAAGCGATAACTTCAATACCCTCTCTCTCCAATTCTAGTAGTAACCCGTTTACCACTATATTCCCAAAAAGAGGGGACAGCACCCCCTGCGGGTTTCCCCTAGTTACTCGCCTCTTGATTGTGGAGTCCCCCAACTTCGAGCTAACAATCCTGCTTCCCAGCATATAACTGATTAACCTTCTCAGAGGAATGTCCACCTCCACAAATGTCAATCCCTTCTTGATTACCTCCAAGTACACACCAAGGCGTGCAGAGCAGTGTCCACAGATCTACCCTTTGTGAACGCATGCTGAGACGGTGCCCACTTCCTGGCACCTATTTTATCTCTGATGTATACATCCAGCAGCCTTTCCAAGGTTTTCAAAATAAAGGATAATAGAGTTATTGGTCTTAGGTTCTAAGAATAGACATGTGAGCTTTTCCCCGCTTTCGGTATAAACACCACATTGACCTCCGTCCAGTACCTAGGAATATAGCCCAGCTTCAAACACCCTTTTAATATAGCTTCCAGGTAAGAAAGAATAATTATTGAGTTGTTTTGAAGTTCCGCTGGTATAATTTTAAATGGTTTAAAGCAGATTTAAATGGTTTAAACCCCTCAGTGCCCATAAAATCCGTTTCCTGGTTACGATATCCTCTGTGAACACTGACAGTGATTCCTGATGATTGCTACGCACCATCAGGTCTTCAAACCTCCCTGGGAACTGTGTCTCGAAGAGAAGCTCCAGAGATTTTCCACTAGAAGCTGTCCAAGATCCGTCCGGTTTTATCAAAAAACTGGGACTAGCTGTAGTTTTGGAAAGAATCTTCCTAAGGCGGGAGGTTTCGGATACCTCTTCCATTTTATCACAGAAGATTCTCCAAGATCTCTTTTGTGCCTTTCTTAATTCTTTCTTATAAATTTCGAGTTTATCCTTATAGGAGTCTCAATCCTGAGCCTCTCTTGAATTTTTGGCTCTATTAAAGGCTGTCCTAAAAGCCTTACGATAGGTTGCCAGTTCCCTGGATCAACATACTGGTTTTTGCCTACCTCTAGGCTTAGCGCAAAAGGATCGGTTGCATGCGCTAGTAACGCTAGCCACCATGTCCTCCAGCTCCCCAACGGTCGTCGGGGGCTCCATAGACCTCGACGGTAACATATCCTCCAATAATTCCGCATATTTGATCCAGTTGGTCTTTCTAGGGTTCCTGAAGGCTTCCCGGGTAGCAGAGTGAATATCGAAGCTATAGGTTAAATATCGATGATCAGAAAAGGAGTGTTCCTTATCCACCCTCCAATTTTTAACCATATGAAGAATATTATTTGAGGCAAGAGTCGCGTCTAGAACCCCCTGCCTGTTACTAGTAATAAATGTGGGTTCCCGCCCAATATTACACACTGAAAGGTTAGTATTCATCAAATAATCAAAAAGCGACTCACCTCTTTCATTAATGTCTGTGCTTCCCCAGATAGTGTGATGCGCATTAGCATCAACTCCCAGTACCACACCTACCTTTGATTCTTTTCCAGGTTATCTGGAGGAACCTCCTTCTCCCGGTCCATGTAGGCTGAAACTAGCCCGAATCTACAAGTGCCTACTTCCAGGCTAACTGCAGTAGTGTCACCATTGCTGTATTGAGAGAGAAGGAAAAGATTAATATTATTTTTCCCAAGAATACAAGATCTGATCTTCTCAGACTTACTAGAGAATAAAATTTTGTACCCCTTGGTTCTGAGGCCACAGATCCTGTTGTTATTAATCCAAGGTTCTTGGATTATTATCACATCCTCACCCGACCTAGTCAGCCTGAGGAGTAGAGCTGCCGAAGCAGCCTTAGAATGGTGAAGGTTAATTTGTGTTATCTTAATCATAACCATTTAACCTCTACTTACCTCTATAGTATATTCCTGCAACCGCAGGTATATTATTTCCCGGTAATTTGGGATGCGCCGGATTCGTCCGTCTTGCTAACCCTCGTACCCTCTGTAGAGGACTTGTCAGTGCCCGGGCTGCCGACATCCTCCTCCATCGGTACACCAGCTCCTTCGCTTATGTGCCCCTCCTCATCTTCAAAGTGAATCCTTACCAGATCGAGATCGCCGGATTCACTCTCCCCCCTACCCTCAGATTCTCCTCCCTGCTGCTGGTACCCCCTTCAGGCCTGGGCGGGTTGCCACCATCCTCCGGTTGGCCTCCCATACGCGCTTCCGCCCCATCCATTTTATAAACGTTAAGAGTAATTGACCCAAATCCGAAGTCAATTACTCCCTTCGTTTTGTGCAGGAGGGCAAGGGACTCCTTATTTATTACCATAATTGATAATTTCGAGCCCCCCTTCGCCTCCTTCTGCTTGACGATCTTCCAATTTCCGGTCGGAAGATTCGGGTTACGGCCTGAATAATTTTCAAAGCCTCGTCGGGGTTAGCCGGTTCGGATGGCAGCCAGACACGTGCCCTCGGCCTGCTGGGAATTTCCTTCCGGCTAACTGCCGCAAGCTTTGCGCCTGGCCACACCTCCCCTACTTTGGCTATAGCCTGTTTATAAAGATCCACAGATCTAGAGTCCTAGCATGCAGTCATCTTCACACGCCCTTGATACCATATCGCATTTCTGCAGAATGGGGGTGGTCCTGGATTTTCTCCTAGTACCTTTAAAAAGACGAGGTTGAGTGCATTATACACCAACCTCCATTTTTCCACCGTGATGCTCCCATCTTTTTGACTTTCGTCAATTACGGCTAGCATCAACACGTGCTCCCTCAGGACATCGCTGAACAGCTTTGTCCCTGAGTTGGAGCTCGGCTTCTTGCCAGTCAGCAACTTGGCCCGCTTGCTGTTGACTACTTCCACCTCGTCCTGGGACCGCTGTCTTTTCGACACATGGTCTCTTTCCGAGCTTCCGCAGCCCACAGTACTCCTTGCCCAAGCTACTGATGTTCTTTGCTCTTCCGTGAGCTGCCTTCGGGGTTGCAGCCCACTTCTCGAGAATTCGGAATGCCGAGCGGCGATTTCTGTACCGCCTTTTCGCCGGAGGAATGTCTCTCGTCCCACTCCCCTGCGCTGCGTTGGTACCGCGAACTCCCGGGACTTTTGCCCTAGAGTCAGCCACCTTTGCAACCTTAGAGGCCCCACCCGTCTGGTTCGACGTACCTCCCTTCGCTGATACCGGCTTTTGAGGAGAGCCGGTGCCCTTTGTTTTTATGTTCGATCTTTCCATTGGATTCCCACGAGTATCGGAGAAATAACGGTCCGCCTGCACAGTACACGCTGGTACGGCTAATTACAACTGGAGGTCGCCAGGTATCCAGAGGGCTCCGTTAGCGACTGGGCTTTGTTAAATAGGCTCCAAGCCTAGTTGACCATCAGCACGAGTCGCTTAACAACTTAATCCAGCCCATTCGGCTCGCTAGCACCCCGGCCTCCCAGCACCCTCTTCGCTCCACCCACATTCTCTCCCCCATTCACCTATTCACATGGAGAGACCAATCCAATGGGATCCATTCCATTTCCCGGGTCATCCGTTTATAGGATACCCCCACTCATCACCCGCGGAGACTCCGGAGGTGCAGAGAGGACGTGACGCCCAGTCCGCCGTTGTTATTGGTCGATGGTTTTCTGGCGCCATCTGTTCGCCTTTCCATGCTGGGCATCATAGGCACTCAGAATTTAATGAACTGAGGTCAACCACTCCCCAGTTTCCTGAGACTCTCCCACCAGCTGGACTGCGGTTGGGGGCGGCTTATTTAATTCACCGCTAACCTACCTATCGATAAGTCGTCCACTATCCACCACCTGTGACCCCCCCCCCCCCCCCCGATAGCTGCAGTACGCCACGGGAAGATGGCACTAGCGTTAATATGTTTTTTTTTTAAATGTAAATCTAATGTGATATTTCAACAGTAGTCGCTATCTCTTCGATTGACTGAGATCTGCCTATACATTTTTTCAATATCGGCCTTGAAACTTGACTGCATCTGTGGTCCTACTGCTAACTGGTCATTCAGTGAGCCTCCTTCCAAATGTTTTGACTGACCCATCAAATACAACTCGCAGCTTGCTGGTCGTACTGCTCGTCTTGATCACTCCTTGACGCGGTAAAAACTACTTTCCATAAGGCCTAGTTTGTGATATTCATCCGGAAATTTAACATATTGCCGCCTACGATTTTCAGAAGTGTCCAGAAATCTGACCCGTTAGGTGTCGCTTAAAGCTTGGTCGAACAAACCATTGGTAAATCTAAATGCAATGATCTATATTTGCTTTAAAGTGGGAGTGGAAGTCGACGTGAAGTTCAAAGTTCTATACATGGACCATTGGCCGAGAGCGTCACCTTCAATCAGCGTTAACGAATGTTTCAATATTATGGATCAAAATCAGGAAACCACAATGCTTCAAATATTTTGGTAAATCAAAAGCATTTCAACTTGGAGTTCTTGATATCGATTATGATATTTTTGTTTTTTGTTAAACTTGGCTTTCCAAAACCATCCATCAAGTTTTACCGTATCTTCTATCACCCTAACGCATGTTCATCTAACATTTTTCGATTCGGATTTTGTTACTGATAACACAAAAGCAAGTAACATTCTCGTGAGTCTTGGTACAATCAAACTCTATAGTTCGGCTAGAGCTACGTCGTAATAAACTATGTACATTCACGATACAAGATGTGTGGCCTTAAACTGGATTATATTTTGTAGATTGACTCCTAATCTGAAAAACTTTTGGAGTAACACGAACAGTAAAAAAAAATTTTGAATTAGTTAACTAGACATTCACATCATCCCGTCATGGGTTTCTCAACTGTCATAATAATATTTACCTAGAAGTTGGATTTTGTCTCACGTTTCCATTTAGTGCGGTTTAAAAGATATTCGTATCAAAATAAATTTTTGTATAGGGTGGCTGTTTTTTTCTACTAGTAAGTGTAGTATTGTAGTTCAGAAGTAGGCAAGAATCGATAGTCGATTAACCGATATGTCGGCCGAATTCTGTTCTTTAATTTAGCAATAATTTGAGGTATTTTTCCCGAAAACATTCCCTATAAAAAAATTTTTAGTTGCCTTAGAAGAGAGAAGGATAGTTTGAAAATAAAATGAATAATTAAAATTTTAAAGTTATTGATAAAATGATAAACTTAGAAAAAAAATTAAACTATCTACCTAAATCTAATAATTCGCTATAAATTACTATTCTAACACTACATAATTTGAACATAAGCTCGGAAATTGTTTCGATAGAAATTCTAATACTTTCACTTTCTTTAGTTTCGAAACTATATTCCTAAGGGATCCTAATACTCTTGGTTGGGAGGTTGAAAAATTGCAACTATACGAAAAATTCAAAAAACTGGTTTTGCCAAATCGCAGTCATCTTACTTCGTTTCACCAAAAACGAAACATTGCTTAGTAAAAGTATCAAATATGTTTATTAAAATATGCGTTTTTACAAAAATGTACAACAAATTCGAATTGAATTTTATTCGGAATCAAATTTAAAAATCACCATCTACTGTAGCCACCTTGTGACCATGGATGATATGCTGTGAATAAAACACAAAAAACAATTAAGTAAAAAACAATACTAATAAGTAATGGTATAGGGTTAACCTCTGTATCCTGAATATCCACCAAATCCATGTCGATTCCAGCCACCATATCCACCATATCTTCCATATCCGCCACCGTAACCTCCATATCCCCCACCATAACCTCCGTATCCACCACCATACCCTCCATATCCTTTATATCCCCCACCATATCCACCGTATCCACCCCAACCTGATTCAGCCCCATTCAAATCTGATTTGCTTTCACTGTCATTAACGACATCGGCCACTGCAACAGGTTGTTCTGCATTGAGATCCGCCAAATCCGCTAATACTTGGGCATTCTTTACCTCCTCTGATTGGGCGTACACGGCCACAAATAGCACAAAAATACACAAAAACTAAAATAAAAAAAAAATATTTATCAATCCATATTAGTCCGACTGTAAGTTGATGTAAGTTCCACCAATATACCTTCATCATTATTTTTTTTGGAAATTTATTCGTAAAACAATCACCGTCTTAAGTAATTTACAATTAAAGAACTGTACTGCAAATGAATTTAAATTAGCATGTAATCTGTCTTTTATATATATACTGAAGTCATATGCATACAGCTTCGTCGTGCGATTTTATTCTCCCCCAAACCAATATTTACTCGCGTAACCTTAAGAAAAGAAAACTGCAAAGAAAATAATTATGGTGTAATACTCAAAAGATTACGCTTACAAAAATAAAAATAAATCAACAACAATAAAATTTACGCTAAGTGTAGTGTCAAAATACTGGTGTACACAGAGAGAACCGACGATTAGTTATCGTTTTATTTGTAATTGTGTGCTTGTAATCCTGAATTTGGGCGATATCGGACACAATACTGCAGGGCAGAAGGTTAAGTAATACAAATGATTTGGCTAAATGTTTATGAATTTACATTTTATTAGATTAGATTAGAGGATTTCAAAATTACAAATACAACAATAATCGAACAAAACACTAAGCACAGTTATGGTAATCGGCTAACACTATACTTTGTAGCTAAACCAATTTGCTTTGCGTTCATAACGGTATTAGTTTTGAAAAGTACGGTGTGCCAGACCAAACGTTATCTCACTTAATGTATAAATCAGATATATACGAGTACGTTTGATAATAACAAACAAACGGCTGAAAATGTTGCCTTCAGGTACGGCGAAGATAATTTGTTGTACAATATTTTATGAAAACAACTGTTAATTAATCTGAATATATACCCATTCATGTTTGATCGTGATTTACAACATTTAATTTTTGTGTTGCTATATTTGGTACGTTAATAATCTAATACAATATATAGCAAGTGTATTTTATAGACGTGATATCGATATTTAGGAGGAACGTGGATTGGCTTCAAAATATACTCTATAATAGTATTACAGTTTCATCATTTTCCGTCGTTGCCATCATCGTTCGGGATAAAAGGTGACTGGTAAACGGCATCACTGTCGTTTGTTATAGATCAACTTCACATCTGCACATTGTAATCATAGCCGGATAAAACATTTCGTTCCAAGCGCCTGTAACCATATAATGTAATCAATTATATTTAAACAAAGTTTTAATTACATTTTTAATCGCGCGTTGAAATTTCCCAATACATTAGATATTTGCAAGTTCTGATAATTGTTTTACAAGATTTTTGTTGTAGCGTATAATTAAACACTAACTAACGTGATTTTAATTGCTCGAGTCACTAACGTATGTGAAGTTAGCCCGAAAAAAGGCCTTTTCATCCCGAAAAAAAATTTGATGTGTCTTGGCTAAATTCAATTTAAAAAGCATTTCAGCACGAAAAATTATAGAAATAAAAGAAAATTACACTCCATCCCGAAAAAAAATATTTACCTGAAACAAGATTTTTAGTCATTTTTTTCAGGGGTTCATATTTTTAAATCTGATACAAATAAAAGAATTTCAGCACGAAAATAATAAAAAACAACTCAAAATAACATACGATGAGGATAAGGGTTTTTCCGAAACAATTTTTCATTCAATAGTTTTGGTTGAGCGATTATTAAAAATGCTCATATGTTAACCAATGTATCTCTGTTCACAGAGGTTTGCATATATAGCGGTAAATGGCATGTGAATGACCAGCCCTTTGAGAAAAAACACCCGTAATGGCATTACCATACGATGAGGATAAGGGTTTCTCCGAAACAATTTTTCATTCTATAGTTTTGGTTGAGCGATTATTAAAAATGCTCATATGTTAACCAATGTATCTCTGTTCACAGAGGTTTGCATGTATAGCGGTAAATGGCATGTGAATGACCAGCCCTTTGAGAAAAAACACCCGTAATGGCATTACCATACGATGAGGATAAGGGTTTTTCCGAAATTTATCGGTCATGCGAGCATTTTTAATAATCGCTCAACCGAAACTATAGAATGAAAAATTGTTTCGGAAAAATCCTTATCCTCATCGTATGGTAATGCCATTACGGATGTTTTTTCTCAAAGGGCTGGTCATTCACATGCCATTTACCGCTATATATGCAAACCTCTGTGAACAGAGATACATTGGTTAACATATGAGCATTTTTAATAATCGCTCAACCAAAACTATTGAATGAAAAATTGTTTCGGAAAAATCCTTATCCTCATCGTATGGTAATGCCATTACGGGTGTTTTTTCTCAAAGGGCTGGTCATTCACATGCCATTTACCGCTATATATGCAAACCTCTGTGAACAGAGATACATTGGTTAACATATGAGCATTTTTAATAATCGCTCAACCAAAACTGTAGAGTGAAAAATTGTTTCGGAAGAACCCTTATCCTCATCGTATGGTAATGCCATTACGGGTGTTTTTTCTCAAAGGGCTGGTCATTCACATGCCATTTACCGCTATACATGCAAACCTCTGTGAACAGAGAAACATTGGATAACATATGAGCATTTTTAATAATCGCTCAACCGAAACTATAGAATGAAAAATTGTTTCGGAGAAACCCTTATCCTCATCGTATGGTAATGCCATTACGGGTGTTTTTTCTCAGAGGGCTGGTCATTCACATGCCATTTACCGCTATATATGCAAACCTCTGTGAACAGAGATACATTGGTTAACATATGAGCATTTTTAATAATCGCTCAACCAAAACTATTGAATGAAAAATGGTTATGGAATATCCCTTATTACCATCATATGGTAATGGCGGTCTTGTTGCTTATATTTGTAGGCCCATCTAAGCAAATGCCTTATTCCGATATCTTTCGACCTTCGTGAATAAACATATGGTATATGGTATATCGTGGTAGTTAATCGTATACATTTCTTTAAAAAAATGTATTTTGTTTTCCAGTGTGTTTTGTGATATAAGTATAACATGTTATGTATAATTTATAAATGAAAAACACTACTAACAATGAAAAAAATATTTGTTTTCAGATATAAATTTAATATTTTTGGGGTTGAATTGTTATTTTGAGTTGTTTTTTATTATTTTCGTGCTGAAATTCTTTTATTTGTATCAGATTTAAAAATATGAACCCCTGAAAAAAATGACTAAAAATCTTGTTTCAGGTAAATATTTTTTTTCGGGATGGAGTGTAATTTTCTTTTATTTCTATAATTTTTCGTGCTGAAATGCTTTTTATATTGAATTTAGCCAAGACACATCAAATTTTTTTTCGGGATGAAAAGGCCTTTTTTCGGGCTAACTTCACATACGTGAGTCACTAGGGGTTGTAGGGCAATTACTGTCTACTAATGAAGAATTATATAATTATTGTTTACGAAATATTAAATTTAGGCGTGTTATCTTTGAATATTATTACTTTAATGAAACAGATAAACGGATTTCACGGTGTTATACATTGTTTCTCATAAAAACTCATTAAATTCTCAAATTTGTCTTTAGGCACCAACGATTAATTGGTTAAGGAGCAACGAAATTCCGCAGAAATTAGGTTTTGAGAATTCGTGTACATCACACCAGAAATTGTGATTGTGCAATTTTGTGCCTGGGTATTAAGAAAATGTGTGCCTAGTGTTCTTTAGGAAACTGGATTGGATTTCTCACGTGATTATCACAAACCAGAAATCCCATATATTCCGATTATGTAATATTTATTTATTTATTTATTTACAAAAAATCTATTCTACAGTTAAAAAAAACAACTTAATGAATAGTAACTACATAGTATAATATAATAATTAAAATTTGTACAATACGGAATATATGTCAAAAATATTATAAAATCAAAATTGCAACTACGAATTTCGTACCGAAAGCATTTTCTCGATTTTTCAAAATGATAATAATCATTGAAAATTCTGGCCATTGAAGCCGTCGGTTCGTTATAGCCATAATTAGTTCTATGAAATTCGATAAATAGAAATTCCCTTTGCCGCAAACTTCTATCCCGGCACATAAATGTTCCAGGCAGAAATAAGATTAGGGCATCTTATACGACCGTTCAAAGAATCCCCGGCCAACATTGCTGACGCAATTTTTCGACGCTTCGCTAAAGTATCAAATTCGAAGGCTTAGACATGTATGTGAAGTTAGCCCAGACTTTTTTAGTAAGTAGTAATAATAGTAATATTTTATTAAAATGTTAAATAAGCCGAAGCTTTTGAATAACAATCATATTTACAAATCTAAAATAACAGAACAAAAGAAAAATTAACATCATATAATAGAAATAAGAATATATACAAACTATTTACATTATCGATGTTCAGTTATCAATTTAAACAGACCCTTTTTAAATAAGCCTAGAGAGCTGATGAATTTTAGCTCCAAAGGCAAGCTGTTCCAGGTGATAATTGCATTTATCAATGCTGAATTATTCCTAACATTAGTTCTGTTAACAGGCAAGTTAACATTGTTTGTGCGCAGTGACTGGGAAAAATTTAATTTTTCATGCAAATACAATGACATGCCCGAATTAACTATACGAAACATAAAAACGGCAGTCCTATAGCAGTAAAATTGAAACAAGTCGCATCCAAGAATTATATCTTTATACTTAGAGATATGATCAAACTTTCTAAGATCATAAATATATCGAGTACAATTATTAAATGTAACCTCAAGTATACGTCTTGAGGAACTATCACATTTGTTATAAATTTCATCACAATAGCTGAAAATGGGTACAACCAAGCTTTTAATTAAATAAATTCTTAAGTTAACAGGGCAAAACTTTTTTATCAACCTAAGCGTGTACAAGCTATAATTAATACGCTGGCACAAGGAGCGCACATGGTCGTTCCAAGTAAGATTTGAGTTCAGTATAAGCCCTAAATTGTTTAATGTTGGAACAAATGAGATGATATCACTGTCCAAATAAAGCACAGGTCTAATATTAAGAGAAGTATTTCTAGAAAGAAACAATGCTTTACTTTTACCTGGATTAATTGAAAGTGAATTATTCTTGGCCCATAAAGAAATATTTCTAAGGTCAGAATTAAGTCGCAAAACAATTTCATTCAATTCTGATAAGTTATCACCAATATACAGTTGCAAATCGTCGGCATACAGATGAAACCGACAATTTAGGATTCGCCATGATAGATCATTTATATAAATAGAAAATAACAAAGGACCCAATATGGATCCCTGAGGCACTCCAGCAAGTATCCCCGCAATACAATAATGATCATCACCATACCTCACAAACTGCTTACGATTACATAAATACGAATGCATCAACATAATAGCAGAATTGGAAAACTTATAATACAAATATAGCTTCTGTAACAACTGGATATGATTAACACAATCAAATGCCTTAGAAAAATCCAAGAGCACCAAAATAGCCATCGAATTTCTACTGTCTAAGGTAGACGACAGATCATCAACAATATGTACAAGGGCTGTAGTAGTGCTACAGCCGGATTTGTACCCGGATTGATATTTACAAAGAAAATCAAATTTATTAAGGTGCTCCTGGATCTGCAATTGCATAACTTTTTCCAAGACCTTAGATAGAGCAGACAAAATACTAATTGGACGTATATCACCAATACCAGAAATAACATCCATTTTAGGTAGTGGTGTGATAGAAGCTATCTTCCATAAATCAGGAAACACAGACTTTGTGAAACATTGATTTATAATGAATGTTATAAGAGGCAGGAACAGATCAATAGATAATTTTAGTACCTTGAAGTCTACCATATCATAAGCTTTCGAATCTGATTTAATTGCACGAATCGCATTCAACACTATAAGTTCATCAACGCAATCAAATACAAAGGCATCATTTTCAGAACTACAGAAATCAATATCAGGTAAAGGCAAAACCCCAGTAGAATCACAAATATTACAAATCCCAGACAAGATTTGTTCCGCAGAAAATTCAATGGCTGCATCACCTGTAAACCTTGAAACACCTAGTTTTTTTTAATTATTCCACGTTGTCTTAGAGTTATGAGCATTCTCAAAATAAAATTTTTGTTTAGCTTGATTGATGCCTTTAACAGTTTTATTCCTAAAAAATTTAAAAGCTGTCAAATCAGCATCCAACCCATACAATTTATATTTTTTATGAGCCGAATCCCTACATTTCATTAAATTTAATATATATGAATTTAACCACGGTGCAGTAGGGCATTTATTAATGATACTTTTCCGGGGTACACAAGCTAAATCTAAATGTAAGAAATTTGAATTAAATATATCAAGGATGTCATTCACATCGGAATAGTTGTACATATTAAACCAATCTAACGAAAAGAAATTATTTACAAAATGCTCGTGATTGATAGCTTTATAATCAGGAACAACAGTATAAGAAATTTGATCCCTAGTACGAGAAAACTTATAAGATGCAAAAATCAAATCATGATCAGAAATAGCAGGAACAGCAGCCTGGCCAAATGAAATAATATTATGTCTATCAGGTACGTACAAAATTATCAGATCCAAAAGACTGTTGATCCTAGTCGGTCTATAAGGTAAATAACATAAATTATGCAAATTCAAACAAGCTTCCAGTTGATTATTAACCATCATATTGAAGTTATAATCACCACAGCAGAAAATCTTTTCATAGCTTATTAGGTATTCAGCAAAAATTGTTTGTAAACTGTTAATATTATTACTACAAGCAGGAGGTGGGTTGTAAATAACCAAAATTAAAATTTTACCAAAACTCCCAGTAAGTTCAGATGCTAGATATTCTACTTTACCCAAAGAACCAGACAATATTTTTTTAACCTTAAAAGTGGCCCGAAAATAAAGACCAACTCCACCCCAATTATTATTTATTCGATCAGATCGTAGCAGTTTATAATTATTAATTTGAAGCGACTTGTTAGAAATCTTACTACTAAGCAAAGTCTCAGTCAAGGCAAGAATATCAAATTGATATGTTTGTAAAATAATAGTTATGTCATCAAAATGTTTTACCAAGCTGCGCACATTCAAATGACCAAACTTTAAACAAGAATTATTATGTACCTGCAAATTATCACCTGGAACAGCTTGATTAGCTTAATCGATTGAGCCTGCATACATATTATAATTATGTAAAAAAATGTTGTCATCTAAACAAGTGGTGTGTCGATTACAGCTGGTATCCGAAATTTCACACGTGGAGTTAGAGATGCCCGAAAATTTGTTTTGTCAAATTTTCTAACCAAAATACCAATTGGCCAAGTAGCAGGATCCAGAGCCTTACCACGCAATTCTTCCTTAAACCCCAATTTGAAGCACACATATTCCAAATCATTCAGATTGTGATTCTTTGGGACTAATTTAGAAATTTTACAGTTATCTGTATCTAAACAAGTTTTTGCCATAGCCAGGATGTCGTCCTCAGGAGTATTAGAAGCAAATCTTGAAATATGTATCCAAAACATTGGAGTAACCGTTTGTATACCAAAATTATTCGGAACATTTTTAGTACCACAAATAGATTTAGTGACTACGCGCAGTGGAGTTTTAACTCCAACTTCACTAGCATTCATACATTTGCTTGGTTGATCCGGAGCACCACTGCGAGAAGCAAGTGCATTCGATGCTGCAACAGGCACAACTACAGGATTTTTTACCACTTCAGCAAATGTCGTACAAGAAGCACCGAAATTAGTATGACTGGAAAATACTGGATTTTGATCGTCGTCATTAGTTAAAGGCGATGTAACCACAGCTAAATCTTCATTCACACCTACAGAGGAATTTAAAGGCATAGATGTAATAACATTAGTTGATCTCAACTGAGGTAAACAATCCAAAATCATACCGATCTTTTGTTTAAGCGAGGAAACTTCATCAAGCAACTTTTCAATGAAGGAATGCTGAGCATTATCATCACTCAAATTATGTTTAATTAATTTAAGAAATGCTTTATTTCTTAAAAGGTCACGGCAATCGCAGCAGAACCACATGATATTTGGGCATTTCAAAGTTAGATTATATGCAACACGATCAACCTCAGCGCATCCATAGTGGAAAGTGTTACTACAAAATCCAGAGCAGCTAATCATTTGATTATTAGTAAACGCCAAGCTGCATTTACCGCATTCCATATTATGATATTAACATAATAACAGAACAAGAGAAAGAAATAGAAATGGCAATGTCAAATTAATATTTACACTGTTTAAAAACTTATTCACCAAACACTAATATTTACACAACACATAGTACATAGTTAATAATATTAAATATTAAATTATAATATTTATTTCACAAAATCGAATTCAAATTATTTTTTAAAATTTTCAAATCAGAGAAAAATAAACAAACGTCTGATCACTTGGAAAACTCGATTGGAATCAAAAAAAAAAAAAATATTATCAGGCAACACTAAAATTACAACGTTATCCCAGCCCAACATTATTTCATATGATATAATTTACTCTAGCCCAGAAAATATTTTTTATTTTATTTTATAACATATTTTATGAAAGAAAATCGCAAAAATTAAAATCTGACATTATACAGGAATATGTATATAGAAAAAAAACACAAAGAAAAAGGCCTTTATGATAGAATACTACCGATATTTAGTCGGGATGTTTCTTTTCCGAAAACTATCGGTACGCCATTTGGTTTGGCCTTATAAAAATCGCTTCCATTTGTATGAAATTTCAGTACTACACTAACTTAAATATTTATAGCGCCAATCTCAACATGCAAATCGTCTTGATATTTTTAATGGAATTAGATAACGTAAGGCCAAACCAAATGGCGTACCGATAGTTTTCGGAAAAGAAACATCCCGACTAAATCTCGGTAGTATTCTATCATAAAGGCCTTTTTCTTTGTGTTTTTTTTCTATATACATATTCCTGTATAATGTCAGATTTTAATTTTTGCGATTTTCTTTCATAAAATATGTTATAAAATAAAATAAAAAATATTTTCTGGGCTAGAGTAAATTATATCATATGAAATAATGTTGGGCTGGGATAACATTGTAATTTTAGTGTTGCCTCAAAAAAATCAGTCCCTGTTTCACGCAGGAAATCTACGAAAATTTGATTTTCCAAAAATGTTTGTATAAAATTAAGCTTTATTGTGTTTTGTCTGCAGATGGACTGCATTTTTGAGATTTGGAAATGTCAGTTTAGCCTAGAGGCTAAATAGGTCAAGACAAACACGTAAGAGGATGACTTTATTCCAATTTTAAATATTTGTTAGACTCTTCTGATTTTCCGATACTTTCCACGAGTAGGTGGAGCAAGGGTTACAAGACTATTGACAAACGTTTTAAACGCAATTCATGTTACCTGTTAACTTTCGGCTGATTTTTTATTTTCGGATGGAATGCAAATAACGTAATCTACTTTCGGTTGGAAATTTTCGGCCAACTTTAACAGAATAAAAAGCAGCGAAGTTTTAAAGTGTTCTAGAAAGGATTTTCTAGCTGTGAGCGCAATCAAAAAAAGCAATTTCTATTAGGCCCCAGTAAACAGTGTGTTAGGCAGAATAAACTAATTATTATAATCCTATACCGAAGATTATGCTGAACTGGAATTTTTGTTCTTAATAATCTATTCATCAACATTTTTGAGGGTAATAACCCTATATTAGCAACTGGAGTTCTTCAATATTCAAGTAAAGAATTTTATGTACTCACCTTGGCTATCAAAGATATTATCTATCCGACTAAAAATTCTCCAGAAATATCTGCAATTTTCACATATTTTTACACTTATACTGAATATTGACAGTAATTTCACCAATTGAAATTGAGCTTGAAACTATCAAAAGCCTCCAATGGCAATGAAGAATTTCGAAGAATTGGTTTAGGTGAAATTGCCGCATATAAATTTTCAGGTCAGTGTCCAATTTGAATTTGATTATGATATTTTCAATTTGAATATTTTCTTAACATGATTTATCCTGTAAATCTTTTATGACATCTATTTCGCGTTATGAACGTATCCAATGAATTACCATTATTGTCATTATTTACAAGGTTTAACAAGGTTTGTTTTGAGGTTATTTTATCCTTGCCATGTGGTGCTGCTAACTTAGCACCTCGTTGGATTTCCTTTGCTTGGACATTAGTTTTGATTTATTTTTAACCTTATACGGTTAAGCAAGATGTCATCCTCTGTGGTACGAAATTCAAAACTTTTAACAAATTTTGTGATATCAGTCTAAAAATGGTCGGATCATCGTTTTGACTTCTGGTATAAAAAAAATAACGCTCTCGTTCTCCAAATTTAGTCACAACATTTTCTTCTGTTAGTTTAGTGGCTTTCGCAGGTAGTATACTCTGCATTTTTTAATGCACGGGCATATCTTAGAAAACACCGGGAAGCGAGTATAAATTGTTATGATACGATATGCAGCATCTATTGTACCTTAAAGCATATATGTGCAAGAAGAAGAAGGAGATGTTCAATGAAATTTTAGGCTTTTAAAAATGTTAACTTTACAATTCAATCGAATGTAAAATAAAATTAATTTAAGATAAATTAAAGATTTGTCACCGCACACAGAACAACTCTAGATAAAGACGTGTAATAAACCCGTTCCTAAATTTTCGAATTGGAATTTCTGTATAAATATGCAAATCTCCTAAAAATCAATGTCATTCACACAATACCGGTAGTATTTACAGGTAGACTTATTTTACTTTTATAGCTAAAACTTGTTTCGTATAAAATTTTAATCAAATGATCTTAAAATTTACTACAGAATACGTCAATTTTCAGAATTATTATATTAAACTGGTTCAAAATATTTACATTAGGATGCTAATTTTAGGAGCAGTAATTAATTGGTATATTGCAGAAGCACCGTAATGACTAATACATATTATGTTTGTCAAGGTTAAATGAAGCACTTTACAATTATGCAAACGACCTGTGCGATAATATTTACTAAGTGAAAGTATTCATTTCGATTATGAAATAATTTTTGAATAAAACTTCCAGTGACATTTCATATATCAAGTTAAATAAATACTTACATACCATATAATTAAATTAATATTGATTTAATTTATTTCTTATTACCATGACATTAGCTCTTAATATTCTGTATTTACCAATCAATACGCTTATCTCACATTACAATGCGTACGCCCAATTTGTTCTTAAATCATCGTAATTACATACACAGACAAATTTGGTTTCAACCTTCAATTACCGATGACATTCGCGACTGCAAATGTCAACAAAAATTTACAAATTACGAATATGTATTTGTTGTATAAGTATATATGGTATATGCGAGAACAAATTTTTGCGCGCATTTAATTAAACAAAAGCCATCGCTTTACCGATGCGCGGTGCAGAAGTAGAAAGGATGTAAACATAAACAAACCTTGGACGAATCTCTCAACAAATTCTTATGGATCAATAAAAAATAATATTGGGTAAACAACAATAAAATGTAAATTCTTGTGCAAAAATCGTTTTTAAGTTATGATTTATTTTTTTTTTGGTTAATAAATTTTCAAAATTCAAACATACAAATTTTTTGGTTTTAAATCGTCTGATTTGAAGTGCGAATTTTGTTTTTTCTGTGTACACTGTATATGCACATATTTCGGAATTGAATTATTGGAAGGTTTTTTAATTTGTTGGAAATTACCCGAAAAAAAAAGTTTTCCAACAAAAATACCTAACATCTTTCAACATAACATTGTCCAACCTAATTGGTGTGACTACTCTCGATTAGATCATTTTTCTAATCGTCATATAATCATAAAATTTCTTGAAAATCCTTTAATATAATGCGCAAGTGTTCAGTTGGTGTGGATTCCTTCAAATTCTGTCTACTTCAAAATTATAATACCTTGATGGTTGTTGATTAGAACTTCAACACGTTCGAATCGAATTCACAAATAGCCCCTAAGTAAAACGCTAGTCTAGTTAATTTCTACTAATCTGCACGGAATTCCCACACATTTTCAAAATTTCATTAAACAAAAACTTTGGAAAAACTCGAATTTTTTGGTAAATAAAGCAGAGCAGAACTTGGCTCTTCCTTAACATGTTTTAGTGAAAATCTGACATGTGTGATGAAAACGTAAATGTAAATGTTATTCTACAATGATTTTTAGGTGAAGTTCTGGAATATGGCCAATAGGGATGGAACTTGGCTATTCTGTAACCGATTTGAGTGAAATTCACATGTGCGTTTGAAATGGGATTGTAAAATGATTTATGGATAAAGTTCTGGAATATGGCCAACTAGGATGGAACTTGGCTATTCTTTAACCGATTTTAGTGATATTTAACATTTAAGTTGAAAATGGGATTCTAAAATGATTTTCGGATCAAGTTCTGGAATATAACCAATTGTGATGGAACTTGGCTATTTCTGAACCGATTTTAGAGAAATTTGACATGTGTGTTGGAAATGGGACTCTTAAATGATTTTTGGATAAAGTTCTGGAATATAGCCAATTGTGATGGAACTTGGCCAATTGTGATGGAACTTGGCTATTTCTAAACCGATTTGAGTGAAATTTGACATGTGCTTTGGAAATGGGATTCTAAAATGATTTTTAGGTGAAGTTCTGGAATATGGCCAATTGGGATGGAACTTGGCTATTTCTAAACCGATTTGAGTGAAATTTGACATGTGCGTTGGAAATGGGTTTCTAAAATTGTTTTTGGATAAAGTTCAGGAATATGGCCAATTGTAATGGAATTGGCACTTCCTTAACATGTTTTAGTGAAAATCTGACATGTGTGATGAAAACGGGATTCTACAATGATGATCCACATGTGGAATTAAAATCCCACGATGTAAATGGGATTCTACAATGATTTTTAGGTTAAGTTCTGGAATATGCCCAACTAGGACAGAACTTGGCTATTGCTTAACCGATTTTAGTGAAATTTGACATGTGCGATAGAAGTGGGATTGTAAAATGATTTTCGGATAAAGTTCGGGAATATGGCCAATTATGGTGGAACATGGCTATTTCTTAACCGATTTGAGTGAAATTTGACATGTGCTTTGGAAATGGGATTCTAAAATGATTTTTAGGTGAAGTTCTGGAATATGGCCAATTGGGATGGAACTTGGCTATTCCTTAACCGATTTTAGTGATATTTAACATTTGAGTTGAAAATGGGATTCTTAAATGATTTTCTGATCAAGTTCTGGAATATGGCCAATTGTGATGGAACTTGGATATTTCTGAACCGATTTTAGGGAAATTTGACATGTGCGTTGAAATGGGATTC
Organism: Tipula vernalis; assembly: GCA_958295665.1. NCBI lineage: Eukaryota > Metazoa > Arthropoda > Insecta > Diptera > Tipulidae > Tipula > Tipula vernalis. The sequence goes on from OY282560.1 coordinate 46,393,327, forward strand.
TAAAATGATTTTTGGATAAAGTTCTGGAATATGGCCAATTGTAATGGAATTGGCTCTTCCTCAACAGGTTTTTGGTGAAAATTTGACATGTGTGATGAAAACGGGATTCTACAATGATTTTTAGATGAAATATACGGCCAATTAGGATGGAACTTGGCTATTTTTTAACCGATTCTGATGCAATTTGACATGTCCGTTGGAAATGATATTCTAAAATGATTTTTCTAATTCCGCGGTTCTACACTAACATTAGCGTGCTGTCACTTATTCATATTTTTCTTTGATCGCAACTAAATTTTCCGGCAGATGTATAATAAACATGTCAATATAAGTAATCTATAATAATTATTATTTTATGTAACTGATATTGATATATTTAAATATATCCAGTTTCCGTAATCCATGCAGCTGTCTAGGTTTATCTGCTGTTGGCCATATTCCATAACTTTATCTAAAAACTATTTTAGAATCCCACTTCCAAAGCATATATTGTATTGAATCAGAATCGGTTAAGGAACAGCCAAGTATCCATACAGCTGTCGAGGTTTATCTGCTGTGAGAAATAATCTGTAATTTCCATCCTATTTAGCCATATTCCAAAACTTTACCTAAAACCTATTTTAGAATCCCACATCCAACGCATATATTGAATTGCATCACAATCGGCTTAGGAATAGCTAAGTTTTATTTAAATGATTCATATTTCAGAAACTCATCTAAAAATCATTTTAGAATTCCATTTTGATCGCACATATCAAATTTCGAAACACATATAACATATCAAAAATCGGTTAAGGCATAGCCAAGTTTAATCCTAGTTGGCCTTATTTCAGAACTTCATCTAAAAATCATTTTAGAATCTTATTTCCAACGCACATGTTACATTGTATCACAATCGGTTAAAGAAGTTGGCCATATTCCAAAACTTCATTCTAAAAATCATTGTAGAATCCCGTTCCCATCGCGCTTGTCAAATTTCTCTAAAATCCAGAACTTCATTCATCCCATTTTCAATGCACATGTCAAATAGCATCACAATCGGTTAAGAAATAGCCAAGTTCCTTCCTAGTTGGCCATATTCCAGAACTTTATCCATAAATCATTTTAGAATCCCATTTCCAACGCACATGCCAAATTTCACTAAAATCGGTTGAAGAATAACCTAGTTCCATCCTAGTTGGCCATATTCCAGAACTTTATCCATTAATCATTTTAGAATCCCATTTCCAACGCACATGTCAAATTTCACTCAAATCGGTTAAGAAATAGCCAAGTTCCACCATAATTGGCCATATTCCAGAACTTCATCCGAAAATCATTTTAGAATCACATTTCCATTGCGCATTTTAAATTTCACTTATATCGGTTAAGGAATATCCAAGTTCCATCCCCATTCGCCATATTCCAGAACTTCACCTAAAAATCATTGTAGAATCCCATTTCCAACCCACTTGTCAAATTTCACTCAAATCGGTTAAAGAATAGCCAAGTTCCATCCTAGTTGGCCATATTCTAGAAATCGGTTAAGAAATAGGCAAGTTCCACCATAATTGGCCTTATTCCATAACTTCATCCGAAAATCATTTTAGAATCCCATTTCCATTGCGTATTTTAAATTTCACTAAATTCGGTTAAAGAATATCCAAGTTCCATCCCCATTGGCCATATTCCAGAACTTCACCTAAAAATCATTTTAGAATCCCATTTCCAACGCACATGTCAAATTACACTCAAATCGGTTAAAGAATAGCCAAGTTCCATCCTAGTTGGGCATATTCCAGAACTTCACCTAAAAATCATTGTAGAATCCCATTTACATCGTGGGTTTCTAATTTCACTAAAATCGGTTAAGGATTAGCCAAGTTCCATTCAAATTGGTCATATTCCAGAACTTCATCTAAAAATCATTTTAGAATCCCATTTCGAAAGTACATGTCGAATCGGTTAAAAAATAGCCAAGTTACATCCTAATTGGCCATATCCCAGAACTTTACCTAAAACTCAATCTAGAATCGCATTTAAATCGCGCGTGTCAAATTTCACTAAAATCAGTTAATGAATAGCCAAGTTCCATTCTAGTTGGCCATATTCCAGAACTTTACCCAAAAATCATTTTAGAATATCATTTCCAATGCCCGTGCTTCTGTTCGCTAATAAAACAATCTGGCTTTCTAAAGAAATTTAGAAGGTTTTGAATGTAACCGTTTGCTGTAATAACAAGAGCAAGAGCAATATAATAATGACGTTTTTATTCATCAGAGCAGAGCGTATTTATTTTCTCAATATAGCGCAATAACAAAGAGCGAAAATATGATAACACAAACGCAATAGTGGAAGAGCAAGAGCCTTATAATAAAAATAATGCTCCAGTTCTTCAGAGCGATATTTTTTTTTTTACAATATCGCTCTTTATAAAGAGCTTTTTAATAGTTTTTATTAGCGCTCTTGAACAAAAATGAAGAGCGACGAGCAAAATGAAATCCCATTTTAAACTCTGAAATAAATAGTTTTAATTCTCAAATACAAATTTGGAACACACTATGCAAAAAGCATTAAAGCATTTTAATTGGTACACATAACTGAATTACTCTCGCATACACTCCTCGCGGCAGTCTGAGTTAGGACAGCAAAGAGATAGAAATGTACTTGAAAGATGAATAAAATATTATGTCGTGTGAAGAAACGTGTTATTTTATGAAATGTTTCTTACATACAACGGACAGGCGACTGTCCGTTGTATGTAAGAAACATTTCGTTCGGAATGAGACTTGAACCCGGCCGAATCTGTTAAATTAAAATTGTATTTGTATGAGCACGAGGTCTAGTGGAGTTAACAACTAGATGCTTCAATCGTTTAGACGTTTAATTTTAATTTAAAGGATGTCTAAAAGTGTACTGACACTTAAAGCGAAGAAATTTTTATTTGCTACCGCGTTGTGAACGTTTGAGGTAGAATTATGGAAATTAAAATTCACTTTAGAAATGGTGAATAGTTTGCTGAGACTAAAATCAGTTCAGTTTTAAACAAAAAAGCAGTGGCCATCCTTGTACCGCTGGTCGGTTGAAATTTACTTCTTGAAAATGAAAAATGAGTTGCCGTTGCATGACTACAAATTTCTTATGGCATAAAATTGATGATATCTATGTACACTGCCAATGTAACCATGCAGTTATTTCAAACAAAATTTACCAGTCGTATTATCTCACGGCGAGGTGATGTGAATTGTCCACCAAGAACATTTGACTTGACAACATTAGATTTGTTTCTTGAGTATTTTCTCAAGTTCTACATTATTGGCACCAACCTTCCGGTGAATTTTTGTTAGACTTATAAGTTGCCAATATTACTGGCACGGGGGAGGCCAGGAGACCTGGCACCTCCGGAACGGAGAGAGACCGGCCAAACCGGGCCGAGGAAAGAGCATGGCCTGACCCCTAGTGGAAGGGTAGCACAGCAACCAAGCAAACCGATCTCTCCGGAGCCTAAGACATAATAAATTGATTAAAAACAGACATCATGGTGATACACACCAAACCTGCAACAGTGCGAAACTGAGATTCGTGCAGATTAATCTGCATCGATCGAAGACGGCGACAAACAACCTAAACCGTCATGACTGGGATATAGCTCTCATACAGGAGCCTTGGACCAACAAGGGGAAGATTAAAGGTTTTGCAGCCAAAACAGGTAAGCTAGTCTACGACACGGCTGCAGATAGGCCGAGGACAGCAATTGTCTATCGGCTCAAGGCACAATATCTTCTCTATTAACCAATTTATTTCTAGGGATATCACGGCTGTTTCAATCGAAATGCTCTTACCAAAAGGAGGCAGGAGGGTGATTAACATCGCTTCTGCATACTTTCCTGGGGATGAAAATGACTCCCCTCCAGAATTGATACAGAACTTGTCTCAAAGGGATCAAATCTCAAAACGCGCCGACTGGCCAGTCTATAACGACAGACTTTCGGATAACTTAACTGGTCTACAGACCACGATAAACTCTGTCGATGACCTCGACAGAGTTGCAAATAATGTTACAGAGGCAATAATTAATACCAACCACTCAAGCTCACCCCTGGTGCGCATTAAAGGCACAAGGGGAAACTTGAAAACATGAGACGGAATGTCCGTAAACTTTTTAATAGGGCTAAGAGGACGAACGATTGGACTACCTATCGGAATTCCCTTACCCAATACAACATAGCTCTTAGGCAGAGCAAAAGACTCAGCTGGAGAGACTTCTGTAAGAAAATAGACAAACTACCTATGGCGTGTCGACTTCAGAAGGCACTCTGCTTGGAGCACAAGAAACCCTTGGGATCTGTTAAGAAACCAAATGGAGAGGCAACCACAACCAGGGAGGAGACTCTGGAATGTCTAGTGAGAGGTCACTTCCCAGATTGTGTAGTACTGAGGGCTCACAAAGAATCCAACGCACAGCATACATCCGTATCTTGTTCCAAAGGGGGCTCACAAGTTCTCGAGGCAGTTTTTTACGCTGGAACGGATAAACTGGGCAGTCAAATCAATGGGCCCTTTCAAATCACTGGGAGGGGACTGCGTATACCTCGCTTTTCTACAGCAAAGATTGCAGACTTTGCTGCCTTATCTTATTACACTTCTCAGAGCCAGCTACAGCTTAGAATGTGTTCTAAAATGATGGAGGGAGGTTCGGGTGATTTTTATCCCAAAAGCGGGAAAAAGGTCTCCGGAGGAGATTAAGTCTTATAGACCAATTAGCCTCACATAATTTTTACTGAAAACCATGGAGAAAATTCTGGTACTTTGTATCAGATCCAACACTCTCCAAAGATACCCTTTGGACATTAGGCAGCACGCCTACCAAGCAGGGAAATCAACAAAAACGGCCCTACACGAGCTGACATCGGAAATCGAAGATACGCTTCGGAATAAATAATTATTACTATGCTACTTCATTGATATCCAGGGAGCTTTTGATAATACAAGTTTTGAGGTAATTCAGAAACAATCACTAGCAAGGGGTATAGACCCCTCCACCGTAACGTGGATTATAAACATTCTAAAATACAGGAGGATTACGGCCTCTTTTAGAGATAAAACCATCACCATAGCGGCTACCAGGGGTTGCCCCCAGGGAGGTGTTCTCTCTCCGTTATTGTGGCTGATCGTGATGGATCAATTACTTGATGCAACCAGCCCTGGCAAATCCCAACAAGGTCAACTGAACTCTCTTTACTAACCGGAGGAAAACTGGCCTCCCGCCGATAGTCCTTTGGGGGGGGGAGGGGGTAACTCCCCAACTGTCAACGGAGGTTAAATATCTGGGTGTCGTACTTGATCAGAAATTGACATGGAATCCCCACTTAAATCATTTCACAAATAAGGCAAATAAGGCCTACTTATTTGCCTTATTTGTGAAATGATTTAAGTTGGTTTGGCGGCGTTGGTTTGGCTCTACCGGGCCGTCATTAGACCTATGGTGTCTTACGCGGCGTTTGTGTGGTGACCAAAGACGGAGCAGATTGGTGCACGGAGAATACTGGACAAGATCCAGAGGTTAATCTGTGTTGGTGCAACTGGAGCAATGAAGACTTGTCCAACAGCTACCCTTGAGAGAATACTGGGGCTCTCACCACTGCACCTACACATTAAAAATGTAGCCGGTCCAAGAGGTCTGAGCCTAGGAATCATAGCCAAAATTAAAACTGTAAGGCCAGGACCCAACAGTATCCTACATAAATTAAACTTTAAGGAGAAATTGATCCAACTAACGGACTTGATGGTAAGGACAATAGACTGTCGGAGGAATTTTACTATTAGTTTGCCGGATAGGGCACTGGTAGAAAATATTATCTCCCCCCTCCCCCGCCATGCTTCTGTATGGTATACGGATGGGTCAAAAACAGATGGGGGTACCGGTGCAGGGATAGTCGAGCCCGACCTAGAGTTATGCAGGGTAGCACCCCACAGTTTTTCAGGCAGAGACCTTTACTATTGAGGTATGTGTGATTCAATGTCCCAACAAAAAATATAAGAAGACAGAGAACTATATAATTTCGGACAGCCACGCAGCTCTGCTAGCCTTAGGAGCTTTAGTCTTCAGCTCGAAATTGATCTGGAGCTGCTGCTGTAATTTTATAGTACTGGGTAAAACAAATAAAGTCACCCTTTTGTGGTCTCCTGGCCACTCCACCATTAGAGGAAATGAGGCAGCAGACCGATGTGCAAAAATTGGAGCAAGCCGAGATTTCCTGAGTCCCAGTCCTAGTATTGCTTTTTCCAAAAACCCATTTGGCAGATAGTATAAGGGACTGGGAGCAGAACTATAGGAAATTAGTCTGGGAGTCCTCAATTGGGATGAGACAGGCCAAGAAATTATTCAGAGGCACCGAGTATGGACCGCCAATCCCTAAGATCCCTTACCTGGTTTTTAACAGGGCACGGCAGGTCACTTACGGACCAGTGCAAATTCTGCGACTGCGGTAAGGAGACATCGGAACACCTACTATTCACATGCGATGCTATCATCCTAAAAAGATTAAAGTTCCTCAATGTGTACATAATCCAGTGGCCTAACGCCGACCCACTGTATCAAGGATATAGATCTACATTTCACGTAGGAATCTCTAGGGATGCACAATAGGCCTTAATGGTCGCAGTGCTCTGGGCTACATACACCCACCCTTTAAAATAAAAAAAAAAAAAAGTGGCCAAAATACTTAGTTGCCAGTACTCTGAATTTTTTTCAGAATATTGTCATGAGGATGGCATTATCAAATATGGCCAAAAACATCGTAAATCATATGAACCCATTTTTTTTATCGGCAAAGAACGCTTTCTCCGATATATAAAATCACCAAAAATGAGTAATAACCGTGAATAGCGCGCTTCATTTAAAATAGAATAATGATGGCAGTTCTTGGTACGGTGAGATGAAAAATTTGAATTCTTCAAATTACCAGTCGATCATACTTACAAACAACAAAAACTATATTTCCGCGGGCAACACTGAACTCTAACCCTAACTAAAGCTAACCCGTTCATGAATAAACTCGAATTCCTATTTCGACTCGCCATTACCTCGTATAACTTAGGTCACCTTAAATTAGCCGGGACAGTGTAAAAATAGCAGTCATTAATTTTTAATTTAACTTTGAATGTGTTGCGGAAGAATTAAAGTGCAAATTAATAAGATAATCAAACAAGATAATCTACATTTAAAACTATAAACAGAAAAGTAATAAAAATCGAATAAATTATACAAAGTAATTAAATCAATTTTTGTTAATTATTGGTTGAGCTTTGCCGCACCTCCACAGCTAATGCTATCTAGTTATATTTGTTATTTTATTTCATCTTAATACGTCAGGAATTTACAAAATATTTGGAATCGAGTTTTGTTTTTTAACCTTTAGTCACACGGACACAATATGTCTGGAACCCCCACGCCAATTAATCGTTTTCCTACCTATGTAAGAAGTGCATTAAATGATTTTATTACTTTGCTTGTATCGCATTTTAAAGCATTAAGATCATATTTCATTATAATAAATCGTATTTTGTCGTTGCCTTTATAGCTAAGATCCTTGGCATTTAAAAACTATAAATTCATATTCTGTTCAATGGCGGAATTCGAAAAACGGTTCGTTCTCAACAATTCGAAAATGATTGAAATAAATCAAATATTTGTACATACATTTGCATTTAATAAATCCGCATAGGGCTCATATTCTTGAATTCGATCGAAAAATGTCACCGGTGACTTTCCAGCTAAAAGGAAAACTTAAATTAATAAATTTAATTTTACGCTGCAAGTGAACATCAAAAAATTCGAAATTGCAACTTAAGCTGCCAAGGAATTAAACAGAATGTCTGTGGGACAAGCAGATCACCTCCATGTACTTAGAACAGAAATATAACTTTTAGAAGAATTAAAATCACTTTTCTCGACGTTTTGCTAGCCCTTGGTACCTGACCGAAAACAACGTGATGACAACCGCAAGCTTTTATATAAGTATGTTATGGGTTGTGGATTGAGTTGCTCGTTGAATTAAGGGTTGAGTTGGGTTCCATTTGCGGATTAAATTTGGATTTAGGTTTTGTCATTTGGCATGAAAATAAATTTCGCAACCGTTCATAAACCTTTTTTTGAAATCATCACTCACTAAAGTATTCGATTCCTCATAACCAAACAAGATAATTATAATCCGTGTTGAAATTATGATTAATCGACCAATCATACAAATTTTAATCTTCAGGATCATTATTATTTATTACACAAGTCGATTTTGTAAATACATATTTTATATCGCAGTTGAATCGCTGCTCGTACAATTAATAAATAAATCACTTTTTCCTTGTACACAGGGTTAACACAAACAATAAAAAAACCTTTTACCATTGTTATATAAAATTTAATTGATTAACAACATTTTTTGTACATCTTAGTTCAAATGTCGACAGATGACTGATAAACTCTGTCGGTTTAATCTCCTTTCATATGTTCAGCCGTCGAACAAAATCGTTTTATAATAGAAATTGTTGTAGAAAATACAAAAGATTTGAAGACCAAGCAACGAACCTGAAAATAATGAAGACAAGATTTATTCACGTTGATTTACATCAATCGTTTCAAGGTCTTGAGTAAAAGACAAATGCAGCCAGGTATAGATATAACGATAAGGAATAAGATGCGATGAGATAGTAAAAAATCGCATAAAATTGATTCTGTTTCTTCCGCAATTGTAGTATATGGTAGGCGAAATTTTCTTGCATGCATATATCGTGTGTGTGCAATATAATGATGATTTCTTGGAACAGATCAATGGTGGTTAATATATTTTTGCGGCTATTCTAAATGTCAAGGCTTTTGTTTTTAATAAAATCGTTAAAGGTAATTTAAATGAAAGCGCTTTTATTTTGGTCAACACCAATTTTTACTGTAAACACGTTCTGGAGTAGGTGCAACAATAAAATGCAACCTGAAGTATAAATATGAACATACAAGATTCATAAATAATTAAAATTGGTTGTTTGTTTATTTACAGAAGACACTGGTTCTGATAATCTAAGAACAATAATTGGAATGTTGGGTTGGATCAGCCAAAGAATGAACCGGCCAATGTTATGGAATATTGCTTAACCGAAACCGCAAGTTAGATGAATCAGCTAAAAATAACGATTTTCTTGCACTAAGTGCATTCGAGAAATATTAAGCGGTCCTCCTATTTCCTGTTCTGAATCTGCCAAAACAGAAAACGTTTTGCTGTATCTTCCGAATTTTAACGTAAAAGTTTATTCTATCAGCCTATTGTGGAAAAACCATGACGTATCAACTTAGTCGAAAATATATTTATAATTGATCAACTACTATAGAAAATGTAAACCAATGCAAGCAGTTGTATTCGACACCACTATACATATATCGTTTTACCAAAAATATAGCAGACGTATAATTCGTTGAAAGAAATTATCTCCGAAAAATGTTTAATGGTATAAAGGCAGTTTAAAGCCAAGTGTGCAACAGAGTGGGTCACTCAAGAAGCAATTGGATTCTCAATTGGAAGAAGAGGCATAATGTATCACTTGAAGTAAAAAAATTAACAAAATGTTTACTTGCATCCCCTTTATAAGTAAAGAGCCTCCGGATTAGTATGGGGAAACCCATGACAAAGCAATTCAATAATAGCCGGATTCAGGTTACATAATTATATCGGCTTATATGTAAATACTCTGTTAGTACAAGCGAGGCCAAATGTTATGTTGATTTTGATGAAATTCGTCATACACGTAATGGAAATGGGATTCTAAGATAGTTTTTAGATGAAGTTAAAACTTTATACTACATACCGGTTGGAACGTAGCTATTTCATGCCTGTGAAGAACACAGCAAAAAAAAAATAACAAATTGGTCGTATACGTAGTGATGTAAACGGTAATATTACCGGTAAAATAGGTAATTTTTAGGTCATATTACCCAAAGTGGTGTTACCGTGGTAATATCGGCAACATAAATTAAAAATGTTTTTTCCAAGCAACTCAACTAGTCTAAATGCAAAAAGAGTTGTGACACCACTGCATTAAACTTTGTCCAGTAGCTACAAAACAAAATATATTCATCAATTGTATAAACCGTAAATGTAAAGCTGTACTTTTATCTTAGTTCACATTTCTTTTAATTTAATCCATATTACTCAATCGTACTGTAAACACAAATTAAATTTTAGGAAATGTCAATATTGTTGTTATTGCTTATGTTTTGGTACATTTCAAGAGTATTTTAATAGTATAATTATTGTAGTATATTCAAATGAGATAATTGTGGTACAGTCTAATTTATTTGTATAGTAAGCGATGTTTATGTAATGATATTCTTGATCGAAAAACCAACAGTGATGCCATAACTTAAACCCCGAAATTTATTTGATTAGGGCAATCCTTTTCTCAAGTCACACAATTTTTTTCTCAAGTCACTTTGGCGATACCTTTAAAATTGTTAACAACAAAATAATAAAAACCAAATCAAAATCAAGAAATTATAAACATTTAATAAAAAATACTTTTTTAAATTGGAAATAAAACGTTTTCATATATCCGCCACACAATAAAATCTTACCATAACCTTAACTCGGGATTATAAGTACAAGCTGTGACAGTGAATAAAAATAAAAGGCTTACAACTTTTATTAGTCGCGGCTGTACCCCGACATTCTGGTCCTTCGAGCCGGATAATCGTCCGAATTATCCGCACCGGCACATTAACAAATAGTCAACTTCGTCATTCAGAAGGGAGCTGTAAATAAATTACAAAATCATCCGGAAATTAACGCTGAATATACAAAGCAGCCATTGTTGAGATCAGGTGATATTGCAGCTTGTTGAGACGAGGATACACCACATGTTATTTAGATAATTAGCCATTTTTTATCTTCATACTCAAAGCAAATTAAAAAATATTTTCGATAAAATAAAGTGGGTTAGTTGAATTTCGGTTCAGTTTATTGTTTTTTTTTCGGTTTACTCCAATCGTACAATTATATTTTACGGCATAACAGTGATCAGTGTATACAAAGTGTGTTAAGACTCGGTGTATAAAGTTATTATCTTTGATCTAAACAATGTGCTATCCATTCTGAGTCATCATGTCCGAAAATCTTGCGCCTCTCAAAAAACAGCGCAGTACTAACAAGGGCAAATTAACCAATCTCGTGAAGTACGCTAAACAAGATCATGCCCACACCGACATAGGTGAATTGACCACGCGTTTGCGTCGCGTGGAAACGCTAATGGAGGAGTTCACGGCACTCGAAACGCGCATCTTCACAGTCGACATTAACGAGGAAAGTGATTCATCGTATGAAGAAAGCTACTACACCGCCATCACATCTTTTAATAAGTGGATTCGAGCTAAGGGCCTCAATCAAGGTGCGATAAGTCTAGATGTCTCACAGAACGAAACTCACACTGGAGAGCATAATCAAATCAAACTGCCAAAGATTCACATTCCATCATTTGCTGGAGATTACTCGGAGTGGCAGTCATTTTTTGACTTATACACTAGCACCATACACGAATCGCCCAACTTGAACCCGGTACAGAAGTTCCAGTACCTAAAGGGACTCTTACGAGGGGAAGCAGCTGTGCTTTTGCGGCATATAGCGGTAACCGAAGGCAATTATATAGGGGCTCTCAACAAACTAAAGGAGAGGTATAATCGAAAGAAGCAAATAATTAATACCTTCATTCGAACATTCGTCGAGCAACCAGTTATTCATAGCCCAAACGCAAACACTATTAAACGTCTGATGGACTGGATTGGTGAGATGGCCGAAACCAGGGATCACTGGCTAATCTTTATCCTGCGACAAAAGTTTGACGACAAATCCAAGGCTCTTTGGGCGGAACATTCGGCGGAGATGGATAATCCGGAACTCTCGGAGTTCTTCAAATTTCTGGGTCGGCGCATAGACACCCTCGAATCACTTCAAACCACACCTAAGCGAGCCAATTCAAAACTTGAAGTGAAAAGCCATGTCACTTCCGATGGCTATGAAGAACGAGTTGAAAGTCATACTGCTACAAAATCAAACGTCCAGTTCCAATGCGCCATGTGCCAAAACCCAGGTCATTCATTATTCCATTGTAATCAGTTTCAATCCTTAGATACAAAAGGACGAACGGAATTCGCGAAGAAGAACAACCGATGCAACAATTGCCTCGGCAATAATCACCCGGTATTTCGTTGTCTCTCCAGACGTAGATGCCAAAAATGTGGCAAGAAGCACAACACTCTTCTGCATCAAGCTGAAAATCTCGGTGAACTACAAGCAAACTCGCCATCTACATCATCAGATCAGGTAACAACTTTTCACATACAAAATATGACAACCTGTTCAATTTTTCCCACAGCAATCATTAATGCCGTTAATGATTCCGGAAAAACCATAACATGCCGAGCTCTCCTAGATTCCGGATTACAGGCTTGCTTTGTCACCGAATCATGTGTTCAACGGCTTCGATTAAAAAGGCAAAACGCGCGCATACCAGTCAGTGGGTTAGGCTTATCTGGATGTGGAGTTTCTTAAGGGCTTGTTTTGATAAATATAAAACCAGAATCCCTACCTGAATTTACCATTGAGGCTCTTATAATGCCAAAAATAACTAATGCTCTACCATCACGCAGATTGTCAGTTGATTTAAAGTTGTACACCGCACTGAAAATGGCCGATCCGCAATTTGATACACCAGGTTCCATCGACATTCTCATTGGTGCTGACCAATTTTTCAACGTTATAAGAAACGGCCAGATCAAAGGTGGCCCAAACGAGCCAATTCTTCAAAACACCATATTCGGCTGGGTAGTTTCTGGTCAAACAAATCACTCTAACGATAATCAGCTCGCCTCGTTTCAAATCTCACCGACGAAGGCAATTGAGATGGTAAATATAGATCGAAATTTACGCAAGTTCTGGGAATTAGAGTCGCTGAATCCGCGAGGCAAAATTCTTTCTCCAGAAGAAGCTTTCTGCGAGGACCATTTTATAAAAAACTTGAAACGGAGCGCTCAAGGACGATTAACCGTCAAGCTTCCCTTTAAGGAGTCACCAGCAAATTTGGGCGAATCACTACCACTAGCAATCCAACGACTGAGGGCAATGGAGCGCCGTTTTATTCGTGATCACGAGTTCATGGATGAATATCAACGGCTAAATCATATGGTGGAAATCTCTCCGAATAAACAATCAGGAAACGGTTTTTATTTGCCTCATCATGGGGTGCTCAAAGCCTCTGGTACAACCAGCAAGATTAGAGTAGTTTTGGGCCCACCGTGCAATCTAGCTTGTATGCCGTCATTCTACGCTTCCAAGAGCATAAGATCGCCGTCTCCGCCGATGTGGAAAAGATGTATCGCCAGATCGACGTTTCGCCAGAGGACACAAACTTTCAAAAAATTGTCTGGCGATCTAATCCATCAGATCCCATTCGCCATTTCCGTTTGTCAACCGTAACATTAACGTCTGCATTATACCTCGCTACCAGAGCACTTCAGCAAATAGCAAAGGAAAATGAAAATTCTGCACCTGCAGCTGCTCATGTCATAAACAAGGACATATATGTGGATGATGTCATGACCGGGGCTGACAATGAAAATACAGCAATGCAACTGAAATCACAGGTATCGGAAATACTGAAAGGCTACGATTTCTGCTTAAAAAAATGGAAATCCAATAGCAAACAAATACTATCCAGCATTCCACACGAGCATCGGGATATCAATCTCAAGGAAATCTATGACCAGACGCAACCGCACGATGACTCTGTGAAAGTTTTGGGCATTATATGGAATCCAGATTCCGATCGCTTTATGTTTACATCAAAACTTCCAGACGCTATAAACTTCACGAAGCGTACAGTTCTGTCGGAGGCCAGCAAACTATTTGATCCGTTAGGTTGGCTATCTCCTGTGGTCATAACATTTAAGATTTTCCTGCAAATGCTCTGGGCAGACAATATAGGATGGGACGATCCGCTCCCACATGACAAAGGCGTTATTTGGTCGAAAATAAGATCTAATCTGAAGACTATAAATTCTATATCTATTCCCAGATTCGTGCAGTTTTACCAGGGCTCCATTATTGACGTTCACGGATTTTGCGATGCTAGTCAATCAGCTTATGCCGCCGTAATATTCCTGCGAATAACGAATTCAGATGGAAAAATCCATATAAACCTCATTTCCTCCAAAACAAGAGTAGCACCCATCAAGCAGCAGTCGCTTCCCCGTTTGGAGCTGTGTGCCGCACTACTATTAGCCACACTCGTGGAAACCGTTTAAGAAGAATCCAGCTACAAAATAAATCAAACATATTTATGGACCGATTCCCGAATTGTGTTAGACTGGCTCAGCAGTCATCCACGACGTTGGAGTACCTTCGTATTCAATCGCACAGCAAAAATTCTATCCACCTCATCTCGAGATAATTGGAGGCACGTTCCATCTGCTGATAATCCCGCTGACTGCGCATCCAGAGGCCTCTCTCCAAGTGAACTCAAATCGCATTCCCTTTGGTGGAATGGTCCTAATTGGCTATCTTAATCAATTGAATCTTGGCCAACGCAGTCCAAATACTATTGGAACAATGAGGAAAGGTCAAACAAACCCATAATACTCACCTTAAATTGCGTCGAACAAAACGAGTGGCTCATCGACCTCGCAAATCAATATTCATCATTCCGGAAGCTAGAAAGAGTTTTGGGGTACGTCGTACGATTCATCGGAAATGCCAGAAAGTCCAAGGAAACCAGAATCAGTGGCATCCATCTTCGGCGTGAGGAGTTGATTCATATTCTGCATATAATTTATCAGCACGAACAACGACGATTTTATCAAGATGACATATTGGCGCTTCAATCTAACGGAGCCATCAATAAGAACAGCAGCCTAAAATCATTAAACCCGTTTATAGATAGTTTCGGGATAATTCGCATTGGAGGCCGACTTCAAAATAGCACAGTTTCTTACGCCACGAAACACCCAATTATTCTCCATCCAAAATCAGTTATCACGCTACTGATTCATCGCGACCTTCATATAGACCATAAACACGCAGGTTCCACTCTTCTTCTGTCTCTCATGCGGCAGGAATATTGGGAACCAAATGGAAAACAACGGGTTAAAGAAGTGATTCAGAAATGCGTCATATGCACAAGGTTCAAGGCAGAGTGCCAACAACAATTAATGGGCAATTTACCTAGCTCCCGAGTCGAGTTGATACGACCATTCATTAAAACGGGAGTAGACTACGCCGGGCCCATCGTAATTCATCTAACAAAAGGACGTGGGCAAAAATCATACAAATCGTACATTTGCCTCTTCATATGCTTAAGCACGAAGGCAGTACACTTGGAGATAGTGAGTGACCTATCTAGCGAAGCGTTTTTGGGTGCACTCAAAAGATTCACCGCTCGTCGTGGCATTTGCTGCGAACTCCACAGCGACAATGGGAGCAACTTCGTCGGGGCGGATAGAAAACTAAAGGAAGAGTTTGCAAAAATGATCAAGGGTTCAAATAATATCTCCGATTATCTTTCTAGGTGCCGTATTTCATGGAACTTCATCCCTCCTAATTCGCCACACTTTGGTGGTCTGTGGGAAGCGGCCACATAAGACAACATGAGACCAAAGTAGCACCAGATGGTCGATGAGCTATTACTCGAGCAATTTTCGTTTCATGTGCTCCATTAGGCTCAACCTTAAAGTCAACAGAATAACTGTCACATTTCTTCTACCTGATTCCCCCGCTACATTACACAGATAATCCTTTTAAATATAATGGATTTTTTCCATAACTTTGTCACCACTCTAAACGTGTCATACTAATTACAGTCGCTAGTCGTAAACATACCATCAACATTACTATTTGAAATTTTTTAAAACTGTTGAAATTTTGAGTGCAACAAAAAGTGAAAATATAACTCAATGATTTATTGAGCGTTGCATTAAACGATACAATGACACCGGATGTGTTCATATAAGAAAAAAAAATAAGGACGAAAATCATCAGTTGTAACTGCGGCAAATATAAAATGTGTTCGAGAGAAAATTCGTAGAAATCCTGCCAAATTAGCTCGTGAGTCAAATATACACCATAGCTCAATACAACGTATCATGAAAAATAATCTATAGGTCTCTCAGCTTATAAGAAAAGCCGACGTCATGGCCTAACCACGAATCAAGTAGATGATTTCTTTCTAGTCAATTGTTGGGCCTTGAGTACTATCGCGTCGAAGGGTCAGTCTTACCAAAAATTGCCGGCACATCTGACGTTGCAGACCGATGCTTGGTCGAACATACGCATGGACTCCATAACAAATTATGTCAACATTACAATACACCCAAAGCCTTTTTCTAGAAATCTACTCACTAAGCAAAATCGAGATTTGGCTTTAAAAGTTGCTTTTCGAAGAAAGACGTGTTAAAAGACGTTGAGATTTATAAATATATTTTACTTATTTCTGACAATGGAACAAACAATAAAGTGCCACGAAAAATGGTTAATAAAAGGTATCCCTATATTACCGAGTATGGGTGCAAAAAAATCTCAAATCATGGACCGAAAAATGCTTACAACTGCTACATTTTGCCGCAAATTTGCTTGAACCAGCTATTCGAGGAAAAAGTCTTTCGGAATCACAGAAACTTGAAGCGACTGAATTTATTTTTAACGTCGCAGAACTTCACACAAAATATAAGGACAAAAAATAGAAGGGCAACAAAATATATGAGTGTTTGGCGCATTGATGTTCGAAGTGAACTTTTTTCACGACCGTTTGTGGTTGTACGTGAGCAGCTCTCTGATGAAATTTGGTCGGCGGTAGTGTATTTTACTTCGTCTTTAAATGCTTGGCGGTTGATATTTTGAGCATGGCTTGCATCGAGAGCTGCAATGGAAAGCACATTCAGTATACCTGTGGTTTTATACACTTAGCTCAACACGTGATCATTGACTGTTGATCGTGCAGGAATACTAACGTACATTTTGCATAACTAAAACCTGTCGAGATCGAACGTAGGAAGGGTGGATAACGAATATAAACTATTATCACATGGTCGGTCCCTGAGGTCGGCCATATAAAAAACAAGCAATATTTGCATCAAATGTTGTACGATATTCCGCCGACGAAATTTGTTCAACAAAAATCAAAAGTCCATCGGCGGCGGAATATCCTACAACATATGATTCAAATATTGCTTGATATTTAGATGGCCGACCCCAGGGATCAACCATTTGATAATTTTTGCATCAAGTGCATACAATGAACATTCGACAAAAATCATTTGACTTTGGCACTTTTGATTTTTGTTGAATAAATTTAGTCACTTCACTCGTTTGTTCGACGACACAAAAATCGCCTAAATTTATACTATTTAGTTTAGTCTCACTACTACATTTTTTGTTATTTGCTAAGAACTTTACTTCGGTGCTATTTCTCAACCAACCGATTTTTAAATAAAGCTCCGGAATATGACATTGCTCGTTCGAGCCAGAATCTTCGTTCGATCCATCAACTTATTTATTCACATTATAATATTTCTATAAAGTACAGTGAACATAATAGTGACACTACATGGCTTCAGATAACGGAAAAGGTCAAAGTTTCCTTGAACGACTAAAAAAATCTGAAGTAAATTTTAAAAAACTACCAAAATCTCATCTTACTCAAATCCATCTAAAAATGCGTTTGGCTACCTTAAGGAATATTGGGTGGAGTACAATAATCTATATTGGAACAACAAATACTACAACGCCAACATTAAGCAGCACAAAGTCTGACATCAAATTACCCTGCATCGGTTTACCTGTATTTTTCTAAAAATATTTAGCGTGGACCCAACCAACCAATTATGTTTCAACTGTTTAAGGAGTAGTCATTATAACAACGACATCATACATTGATTCATGAAATAACAACGAAAACTACACTGGCTGAAGTTGACCAGGCTGCAAACGAACAACAGCAAGGTGCAGAGGCTACTACTCCTAACATCAATTTAATTAGTGCTCATGTTACATCTACCTTATAGGAGGGCCTTATAATTGTCTTCGCCTCCGGGTCCACGCTCATTGAGCGGGTGTTAATAAGTGACCCAGGTATAAGGCGGGTCACGCTAAATGATGGCAAATGGGCCAGATTAAGGTGTAAAGCGACCCGTGCTGACGATCTGCCAAGCTGGGGGCTCATTTCACAAAGCCCAGTAGTATACGGATCTCTGCGCAGGCGGACCTTTATTTCTCCGATACCCGTGGGAATCATAATGTACAGATCAAACAATAAGAAAACCAAAGGCACCGGCTCTCCTCAAAAGCCGGTATCAGCGAAGGAAGGTACCTCGAACCAGACGGGCGGGGCCTCTAGGGTTGCAAAGGTGGTTGACTCTAGGGCACCAGTCCCGGGAGTTAGTGGTACCAACGCAGCATAGGGGAGTGGGACGAGAGACATTCCTCCGGCGAAAAGGCGGTACAGATTTCGCCGCTCGGCATTTCAAATTCTCGAGAAGTGGGCTGCGACCCCCGAGGGGCAGCTCACGTAAGAACAGAGAACATCAGTAGCTTGGGCAAGGAGCACTGTGGGTTGAAGAAGCTCGGAAAGGGACCATGTGTCGAAAAGACAGCGATCCCAGGACGAGGTGGAAGTAGTCGACAGCAAGCGGGCCAAGTTGCTGACTGACACGAAGCCAATCTCTAACTTAGGGACAAAGCTGTTCAACGATGTCCTGAGGGAGCATGTGTTGATGATAGCCGGAAAGTGAAGAAGATGGGAGAAAATCCAGGATCACCCCCCTCCTGCAGAGATGCGGGATGGTATCAAGGGCGTGTGAAGATGACTGCATGCTCGGACTCTAGATCTGTGTACCTATATAAAAAGGCAATAGCCAAAGTAGGGATGGTGTGGCCAGGCGCAAAGCTTGCGGCAGTTAGCCTGGAAGAAATTCCAAGCAGGCCGAGGGTACGTGTCTGGCTGCCATCCGAACCGGCTAGCCCTGACGAGGATTTGAAAATTATTCAGGCCGTAACCCGAATCTTCAGACCGGAAATTGGAAGATCGTCAAGCAGGAGGTGACGAAGGGGGGCTCGAAATTGTGAATTATTGTAATAAAAGGAGTCCCTTGCCCTCCTCAGAACCAAGGGGTACAAAATTATATCCTCTAGTAAGTCTGGGAAGATGAGATCTTGTATTCTTGGGAAAAATAATATTGATGTTTTCCTTCTCTCTCAATACAGCAATGGTGACACTACTGCCGTTAGCGTGGAAGTAGGCACTTGTAGATTCTGGCTAATTTCAGCCTACATGGACCGGGAGAAGGATGTTCCTCCGGATAACCTGGAGGAGCTGATCCGTGAAGCGGCACAATTAAAGGTAGGTGTGGTACTAGGAGTTGATGCTAATGCGCATCACACTATCTGGGGAAGCACAGACATTAATGAAAGAGGTGAGTCGCTTTTTGATTATTTGATGAGTACTAACCTTTCAGTGTGTAATATTGCTCACACCCTGCTCGGAAAACCTTCAGGAATCCTAGAAGGACCAACTGGAGCAAATATGGGGAATTATTGGAGGATTTGTTGCCGTCGAGGGGTCTGAAGCCCCCGGCGACCGTTGGGAAGCTGGAGGACATAGTGGCTCCCGTTACTAGTGCATGCAACCGATTCTTTCGTGCTGCCTGCCCTTTGGTTAAGCCTAGGGGTAGACAAAAGCCAGTATGGTGGTCCAGGGAAATGGGAACCTATATTAAGGCTTGTATGGCACACAGCCTTTAACGGAGCCAAATATACAAGGGAGGCTCAGGATTGGGACTCCTATAAGAAGAAACTCGGAATTTATAAGAAATAATTAAGAAAAGCACAAAGGAGGTCTTGGAGAATCTTCTGTGATAAAATGGAAGAGGTATCCGAAACCTCCCGCCTAGGAAGATTCTTTCCAAAACTACAGCTAGTCCCAGTTTTTTGATAAAACCGGACGGATGTTGGACAGGTTCTAGTGAATAATCCATGGGGCTTCTCTTCGAGACACAGTTCCCAGGGAGCTTAGAAGACTTGTTGGTGCGTAGCAATCATCAGGAATCACTGTCAGTGTTCACAGAGGATATCGTAACCAGAAAACGGATTCTATGGGCACTGATGGGTTTTAAACCATATAAATCGGCTAATCCGGATCAAATTATACCAGCGGAACTTCAAAAAAACTCATTAATTATTCTTCCTTACCTGGAAGCTATATTCAAAGGGTGTTTGAAGCTGAGCTATATTCCTAGGTACTGGACGGATGTCAATGTGGTGTTTATACCGAAAGCAGGGAAAAGCTCACATGTCTATCCTAAGGACCTCTTGAAAACCTTGATGTATACATTAGAGATAAAATAGGTGCTAGGAAGTGGGCACCGTCTCAGCATGCGACACAAAGGGTAGATCTGTGGACACTGATCTGCACGCCTTGGTGTGTACGATTGAGAAATCGTTTAATTCGAAGGAATTCTGTTTGGTGGCCTTCCTGGATATAGAGGGCGCCTTTAATAATTTGAAAGCGGAGGCAATCAAGGAGGGATTGTCATTTTTGGAGGTGGACGTCCGTCTGAGAAGGTTAATCAATTATATGCTGGGAAGCAGGATTGTTAGCTCGAAGTTGGGGGACTCCACATTCAAGAGGCGAGTAACTAGGGGAACCCCGCAGGGGGGAGGGGTTCTCTCCCCTCTTCTCTGGAACATTGTGGTAAACGGGTTACAACTAGAATTGGAGAGAGAGCTTTAGCTGTTACCGGGAAATTCCTGGGCACGAAATTGGCTGGCAAATGTGGACTTGGTTTTAACCCGTCCAAGACAGAGCTGGTACTCTTCACTAAGAAATACAAAATCCCGGTAGTTGTCCCTCCTACCTTAAATGGCACGAGACTTGCTTTTACTGATAGAGCTAGATATCTGGGCATTATCTTAGACAGTAAGCTTAGTTGGAGGCCCAATATGTTGGAGAGAATAAACAAAGCTACTATAGCTTTGTACTCCTGTAGGAACGTCATTGGTTATAAATGGTGTCTGAAGCCGGAGCTGGTACACTGGCTCTACACCGCTGTAGTGAGACCTGTACTCTTGTACAGGGTGGATGTTTGGTGGCCAGCTCTGGACAAGGTAACTTATAAAAGTAGGATTGAGAGGGTGGAAAGAACGGCCTGTATGCTTGTTAGCGGGGCATTGAGGTCGACACCGACAAGTGCCTTAGAGGTTATGTTGCACTTTCTTCCGGTCGACATTTTTAGCAAACAGATGGCGGCAAATACGGCTGTACGACTTGCAGCCGTCTCTCAGTGGAGGTGTCTTAGTACATGACACTCTACTATCGCTAGATTGTTGAAGGATGAGCTGGCGAACCTTGTTTACATTAAATCTACTCTACGATTTCGGACCTCCTTCCCTTCAAGGGAATCCTGGAGGGATAGACCGTTATCGGAAACCGAAGCGTTGCAATTCTTCACAGATGGCTCCAAGCTAGACGGCAAAGTGGGAGCTGGAGTATTCTGTGACAAATTAAATGTAAACATTTCTATTCGTCTCCCTGATTACTGCAGCGTGTACCAAGCTGAAGTCGTAGCGATTGAGGAGGTCATGACGTGGTTGAAGCATAATGTGGTATCCTCAGATGATATCGCAACCTATGTAGACAGTCAAGCGGCGATCCGGTTGTTAGAATCGGTGTCTTTGGCGTCACGGGTGGCGTTGAGTTGTCACTCATCTCTAAATGAGATAGGTGAGCATTTCAATATCCAGGTAATCTGGGTCCCAGGTCACTCGGGCGTCATGGGGAACTGCAGCGCGGATGAACTTGCTAGGCATGGTACGACTCTCCAGCTGCAACCGGAAAGGGCAAGTCTGGGGAGGCCTATCACAGTGCTGAGACAAGCACTTGGGAAGCAGGCGCTGTCCTTAGTGGGGGGGGAAAGGTGGCCTAACACCCTCACCTGTACATTGCAAGACAAGTTTGGCCAAAGCTTGACTTGGGGCGCGCTAGGGCATTAATAACCCTACGCAGCCGTGAATTAAGAATGGTCGTAGTAATTCTCACGGGACACTGCCTTTTTGGAGATCATGCAAGAAGGCTGGGTATGGAGGCAAATGACTTCTGCAGAAGCTGCTTGGACGAAGAGGAGGAAGAGACGTTGGTCCACTTCCTTTGCTCGTGTCCAGCATTGGCACTCAGAAGACACAAACACTTGGGTAGGTTCAGTATGGACTGCCTCTCGGATCTCGAAAACATTAAAGTGCGGGACGTCTTACATTACATAAGTAACTCGAAATGGTTCCAATAGGGGTAAAGGGGATATATTCTATTGTATCACAATGGACCGTCATCGGTCTAAGTGTGCCTAAGCAGCCACTCCAACCTAACCTAACCTTCATGAATTATCTCTCCTATTATTCTATTTGCTCAGGATACCCTTCATAAGAAAGGTATATTAAGCTTAATTAAATTTCAATGACCTTAAGCTTTCAATTTAGTTGAATGCAATATCTGCTTACTCTTCAGACATCGTGAAATCATACAAATTTTGTATTAATTTGTTTAAAGATGTAAGGTGTGAATAAACTTTGTATTTTTATTTACTGTTTAATAAAAGTTGGCGAGCAGATTATACATTCCGTCAAAAAAGTACCGGGAATTATTAATTTTAAGAGTTGGAGCGCGTTCTGTCAACCAGTTTGTTTACAGCGGTTGGTTTAATAAATCAGTCGACCTCATTATAGTACACGGCAAAATTTACGATGAACAAAATTATTGAACAAAGAGTTAGCCTTAAATTTTGTGTTGCAAACGAAATTTCTTGTGCTGATCACACCGAGCTACGATTGTGAACGAATATAAGGTCAACAACTCAATAAATACCATCGATCAACCACCATATTCGCTTGATTTAGCACCACACAGAATTTGTTCTCTTTCCCAGACTCAAATTGCTACTTTGTAGAATCCGTGTTGACTCCGTTGAAGCCATAAAACAAAAAATTCGGGGCGCAAACTGAAGGCCCTGCAGGAAAGTGTCTAAAAATTTGTGTTTTATTTAACAATTCCTGGTACTTTTTTGACAGAATGTACATATGCAATAAACTCGTATGTGATTTTAATTAAGATAAAATTATTCATTCAAGTATGATAATTAATAGGAAATTCTATCGTTGTGTTTTGTTTTTTTAGATACTTACTATTGAAAAGTCAGCGTCGGTCAAATATATCGTCCATCAAATTCATTTAAGAAAATGATTCGATTGGAATTATATCAAACTGCACACCTACGCTGCAAATTGTGTTAATGTTTTTTTTTTTTTTTTTGGTTTAATCGTATCTTACTCGTATAATAAATTATAAAACTTAACATTTTTAAAATTAATTTTAGCATTAAAACTGTTCCTTTTAAATCTTTTGATCTTTTGGGTTTGTTATTGTTGTTGTCACGTGCATATCATCGCAAAGTTCATCATAAGACTCCAAACATTTTGTTTATTTTACAAAAAATTTTATCAAAAAATCCAATGTGAAGTAGAAAACTTGTTTTTAAGCGTTTTTATGTACGTATGTGCGGTTGAGTGTAAGATGCTGGTCAAGATGATAAAAGAAAACCAACTAAATTGTGTATGGAAATAGCGCTGGGCGGTAAACAAAATACAAATAAATAAAATCAAAAGTTGTAAATAAACTGTTAAATTTTTAACTAATTGTTCAAGTTGTCAGCGTATATGCAGAGTTAATTAATTCAGTAAAATTTTTGAAGAGTTACACGTGATACAACTATCGTTGAATTTATTTCTGAATTAATGATCGGAATGCTTCATTACTATAAACCGGCTAAAACTTACCAATTGTGATTTGTGGTCTAATTGAAGAAGCTAGTGAGGACTTCGCCCATACTTTAAGACAAGGGTTGAAAATTATAGACCCTATCTACGAGCAAAGGACGTAAAATACTTGATATTCTAAGTGTTCGCAATATTCTTAGTTTTACTGGTCCAACACAGCCATGTTATTGGAAGCGCATGAGATTTTACATCCTCAAAGAGTCGAACATGAAATGTTACGTAAGCATTCGCTATCTTCTGATTTTTTACTTATCTAAACTATGTGAACGTGACAATGGCATTCATCTGAACATTAAGATTCAATGAACATCATAAAGGCAAATTTTTTATAGATTCCAGTGTTAGGCCAGGAATGGAAATGGTTTTTAGAAAAAGTTGAGTAGTTTTTCTTTCATAGGTTGGTAGCGCCCTAACAGACATCTGTGTTAAATTTCGTATCAATAATTTTAGTAGTTAATGAGATACGCCTTATTTACTTTCATCAGTAAATGAGAAATTTTTCGATTTTTACAATGAGTGAAGTTCAGCAAAGAAGTTGCATCAAATTTTGCTTCAAAAATTGAAATTCGGCTTTCAAAACGTTGGAAAAGGTTTTTGGTGACAACGCATTATCCGGACCGAGTGTTTTTGATTGGTATAAGTTGTCTAAAGAAAACGGAGAACACGTTGAAGACGATGAACACCATGCCAAGCAAGTCATTAATTTGGTGCAAAATTCATCATACAAATTTTGGTTAAATTTTCTGATTTGAAGTGCGGAATTTTCTTTTTCTGTATGCATATATTTCTGTACATACACACTTATTTTCATTATCGAGAACACGCAACAATGTAAGCAATTAATTTTTTAAGGCGGAGTATTGAATTTCAAGTTTTGGAATTGAATTACTGGAAGTGGAAGGTTTCTTAATTTATTGGACATTACCCGAAAAAAAAAAAAATTTCCAACAAGAATACCTAACATATTACAACCTAACATTGTTCGACCTAGTTGGTGTGGACTACTCTCGATTAGATCATTTTTCTAATCGTTATGTAATCAAATTTTTTTTTGAAAATCCTTTAATATAACACGCGATTGTTCAGTTGGTGTGGATTCCTTCAAATTCTGTTGTCATTGTTCAGGTAATTAGTCCGTAAATCGAGGCTCTGTCTACTTCAAAATTATAACACATTGATGGTTGTTGAAAGACCTAAATACACCCCTCGACAATGAATGGAACTGATCAGAAGTTTTCGTCCCGTTTTGTTTAATTTATCTAGGGATAAAAACCTTGAGTTTTTCATTGTTCTTGATTGTTTAATTTGTCGTCGATCAACTGAAACAACTGGGGGGCTATTTGAGATTCGACTCGAACGTATTCGACTATTCGAAGTATAAGATTCGAATTTAATTTAAATAAGAAACCAACGAATCTGATTCAATTCAAATAATAATCCAACACTTCGAAGACTAAAAAACGTTCGAATCGAATACACAAATAGCTCCCTGAGTAAAATGTTAGTTTAGTTAATTTTTACTAATTCCCACACATTTCCAAAATTTCATTAAACAAAAACTTTGGAAAAACTCGCCTTTTTTGGTAAATAAATAGTTTTAATTCTCAAATACAAATTTGGAACACACTAAATAAAAAGCATTAAAGCATTTTAATTGGTACACTTAACTAAATTATGTTTTAACATTGCAATTTAAACAGCATTTCAATTTATTTATAGTTTAAATCACATTTACTTACTTCAAAAAAATATTTATCTTAATTACATCATCTAATCACTGTCTAAAATAGATAAAAAATTATTATAAAACTGGAATTTAACAGAACACACACGAACATGACATATTTTGAAGTTTTACATAAAACGGTGACGGTTTCATGTAAAACCGGCTTATATTCAGTTTCTGCTATTCACCGCTAGTGTGGCTTTTTTGATAAATAGAAAATTCAGTTGTCACTCATTTTTTTTTTTTAATAAACATGTATTTGCATGTTTATTATGCTAACGCCGTCAATTATAATATTTATGCTTATGTAAAACATCGGAAAATCAAAATAATGTTACCGTAATCAATGTAAATGGTTGTTTTATCGATTATTTTGTTTGCATGTGTGTAACACTGGTAATTAAAAAAATCTGTAAGTGAAACATTTTATGTGAAATATTTTTTGAATAATTCAATGTTTTAATAAATTAAGTTAGGTTTCCACTATGAAATTTCGAACCGAGTTGTACTCATGTAAAAATGGAAACCGGTACAGTTTTAAGAAATTCTTAAGATTAGGCTGCGGATTTAGTCAGGATACGAAGGAATAAGAAACAGTAATGTTTTATGTTTAGATTATTAATTTTTATGTTGTATGAATTGAGTAGGCGTAGTAATTGACTTACTCTAGAATTGGTCCACAACAATAAAAACCTTTTAAGGGGTTTATTTGATTTTTTTTTTTTTAGCTCGAGGGGCCTCGCTTAATTTT
Source organism: Tipula vernalis (assembly GCA_958295665.1). Classification (NCBI taxonomy): domain Eukaryota; kingdom Metazoa; phylum Arthropoda; class Insecta; order Diptera; family Tipulidae; genus Tipula; species Tipula vernalis. The sequence continues at coordinate 46,419,689 of OY282560.1, forward strand.
AACCCTTCCTAAACTATTAATTACGAGTGCATCAGTCAGTAGATACAGACGTATTTTTACATAAATAAAAATAAAATAAAAGTGACAAAGTTAACAAAACAATAGTGTATTGTTTATTTTTTTTTCTGTATTGCTGTGAAATCATAGCCATCATACAAGTGAATAATAATAAACGTGCCTAAAACAAATAATGTGCCTGTTAGTGATAATGATAAAGTTTTTTCCGCCGTAATTAAAAGAAAAAGAACTTCAATCAACACACAACTAGCTGTTTTAAAGCTAGAAAAAAAAATAACATGCGAAAGCTAAGAAATTATCGAAATAAAAATAACGGAACTAATCCGACCAATATTAATACAAACAACACCGTAATGGATGACGACGAGCCAATAACATATCCAGATGACATTGAAATTACCAACAGTTTTGAAGGAATTAATAAATTAACAGATACTACCGTAACTCAAAACACCAAAACAAAACCAATTCGAGCGGATATCACTCCAATAATAGTCCAAAACCTTACATATTCCATGGTGCGAGAACTGTTGGACAAAAGTAAAATAAAATATAACGTTAAAATAATAAGTGTGGGTATAAAATTATTTTTTGTATCCGATGAAGAAAAGCAAAAAGCAATAAAAGCACTTAGTGATGATAGTGTTGAATATTTTACGTTCGAATCATTGCAAAACAAACCGATTAAGGTCATAGCCTTTGGTATACCAGATGCAATGACCGCAGATGAAATACAATCCGGTCTATCAGATGTTGGGATAAATAAAAATGATATAATGCAAGTTACCCCAATTCATTATAGTAATGATAAAAAGAAAATTAAATATCATATACTAAAATTTAAAAATGAAAATGTAACCAAACAAAAAATCTACAGCATTAAAAATCTGAATAACGTAATAATTTCAATTAAGCCACTCCGGAATTGCATAAACAAACCAACACAGTGCCGTAGATGCCAGATGTATGGACATGGAACCAGCCATTGTTATAAAAAACTTAAATGCATGAAATGTGGTGATGACCATACAACTGACAAATGTACATCATCTGATCCCAAATGTGCAAATTGCAATGGGCTACATCCAGCAAACTTCAAAGATTGCCCAGAATTAGAGAAATACAGAACCATAAGGAAAAATTTAAACATCAACAAACAAATTAAAAATCTACAAACACCAAGAGGCCTTAACCATCCGAATCCTGTACAACAAAGACTCAACTACAATCACAATAATAACAACTTTCCAGGACTACAAGCTCCTAAGGAAACAGCCACACATAAAACGTGGAGAAGCGTATTTTCACCGACAAATCTACCTTATATCAACCACAATAAATCATCAACCAATGAAAATAATCAACTGTTTTCATTAGAAGAAATCACCGATATAGTTACTGATATTATATCTGAACTATCAAACTGCAAATCAAAAACTGAACAATTTAGTGTAATCACTAAATTAACGATAAAATACTTATACAATGGAAAATAAAATAAAATCACTTAATGTAATAATATGGAATGCTCAAAGCATAAAACCTAAAACTATCGAATTATTTGATTTTGTTAAACATGAAAATATTCATTTATGTTTGGTCACCGAAACCTGGTTAATTGATGGTGACAATATATACAATCCAGAATTTAATGTGTACCGACTTGATACGCCAGGAAAACCAAACTCCAGGGGCACTTTAATCGGACATGGTGGTGTGAGTATAATAATTAGAAAAAATATTAAACATAAACTCATCCCCTCTTTTAATTTAAAAGTTATAGAAGCCGTAGGTATTAAAGTCTACAGTGATATAGGAGATATCATATTTATTGCAGCTTATTTTCCTGGTTCGAATGACAATTCGAAACTTATAAATTTTAAAACCGACTTACAAAAATTAGTAAATATATCCGATCCTTATTTCATCGGAGGTGACTTTAATGCCAAAAATCAAACATGGAACTGTATCAGAGGAAATCGTGCTGGGAAAATTCTACACAACGAGTCGGTAATAAGGAATTTCGATATCCTTTTTCCACTCGAACCCACTCATCATTCTAAAACATCTAAGTATCCATCTACATTAGATCTTTTGTTATCTAACCACAATGAAATGGTATCCAACCTAGAAACTCGGTATAGGCTTAGTTCAGATCACTTCCCAGTGCAATTCAAAACCCATTTATTAGAAATAGAAACAATCGAAAACCCTTATGCCAAATTTGACTTTAAGAATGCAAATTGGCCCTTGTACAAACATTTAATTAATGAAAAAATCAATCTTGGTCCTAACACCAAAATAAATAAACTTTCTGATACAAATCATATAGACAATGCCATACATGACTTCAATAATATCATAAATGAAGCTGCACAGTCTTCTATTCCTAAAGTAAAAAGCTTGAAATCAAATAGCAATTCTATAGTAATCCCAGCCGAATTAAAGCAAAAAATAGCCATAAAAAATAGCTTAAGGAGACAATGGCAGCGAAACCGAAACCCAAATTTTAAAAAACACGTTAACTTCTTGATCAAAAGTGTTAACTTAGAACTTCAAAATCTGCGCAATGCCCACTTTTCTGAATTTATTTCCAATATTTCAACAACGGTACCGCATAGAAAACAACTATTTCACCTAACCAAAATTCTTAACAAACGTAAGCAAAAAATACCAGCAATTTGCCACATAGATGCACATAACAGGCCTGTCACTTTAATTACAGACTTCGAAAAAGCATCTGCATTCGGAAAACATTTTGTTGAAATTCACAACAGTAATGAAGCTATTGACCACACGTTTGCGCAGAAAATACACGAAACACTAAGTATAGTAGACGATACAACATAACGCACACTATAAGCGGCAATCTCTTAATAAAACCAATTGAAATTAAAAATATCATAGCTAGTCTTAAACAAACAAAGGCACCCGGAATCGATGGTATCACAAATCATCAAATCAAGCAACTTCCACGCAAAGCTGTGGTATACTTAAGCTATATATTCAATGCTTCTCTCAAATTAGGCTACTTTCCAAGTGAATGGAAAGAAGCTGTTGCATTACCAGTTCCGAAACCACAAAAAGACAAATCCAAAATTGAAAATTATAGACCTATTAGCCTACTTAGCGGGCTAAGTAAAATCTTCGAAAGGGTGTCTCGAATCGATAACTGGCTAGATGACAACCCGATTGTTCTTGACGAACAATTTGGTTTTCGGCCAGGACATTCCACAAATCACCAGCTTCTACGCATATGTACATTTGCCAAAGCAGAACTTCAAGCGAAAAAATCAACAGCTCTTATAATGTTCGACATCGAGAAGGCGTTCGACAAAGTGTGGCATGACGGTCTTATCTTTAAACTTATTAAGTACGATTTCCCTATATATATAATCAGAATCATAAGATCATTTCTTAATGATAGATCTTTTAAAGTTTCAATCAATGGACAAAAATCTCAAAAAGAGCAAATACTCTACGGTGTGCCTCAAGGTGCTGTTCTGTCACCAAGGTTATACAACCTATATACAGCAGACATAAAACATGAATTCAATGAACAAGTTCACTTCGCACAATTTGCCGATGACACCGCTATATATTCGAGCTCCACTGACACAAACATAATAATGAATAACCTACAGAATAATATAGACAAATTAAGTACGTATTACTCAAAGTGGGGCATCAAAATCAATCCAGCAAAAACTCAAGCTATATTTCTAAGTCGCAAAATGGCCAGTCGCCATCTTCCCGATAATAATTCTTTAAAAATTAATAATGTCCCAGTTGAATGGTTGAACGATGTGAAATATCTGGGCATGATCATTGACAAACGTTTAACTTTTAAAACCCATATCAACTACATTACTCGCAAATGCGATAATTGTATAAAACTTTTATACAGTCTGCTTCATAGGAAATCGAAATTATCCATTTTAAACAAACGTCTAATATACTTGCTTATGCTAAGAAGCGTCCTACTATATGCCGCCCCAGTTTGGTTTTCCAGTGCTAAGACACATATTCAAAAACTTCAAATAACCCAAAACAAATATATAAAACTGATCCACAACAAACCAAAATTCTACTCAACCAGGCGACTGCACAAACTATCAAATGTACGATTAATTCTGGATCAAATATCTAAAATTAGAGAAAATTTCAAAAATAAATTATGATTAACTCAGAACCCGATTATTAATAATTTATGCTTTGAGCACTAAATATTAAATATACAAACAAAATCGATAAATTTTTAATTTAGTGTTAAGTTTTAGTATAGTGTACATAAGTTAGTTTTAAGTTTAAATCATTGTGGTTTTTAATATCAATCAACTTTTCCACAAATATAAATTATAATATAGAATTAAATTTACTCTGGTTAAGATATTATTAAATATCTTAATGAAAACACAAACTAATTATATTACAATTAAATTATAAAGAAGAAAAGCATTTATGCTGTACTCTTAAATAATATTATCATCAATGTAAACATATTTAAAATTATAATAAAGGCTTTATTGAATTGAATTGAATTAAACTATTAATTAATTGTTAAAACGCGCAAAACACTTTTATATCCCACAATGCAAAAATGAATCGTCGAATGATCTGTCAGTAATGCAGATTGACATGTATCATTTGTTGGTGTCAGTAGCTGGTGGTAAAGTGGGTGTAAAAGTATGAAAAATCTCAAGTTCTGAAAATCGATATACATACATCACCAAAATTTTGATTGTTTTTGGTCAAAAGAAGATGAAAGTGTGAATGAAACAAGATTATTCAAAACTGCCTTGAAAACCAAGCAAAATTTTTAAAAAAATGTCTTTCCCAAATTTTCATTATTTATTACATAAGGAAAATAATAGGTGTGCAAGTAGAAACTCGGCTCTGAAGTTGGTTTCATTAAAAACATACTTGAACGCATCCAAATCGCCCGCCATTTTGGATATATGTAGCTTAGCCATTGCTGTTTTTATCATATAAGTTTCAGTCAGTTACAAGTTGTCATTCCATGTGCATCAATGTTAAGAGATGGATGTCCATAAGCAAAATTTACGCCATTCCATTTTTTTCTGCTTAGAATAGAAAAGTGGTTTGCAAGATTTCGTGATTAGAATTTTAGTCATCTAGGTGCAGTAAAAAAATTTGAAGACGAAGAACTTAAAGTTTTACTGGATGAAAATCCGTGTCAAACTCACTCCGGGTCTTACTCACCAAGCATAATCATTTCAATTGCATGCAATTGGAAAAATAAAAATTTAAAAGTCGTTGGTGGCATGAACTTTATCAACAATCTGGCTCCATCGATTTCGATGAAGAACCAGTTTTTTTTTTATTCAAACAATCAGAATATGCTAGGGTGTTCTATAAGAGCAGAGTGACCGGCTAGCGAATTCGGTGTCTTTTAATTTCATGCACCGCATCGTTTGAATAAAATTTCTGATTTTGCGATTTTACAGAAATCGTTTATGTCATCCTACTGCCAAATTCTCACTAATGACTGGTCTCTCGAATGTCACATACAGCTATAACTTTCGTAATCATCAATCAGCGTCCAACTGTCACAATTCATATAAGACAATGCGTCTTTCCAACACTATACGTACAATTGTAGAGGAATCGACCCTTCACTTATTCCCATGTGTATTTACTATTACTTAAGTTTATTGCGTCATCATAGAGCGACTGATAATGAAATCTGATAAAAGTATTATTATTATATACTGTGCTTTGCGATTTCAAGTAAGCGACGAATAGTAAATTTACATATACAATAATTAATATAATTAATTAGATTTACAAATAAATTAGTTCTTAAGAAAGGTGATTTACCAAATATGTGTGTGCACTTGGATATATGTATGCATACACTCAGAGAAAACTAATGATAAATCGATGGTTATAATTATCATTTATAGATTAGATGAACCATTGTCACAATTTAATGTTAAACGGTACCATTTTATTAGTAATAGGAATTATTTAAAAAAATAGTTTAATAATTTTGATTATCTAATGATATTTTCAATTGTTTTCGATTTTGATGATCATCATAATCATTTTGAATGATTTTTGAAATGATTATCGTTATTCATACATGATTAATTATTATTAAACAAAGTGATGGAATGTACCAACAAATGATCAATATTATAACGGTGTTTTTGACCATATTTTATGATTAGCGTTGTCATAAATATAAACTCCTTAATTATATTTACAAATTAATGTTAATTTTAATCATTACAATCGTATAGTCCTAATCATTGAAAATGATAATTCCAACCAAAAGATTATTGAATATACTACTACCAGTTGATAATTATATCTGTTCTTTAGAAATTAGTTTTATTTATCTTGTGTACAGTTCTGAGTGTGGTTATTTTTTCTGGTTAATAAAAAATATTTTTTTAAAATAAAATAAATATAATTTTATTATTAAAAATATTTGTGACTAATTGTTATTAATCGGTTATTATTTAAAAAAAATGCTAGTTATAAAAAGTGAACATGTTTTGTGAAATAAATTGAAAAGAACCATCGCATTAAATGAACCGTTATTTTCTCGAAAAGTAAATATTCCATGTGGTTTTGATAAAAAAAAAAAAATCTAAAAGTAGTACACATGCCGATGTGAATTAGTGTGGTAAAAATCAATCTATTTCATTATAACAATTAAAAAAATATAATAATAGTTCTTCTGGATATCCAATTATTTGTGTTATATACCTAGTGATTTATCAAAAAGTTTTTGAAATGGACAACTTCACAATGGCAATATTGATTTACCATGATAAAAATAAAATGACGTGCATAAATCATGTCGCTCAAGATCTTCAATATGATGACGTTATTGCAAAAGGTAAATATAGTGTTTTAGAGCTAAATTATTTAAATTACATATTATATTGTATAAATACTTATTTATATAGCGGCATCTGAATTTAATTTATTCAGTGTTCCCGTTACATTGTACGACTGTACCTCAGATTGTGAAATTCCTGAGTCAATGTTTCAGTCTTATTGCCTCACCATGTCTAAATTAGGCTTGATTCAATTTAAAGTAAATACGGACGAGGTTTCTTTTGAATTTACTGACTTAAGTATTGGAAGTGATAATTTACTAAGTCAAAATAAATCAGAGCCTTACGCCACTGTACCAAATTTTGGCAGTGAAAAAGTATGAACAACGCTACTTTTATTTACGATATTATTATTATATATACTTTAATATTTCAGGAAATTGAAGATTTACTAGTTCAAAGCTACCCGACCGTAATAAGAAAAATAAAATCTGCCAATGGCAAATTAACATCAAAAGAGAGAAATGACATATCCAAAATAATCATCAAACAGATTGTAAACAAATATCCAAATCAATCGTAATTTAAGATTTACTGATTGTTTTATAAATTTCACTAATGCTTAGTTTCGCTTTTGTGATATTTTCAGTATTTTAAAAGAACAGTTTTTAAAATTAACTAAATCTATTAAAGTGATGTTTCCCAACGAACTGGCGGAAACTTATTACATTCCCGCTTCTGGTGGAATTATTGCAAAAGGTAAAGAAATAATATTTTTTCTAAATTTAAAATGGTATAATTAATGAACATTAAATAATTTGTCTAGGTAAATTATTTAACTCGTACAATAATTATAGAGCTGAGCTTGGGCGAATTGGATTCATACAACGACGTTCCAGATCTTCAAGTAACACCAGCTCGACTGTATCTGGAGGAACCGAAATAACTGACTTAGGTAAAATGTATTTTGTAATATCGATACTTTTAAAATATTATACTACTTTTTAATTGATACGGTTTAAAGTTAAAATTGTAGCGTGAATAGTAAATTTATAATTTTTTAGAAAAGTGTGGTGTGAAAATTTTGAAGTATTCTGATATTTCTTTCAGTTTGAGCGTTATTTTTCGTTCTTTTCGTAGCTGAACTGAACAAAAATTTCTTAAAGATTCGCTTGTCAGTAACATTCACTTCCTGTATATCGCGTTTTAATTAAAATAGTTATTGGTTCGCAGGTTAGGCCTTAATAGGTCAACCAGCGAGTTAATAAGAACTTTAAGTAAAAGCGCAATATATATAAAGTGCATGTTATTCTGGCCATTGAATCATTATGAGCTTGTCGTTTAATCGTTGAATTTACCTGTCATTTAACATAGTGCAAATTGCGCGAACTGAAGTTAGTGTCAGAAAAAATCAAAATTTTCACAGCACTTTTTAAAAATAATAATTTTATAATCGGTAGCTAATTTGTCAAATATTCTTTAAGGTTTCTTATTGATTTGCTTGTTATATTATGTTGTATGTTTTATTTTATTTTAAAGAAATGTTTTTTTTTTAATTTTTCATTTAGACGCAATTATAGACACTGATATTGAAGAAGACATTGAATATTTGGGATGTCATACTGACGATATCGTTTTAATTGAATCGAAGTGGAGAGCAACTCATTCCTACCGAATTAATTTATTAAAATCTAACTTATCTACTTATGATTATTTCGAAAAATTTCCAAGTCTAAAAACGCCAGCTATTTCAAAATTGGTAAAATTTTAAAACTATTAATATTTTCGTTTAAATAATTATTACTTAATTTAATTTTGTTTTTCAGTTATTAATCGATACCAAATTGAAATATCCAAGTTTAGAGTCTAGCGAGAACTGAGTAAATATATGCCATATAATTGTTGAAAAAGAAAAACTGAAGAAACATGATACATTTGTGATGAACCTGATTAAACGCAGCGAAACAGCTGATGAAAGTACTGTTCTTAGAAAATATACCACGTTAAAATACTTTTATAATTTATAATTTTATTACAGATGAAAAATTGGCGCTATCTTTAGTTTTAATTCCATATATTTTACCAAATAATGGCAAAAGAAGGTCAAACGGTCGATATCGAGCTTCAAAGTCAGAAATTCAAAATTCGTTTATTTCTCTGTACAAGGTACTAATAAACTAGATTCATTTTAATTTTGTAATTACAATATTTTTTTTATTTCAGACGGCAGTAGAATTCAATGAATTGAAAGGCCCACAGGAATTTTCAAAATTAGTATTTATCGGAGAACCTCTAGATCTAATCTACGTTTGTGTACTAGGTGAAAAATGTATATTCAAATCTGCCTTAGAAGCACTTTCTCTGTGTTTTAATATTTACATGGGTATTAATGTTAAATACCCACCTCTGAGCAACCACATATGGACGTTCGTGCAAAGGGCTATATTCAAAGTTAGATTGGAAAATGACGAAATAATCCCAAGTGTTATAACATTAATCAATGACATCGAAAAAAGTAATATGAATTAAGTATGAAAATTAATTTAATAGTTTTAATATATAACAAACTCAGTTGAGTTTACCTCGAAATTAATTTTAGATAACTTATTTAGATAATAGCTTTAATTGTTTACTTTTAAATTAATAATTGAATTATTTTATTTGCAAAATGTCAACAAAAATTAGTTGCAAAACTTGTAAAATTTGCTTCAGAACAAAACAAGAAGGACTAACCCATATTCAGTTAAATCATCGTAATTTGCATTATTTCCAATGCTTTTATGACGGTTGCGATAGACAATTTAGTGTATATAACTCACTTTATAAGCATCTTAATTTGCATTCGCAAGCAGTAAGAAATTTAAATTTAGAAAACAGTACGGAGAATCAGTAGATGGCCCTATTGAAAGGAGCTGTTCTTTAAAAGAAGTTGATAATGAAGCAAATTTGAATAGTACAAGCGACATTTACTTTGAAAAAAGCAAGTTATATAATGATTTTGTAAAAATAATTTTAAACATTTATTGTGATGATAGTCTTTCTCGCAAGAAAGCCTTCGAAATTTTAAAAAGTCTGTCGTGCTTTTATAAGACTTATTTTATAAAAATTCTACAATTTTCCAATTGTCTGTTATCACAAACTGAGGATATTGATAAATTTTTTAATCCTAATATGCTTAAATCAGAATATTTATTATCGAAAGAGTTACAAAATTTAAATTATTTTATTCCAAGTCAAAATTTTTCTTTACATTACGAAGATGAAGTATGTACAAGTACTAGCAATAATTCTTCATTTCGGAAACTTGAATTTAGTATGCAAATAGTACCAATAGATAAGGTATTTGAAGTTCTATTTAACAACGAGATATACATTAGCAAAATGCTTGAATTTATTGAATATTTACAAAATCAAAAGGATAACAATATTCATAATTATTATCACAGTCTAGGCTGGAATAATATTAATAGGGTAATTCCAAAACAAGCTGGTGTTATTACACTGCCGATTTTTTTATTTTATGATGATTTTGAACCTAATAATGCCTTGGGTTCTAGATCAAATTATCGGAAAATAGGCGGAATCTATATTAGAATTCCTACCTTACCTAATGATTTAATTTCAAAAGTTAGTTCAATTTTTCTTCTTGGTTTAGTTTACTCGGAAGATAGAAAAAGCTTTGGGAATCGACGAGTATTTACACCCATAAAAGAAATTTTACAAAAATTACAAAAAAATGGCATTTATATTAAAGAAAAAAAATTAACTATAAAATTTGTGTTATCTGCCATTTTAGGTGACAATTTAGGTCTTAATACAATATTAGGTTTTACGGAAAGTTTTAGTTCAACACATTATTGTCGATTTTGCAAAATGGCAAAAGAAGAATGTAAAACATCTGTTTTAGATGATGATTTATTTATCCGAACTGTTGAAAATTATGATGAAGATTTGTTGATTAACAATTTACAACTAACAGGCATAAAAGAAAATAGTATTTGGAATACTCTAGAACATTTCCATGTTGTAAGAAATTGGAGCGTGGATATAATGCATGATTTTTTAGAAGGCATTTGCCATTATGACTTAATGGTTATTCTTAAATTATATGTTAATGTAAAGAAACTATTTTCCATTGAACAATTAAACTTCAGAATTCAAAATATGAATTTTGGGCATTTCAATATAAATAAACCTCCTTTGTTGGATTGTGGTATTTTGAAGAAAAACAAATTTAAAATGAGTGCGTCAGAAATGTACACTTTTGTTACATATTTTGGAACACTTGTGGGAGATTTAGTTCCACATGATTGCCCTACTTGGAAATTATACATTCTACTGAGACAGATTATGTCAATAACATTTGCGTATTCCGTTCATAATGATGATTATAAATATTTGCAGTCATTAATTGAAGAGCATAATGCTCAATTCATTGATCAATCTAATTCACATTTGAGACAAAAACATCATCTTCTCACACACTATCCTAGAATTATGCATAAAATTGGGCCGCTCCGTGAATTTTCTTCTATCAGATTTGAATCTTTTCATCAAAGGTTAAAAAAAAATATCAATTTGTCCAAGAATAAATGTAATATAATTAAAACTATCGCAACAAAAAATCAAATAATTTTGACTAACTATTTAATTAATTTTAAATCGGAAAATTCAATAAAACATGGTCAGTTAAAAGTGGTTGACTCCACTTTGATATCAGCACAGTTTAAGTTTACTTGCCAAAACGTACTTCATACCGTTCCATTTCTTCAGTCCGACAACTGTATTTTAAAGAAGCAATCTATAATACATATAGGTTGGTATAAAGATGATATCCCGAAATTTGCTATTATTAAACATATATTATTTTATAAAAATAAATATTTTCTTTGCGTTCAATATATAAAAAACTTTGGGTTTAATAATCATTATTACGGATATGATGTAGCCTTCTCAAAATGTTTTGGAACCGTTTTGTTAACTAAAAAGAATTTAAAAAATTTGCACCTTAATGTTATTCAAAATAAAAATCTAAGTATTATTAATAATTTCATATAAAGCGTATTCAATTTGGTTTGAATTAAATAAATATATTTTTAGCATAATAACATATGTACAGTACATGTATGAGTTTGTATAAAATAACCATTATTATGTTATTGATAGTAGTAAATTTAATTTTTATGTATGCACATTTGAAGTTAAAATAAAAGTATTGAAAAACACTGAATTCGAAAAAAAAATATGAGTTTTACTTAAATAAAAAACATATACATATATGTATATATATATATATATATATATATATATATATATATATATATATATATATATATATATATATATATATATATAATAAGTCCAAACATTTCATGATTATGTTGTATCATCATATTGATTGTTTTTATCATTACAATAATGGTAATTTTAATTATTATCATGATTGTTAGTAAGAATTAATGATAAATCAAATCAATTCAATTGTAGTTTATTTGATAAATTTTATCATGAAATTGATCACTTGTATTATTTATATTATAAATTAAATCATTCTTATGATATTAATAATAAGAAGATAATCATTACAATATTAAATTCAATCATTTAATATTTCTAGAAAATCATAAATATGTTAAAATTTATCATAATAATATTATAAGCAATTATTTGCATTCTAAAAACAATCATCTTTTAGTTAATTTAATTAAGTAAAATAATAAAACCATTTATTATTGTGGTAGAACCAATTAAGAAAAGAAATCGTATTGAACATTAGTTAATACTTTTAATCATAGCATTCAATCATTTAAAAGATGGTCAGACTTATGATTCAAATTATCATTTATTTTTCTCTGAGTGTATAAACGGATATTTTTAAGATTTTAAATTTTAATCCCAAATTCAAAATCAACGGAAAATCTACTCTAGGAAATTTAAAAGGAGAATTAAGGTCAGGTTTATTGGCTTTAGTTCAGAATGCGGTTTTTGTTTGAAAAAAATGTCGATGAAATGTCACGTCGGGTTGTCGAAGATAAGATTCGTCAATGTTAAATGTCGTTATGTGGACGCAAATCCTAAAAATAGTTAATTCTCTTTCAACACGTAAACTGAAAGGTTAGGGTACAAATTTTTTTTGGCCGCCGCAATGTCGCTTATATGATTAATTGTTTATCTTCTGAAATGCTTTCTGAAAAATTGAAAGAATATTGGGGATTTTTAACAACTCAATCCGTTGAATATACTATATTCCGATAACGACGTTAAACATCCTTTTAAAACAGATCGAGATCGTTTTTTTTGCAGAGTTTGCAAATTTTTAATAAGTAGTACAATTCATTTAATTACCGTGGTTTATAATAATTTTTGCAATCGTGATCGTGTTTCATTACACTTACATTAATGCATAGTGTACATAAACTGTTGTGATTGTGCTAATTGTGTATATTAAGTATCTTTCAGTGCCGTAATTTGATCATTAGTAAATCAAAATTTAACTTTTAATTGATTGTTCTAAGCTCTAACGGTGTATGTAAAAAAAATATATTCATCATTTGCTGCTTATTTAAAGGAGATTTTAAAGCTGCTATAGTGTCATTAATAACAATATAACAACAACAACTTAAATTCATTTGCAACATCATTCTTTATCATAATGACCTCTGAATCCTGTGGAAAGTGTAATAAAGCAGCTGGAATAACTGCACCAACTATATCTTGAAATGGATTTTGTGATTCTTTTTTTCATTATGAATGTGTTTCCGTTGATCGTTCAACTGTTAATGTGATAGCAAAGAATCCAAATGTTCTGTGGTTGTGTAATAATTGTATGGTAGTGTTGGCGAGGATTACAAAAAAAGGAGAGGCGGTTGTACAAAATTGTATTGCTCAACATTTTTTACGATTGGAACAAGAAATAGCTTCTAATCGTAAAATTATTCAGGATTTTCTCCATGATATTGGTCAACGTGTATGTGTGGCACCTCTTCCAACTCAACCTTTGGACTCAACATAAACAAATTATAATTATAATGATTCAACGGTTATAATTAATAATGGCCAAGATCCGCCATCCGAACCTTCCAATGGCCCGCTATCTGGATCCGTTGAGTCTGAAGTTGTAATTGGAACTGCTGTTGCCGACCCTGATTCTTTAGAAACTATATCAGCTGTGAATCCTAAGAAATGGTTGTTTGTATCCAGAATTTCATCTTCGACTACTGAAGAACAATTTAAAAACTTTGGGAAACGAAAATTTCAAATCTCCGGTTCCAAATGTAAAAAAATTGAACCGAGACGTAAAGATAGAGATTATGTTTCGTATAAAATAGCCGTGGACGCCTCTATATTGGATAGTTTGCTTTTACTGTCATCGTGGCCGCTAAATATTCTTGTTAGGGAATATGAGTTTCGTCGTGGAAATTTTCGTCAACGAAACCTAGCCCGATTTCGGGATTAACTACTTGCACCACCTCGACTTCAACATCTCGAGGAGATAAAACGCTAACTATTTATTATCATAATGTTGGTGGTATGTCATCTAAATCATCTAGATTTTTTAATTACGTTACTAGTACTGAATATGATATTGAATTATTGAATTATTGGTACTGAATTTTTTTCTTCAAATTTTATTGTGCATCGCTGCGACCGTTCATCTGCCAATAGTCTAAAATCATCAGGAGGAGGCGTTTTAATTTCAGTTAATAAAAGGATTACTAGCCAAATGTTACGAACTCCACCATAATTAGAATGTGTTGCGGTACAGTTGGATATATGATCGTCCAAACTATTGTGACCGTAACAATTTATATACCACCGTATGCTACTCTGGAGGTTTATACGTTTTTAATTAAGTTTATTTCTAATTTAATGAGTGAATTTGATAATGATAGAACAAGCTTTATTATTAATGGTGATTATAACCTACCAAACATTCACTGGGTTCCTGATGATGAGTATAGTTTTTTATTACCAACTAACGTAACTTCAGTGGTTGATCAATATTTTGTGGACTCTGTGTCTATTTGTGGCTTGAATCTAATTAATGGTGTAACAAATGATAGAAATAGGTATCTGGATTTAGTTTTTTCAAATTTTCAAGATAATATTTTTGTAACGGAGTGTTGTATACCATTTGTGGATAATAGTGTTGATCATAAAGCTATAGAGATTACATTTAAAAGTTATTCTGTTTCTGATACTCGTGTATCTGAAGAAATTTCCTTTTATGATTTTATAAATGGCAATGTTTCCGGTTTGAGTGAATTCTTAGCAAACCTGGATTGGTCTTTGATTTTCAGGAAAATGGCTATGCCGCATGTGTTTTATATACGAATTACAATTTTCGAACGTTTTTGTGTGAGCTTTGACAGATGTCCACATGTGGAAAATGGACGTGGAATTCGAGAATTGGCCCCCAGAACTTAAATTGGTTTCCCACAATTAGATTGGATACATAGAAGCGATGACAAAGCGATAAACCTCAGCAGCTAATCAAATCAAATCGAATTTTTATGGTTATTTGCCTGATTACGTTGGTTTTGATGACTTCGGTGGCCAACCTTCAAAGACATTTTGATACTTTGTCACTCATTTCTCGCAAACTATACTTAAACTTGCACAATGTTTGTATTGACAGAAGAAAAGAGAACATATTACGTGTACACACTAGCACAATTGGGTATCATAAGCTTTTATCAACTATTTTTTACTGATGCTTTGTATATTGTATGTCTCTATATGTATCGTTTTTGGTATAACATTAGTAAGGAGATAAGGTATCGTCAATCGATTTCGAAAAACAATTTCTGAAATTACCGCTCAAATATTGAATGGTATAAGTATAGCAACTGCAGCTTTTAATGTAAAATACTTGTAGAGTACTTCATTCAATAGTAGTGTCGTTTGCCGTTGTAAACCTATAGGATAATGAATAATTATTTTGCCTTTGCTTTACTTCTTGATAAAATTCAAACATTTAAATTTGAAAGTAGGCATAATACGAAAAACAATCGACCAATCGAATGAATTGTCCTTTTTGCTTTGTTTTACAACGATTCAAATTTATCATTTCATTTTATCACTGAACTGGAATCGTACCCCAGTACGCCACGCACAATGAAAAACCAATAAGCGAAATTTCATTATGCCTGGTAGCTATATGCCTGGTTATTTTATTCAAATAGCGATAACATTCGGTAACATTCGGTTGACAAAATGAAAAGTGATGTTATGTAATAATAAATTGAATAGCAAAATTTTGTATTTAGGACAAAATTTAATTAACAAAATTTGTAGTACTAAAATAAAATAAAATAAAGTAGTAAAGCCGAGTTGTACCAAAAATACCATTAAAAAATAAAAAGTTAGACAGTCAGTGAGTGATCGACATTCGGCGAAGATCAAAAGCCCAACAACTAAAAGTAATAACATGGAAGACGCCATTACCAATTGCTAAACTAAAAGCACAATTAAAATAAAAATAATAATAAATTATTTAATAATTATCTAAATGTTAAAATAAATATAAGTGTAAATAAATAAATTAATTGAATTATTCAAATAAATCTTAGTTTGTGTTATGTTATTTAATTCCGTTGGAATACAACGTACGTGCGTATCATTCTGGTGACCATAACAGAAATTTTTGTGGTCAGATGTGGGATATTAATAAAAAATAATTTAAAAAAAAAACGACATATTGACCATCGAAATAATAATCACTGAAATTATAATCATCGAAATTGGAATCATTCGAAATTATAATCAGCGATGTTATAATCATCGGTATGAGCACAACTGGTATGAAATTATAATCGTCGTATAACGGATCATCTCATCATTTAATAAAATTATCATATTTCTTCATCATCGACTCAACGTGACTACTAATCATCAAAATCATCATTAAGCCATAAATAATAATTCAAATGATAAAGATCGTGCGAAATTATCGCATCTAGAAACAATAACCATCGATTGATCATCTCATCTTTTTCATCATCAAATGCATCAGCCAGTCATATAATAATCGAATTCATAAATTCGAAATTATATTCATCAACGATTCATCGTAATATATATGATTTATAATCATCATAATCATCAAGCGGTACTTTACGGAGCAGTATTTCTCAATTTAATTATATTCACGGATTTACACAGCTGAGCAGTTATTATTTGGCTGTGAGTATATTGTATTGATCTTACCATTATAACTCGAGATTTTTTGAGCTCAACTTATTTTTTGTTGTTAATTTATTGCATTATCATACGAATATTAAACTCAAGTATAAACAATCAATACATATACATTGTTAAATTACAATATAATCGGGAAATCTTAACAGTTTATCTATATCAAAGTGTCAGTTTAATTTTATTAAGTCGTGTATAATATTTCTTTTATAGTAAAGAAGCCATATGGTGTCTAGCACTGAATGTTACAATTTACGCCATCGAACGGTTGTAAAACGAAGTAACCCAAAACGGAAGAGACTTTTCTCACAGCTCTTAAAGCATAAATTAAATTCTAACATTTTTAATAAACAAATATCTCATTTTACCAACAAAATGTGCGACGATTTAGATATAAATCTCGCACTTAAACTCATACCCAAATTCAACGGTAACTCTAAGCAATTGCATCGGTTTTTAGCATGCTGTGACATGTTAGCAGATTCACTAAAAAAAATCAAAATTCCCATATTCCTAAAAGTTTTAAATACCAAGCTAATCGATAGGGCATATGATGTTATTAAGCAGAATTAAAATCCCGGTTTGCTGAGACCCATACATTCGAACAAATTGAGCTAGAGCTAACTACGGCTAAGCAACAAAAAAATGAATCCGTCAGATGTTTTGCAGGTCACATTGAAAATTTAGTGTCGAGCTTAAATGATGTTTGTATAGATACACTAGGTACGAACTCTAAAGAGTTTGTTATAAAACTAAATTCAAAAACTGCTATCAGAGCTTTCCAATCCATCAGAGCTTATGGAGCCCGTTCGCTTATATGTAAAAGCCTGTCAGTTTACAGATTTGAAAAAAGCCATTGCTAAGGCATGTGAAGAAGAATTGCTCATATCGCGTCCTAATTCCCAATTTGCATACCAAGCATCAAATAAAAATATCGATAAATGCCAAATATGTAAAAAGCTAGGGCACACATCCGAAAAATGTTATCACAGGTATTCAAATTTAAATTCAAATCGTATTCGTCCAAATATGCCTAACCGGAATTTTAACGTTGCACTATCCACTAAAGTTTGCGCTTATTGCTAAAAGCAAGGCCACCACATTAGAGAATGTTTCAAAAAGAAAAATGCAGATGCAAGAAGGCAAAATTTCGAAGATCGTAAGGAAGTGAACAATCCGGGAAACTCCATTAAACCGGCGCAGACGAACACTCTTGCGCAGGTACAAAATTTGAAATAGAGTGTTCCAAAGTCAACGAAACTGCATCTCCCATCATACTGTCGTCATCATTATCTAATCCTGAAGAAGAATTCAATCGAAAGTATGTTTATTTAAATATCGATATACTACATACAAAACACTGACCAATGTTTAATAGTAGATACCGGAGCTGATATCAGTATATTAAAGAAAAACTTCATTAAAATGGATACTTGTTGTTACCCTGAGATCACATATTTCATTCAAGGAATCTCTGAGTCAGCGATATCTACTCTAGCCGCAGTTGAAGCAACATTATCATTCGGTATAGATAAACTCAATCATATAGTTTTCACATTGTCAATAACAATTTTCCAATTTTATGTGCTGGGATACTAGGAAAGGATTTCCTTACTAAACATAAGTCTAAACTTGATTTCTCAACCAATAAATTATCAATTTTAATTAATAATCAATATGTCTTGGTTGACATCTTACCATTTAATCACGTAGAAAACCCCCACAGAAACGTCAGTATGTCTGAATAATGAATTATCACCTGGCGTATTCATAGCTAATTCAACAATTTCTCCGTTAAATAATTCGGCGCTAGTTTGTTTGATTAACACGAATGAGAATTCAGTGAATCTATCAAATTTCATACCCAAAATTGACACAATTGAGAATTATGATATTTTGAACCTAAATTTAAAAATTAATTCAAGTGACACGAATGGAATATCAATTTTAGAAAATGAGCTTAATCTTGAAACATTAAATAATGAAGAGAGAAATTCCATTGTTTCTATATGTTGCAATTACAACGATATATTCTATTTACCCGGCGACATTTTATCATCCACTAATTCTACAAGTCACAAAATACCCATTTTGTCCCCATGGATGAGGCCGACAAAGAAAAAACATCGTTTAGTACCAACAGTGGCCACTACCAATTCACCAGGATGACATTTGGTCTCAAAGGCGGCGGCGACTTTCCAACGCCTAATGAATAATATTTTGATTGGATTGAACGGCATAAAGTATTTCGTCTATTTTGATGACGTGGTAATATATGCACATAATTTAAAAGAGCACAGTGAACGCCTCCAAAATGTTTTCGATTGTTTTCGTCAGCACAATTTGAAATTAAATGCAAAAAAGTGCCAGTTCCTTGGAAAGGAAGTCATCTATTTAGGCCATGTGATTACGCAACACGGCATTAAACCAGATTCGAATAGAGTAAACGCCGTTAATAATTACCCTATGCCAAATGATACAACCGAAAAATAATCATTCTTGGGCCTATGCGGTTATCATCGCTCTTTTATTCCCAATTTTGCAGAAATTGCTAAGCCGTTGACCATGCTTTTGAAGAAAAATTCAAAATATCTATGGAATGATCTATGCGACGAAGCTTTCAGTAAACTTAAAAACAGTTTAGTAAATGAACCAATATTAAAATATCCTAATTTCGAAAAAACATCTAAATTAACGTGCGATGCAAGCGATGTTGCAATTGGGTCAATGTTGTCACAAAATTTTGATGGAGATGATTTGCCAGTAGCATACGCCAGGAGAACGCTAAGGACACCAGAATTGAATTATTCCACTATTCAAAAGGAACTTCTTTCCGTAGTTTGGTCGATTCAAAATTTTCGCCCATATTTATATGGTCGAGAATTCGTTGTTGTTACTGATCATGAGCCATTAAAATTCTTACGAAGTATATCCAATCCGTCATCCAAATTAATTCGGTGGCGACTGGAACTCGAAGAGTATAATTTTATAGTAAAACATAAACCTGGCAAAGCAAACAAAAATGCTGATTCATTAAGCCGAATATGTCTAGGAAATTCAAAAAGCCAAAGTAGTGAACCGGAAGTCTGTGATATTTTTGTAACCACTAGATCACAAAGTAAAATTAACCCCGAAAATCAAAAAAATACAAATTCCACTGGCCGATATGAGGCCATGTTTTCAAAAGTCTACTGAAGGACATTCGTTGGATTAACATTGGGTGAAATTGCCTCCCAAAGGGCAGTGTGTTTGTTAAAAAAGTGAGTTAAACCAAAACTTCGCCATGCAAATCAAAATAGTGCCGCATTTTTTCACCGTGCAAAACTTAAAAAATGAAAATCGAGTTCTGTGGAAATAGAGGAACAGTTTATCTATGCGTTAATCCGCCCCTGGGTATAATCGATTTTGAAAGAAAATTTGGGCCTCAAACGCAACGCATCTAGGAGATATAAGCCAAATGGCTGTTTGGAAGACGGGAAAAAACGTTGGCCTGATAGTGTATTCTATCCGAAGGGGAATACTTTAAAGGGGATGAAATAAATTTGAAAGAATAATAAGCCATTCGTTGTTCCTCACCCTAACCGTCCACAATGTTTTGATTGATTCCAATTTTTTTTTACGGTCCTTAAATTTTCAAGGTAATGAACATATTCCCCGAGGGACAAAATCCCGCGCGACATAATCCCAAGAGGACAAAATCCTGAGGGTACAAAATCCCATAATCCCGAGGACTGCCTCTTCTGGTGAAGGAAAATTTTAATTTTAAGTAAAATCAAAATCAAAAGTGGGATTTTTATTTTTTCGGAACCGGGGTTTTTAAAGCAGGATAATGTAAAAATGGAATTTGAAAATCGGTTTGTTTTTTGGGGGCGATTTTAATCAAGCGGGATTTTAAAATGCGGGATATCGTCGTTACGATCACGTTGTAATCATCACTTTTTTCGATGTTCGATTTTTGTGTGTATGTACATCTTTAAATCAAGGGAAAATTGCACCAACCCTGCGGATTTTGTATCTTCGAGATTTTGGCTCCTCGGGATTTTGAATTCTCGGGATTTTTTTAAATCCTCGGGATTTTGTACGCTCGAGATTTTGACTCTCGGGATTTTGTCTCTGTCCCGTGTGAATGATTTAGAATACAAATGTTTGCAAACCCATATACAGATGAATTTTGAATATCGAATTTTCGAGATTACGCTTAATTTTGTTCTCTCGACTTTGACGAACTTTATAAACTATTAAATGGGCTAAATAATATCTTGCAATATAGTATACACTCTAATTATGTACAACAAAAAATAAAAAACTAACCAATAATTTTTGAAAATTCCTTATACACCAGCCACTCGTAAACTATAAAATTGTTCTCCTTTTTGTATAATTTTTAGCTAATGAACGAATGAAAAACATTAAAGTCGCACAACCGTGTAAATTTAAATTTTTGCAATACTTGACAAAATGTTAACAATTAAAAGAAAAAAAAATCGTTAAGCACACAAGAATTCGTTGGTCACAATAACACAAATCACACCACGTTGGGAAAAACCCACAAATATTGTTTTTATTCTAATTTCAGCTCGAACCACATTCAATCTTTATAAGTAAAGATTAACAGAACATGTTTGTTGTTGACATTTTTTCCCAAGAAAATTGATAACGCGCTGGCAAATGATAAAAAGTTGTTTTGACTGTTATCAGAATTTTTTTTTTGTTATTTTGTTTATTGCGTTGCGCGAGAAGAACATATTCGTACTAGGAGTAAATAAATTACTTATCAATTATTGTCCTTTGGCCCGGCAAATTATAAACAATATGAGTAAGCGTAATTGATAGTACATACATATACGTAGTACGGAAGTAACACATATTATGTCTTATAAATCAAAATGAACTTATGTTTGTTAACACTAGGCGGTTTTACCTATAAAGATTGGCTCTAAAATTCTAATTCAGATTTGTTCTATTGAAATAAAACCTGCTGGGTTTTAAAGACTCCAACAAGAGTAGTTAAGAAACAAATTAATGGTATTGCGGATGATTTTGATAACGGTATTTCATTTACGAGAATCTACATCTATATTTTGTACACCGCTAGAAATATTGGTGCTAATAATTATTTATTTAATTAAGCTGTTGGTGGAAAAATTATTCGAAACAAAAAATATTGAGGTTGCAGGTTTACCACACCCGACTCCATTTTTGTTATTTTCTTTACCCAATATGTTAATATCAATGTTAGAAAATATGGCAGCAAAAGTGACTGGGTAAATTGTTTCTTATTCCTGGCTCTTCTATAGTTTTATATTCCTACTCAGGTAAACCATAAAATCAACTATTTGAATTAAATTCTTTAACTATAGAGCCATCTTGCTTTAGTGAAATTGAATTAATATAACACCAGGGGCCCTATTCTCGAATTCCACATCCATTTTCCACATCTGTCAAAATTGATAAAAATCACATTTTTTTGGAAGTCATGTTTTAATTTTATGATTTTTATGTTTTTAATGTGTAGCACTAATTTAAAAAAAATGTATGGGAATTTACTAATTATTTAATCGTTATTCATTCGGTATTCACTTATAATGTTATTTTCACTCATAATTCACCCATTATTCACTCAATGTTCTTTAATTATTCACTCATTATTTATTCGCTATTCACTCACTGTTCCCTCAAAATTCACACACTATTCACTCTTTATTCAGTGATGAATTATGATTTTACTCCTTATTCTCTCATTAGCTGTGTTCCAATGGAGTAACTTTGGTACTGGAGAGTACTTGTGGTTAAAGACCCAATGAAACTCAAATTTAAAGAGATATCACACTATCAAGGTCATGTGAATAATGACTGAATATTAAGCGAATAACCTCTTATCATTCACTCATTATTTCTTTTTAACTTTTACAATCGCCAATAGGGAACTCCATACGGAACTAATGGGAGAATCCGGCTCGGCATTTAGATGATTTTGGTGTCATTTTATTGTACGGGTTTAAAAATAAGAATTTTCTTTAAAAAATGTAACTGAATCTGTCACATATCCATTAAAAAACTAAGGAGAACAATTCAATTATTTATAAAACAAAATACCGTTTTCCTCAAACGTCAAACGAAGCAAATAGACAGCTGGACTGTTCTCGTTGACAAACATTTGTCCCGTTAGGTCAAATACACATGTCAATCTAAGTTCTACACTTCAACTGTTATCACTTATCATACATTATAAAATCACTTAATTGCGTAACTAAGACGAAATATAATTCAAATTAACTGAAACGGATATTTAATGCCTACAACACATCTTAAACACCAACAAAATCTTAAAAACCAAGGTAACATCAATCTCAAGGTTTTGTTTAAATTTATCTTCAACTTTGTAATAGTCGTTCAACAATCTCGGTTGTGCTACAGAGTTTTGTTTTGTAATATGAGAGAAATGAACTGGAATATCACATACAAGTATAGTATATAAAAAATAATTTTAAAGCTTTTTATTTCAGAATATAGAACAACAAAAAATGATACCTCGAGATAAAGAAAATTTATTTTGTCAATAAAAACAAACAACACAAGAAATATTTTGGGTAAATCCAGCACATGACGCCAACATAATCGAATTTTATTTTGCAGCGAAAAAATTAGATTGTATTGTCTCTATTACAAATTCTGTGTACCGTTTGGCTCCTGAGAACTATTACCAAAGATGTTTCGAATGGGCAAGTCGATTTGCAACCTGAATCAGTTCTATCTTACATCTCTTGAACTACTGAGTTATTCAAACACTTTCTACAAAATATTCAAAAGTACAACTCAAGCTATCAATCCGTGATTTTCATATGGTCAATTGAGAGGTATTGCAAACGTTTTCTAATACCGTAAGTACAGGATTGATTTAGAAGTTAGCAATTCAGTCGCTATAGCCTGATGAGATGATTACAAAATGATTAATTCTTCGTTACCCTCGTCAGATCGATACTTAAATTACAGAACTCGTAACAACTTCTCCTCGTCGTAAACTATTTATCTATCTGACAATCCCGGAATAACTTAATGTTTAAAACAGTCAATTTCTCCAAAGTGGGAACTTCAACAAACTTATTAATTTGCACACCGAAATAAAAACCAGAATTATTGAATATCCAAACGCATTACAATAAAAATTTATACTAATTAAAATATGTTGGGGTGGGCCCTTGGAGGACAGATTCCGGGATGCCTCAAACGAATAAAGAGCTACAAATATCCTCGAACAAGAACCTTTCTTTTTTTCTCCTTTATCTTTCAGATATAATTTTTAAATTCTAACCTCAAATTCGTGATCAGCAAACCCAAAAATCCCCTAGATCATGTTTTAATCGATTTTCAGGAAAATCGATAAATTCACCCCATGTGGTGGCCACCTTAGGTCTAAATTCATGAATTCTAACTCTAAATGCATGATCTGCGATCCCGAAAACCACCTAAGTGATCGACTATATTTTCATTTCGCCATACTAGGTGTAATGTAATTTGCCTAGCCTTAGTAATCAGTGACCCCAAAACACTTTTGAGTAAATTAGCAGAGTTAAAATTACGTTTTTAAAACCATTTTCTTTGAGATATTTGGTATTTTCCGCCATTGTTGGTCCAAATAACGCTAACCGGCATTTAAAAGTGGACATGTTAACGAAAATTGTAAGCCCAAACAATTTTATTTATATCAAAAACTGAATTTCGCCGGTGGTGGCCGATTTGACAGATAATGTCCCCTATACTTTTACATTTTATACGTTTATATATACATTATGCTTATGCTTATGCTTAATAATAATAATAATAATAATAATAATAATAATATTTTATTGACTAAAGCGTAAGCCGATGGCTTTTGTGCATAACATTTTTACAATTTAATAACAAACTTAAAATTAACAATTAACATTTTAAATAAAGTATAACAATGAACAAAACAAACTTCCACTTACATAATCAATAATAATTTACAAATATGTACATGTTCTATGTTATAGATTTTAACATAACAGTTTTAAATTTAGAAACAGAACTAATATTTTTTAATTCCATTGGCAAACTGTTCCAGGTGAGAATCGCCTTTATCAATCCGGAGTTATGGTAAACATTTGTTCTATTTAGTGGCAAATTAATATTCCTTGTGCGTAACGATGCAGAAAAATTTAATTTATCATACAAGTACGTGGGTATACCTGATTTTATTATACGGAAAATAAACATAGCAGTTCTATAACGGTAAAACTCAAACAAGTCGCATCCAAGGATTGAGCTCCTAAATTCAGATATATGGTCAAACTTTCTAAGGTCATAGACGTATCTCACACAATTATTAAAAGTAATCTCAAGTAAATGTTTTGAGGAACTATCACAATTAGAAAATATCACATCACAATAGGTGAAAATTGGAATAATTAAAGTTTTGACAAGATATATACGTAACTTAACAGGACAAAACTTTTTTATTAATCTAAGCGAATATAAGCTATAGTTAACACGCTTACACAGAGAGCTTACATGATCAGTCCATGTAAGAGTAGTATTCAATACTAATCCTAGGTTATTAATTGTTGGAACAAATGAGATTATATCATTATTCAAAACGAGCACAGGTTTTATATAATGTACTTTATGTCTAGTTAAAAATAAAGCTTTACTTTTATTAGGATTAATAGAAAGTGAATTATTACTAGACCATAACGATATCCTATTCAGATCGGCATTAAGTTGTATAATTAAGTCATCCAATGTTACCAAATCACCACCAATATATAACTGCAAATCATCAGCATAAAGATGAAATTGACAGTTTAAAATATGCCAAGGTAGGTCATTAATGTAAATAGAAAACAGTAAAGGGCCTAAAATTGATCCTTGAGGAACTCCAGCAATTACATCACTTAGGTTAGAAAAATCATCACCAAGTTTGACGAACTGTTTCCGGTTACTTAAATAAGAATGAAGCAACATAATAGCGGAATCAGAAAACTTATAATACAATTTTAACTTTTGTAGCAATTGCGTATGATTGACACAATCAAAAGCTTTTGAAAAGTCTAATAAAACTAGAACAACAAAGGAATTACTTTTATCCAAGATAGCAGTTATATCATCAACTATATTTACAAGTGCAGTAGTAGTACTGTGGCCAGATTTATATCCTGATTGAAACTTGCATAAAAAATTAAAATTATTAAGATGCTCAAGAATTTGAATTTGTATAATTTTTTCAAGAACCTTGGATAGTGCAGGCAAAATACTAATTGGACGAATATCACTTATATTATTGATTACATCCTTTTTAGGAATGGGAATAATCGAAGCCACTTTCCACAAATCCGGAAATACAGATTTAGTCAAGCATTGGTTAATGATGAATGTAATATGTGGTAAAAATAAATCAATAAATAGTTTCAGTATTTTGAAGTTTATCATGTCATATGCCATCACATCTGATCTAATGACACGGATTGCATTCAACACCATAAGTTCATCTACACAATCAAAAACAAAACCACAATTATCAGAACCAGTAAAACATTCACAGTATGTTCCGCAAGAAAGTATCTCATAAAAAATTTAACTTTTATACTTTTATACATTTATACATTTATACTTTTATACTTTTATACTTTTATACTTTTATACTTTTATACTTTTATACTTTTATACTTTTATACTTTTATACTTTTATACTTTTATACTTTTATACTTTTATACTTTTATACTTTTATACTTTTATACTTTTATACTTTTATACTTTTATACTTTTATACTTTTATACTTTTATACTTTTATACTTTTATACTTTTATACTTTTATACTTTTATACTTTTATACTTTTATACTTTTATACTTTTATACTTTTATACTTTTATACTTTTATACTTTTATACTTTTATACTTTTATACTTTTATACTTTTATACTTTTATACTTTTATACTTTTATACTTTTATACTTTTATACTTTTATACTTTTATACATTTATACTTTTATACTTTTATACTTTTATACTTTTATAGTTTTATACTTTTATACTTTTATACTTTTATACTTTTATACTTTTATACTTTTATACTTTTATACTTTTATACTTTTATACTTTTATACTTTTATACTTTTATACTTTTATACTTTTATACTTTTATACTTTTATACTTTTATACTTTTATACTTTTATACTTTTATACTTTTATACTTTTATACTTTTATACTTTTATACTTTTATACTTTTATACTTTTATACTTTTATACTTTTATACTTTTATACTTTTATACTTTTATACTTTTATACTTTTATACTTTTATACTTTTATACTTTTATACTTTTATACTTTTATACTTTTATACTTTTATACTTTTATACTTTTACATGAGCTAGACTGATTACATATCACACTGCATCGTTGATGCTCCGAGAACATATTTTAAGTATACAAACCCATCTAATCTCATAAAGTGCCTGACTCATGCAATTGTTATTAGTTATAATTTAAGATGTGTGCTCGGAGGTAATTTTATAATGAAAGATGTTGGTTCAATTCTGAGCTCGCGATAATTTCCACACAGAAAACCTCTATGTTAGTGGTCATTTAGGATAAATATAGGAATGATAGCTCACATCTTTGCAGAAGAAATGTTTTGATGCCAATTAATAGGCTGACCAGTCATTACGTGTTTTGGTCCTAAAGAATGATTCCAACAAACTTGTTACAATACTTTAGCACCACATGGCATTTCGGACCATTGTTTGATAAGCGCGTACGCTATATGTACTTCAAAATTCGGTTTTTGTCCTCCTCGAAAAGTCTCGACGAATTATTGCAAAAATACTAAAAGATTTGAACACTAATAAGGTTGCTGAGAATGATACTACACTAGATCTATTGAACAGGTTTGCCCTCGCTTTGGTGATAGCTTTTCATTTTTTTAATATTTGGTTATTGAAGATTTTATTTCTATACTAAATTCACAGCCGTTTCATTGCTATAAAGGCCATAAGGCCTAGGTTAATTTCAAAAATTACATGTATGGTATTGCGGTACGTAAGCGGTCAAATGTTTAGGGTTCTTAAAGCACGTGATTGACCCCCGAATTTAACACTTTTATCCCAGCCTTCCTCAAACAATTTTCCAACAAATTTCACATCCACCCTGTGTTTCACATTTGCAAAATATTAATGTCGTTGTCCCTAAGTAATGAATTGGAAACCAGAAAATTATTTATGTTATGATTTATTTGGAAAGTTGTTTACAAGATAAGTAACTACGATAATTGTGAACGTAAATATTTTCTGGAGATTCCTAATGCTAATCTATTAGACAAACATTTAAATGAATCATGTTGTACATAAATATTTTTACTACAATTTTGGTATAATTGATTTTGTAATTAATGGACTGAAAACGTATATTTTGCTGAGGCTAAAGGAAAGTGATACAAAATATTCTTGAATTCCCAATTTTATCGTCAATTTTATTGTTCACAAATTGCATGCGATAAATTGTTAAATCAACAAAAATCCATTAATTATGCTAATTTAATAAATCAAATCAAAAAAAAGTCGCCTAACTTTCGTATATATAACAGAACTAAATGTAACACCATAATCAATCAGAAAATTTTGTTTATTCTGACAGCATCCCGCAGTATCAGAAATAATCTGTTAAAAAATGTTTAAAGTAAGTTATTAAACGACTTTTGATAATTAATAATTTAATTTCTATTAATTGTATTTCTAGTATATTTACCTATTTGGATTGATTGCATGTGTTTATGGACTACCATCACAACAGCGACCACAAGATGTTCAAGCAAGTACGATTTTAGTGACATCAACCACTGAAACAATAGATACAAAAGCCGTTACACCCATTAAACCAGCAATAGAATCAAATAATCAAAAAGCTTCAATTCGATTGACTGGACCATCACCACTAAATAATCAACGCCCAGTTATAGTGCTTCATAAACCAGCCGCTCCATCAAAATCTTCAGATGATCAAGAAACCCTTGATAATGCTGCAAGTGAATGGTGGAATCATCAATGGGAGAATTATTGGTGGCAAAATAATAACAATCAATTTGGCGGTTATGCTCCGTATAGTTATGGTGGTTGGGAACAACCACAATATTATTATCAGTCTTATGGCTTTTAATTAGCATAAATAAATAAATATTTCGATTTAAACGTACGTTTCTTTAATTAATTAGTACAAAGTTGAATGTCTCGAATATTATGCTGCAAATTATTATTTGATTACCATATGAAATGTTTCATATCCCTTTGGGTTAGGCCTAGGCTAACTCAAGAGAGACTTTCGCTAGAAAGGCCGCTCATTTTAGGATGGAAAAACCATTATGATTTTCTTTGAAACGGCCTAGACTAACTCAAAATAGGTTTCGGCTACGCCAACTCTAGCGAACTTTCACAATAAGCAGAAAGCATATGACAGAAAGAATTACTTATATGAATGAATCATTCACAAAACTTATTAATCAAATTGTAAATTATCATGTGCCTTTCAGTTAATCATAAACAAGCGTATCTAGACAAATTCTATACTTGCTAATCACATTATTATTAAGAGTTTGTTTGCTTTCCGATTACTAAATTCATTCTTAAATAAATTAATCACGTATCACGTTAATGTTTACTTTATATTTTATTTATGCATGTCACTCTTTGTTTAATTTCTTATTTTATTAGTTAAACATGAAGTACATTCCCCCATTACGCGTTTGTTGTGGTATTTATCGAATTAATTATCATCTCAGAATTTGCCATCGGAAAATATTTAAAACTCATCATTTTCTATTGTCGTCACATGGCTTTTAAAATCAAGTGCAATTTACGTCACATTGTGAACGTTACCTCATTATGATTCATCAAAATTATCCTCATCTTTTGTGATGAATTTGATGCACTTGTGTTTATCTCTTGCCAGTCTTATTTATAGGATTCTACCCTTTCTGCAATATTATCGATTCAACAAATGAACCGCACACATCCAAACTCATAATTCATTAGGAATGCATTTTCAACCACCCTTTGTGACTTATTATAGCAAACTTATAGCAAACTGTCGATTTTTTTTCAATATAGTTTTGTCTCTCGTTTTAAGGATATAATTGTACTCTGCCTCGCTTTTTCTATTGTGTTCTCAGCTTGCCTTGCTGTTCTTCTTCGATTTGAAGAAAAGGAAGAGTATACAACAGGCTAAGGTCGCATTTGAAAAAGCTAAAATTAGCGTACAATTTTATCCTTGAAAAACGAGACATAAATTCTGTTATATCTCGTTTTAATATTTAACGTAAAACACACTAATTTTTATATTGTCAAAATTTCTATATTGCTTATATAATAAAAACCCAAAAGTCCTCATTCATCCCATTATAAATGCCATTCCATAAAGTTGTGTTCTCAAATAAAGTTGTGTAATTCCTAAATAATAAATTAACTATTTGTAAATATAAAAGTGGTGACAAGGATTAAACAAAATGCCTACGGATCAAGAAATTTTACAAATTCTTAAAAGCCAACAACAATTTATACAATCATTTTTGGCGGCTCAAACAAAACAAGTGGCTGCAACAATTTCACCGTTTTTCCCGTTTAATGTGTAGAAACATCATTGGTCATCATATTTACTACAAATAAATCAGCATTTCGAGGCATGCGGGGTATCGAACGTGGGAGAAGATATTTTTGAACTCCTTCAAAAATTATTCGACGACGATTCGGTGAGTAGGACATATAAAGATCTAACCTCTAAATAATCGTTATGAATTTCACAAAACGAAAATGAAACCAAACCAATCCTACTTAGACTGGGTAGCGAATTTACGTGGTATCGCACGCAATTGCATTTTTACGTGTAAAAGCAACAGCACATCGTTCGTTGACGAATTAATTCGCGATATAATTGTAATAAATACACCACACGATACAGTGAGAACCACGTGTTTACAAAAAAATAATCCTACTTTAGATGAAGTGTTGGAAATCGCTGTCGCGTATGAAACTACCGTTAAAACATGTAAAATCATAAAAGGTGAAACGTCAATGGATATAAATAAAATTGATTTACCTCGTGTTGATAATCGAAATAGTGATGTGAAATATAATTTAATTACAAGTGAAAATTTTTATAAATCCTGTCCCCAGTGCATAGATGAACATGAAAGATCAAAATGCAAATCTTTTGATGCCACCTGCAATAGCTGTAATAAAAAAGGACACATTTCCACCGTTTGCTTGTCTAGCGGGCGTGGTCAAAGGTCATTCAGTTATCGTGAACCATATCGAAATTACAGTCAGAATCGACAACGTATAGGCAATCACTTCAAGGTTTGCTTTCTAACTCACTGCGCCGCAGAAGTTCAAGCCCTCGAGACAGTTCATTATCACCACGTAGACGAGAATCCGCTCATTTAATAAACGTTTTTTTCAAATAGTGATGGCGCACTCGCGGATTATTGCCCTTTTAGTAAAATTTGGATTGGATTGAAAATATATGGACATCCAATTTTGTTTCAAGTGGACACGAGAGCTATACTTGTTCAATTATTGGACTTGCAAATTATGCACAGTTGGTATATCCAAAATGTAATCCATCTTCAAAAATAGTAAGAGCGTACGGAGGAAATGTCATTCCAATTAAGGGTACTTTGAATGTCACAGTGTTATAAAATAAGTTGGAAAAACAATTAGCTTTATTTGTCGTCGATTTCAATGATTGTGTTAACCTTATGGGACTAGATTGGTTCAAAGAATTACATTTTAGTATCAACCACAACCAAACTAATATATTCACAATTGATGTACAACCTGATAATAATTTAAAATCCCAGCTTATGGACATTTGCAAAAGTCACCATGAGTTATTTAATCCTGAAACCATTGGACACTGTACGTCATTTCAAGCGGATATAAAAACCAAAGTATTTCAAAGCTCGAGTTCTATACCATTTACTATCCAAAACAAAGTAAAAGATGAGTTATCAAGACTAGTAAAACAAAATATTTTAAAACCGGTCAAGACCACACAATGGGCAACACCTATTGTCCCGGTACCAAAACCAAATGGTGATATTAGCATATGTGCGGATTTCAAAATTTCGGTTAATCCACAAATTGCAGCCGACCGACATCCCATTCCCAGAATCGAAGAGTTATTCTATAAGCTACAAGGTGGTGTTTACTTCACAAAAATTGATTTACAGGATGCGTATTTATAAGTAGAGCTATCTGACAGATCAAAGAAATTTATGATAATTAATACTCCGTTCGGTTACCATTCGGTATTTCAAGTGCACCAGGTATTTTTCAAAGATAATGGAACAACTAACTGTCGACATCGAGTTTTGGCAGTTTATCTTGACGATGTCATAATATCTGGCAGAACAAACGCTAAACACATAAACAACCTGAAATTATTAATGAGCCGTTTGGAAGGAAATGGATTTCGATGCCGATTAAATAAATGTGAGTTCACCAAATCTGATATAAAATACCTAGGACAAATCATCAGTAAAGACGGCATTCGATTATCGTCGCGTGGGTTAGAGGCTATACAAAATTTACCGCGCCCTCAAAATGTAAAAGAAGTGGAATCATTTATAGAAAAAATTAATTATTATGATAAATTCATCGCTAATTTTTCACAGCTAGCCGCCCCTCTAAACCATCTCTGAAGCAAGAATGTCAATTTTCAGTGGACAGAACCACAAGAGAAATCGTTGCAATAATGAATGCGGATCTACTGATACATTTCCGGCAAGATTGCATCCGCCTATGGTATTATAGCTGTTATTTCCCATCGATATCCAAACGGTTCAGAGCACCCGATCGCTTTCGCTTCGAAAACCCTAAACAAAACACAATAGCGATATTCACAAATTGAGAAGGAGGCCCTCTCAATTATTTATGGAGTGATCAAATTTAACCAATACTTGCAAGGACGCAAATTTGAGTTGATGACGAATCACACAAACCACTTATCTCCTTATTCCACCCAAACAAACAACTCCCGGTACACTCTTTTAATAGGTTACAACGATGGGCTATTATTTTGATGGGATATGAGTACAAAATTATTTACAAACCAACACATCATAACGGAAATGCAGACGCACTCTCACGACTGTCTTGTGGTCCAGACACCCGGTTCGATGCTAGCGAACAGGCTTGTTATAGTGTGGACGACGAGTATCAATCATTACTTGATGATTATCCAATAAATTCCGAGATTGTCGGAAAACAAACTAAATCTAATCGAATCCTCTCTAAAATAAATGAGTTTATACAAAATGGTTGGCCAAATAGGTAATCTTGATGCGACGAAATTTCCTACTCAGCGTATTTTAGACGAAAAGATAGTTTAAGCTGTTTTAACAATATTATATTATTACAGACGGGGCATCATACTCGTGTTGTCATTCCAGATACCATGCACAACAAGGTTCTAGCACTACTCCACGAAGGACATTGGGGCACAACCAGAATGAAGCAGTTAGCACGTCGCTACTGCTGGTGGACATCGCACTATCGCGATATTGAGGAACTCGTAAAAAATTGCGCAAGTGGCCAATTCAACGCCTGCGCACCGAAGAAAGAGTATACCAGTTGGCCAAGTCCGAGTGGACCTTGGCAACGATTACACATTGTTTACACAGGGCCGTTCATGGTAAAAATGTGGTTAATCTGTGTTGATACCTATATACCCATTCATCAGCCCCATGATAACTACTTCATCAAATAGCACTATTCTCGCTCTAAAACAAATATTTGCAATTAAGGGATTGCCGATCACCATTGTTAGTGATAACGGACCGCAATTTACTTCAAGTAAATTTCAAATGTTCTATAAACAAAATTCAATCGAACATGTTACGTCCGCTCCGTTCCACCCGGAATCAAATGGCGAAGCCGAACGATTCGTTCGCACCTTCAAAACCGCAATAAAAAAAATTGCTTTGTCAACACTGACTGTGACACTGCCTTAATAAAATTTAATTTAGGATAGAGCGGGGGAATTTCGAAGGGTCAAATAAATTCAAAACAAATGATCCAGTTTACGCAAGAGACTACTCATCAAGAGGGCAGATGTGGCGAAAGGCGATCATAAAGGCATGTCTAGGAACCATGTTGTATTTGGTATAAACAAATCTTGGTATATGGAGAAGACACAAAAACCAGCTTCGCCCAAGAAGTGTCAAGCACCGATAACACTCAAACTTCGGATAGTAGTAACAAAACCATACAATTCAACAACTTTATGGTACCTACACCGCAAAAGGAAACTGGGACGTTACCCATGGAGGATCCAACTATGGCTAGATTGAAAACAAACGAAACAAATTCATCTCCGAGCAACATACGCGACCAAATAACAAAACTGTACGCTTGGATTTATAATGTCCTAATTTGAGAAGGAGGAACTGTTAAATCTCATTTTCATATTTAACGTAAAACACACTAATTTGTACACTGTCAAAATTTCTATATTGCTTGTATAATAAAAACCGACAAGTCCCCCCCCTCCCATTCCATAGGGTTGTGTTCTCAAATAAAGTTGTGTAATTCCTACATAATAAATTAACTAGTTGTAAATATAAAAACTGTATCGAAATCGAATCAAAAATCATGTTACAACGTGTCATCCCTAAGGTACAATTCTACATAATCGCAAACGTTTTTTCTCTGTTACAATTAATTTAATTAACACAAACTTCACTTTCAGTTTCAGCAAAACCAAACAAGAAATTAATGGGGGTGGGGGGGGTGGGCTGTGTCGCCTGAGAGTGTGAGTGAATGCGGCGACATTGGCTTATCATAATGAGCGACATAGAGAACGATTCGTGGTATTTCAATGAAAATACGGTAAACGATGTGAAGTGACACCAATTACATGTACTATTTTGTAACACTAATTAATTATTTTAATTTAAAATAAATTAACTTCCAAAGTTTCTTTACGGAAAAATGGATAACAGATCACTGGTCTAGTGGTCTTAAACATTACAAATCGCTTTAAGTCAGTGCGGGGCTAAAAGGGGCTAATTTTTATCAAGTTGTCACCATCCATACGCAATTATACAAAGTAAGTAATTATGAGTAATCCAACGATTCCAAGTATCATATTAGCATAACTTACCTTAATGAATCACATTATTTCAAAAATTACCCAGTAATCATGATACGAATTTTGTTGACTTTTAAAAAGCAAATATGTTATCTTGTTGGATATAAACTTGCGCATGCCGCTTATAGTTTTAACAGTTTTACATTAGCGGCTATTAATGACTTAATGCAACAGTTCACAAATGTAGAATTTTCATCATAAAATTATTTGTAGATAAATAATGCAATGACGTGCTTTCAAAAAAGCGCAAAATCAGAGTGATTATGTGAGTTTAATCAGAACCATCTTGATATGAATAGAGCCGGCATGTAAAAAATGAACTTAAAATAAAGGACATAGAAACACTAAAAAATAATTTATTTTCATAGAGTTTGTATGAAAAAACGCGATTTCGATTGACGAAAAAATATGAATTAAAAATTAAACCTAGATAAATAATTTTTTCTGAAATCACTAATAAACAACTCAATGACTAACTCATTTAAAGCACAGACTCTCAAGCTTCCCCATTTTCCAGATATAATCAAAAGAAAATAAGGGAATTATATTAAAAAACGTTCTACAACAACAACAATATGTATTAAAAAGAGAATATTATATTTAATGACGTCATCACTTATTCACAACTAAAATCAATGGTAAAAAAAAGACAATACGCTGAGCAGCCAAAATTAAAATAAATCAAAGAGAGTCAAAGAGAAAAAATTATAATAATATGCATTGAGCGCGAAGAAATCAAAAAAATCAAATCAACCCAGATTGTTATGCATCACAAATAAACGACATAACCAACAAACATTAACTGTAATATAAATGCCTTATTTATTTGTCAAGTATTAAAAATATTATTGTATTTAAATTAAGACACAGCTGAAAATAAATATAACATGATTAATATTTGGCATCGATTTTTATTCCCAAAAATTAATGACCCATTCAAAATAAGTTTTTGTTTAGAATATTTGAATTGTCATAACATTGGAGAGCGGTGTATAAAATAAAATAGCTCTTACTTATTATTCCCATTCCTAGATGTCACTTAACACACAATTAAAAACAACAGGGATTCGGGCTGAGTAAACGATTTGAAAGAAAACTTTTTACGTAAAATTTCCATAATTTCTTTCATAGCAATGGTTTAATTTTAGTAAATTTATAAAAAAATTATATT
Source organism: Tipula vernalis (assembly GCA_958295665.1). Lineage (NCBI taxonomy): Eukaryota > Metazoa > Arthropoda > Insecta > Diptera > Tipulidae > Tipula > Tipula vernalis. The sequence goes on from OY282560.1 coordinate 46,456,050, forward strand.
AAATTAATTATTATTACAATTTAATTATTACTATAGAGGGAAACCACCAAAATATGATTAACCAAATCAAAAATCAGACCGATTTTAGAATCCGACCGGTTCGATCACCTATTTGATTCTTTTTAAAGTTTTTCATTGTATGCGACATCTATGGTTTAAACAAAATGTCGTTAATAAAGCATTGCCACATGATATGAACCTGTATTCGGACAGAATTTTGTCATGTGGCAATGCTTTTAGAAGGAGACTAAAAAGAGATGGTTATAATTGTTTATAAATTTTATGTTATGACGTATTTTACAACAACAACATTCCATAAAAGTTTAGCAATAGTTTATATTCCAAGAGGATTTTCACAAAGAAATAAACTCTTTCATGATTCGATTTTTCAATCAAATAAAATTACATGTTTTATGAACATTTTCGTATAAAAATAATGTAAAAGCTCTTAATTCTTATGGACTAAAAATGTAAATGAAAACAATCGTTTTCCCATATAGTTTCATAGTAAAGAAAAAATTGTATGTACTTTATTTTAAGCTTAGTAAAAAATACAGTCAATGTGGAGGCTCTTATTTATAGAGTAGGCTCTGGTTTAATACAGTTTGTACTGAACAACTATACGACAAACTATTGTTTTTATTTGTCGAGTCTATTAACAACTATCACTGTGATTCATTAAAATTTGATAAATAAGAATAATTGTGATTAATCAATTAACACATTAAATTAAGGGCGGAATAGGGGAGGGGGACATAAAGCGAGAAATATGTTCGATAGGCAAGCGATTTTTGTAAAATTGCGAGAAATGGCATACGTTTCATATTTGATTACAAATGAACCACTAAATTTTTGTTTATTTTTGTTTTCAGGCAGTGCGGTGCTAAAACTGGCTCACCTCATATGGGTGGAATATGGGAGGCAGCGATCAAGCAGGCTAAAATACATCTAGTGAGAGTTGTTGGTGATGCAATACTAACTCTAGAGGAAATTACAACTTTAATTACCAATTTCAATTGAAGGCCATTGGCGGTGATCCAATCAGAGGACATCGATTATTTAACGCCCGATTATTTTTTAATCGGCCGTACATAGTAAAAAGCGAACTTAATAAAAAAATGCAACAACATTTTTGGAACCGCTGGCACAAGTGGGCTTAAGAATATGACAATAAAGCAACTGAAGATGTCGTATTACTATCTGAAGCAGGTGGTCTGGGCGTCTGGTGAAGGGGGGAACAAAGCTGTGTAGTAATCACGAGCTCCGTAACATTCAGTAGAGTGAGCTCCAGCAGGCTGTTCTGGTCATGCTTAAGGCAGTCCCGTCTGGGGCTCATGACCGCGTGAGGGGTAGCCTAATCGTGGTTCGCCAGTGTACGTGCTACCTCCCTGTGGTGACCACCGGTAACTGATTGTTTGTTTACTGAACGACAGGCTAAAGTACGACGCTAAAGGAAGGAATAACCTTTACAAAAAACCCCAAATCCAAGGTGCGATACGTGCGCCGAGGGATGAATGGCCATGGGTTATTTGGTCTCTAGTACGTAACTCTGGATCCCTGATGACCTCCGGTTTCAATAAGCCTTACTACAGTAAGAGGCGCTGCTGTGGTGGACCTTCTTTTCCTCTCAACAAATCCGAAACTGCATGGATATTTCAGAAATAAAAAAATATGAGGGAAGTGCTTCTCGAAACGCACCAATCTCAGAGGATGACAAGGTCCAACAAGGACCTACCGCTGAGAATTTTAATATGGAAACCACGCTGTCTGATGGTAGCAGTGAACACTCAAGCGCGGATAACATTATCGGTGACCGAGTACAAGGCTGCAAGTGCCGTCATTCTCGGACACGGCACCAGTGTCTACAACCGCCGAAATTAAAAGCAGCCTCGAAGACTTGGAACTCGAGGATAGCAATAAAAAGAGAAAGTGACTCAGTGGAGCTGCGAAGAAGCGCCTTGCCTATTTTAAATTGGCGGGCATTCCTCACGAGGTAGCTCTAGCACAATGCCAAATTAAAATAAAAGATCGAACGGTTACTACCGCTAAACGGAGCCGGTCAGACGACACGACCCCAAAAAACACCCCAGAAAAAAGGGAGAAGAAAGAGCCACCTTTGCCAACCGAAGGAAAGGGTAGCTCACAAGATATGACAGGTACGAAGCTAGGAGATGGTGGAAGCTCGGACGAGGTGAAGCTAACCTACAAGGACGCAGTGAAGGCCATCAGGTTGATAATAACCGACAAAGGCTTCCCAGAAGTCAAACTAGGTATCAGCCAGCTCCTGGCTGTACAAGATAGCATCATGGATGCAGTAGCGGAACTACCAATGGACGGCATTAGCCCGACATTTTTAGGATGCCGCACGAGGAATGGATGGTTGATCGTCAACTGTGCTGACAAGGACACGGCGGAGTGCTTACTTGGGGAGGACGAATTACCGCGTCCCAAAATATTCTTCGTATGTCGTCCTCGTTACAAAAACGAGGCAAACGAGAAGATACTTCACCGCTTGGGAGTCCAGAATAAGGATCTCAGGAACGCAGAGTGGAAAATTCTTGCAAGGAAAGACAGAGAGAATGATCTCCTCCAACTAACCTTGTGTGTATCGCATAAGACGGCGGAGATTTTAAAAGCCTCCAACTATAAAGTTAACTGGCTGTTTGGAGCCGCGAGAGGACACAGGCACCATCAGCAGGTTAAGCAGGGCTAAATCATTACGTGGAAAGAGCGGCTGGTTACCCCAGCCAGAAAGATCCGGGGAGCAAATATGACCCAAACAAGCCAGGAACCTCAGGTACTGCACGTGGAGGACGCTGACCTAGAAAATGGAACAACACAAACAACTGGGACATACCGCTTATCCAAGAGCCGTGGACCAACAATGGAAGAATTAAAGGTTTGCCAAGTAAGACAGGTAAGCTAATTTACAACCCAGAAGTAGAAAGGACGAGGACAGCGATTCTCTGTCTTTCGTCGTACAATATCTTCTCAATTAACCAATTTATTTCCAGAGACATAACTGCAGTCTCATTAGAGATACCTCTATCCAGAGGAGGCATGGTCACAATTAATATGGCATCAGCCTATTTTCCCGGGGACGGTAACGACCCACCTACGGAAGAAGTACAGAGCTTTATTAATTACTGTACAGCTTATGGGCAGAAGTTCATTATTGATTGTGATGCTAATTCCGACCTTTGTGAATGCCATTAGAAGGGAGGTGCTAGACTTTACTATGTCTGACATGGGTACCTCCAGCACAGTCCAGAATTGGCATGTATCGGGGGAAGCATCTTTGTCGGATCATAGGTATATAAGATTTGATATTAGAACCCCCCAAATAACATAAGCTACGGTAAGCATACCTAAAGGTACGGACTGGGCTGTCTTTACCAATAAACTACAAGACAATGTAGGGGGTTTACAGAACTCTATCGGCTCTGTTGCAGAGCTTGATAGAGTTGCTGATAATCTCACCAAGGCAATAATTGATGCATATCACTCAAGTTCTCCTGAGGTGCGTGTTAGAGGAACTAGGGATGTTCCTTGGTGGACCTCCGCCCTGGGGACTAAAAGAAAAACAGTGCGGAAGCTCTTTAACAGAGCAAAAATAACAGATGACTGGGCAGCGTATCGAACTGCTCTCACCCAGTATAATGAGACTCTGAGGAAGAGCAAAAGAGAGAGCTGGAGAACTTTTTGCTGGAAGATAGACGAGATTCCGGCAGCTTGCCGACTCCAAAAAGTCCTCGCATTAGATCATAAAATCCCTCTGGGCTCAGTAAGAAGGCTGGATAGGACTTTAACCACAACAAGGGAAGAGACTCTCGAATGTCTGGTGAAGGGACACTTTCCGGAGTGCACAATCATTGCGGGTCGGGAGGACCCTGATATGAGCGTGGTGCATCCATATCTAGTCCCAAGGGGGGCCTACAAGCGAGCGATGGAAATCTTTACCCCTGGAGAGTTGCGCTGGGTTATCAATTTATTTTGCCCTTAAAGCATACTTTGGGTGCCAACTTACGTTTGGTAAAACATGGGGCCTAAACTCACAAATGATAATCTGGCTTTACCAAACCATCATAAGACCAATGATATCTTATGCGGCGTTTATATGGTGGCCAAAGACAGAGCAAATAAATGCTCGTTCAGCTTTGGACAAAATTCAAAAATTAATATGCTTGGGCGCAACGGAAGCAATTAGGACCTGCCCTAATGCTGCCCTTGAAAGGCTGCTGGGATTCTCACCACTCCACATACATGTCAAAATTATGGCAGGTTTGGGAGCCATAAAACTGAAGGTAACAAGTCAGGTTAGACTGACTAGTTCGGTACACAATAGCATCCTGGATAAACAAAACTTGGCAGACGATATTACCCAGCTATCAGATATGATGGTAAAGACTACGACTGCCGGAGGAAATTCACGATCCGGATACCCGAAAGAGACAAGGTGGGGAACATCATTTCCTCCTTACCATAGCACGCATCGGTGTGGTATGCCGATGGGGGTGCGGGGGTTGTGGGCCTGGTTTCAGGCTCTTTATACCGTTGGGAAAGACTCCTACGGTTTCCAGGCAGAAACCGTGGCCATCGAGACTAGCGTGCTTCAGTGCTCGGACAGCCAGGCTGTTTTATTAGCCCTGGCAGCTCCGGTGTTCAGCTCTAAACTGACATGGAGCTGCTACAGCAACCTTAGAAGGCTGGGAAGGGACAACAAGGTTACCCTCTTGTGGTCCCTCGGCCACTCTAATATACCAGGGAATGAGGCCGCAATCACCTGTGCAAACGAGGGTGCGGGTGGCATCTTCTACGGCCCCGAGCCTAGCGTTGCCTATTCCAAAGGCCATGTAGCGAGGAGAGTCCTCTTCTGGGAGCAGAGAGGTTCTGCTTCACTCTGGGAGTCATCTCGGGGAATGAGACAGACAAAGAACCTTCTAAATTACAAGATTATTCACTTTCAAGATATAATCAGAATGGATCGATCATCTCTGAAATCCTTCATATGGTACTTGAAAGGACATGGTCCCTTTAACTACCATCTATTTAAAATGGGGAAAACCCCATCAGAGAACTGAAGTTTCTGTAATCTGGGAAGAGAAACATCCGAACACTTGCTGTTCGAGTGCAGTGCGATCGCCCTAAGACGAATTAAAACACTCAATGCTTACTCTGTTCAGTGGCCTCACGTCGACCCTGTGGATGTGCATGACCTTGTGGCGTTTATCCTGGACCTGAACCTACATTTCACATAGATTGATTTCTCTATTCTAACACGGGGATGCACAATAGATCTTGCTGGTCGAAGTGCACAGAGTTCCTCTTACCAACCCACCCCCTTTTAAAAAAAAATATCTGAAGCAAACCTATCATCAACATGTTGTGAATTAGCAATAGTTGTTAAAGGACAAAAATCAAATGACAGCAAGCTGCTAATTGTAAGAATCCATTTAGCCAAAACGCCAACACCAATCAAATAATTCAACATGCTATTTACAAATTGTACAAGCTTCCAATACAATCCGATTCTTGGGCGGCGGAATGTTGACGCTGAACTTAAACAATATCCAAATCTTCAAGATGACCTTAAAGGAAACAAACATTTAGAATTAAGAAATTTTTAATCCATTATTGTTGAACTGCACCCACAATCACAAATTCACAATACAACATTTAGTTATTTACATTAACATTTTTGACAGCTCGTTAGCAGTGTAAAAATAAATTAGTTCAAGTAGCTCAATTTATGTACAAGTAATTTCATAAAATTAGTTTCGCTAGTCGATAAGAGATGTCAGTATCATTTTTTTCATTTTGTTACGTTTTTCCTTGTCAATCAAGGTTCGAATCACTGGATTGTGAATAAAACAAAATCAATTCAATTTAACACCAAAAATTTATTCAACACAATTTGTTATAATTGCTGCGTTCCATTTGACGTGCCAAAGTACAAATAAGTACTTGGGAGTAGATGGTAAATGGAACGCAGAAAATTAGTTGCGAAAATAAAATTTAATTTAAAAAAATTTACGTGCAAACAAATAAAAATTAAATCAAATTTTGAGTTAAAAAATAAAGTCGGAAGTTTCAAGAATCGAACTCTAAACCCACATCACTCCTTCATCTTACCACCCAACCACTCATCTCTATATTTTACTCATTTTTTCGTTTCTGATAAAATCGCACTTGGTGAAAAATCGCATAAAAGTTTTTGTTATTTTACCAGGCGAACAGAATTTAAAAAACAACATAATTGTCAGCAACGTGACATTATTTTGTATCAAAGCGTGCCACTTCACGTTATGTGACACTTCAACATACAAAATAAAGTCATATTGCTGACAATTCTACCTTCTGGTAATTTCTGTTCGCCTGTTAAAATGACAAAAAAAATTTTGGCGATTATTGATAAAAACACAAAAAAAATTTGTTTTAAATTTCTGCTTACCTGGTAAATAAAAATTAACCTTTTTTTTAATTAAAAAGGCAATCAACTCTAGCAACCACCGAAATAGAAAATTTTTTTCATCAAAAATCGCAAAAAAATTTTGTCATTTTAACAGGCGAACAGAAATTACAAGAAGGTAGAATTGTCAGCAATATGACTTTATTTTGTATGTTGAAGTGTCACATAACGTGAAGTGGCACGCTTTGATACAAAATAATGTCACGTTGCTGACAATTATGTTGTTTTTTAAATTCTGTTCGCCTGGTAAAATAACAAAAATTTGTATGCGATTTTTCGCCTAGTCCGAATTTATCAGTATTTAAACGAAAAACTGAGTGGAAATTATATAGAGATGAGTGGTTGGGTGGTAAGATGAAGGAGTGGAGTGCGAAACGTTTGGAGTTCGATTCTTCAAGCGATCTCGATCTCGATTAATCTTCTCGGATTATCCCCAATTCAAAATTTATCATCTAAAAACAAATTTTTTCGTTGGCTTTGCTTAGATTCGAACTCCAGACCTTCTACACTCCACTCCATCATCGTACTACCTCGACTATCTCATCATATACTCATCATATATCTTTTGTTTGTTTTATGCAATCAAAACAAATGTGTCTATAATATGTCGATATGGTGACATCTCTGTTAGGGCATATGTACTACATTTACTACACAGTGTTTCTGCTAAGTGATTAAATATTTGGTTTTGCTTAAAAGAGGGCGTGTGTTTTACTTTTGTAAAAATGTCTGAGGCCCGATTTTTTAAATAATTAATTAATTACGTAACATTATTATTGCATTAAAATAATATGGATTAGTTGTACTAATAAATATTGTGGTAACGAAGTCGCCATAAATTCGAAAAGCAAACTACTCATAAAATTTAGCAAGAGTAGCTGCGTGCAGTCAGAAGTACTTGTGTGTACTTTGCCACGTTAAATGGAACGCAGCAAATAATTCACAAAATCACTTATTATAATTTTTTATACAATTTTACAACACTTTTTATATCACTTTTTAATTCCTTTTTAATCTTTACATTATCGCTTATCAAATACTAATAATTCAATTCGACTTCGTTCGCCACTTTCTATACAGAAAACCAAACTTCTAGAAATGTTATGACTTTTCCAGAAAGAATAGTGTAGAAACATTTAGAACAGCTTTATCATGGAAAATTCCACTTTAGTACAGTAAAACATTGAGCTATTAGTTTATCTTATTATATTACACCATAAGTGTCACATAAGTGTCATCATTGGGCCAAACCTGCCAAAAAGCACCGCTTTCGGTTTACCTCCTTGTACTTTCCTAGTCCTGTATGGTGCAGTCCATACATGTTGCAGTTTCGACGACGAATTCTCCTTCCATTGTGGAACGCGATTCAATTGCAATCGCCTTTCTACAAAATTTCCGCCGTTGGCTTGTTTTTCCTTCATTCAGTGGCCCGACACTCGTACTCCTCTAAACACAACTCGGCACTTCTCATTCAATATCTGTTTAACCTGATGATGCTCATTGGTTTCCTCCACAATTGTTTTTGACTTCGATCGCAGCTCTTCTCGATGGCTGACTGTTACTTGCCTTACTATCGCATCCATACCGTCGAATTTAAATGGCAGCTCGGTGTTATCGCTACTCAATATTCCTCGTCCATAACCTAACACAAAGCCATTCACCCTCATAAAGTCGTTCCCAAACTGAATTCGTCCACGATATCTGCGACCAGAACTTCGTGTGGGAAAAGAGTTTAACCGATCTTGATGTTTACGATCTTTTTCCATTTAATCATTGAACTGTCTTAATTTGCCATTTTTAATTTTAACCCAGCAGCCAGCTGACCAGCTCCTCCGATCAAGTCTTCCCGGACAACTTTCTTCAATCAACATTGCCCTTGATTGTTACACTGCTTCCGCCTCGTGCTACACTCGTAACACGGATGTAAGTTAAGGGGCATTCAGATGGCGAAACCAGCTTCCGTTCCTCCAAAATGACTTGCGATCTTCCAACCTTTCCGACAGTTACCATTCCCTAATTCCATCCTTGCCATTTTTCTCTTGCTTTGCAACAATCTCGTGATATGTGGCCAATCTTTTTACATTACCAGCACCTTAGCACGCTGCCGCTATTCTCTTTGTCCCAACCGTTCGACGTTCCCCAGCATGAAAGATGGCGATCTTCTTTCTCCCTGTATTACTCTCCGACAGTCACTTGAAATGTAATCCAGTTTGTCACACCACCAACACCTAAGCCTGACGCTTCCGAATTTTGGTACCGTCCGTTCTTTGTACCAGTTGGTGTCTAGATTCATTTGGCGCTTAAATAATATCGGTCTGATAATAGTCTCCACAGACTAGCAGTTTATCAGTGCGATAAATTTCCCGCTTATGATCACTGCCATACTTCCGATCTCCACCGCCTTTATAATTTCGAGATAACTGTTCCGATCTTTTTCGATAATGGTTTGTAAGGCCTCCGCTGGTTCGCCTTTGAGAGCCACTATTAACGCTGCGACACGATGTTCATCGTTCCAATGATTTTGATTGGACGCCGCCTCAAGTTTAAATTTATAAATGCCGAAAGATGTTGTTCCGTCGAAGTTTGGTGGCTTTTACTTGATTGATTGGACGGTTTGTACCACTTGCGTCGTTGTTCCAGTTGCCTTGACATTAGTTAATTCTTTCTCGAAACGTTGAAAATTCTCCACAACTTGTTGAACCTTCGTTCCAAATTTTCCTTCAACCTGTTGAATCTCCGTTTGCAATTTCTCTTCAACATGTTGAACTTTCGTTTCTAATTTTTCGTCAACCTTTTGAATCTCCATTTGCAGTTTCTCCACTTCGCCGTACCATCTGTAATTTGGACTTTAATTTCCCTTCCTTGTTTCTCCATCTGGTGTTTCACTTCTTGGTTTGACTGGTTTATAGTCTCCAACTGCCGCACATTTTGTTGTTCCATTTGGTGTTTCATTACTCCCATCTGTCCCATCATTTAGTTCTTAGCAGCTATTCACTGCGACAAATCGAAACTTTCAGATGGTAGCTGTCTTGTTTCGACCAATCCTTGTTTCACTGTTTTAGCATCATGATGGTCAATGTTTAACCCTTCTTTCTCCGTGTCGTCACGAAGTGGCACTTGTAAAGCTGCTTTACTACCATCAGTAGCCAAACCCCGTTTCTCAAGTTCCTTTTTTAATTCTGAATTTTACTGATCGCTTTTAATTTATTTATCTTACCAAATATTAATAATCCAATTCGACTTCGTTCGGCTTTTTATATACACAAACCAAACTTCTCGAAATTTCATGACTTTCGCAGTAAGAATAGTCTAGAAACATTTAGAACGATTTTATCATGGAAAATTCCATTTTAGTACAGTAAAATGTTGAGCTATTAATTTAACTTATTCTATTACACCCTAGGTATCACCATAGCAATTTAAAATTGTTTAATCTTTATAATTCACTATGTTCCATCGACAACAATTTGCAACTGCCAAGTACTTGTGTCAGTTTATTCCTATTAAATGGTTGCGTTCCTACTTCACTGATGGTTGGCATTCCGTTAGGATCTTGGGTTCTCACTCCCAATTATTTCATGTGCCATCTGGAGTGCCTCAAGGTAGTCACATTGAACCATTGGTATTTTCATTGTTTATCAATGATGTGGTCCAATGCTTTGAGTTTGCTAATTGCCTCTTCTTCGCAGATGACATGAAAATTTTCGCCCGGGTTTCTAGTCTGTCTGATTGTGTAAAGTTGCAGAAGGACTTAAACAGATTTTCTAGTTGGTCAATTAATAATAGACTGGCTTTGAACTTGAGCAAATGTAAGACGCTTTCTTTTAATCGTATCCGCTCACCAATTCTTAACCAATATCAGCTGTACAATGAAGACCTTGACCGAGTCGAGTTCATTTCCGATCTTGGTGTGATTTTTGCAGCTGACGCTACATTTACCAGACAAGTTAACACCATTATTTCAAAATCGTATATTATGTTGGACGTTATTAAACGAAACTGTAGGGATTTTAGGGACCCAATAACGTTAACATAACTGTATGTGCGTGCTGTAGAATATGTCCTCCTACTTTATCAAGATCGATGTAATCTTTTGAAATTGCAACGTCTAGACTATCGTCGGAATGTGGCTTCCGCGCTGTACGTGCGGTATATCATTAATTCCCGTATCGATTGTACCGAGTTACTCGCACGTCTAAAAATCTATGCTGCCGAACGTCGAATGCGTCAAAGTATCAAACAAATCTGGCCGTCCATAATTGCACACGTAAGTCATCACGTCCTGGGAGTACTTGTGTATGTGTCTCGGACTGCCAATGTATGTCGATGTCAAAATTGTGAGTCGACCAACATCTGTAATATCTGCGCCGCTATTGACCGCATCTCGCAAGTGAATACATTCTTCAGATCGCAACTTAGCCTGATTGAATCGAATGTAATTGAGTCGTTCTGTCTCAACCTTAACTGCATATTGTTGAAACAATCGGCGATATCTCAGTAACTGCGGTTATCAATGTTTTGGTGAATCATCATTCGATATGCGTAAAAGTTCATTGAACTGATCTTTTTATTTGTCTCGACCCCTAAAAATTTACAATTTAGGAAGTGACAATCAAAAGTGTTTTTTTTTTTTTGTATTAACCATTGGCCGTATCTCAAGTGATATCCGTCTTCACCACGGCAGAACATAAGCGGATATTGCAGTGCGTCATACGATCGATGTATCGCACTTATTCGCTGTAGTGCTTTTCTAGTTCGGCGTTTGATGACTATATCATGACGTTCATGAGTTCCTGCTGGTCGTTTGTCCGTATTTTTGACAATGCTGCGTGATCATCGCTGGTTCGGCTCATTGTGTTCGTGTAACATTTGCTGCAATTGCTAGACTATTTCTCTTTTCGTTGTATTAAAGATAGCACAACGCCGATTTACTAGAAGAGGCCATTTCTTTATTTTTCGTCTTTTGTTAGCAAGATAGGTGTTAGTTTTTTTTATATCGTGATGTATCGTGTCTTGTGTGTGGTGTATTAGTATTCATTGCTGATGTTGGTGAAATTACCTTGAATGTTGGATTGTAATTTCGTTCATTTACAATTTTAATCGCTCTACATCTTGATGTGTTGCAAGAAATGGTTCGAATTAGGAGATTCACCGTAAAGCAGCGTGCGCCATGGCTCTGGTGGTGGAAGCAACTCTGGTAATTTCACCTTGCCGCTCGCGCAACACAATGCAATCGGTTCTTTCTCAAATTTAACTGCATTACAATGCTGACTAACGACAGACATCTGACCGAATTGAACTGATGCGGGCGCAATGTATTGAATGTTTTGCTCATATCGAAAAGCTGCACGTTCAATGTTCACCGAAATAATTTGTTGTGGTCGACGTTGTCGTTCAATAGTCGCACGTTGTGATCTTACATCATCACTTTGCCCAGCCCGAACAACTCTTCTTCTCAATCGTTGTTGCTCATTGTAAGCTTTGTTGAACTCTTCTGACTGTCGCACATGATTTTCAATCATTCTGATTCGGGCTGATTTCCTTTCAATAGTACGTTCTTCTTCCGTTCGACGTGCTGCGACATTTCGGTGTTGCGTTTCATTCTGAGAACGCCGGCTAATGTTACCATGATCTCTTCTTGGCATCGTAACAAATATCGAACTGTAAATGATCATAACTTTGTATAAATCGCACATAAACTTTTCACTAATCAATAATTTACCTTTGAAATAGACAAAATAAAGAAAGCAAACGAACGAAAACGATGCAATTTAAATTTTTGAAATCAACTGGAGAAACAAAACAAATCGATTACCGATCTATTCCAATGGCAATGGGGTTAGGTTTTCGCCGACAAACAAAAACAATGAACTCACTTTTTTGTGATCAAAATAAATATCAATAATATCATTCAGAAATTGATAATCCACAAAATCAATAAAAAATGATAAAAATATCGGAAAGTCATTTAACCGTGACCGCACAGCTCAAATTATCAAATCAGAAAGAACAAACAATATGCTGAGCTGTCAAACGGAATGACCGCCTACAGCGTTGAACCACCTGTTAAACTGTAATTGAATTGAACTGAAAAACGAAATGTGCGCCTACAGCGTCACCTGTTGTGAATTTTTCGACTTTTCTTTTTTTCTAAACCTTCGCGTACTAATTACGACCAAACCTGCAGAAGGAGCGTTTTCAAGTTTTAAACATCCGAACAAACCATGATTCATTTTATTTTCCGTTTAATGCAGGAGTTGAATTTTAGTAATAGACAGTTTGGCCCCGTGATGGATTACATATAATAAAAAGTTGCCTTGCATTGGAAGTGCAGTCGGCTGACAAATTGCTTGCGGATTCTAATTCTTTCGTGAAATTTTTTATTACAAATTTCAATAAACGATTCAGTATTAATATTATACTCAGTAAAACTGATATCGTTTAATCGTTTAAACTTAATCTGGTTTGATTTCCCTACTACACCCTGAATCTCTACAAAGTACGATTTTGAGTAAAGGTAAAAACTCGTTAAAAGTAATCTGAATTTTTACAGTTTCTCGATTTTTTGATATAAAATACGAGTTTTCGCACCTACACAGTATCTTACATTTCAGAGAATCAGCGAACAGTAATATTTTGAGCTTCGACACCAAAGTAATCTATTTAGTAATTTAATTTGTTTCTATAGTATATGGTTTTGCATTAGAGCGTTTCAGAGTGCGCAAATCAATTTGTAAAATGTTGCTACGAAATATTGATTTATTGCATGAGTGCAAATTTATAGGTCCCACTGCTTATAACTAATGATGGAAGAATATTCAAATGAATATCTTGTACGCAAACCAGTACTCAAATTTGATGAAGTATCACCCGAATTCTTGTAATCGTTTCACGTCATTTTTCATTAATAAAGTCGTGTCACATCAATTGTTCGATTCTTTTAGTCGTTTGTTACATATAAAGTCACTTTACATGCCAGATGTCGCTTGAGTTTTGCATGTGACAGACGAATGCCACCAAATGGAAGGGCGCAATTATTTTATTTTAAATATTTTAAAATAATGTTTTTTGAGATATTTTACGCACCGGTTTTTGTTGTTATTATAGAGAATATCAATTTTCAAGTGACGTTACTTTAAATCAAACAACTTTTTCATTAGCCCCGTGAAGAAGAAGGAAAACTTGCTTCCTTCCTCGAAGAGAGTTGTATCTGAGAGTTTGGTGAACATGAGTTGTAATCTACTGTAGTATAAGATAGACTTTCAAAGAGAATGTATCACGAATAATTTTTGAAGGTTGCCTAAATTGTAATTCTTCAATTTAGAAAAATTAATTAACTACTAAATTGTACTACGATTCGAAACCAAAGTTGTAGGTAAATAAGTTTTTTCTAAAGTTGTGTAGAATTTTATAAAGAAATGTCAAACTTTATTTGATTTCACACTCTTCCACAATTGATCATTCATGTTTATATTATTTACAAATATTTAAACAACAAATTTTCAAAGCTCTCCAAACATAAATGTGTAGAATACATAATGAAACATAAATATTTACCCAATTATTTATAAGGAATTGGCAAACAATAACAAAAACCGCTAAGTATTTACTTATATCATTAAGATCTCCCAAAGTATGCAACCACAAAACTTTGGGTGTTAATTTGCCGGCAAACATACATACGTCTTAAAATTGTAACAGTTATAGTTTTAATGAAATAATTTAATAATTTTTCACTGAAAACTGCTTAATTTTTAGCAGACAAAATACGTTTGTTAATTATTTAAATTGTTTACAGAATTTAGGATTAAACTTTCTGTACTTTTGAATATTATACCTTGCTAATTCCTAGGCAAGGTTGTTAAAAGCGCTAAACAATAGACAGCATTTTGATTGACATCATATTTTTACAGTATAAATTAGATCGACTTTGGTGAAAATAATTCAATCGACCATTTGTATTTCAATTGTTAAAGAAGCCACAAGCAATATGTTTAAGGTATATACAGTAAATTTATTAATTTTAATTGTAAAATTTAATTTAATTAATATTTTTGTTTCTATATTCTAGCCAATTATATTACTTGCAATTATTGCAACAGTTTATTGTATACCAGCGCCATATTCACCACAACTGGTAACAACTTTTAAAGAACCGTCAACCCCTTCAACAATTTCAGATCATGAGTTATCTGAACGTCAGTTAGGCGAAAAAAAATCACCAGAAACACCTCTAACACAAACGGAGACAAAATCAGTTGACAATAAAATTCAAGCAGTCAAAGCGGAAATGTTGGATCTCACAATCAAAAAGGAAGAATTAGCGGAAGCCAAATGTTGCAAGAGAGGCCCTAAAATAACTCCAATATTAATTTAATTTGTTAGTTTTTATTACTATGTTCATATTTTTGTCAAAGAATCACATCAATTTGTGGTAGCCACTCGGGTTTTATAATTTCAATAATAGTTCGCTATATCTGGTCCTTAAAAGATGAACTCATAGAGAAAAATGGTGTGCGGTGTTAACCATGATGATTTGAAGTGTATTTATTTTTATTACTGTAATGTTTATGTTGAATACACTAGTATTAGTCGCCTAAAATAAATTATTAATTATTATTAATTATTTTGCTGTGCATCGTATTGCGCAAGGGTACGTCAGTGATATTGGTTACAGCGAGGTCAGTGGGCCTATTTCAGAACTTTATGGTATTAATGTAACGGCTACTTAATGGGTTTTAATTTGCAAATGGGTAAGGAATTTGCAGAGCTATGATTACTAATGAATTGTTACGTGATTACTTTTGTTTATAGAATTTAAAAACCCCTTAAGACTCTATTAGCAATACAAACAACAATTCAATGGTTCATCTTAAGCATGGATCGAATGTCATCATCCAAAGAATGCCCTAAGCGAGAAAGTGGTCCTAGGTTATTCATCACATTTAGCAGCTGATCATCGGCCACGTGTTGCATTTTTTTGTGCCTGTTAATTAATTATTGTTAATTAATTATTATCGTATTGAGATTTAAACGCCGAGAACGAGCATTATACCAAATATGGCAGATATTTCGAAACAATAAAGGCAACGTTGACGAATATTAGAAAATTCGCCGATGACAGAACTAAAGAACCAGCTGAAAATCAGGCGTTGAATAAAGAACAAATCGAAACGAGACTGGAGAAACTTGAACGGGCTTGGAATGAGTTTCATGATTTAAATGATACAATTGCCATATTGTCGAATGTTAGCCAACAAGTAGAAAATGATGCGTTTGAAGATTCATATTTTGAGACACAAGCAATGCTGAAACAATTGTTGAAGACTCGTACACCGAGCATAGTTCCAATTTTTGAAAATCATTCCACGGGGTCCGCTCACAATAATCGGACATTTTTCGATCCTGATCGATCGGTTATTCATGGTGATATACGCTTACCACGGCTCAAAATTTAATCGTTTGATGGCAATTATTCAGAATGGCTATCGTTTTATGACCAATACGTGAAAGCAGTGCATAATAACGAATCGATGATGAATGTGAATAAATTCCACTATTTAAAGACGTTATTAGACGGTGATGCTGCAAAGTTATTACGTCATTTGCCAATGACGGAAGAAAGTTACATCGAAGTATGGGACAAATTGTTGAACCGATTTGATCGGAACAAAAATATTATCAAGGATTATATAGAGTTATTTATGAATCTGCCAAATGTACAGCAATCATGCCCATCTTTAAGAGCATTATGTGATATCAGCGATCAAGCAATAAGAGGCATTCGCTCATTGGGCAAAGAATGGGACGACCGTTATGTATATTACGACAAAAAAATTGGATCCTGAAACTCAGCAGTTATGGGCAGTTCATTCGAATGATAATAAGAATCCAACTATTACTGATTTGCTTCAATTTTTGAGTCAAAGATGTGATGCATTAGAATGTACATCAACAAAGCAGCAACCTACAGTTAAGCTTCGACAATCAAACATCAAAAGCCATGCCGCTACAAATGAGACAACTAAGTTCAACTGTTGCCCTATGTGTAATAAGAACCACCCAGATCAAAATTTATTGCAAACGATACCAGTCATTGATCGAGGTACTGATGAGTCGTTTTCGCTCGACGATGATTCGACATACTATAAGACATTGGGCTTACACTGGAATCCGTTTCGAGATTGTTTCAGTTTTAAGGTTAGTTACATGAACATATTAAATTATCTAAACGAAGTTTATTATCCGAAGCATCTAGAGTATATGACCCGCTGGGACTGCTAGCTCCGATTTCCGTCAAATTCAAGATGTTATTTCAAGAAGTATGAAAACGTAAGATTGATTGGGATCAAGAACTTCCATGTGATATTGCTGAACATTGGACAGAAATTAAGCCGTTGTTAAAATTATTAGAAATACTACAAATTAGGCGATGTCTGAAAATAGCCCACCCTGTTTCAATGGAACTGCATATATTTTGTGATGCTTCACAAAAGGCTTACGGTTCGGCAGCTTACTTGAAAACAACGAATTCATCGGGAAATATTGAGGTACGCTTAATTATCGCAAAAAGTCAAGTAGCACCATTAGAAACAATTTCCCTACCACGTCTTGAATTGTGCGCCGCTGTTTTGGGTACCAAATTATAGAAGTATCTGCAAAGAGCACTTAACCTGTTTTATAATAATGTGACGGTGACACCTAGTGTGTAAAAGAATAAGTTAAAATTAATAGGTCAATGTTAAACTGTTCTAAATGGAATATTCCATGATAAAATTGTTCTACACTATTCTAACTAGAAAAATCATGAGCTTTCTAGAAGTTTGGGTTGTGTATATAAAAAGGCGAACGAAATCGAATTGGATTAGTAATATTTGGTAAGCGATAGTATAAAGATTAAAGGAATTAAAAAGAGATTTAAAAAGTGTTTTAGTGTGAAATAAAATGTAAAAGTGATCAAAAATGCAAGAATAATTTATATAAAGTGATTTTGTGAATTTTTATTGATAAACTGTGTTGTAATGAATTTTGTGGAAATAAATAAATTCGTTGGTGATAAATTGAATTGAGTTTGTATTATTCACAATCCAGTGATACGAACCTTATTTGACAAGGCAAAAACGTAACAATAATGTGTATCGCTGGACTGATTCGCAGATTGTTTTGGCTTAGTTGGCAGACCATCCTAGCAGATAGAAGAACTTCGTGGCTAATCGTACAGCTTATATCAGAAAATTATTACCAGAAGTTCACTGGAATCATATAGAATCCAAGTTAAATCTTGCAGATCACGCGTCACGAGGTTTGACTCCACGCCAATTATTAAGTAATACATTATGGTGGTCTGGTCCAGAATATTTGCAGTTAGAGAAATCGGATTGGCCAATTAGTTCAAAGGGTTTAAACAGTGATATTCCGGAACAACGAAAGGTGAAATTAATGTCAAACCATTTGTCATTGGTTTGTGCATCAAGCACTGTTAAAGTAACTTCAAATATTTGTGAGCATCTGTTTTGGGGCTGCGAATGCTATAGCTGCTTATCACAATTTTTGCCGATGGACTGTCCAATAAGTAGCACTCGCTAAACACAACTTATTTATTTATGCTTTTCAATAAAAGATTTTGTTTTGCTGCACATTTGGGGTTGGTGAACACGTTTTGTATATATATAAATTTTCGTAGGTTACTCTACTCAATATATTATTAAAAACCCCAATTTAAATTTATACTAACACAACTTTATATAATATTTAGTTCAATAATTAAAAAATGATTTTAAACATTTATTTTTTAAAAGAATATCTAAATTTTTTTCTATATCTTTCCAGTTTTCTTTTCTGGTAATCAATTCATAAAACAATATATTTTTTTTGCTTTTTATTTTTATTTCTATGTGCACTGCGTTTAGGCAAAAAAAGATTCTTCCATATTTTAACCAAGCTCAATTATTCCGAAAACATAAAGACTTTAACTAAGTTCATTTCGTTTGTTAAAATGTTCATATGTGTGTTTATACATGAAACGTCCCCACAATACTCCCCTTCCAGTGAATTCGACACGAATTTACGTAAATTCCTATAGAAAACGTGATGGTGTCTTTACAGCTCTGCCTGTTCTTGTGAATGTTGACGTCTGTGTAACTGTCGGAGGTTGTTGTACTGGTATATGTCTAGGTAAAAATTTTGTTTGCCGATCAAATGATACCTTCCGTGGTGTAGTGTCTGTGTTGTCAACTTGTATGTCTGGGTTCGTTTTGTTGTCATGTAAGATACTGGTGTCGGAAGTGTTTTCAATGTTGCATGGTTTTAGTCTATCGATTGATATTCTCAAATGTTTGCCTTTAATTTCGATGATAAATGTTTTGTCCGTCCTCTCAATTACTCTGTATGGTCCGGTGTACGGTGGTTCTAACGATTTCCGTATCGCGTCCGTCCGTAAGAAAACGTGAGTAGTAGTATTTAAGTCGTTTGAAATAAAAATTTTGTTGTAGCAGTGTCTGGATGCCGGTGTCGGTCTGATTTCATCAAAATGCTTTACTAGATTTTGTACAAAATCATTTTGAACAATTTTGGTGTCAGTAGTCGAAGCAAAAAACTGTCCGGGTATTCGTAATGGGCATCCGTAAACAAGTTCTGCTGGTGTCGTATTAAATTCGGTACTGAATGTAGTCCGTAGTCCTAGTAGTACTGTTGGTATTATGATTGTCCAGTCAGTTCGGTTATGGCACATTATAGCGGCTTTGATGGTGCGATGCCATCTCTCAATCATACCATTGCACTTCGGATTATAACTCGTTGTGCGTCTATGTTCGAATCCGAGTAATTTGGACAGTTCCGAAAATAATTGAGACTCAAATTGAGATCCTTGATCTGTAACTATAAATTTGGGAACGCCGAACCTAGCTATCCATGTTGAATAAACGGCGAATGCAACTGTGACAGCAGTCATGTCCGGCACTGGAACCGCTTCAGCCCAACGCGTGTAACGATCTATCAACGTCACACAATATCGGTTGTTTCCAGAAATCGGTAGTGGACCAATGATGTCGAGATGAATTTCCGAAAAGCGTTGCGATGCAACAGAATATGAGCCGAGAGGAGATTGGATATGCTTTGAAACTTTCGATTTTTGACATGGTATACAATTTTGAGCCATTATTTTTGAATCTTTAGTAATAGAGGGCCAAATAACATTTTTAGTTAAAAGTTTGATTAAAGCCTTTACGCCCGGATGTGATAAGTTATGAAAAGATTCAAAAACAGATTTCCGAAATGTTGCTGGAATAAAAGGTCTTGGTATACCAGTTGATACGTCACAATATATAGATTTATTTGTGTTAAACGTAAGAGGGATTTGCACAAATTTAGGAGATGTGGGTGAATTATTAATCAAAAAATCTCCTAATTCGTCATCATTGGTTTGAGCATCTGTTATTGCCGCATAATCAATACTTTCGGGAACAGAAACTTGATTGATGCGAGAGAGGGTATCTGCCACGACGTTATTTACGCCGGAGATGTGTTGTATATCGGTAGTGAATTGACCGATGAAATCGAGATGTCGAAATTGACGTGGAGATGCTTTCTCTGGATTTTGAATAAACGCCTAGATTAATGGTTTATGGTCGGTGTACAATGTGAACTCGCGACCTTCTAACAAGTGTTTGAAGTGCTTAATGCCAGAATAAGCTGCAAGCAACTCTCTGTCATAAGCACTATACCTTTGTTGTGTTTCGTTCAAACGTACAGAGAAAAAACTGAGCGGCTGCCAAGCGTCAGAGACATACTGCTGAACGACAGCCCCAATCGCCGTATCCGAAGCGTCTACCATAATTGCTAGTCGCGCGGATAATGAAGGGTGATTTAATAAAGTGGCGTAGCATAACTTTTTCTTGCAATTTTCGAAAGCGTTAATAGAATCGGTTGACCAATTGATTTTCGTCTTACAATTTTTCTTGTAGCCTTTTAAAAAATCATTAAGAATAATTTGATCGGCTGCAGCGCCAGGAATAAAGCGCCTATAAAAATTAATGGTACCTAAAAATCTTTTAATTCCATCAACCGTTTCTGGACGTTTAAAATCTTTAATAATTTGGATGCGATCTTGATTTGGTAGTATACCTTTGCTAGTGATCATATGCCCTAAAAAGTTTATTTCTGAAGTCGCGAATACGCATTTATCCATGTTAATGATCAGCCCGTGTTCTGAAAATTTTTTAAAAATAATTTGTAGATATTCCAAATGTTCCTCAAATGTTTTTGAAGCGATTAGAACATCGTCCAAATAAACAAAACAGAATTTTAAGCCGAAAAGTACCGAATGCATAAGTCTTTGAAAAGTTTGAGCAGCGTTTCTTAATCCAAATGTCATTTTTGTAAATTCAAAAAGGCCAAAAGGTGTGGTTATTGCAGTTTTGGGAATATCTTTCGGCTCAATTGGAATTTGGTGATACGCCTGGACAAGGTCTATCGTCGCAAAAATTGTGCAGCCTTCAAGTTCATAAGCGAAATCTTGCAGATGCGGAATTGGATATCTGTCGGGAATTGTAATACGATTTAAAGCACGATAGTCGCCACATGGTCTCCATGTTCCATTTTTCTTCGTAACTAGGTGAAGTGGGCTCGACCAGGCGCTGCTACTTGGTCTGCATATTCCTTGTGCCATCATGTTTTCGAATTCTTCCTTTGCCATCCGTAATTTATCGGGTGCAAGTCGTCGAGTTTTACATGCGACAGGTGATCCATTCGTCTCTAAGTTATGAGTGATATTATGCTTAATCACTTTGGAACTGAGACTGCTAACTCGCTAATTTTGGGGTGTAGTGACGTTTTGTCTAAAAATGATAATGTTTGCGTTATTTCTTGAGATATTACACCTTTGGCGTGACAAGAAGTTAGTGGATCAATGATCCGTTGGCCCTTCATGTCTACTAATAAGCTCGTGTGTTTTAAGAAATCAGCTCCAATTATTGGTATTGAAACGTCCGCAAATATAAATTCCCATCTAAATTCTCGTCTAAGTCCGATATCGAGTTTAAGAATTTTGGTGCCGAAAGATTGAACAGGAGTGCCGTTTGCTGCAAATAATTTATGTGTCGAAACTGGTTTTGGAATTTGTAAAAATTTAACCGGAATCACCGAAACATCTGCTCCTGTATCAATCAGAAACTTTATTTTAGAAAAAATTTCGTAAATTAATAATCGGCTAGAAATTTGACCATCAATACTTGCCGTTGAGTATTGATGATTACTTAAAAATGTGTCTTTTCTGTCGTGGTTTTATCGAAAAATTTGCAACCGAGTAAACATTTTCGTGCATCGGAACCGAATTTCCAGTGATAAAAACATTTATCGTATTTTGGATTAATACGTTTTCGCGACGCTGATCGTGATGAATTTCGAGAGGAAGGTTTAGTGACGGATCGAGAACGTGAATTTTGATACGCACCAAATAATTCCATAACCATTGATGTTAGTTGATTAATTTTGTGGTCTGTCTCTGTAGCATTGTTAGCTGTTTCCGTAGTTTTGTGAAATGTTTCAGTACGGTTAGTTGAATTTGAATCCATTGCAGTTGATGTAATGTTATTTATTGAAGTCAAATTTCTTTGTCTCATGGTTTCTAAAATATTGTCAGCTCTTTCTGCTAATGTCATTAATGGAACGTCGTTCTCGAAAGAAGTCAAAATCATTTGTACTTGTTGCGGTAGTCGTTTCATCCACAGTTGTCTTAACATTTTCTCGTCAAAAGTCCGTCCAGCGTTAAGTCTGAATTTGTTCAGTAACTGTGAAGGTTTCTGGTCGCCGAGAGTGAGTCCGTGTAAAATGTTATTCAGTTTAGTCTTTTCAGATTCGCTTAAAACTCGAGTAATTTCGTCTTTGAAAATTGTATATGGAAATTGTCCTTTGTCACGTAGTATTAAGTCCGCAAATGTGTCATGATGTCTTGCATCTAATGCAGCTAGAGCATGAGCATACATTGTGTTTTCCGTCTTAATGTTTGATAAGCCGAAAGACTGTTCCAAAATTGTAAACCATACTACAGGGTTTTGATTGTACAGTGGTTGAGGTGGTTTGAAAGCTAAATGATTGATATTGCTTGTTAAAGGTTGTGTCACCGTTCGGTTGTCGTTAACTGGTGGAGTCGTTTCAGAACTTGAACTGGCTATGTCCGTTACGTTGGTTCTGTTAATGTTACCGTAAGTTTGTCTAATTTGTTCGTCTACATAGGTCCGTAGTTGTTCTTGTGTCATTGTGATGATTTTGTCGTGAGTGTCGTCCACTGGAATGGGAGTACCCTCGGGATTAAAACTCATTTTTTTTTAAAATTTAAAAATGTTATGTTTTAATTTTAATGTGGCGAAACGGAAATTTTTGAACAAAATAGAAAACGAAAAAAAGAAACAAGAAACACTTGATAGAATCAATATACCAAACGAAATGAACCCATATGACGACGTTAAATAAAATTTAATGAGTAAAACGAAAATTTAATGTTGATTTACTTTTTTTTAAATTTATTTGAGCTTAGTTAAAAATGTACTCACGGTTTGTTCCCCGCTGACAGTGCACCAAAGATCTTTCAAAAAATTTGTATTTGATGATTGGATGTTGTATTTTCCGCTGATTATCTGATCCGGTTGGTTCGTTATACCATATATCCACGTTGGAGCTCGTGATGAAAAGATTAATTATTTAAAGATGTTTTCTTCTTGCTTTTATAAATAAAGATGTTTTTTCTTCGTTGTTTTTTTTTTTAAATAAAGATGTTTTTCTTAGTTGCTTCTGCCAGTTAAAGATGTGTTTTTATAATTAAAAATGTTTTAATAGCTGTGTTGGCTCTTAATAACACAAATAAATT
Organism: Tipula vernalis; assembly: GCA_958295665.1. Lineage (NCBI taxonomy): Eukaryota > Metazoa > Arthropoda > Insecta > Diptera > Tipulidae > Tipula > Tipula vernalis. The sequence continues at coordinate 46,479,380 of OY282560.1, forward strand.
GTTGTTGACGTTGTGGATCACGTCGGGGTCACCATTTTGGGGTTGGTGAACACGTTTTGTATATATATATATATTTTCGTAGGTTACTCTACTCAATATATTATTAAAAACCCCAATTTAAATTTATACTAACACAACTTTATATAATATTTAGTTCAATAATTAAAAAATGATTTTTAACATTTATTTTTTAAAAGAATATCTAAATTTTTTTCTATATCTTTCCAGTTTTCTTTTCTGGTAATCAATTCATAAAACAATATATTTTTTTTGCTTTTTATTTTTATTTCTATGTGCACTGCGTTTAGGCAAAAAAGGTTCTTCCATATTTTAACCAAGCTCAATTATTCCGAAAACATAAAGACTTTAACTAAGTTCATTTCGTTTGTTAAAATGTTCATATGTGTGTTTACACATGAAATGTCCCCACACACAGTTAATTTAATTTGATACCTTTTTTCTTAATTTCTCTATTTTTTATTATTTTCTTGACATAACTTGACGACTTGAAATTTACAACTGAACTGACTAAAATTTGTTACATTTTTCTATAAAAGCTCAAAGTTATAAATAATAATTTAGAACAAAATAACAATTTTAAATTAAAATTCCTTGCAAGAGATGGCACTAGTTATAAGCAAAATTATTACATAACAATTTATCAAAATTTCAGAACTGTCAATAATTTAATATTTGTTTTGATTTGGTGAGTACACATATTTCGTACAATATTTAATTTAATTTACATAATCTCTATTTTCAGATAAACGGCATAAAATCAACATAATTAAGCTAAGTTTAATTAAATTAGATAAACAATACATTATTAATAACACATGATTTTTAATTTCAGATACACAACGATAAAATTGGACATCCAGCTGGAGTATTTGTTTTGTATTTTTGTTGTTGTTTTAAATAAATACAGTGTGCCCAATAAGTGTTCTATTTTTTAATTTGCGGAGAAGTATTTCATCAGTACATACGATAGCGAAACAGCATCTATTCAAGTATTACTCATCGTTACATAAAATTTACCGAATTATAAGTTTTGTATGCCGTTTCCATATCAACAAATTTTTATTCAGAAGAAACAACCGCAACGTTCAAGTTTTAAAATCTCTTGTCGTTGATGTCCCTTCAATACCAAACGTACTTAAAATCGCAATTGCTGAAACATATGTGTTTGATGGGCGCAGTACGATGTATTCATAGTGTACCCAATCGACAAAAATCAAATCATGAGGGTTGGTGGAAGGTTATCAATGTCAGATTGTGAATTTGATGCAAAACATCCAATAATTTTGCCGAAGGATCACATTTTTACGAAACATTTGATTAAATATTTGCACGAATTTCATTTACACGTCGGTGCCATCTCCCTAATTTCAATTATTCGGTAAAAGTATTGGATTGTGGGCTGTAGGAATAAGGTGCGACGTCAAATATTAAGATGTGTTAAATGCTTCAAGCTTCGGAAACAACAAAACGCTCAAATAATGGCAAATCTACCGGAATACAGGGTTACCTGTGGTAGAGTTTTTATGCACATGCAATTTGGATTCGTCATCGTTCTGGGCGTGGACTATATAAACCAGTGAAAGGTTATATAGCATTATTCGTGTGTACTAGAGTTAAAGCCATTCATATCGAGGTCGTGTCAAGCCTAACCACCGAAGCATTTATTATGGCTTTACAAAGGTTTATTGCAAGAAGAGGCAAACCAGTTGAAATTTTATCAGACAATGGCAGCAACTTTGTAGTTGATCTTTTCAAATCGGAAGCACATTTCTCGCTTGTAAATAACTTCTTAACGCCTCTTAAGATTAATTTCAGATTTATACCGGCCAGATCACCTCACTTCGTAGGTTTGTGGGAGGCGAACATCAAATCTTACAAATACTTATTGAAAAGATCAATGGGGACATCGCCATTAACATTCGAGCAGCTACACACCGTGAGCTCGCAGATAGAAGCCATATTAAATTTGAGGCCTATTTGTGCTCTTTTCAAATCACCTGATAGTTACGATGCCTTAACGCCTGGTGATTTTTTGATCGGGTCCTCACTGGTCTCGTTACCAGAGCGGTTTGTTGAAGGAATTACAATAAATCGGTTATCCATGTACCAAAATATTCAACAACCAGCCGAAATATTTTCGAAGAGGTGGTCAAAGGACTATCTTACGTCCCTTTAGCAAAGGTCAAAATGGTAGGTGGCCCAACCAAACATAAAACCAAATCAATTGGTTTTAATAAAGGAAGACAATTTATCAAAAGGAACTTGGTTAATCGGTAAAATTATCAATGTTTATCCAGGAAATGACGGAAAAGTACGGGTTGTAACCATAAAAACCCCGAAAGGAGAAATCACTCGAAGCATTTGTTAAGCTTGTGCCGCTTCCAATTGATGAACACCAAACAACAAATTATTAAACGACTGTTATAAAATTTAATTATTATTCTTATTTGTTTGTTGATTGATTGATTGATTGCGATGTACGATCAAGCATTAAGCAAGTCTCCCGTATTATAAATGCGAATACCACACCACTATATACCCATGTTACAATAACACGACACACACCATTCTTCATGAAGCCAAACTCCGTAAAGAAAGGCGCCACATCGATAACTAACTACATAAAAGTCTAATAGTTGTGATATCCGCCCCTGGCCAGGCCGCCGTCGTACACCTTTTTACATATAACAAGATCGAGGAATGGGAAAGGAATGTTAGCAACAAAGACTCAACCCGGTTCCAGACACCTAAGTAGTTGATAGTTAGTAAATTTGTTAGTAATATATATTTTTTTTTTTTTAGTAATTTATTTAGCACAAAGACAATACAATTTTAAAGTTCATCTACTGCTCCAACCTGTAAGAATACACAATGACAACAATTTCCTGGTACCGCAAACTCTTTTTCTGAAAAGCTGTAAACAACTATTATTATTCCCCTCCACCATTTTTCCCATCGGGCGTTGTGAGAGGGGGGCGAGATTTTGTTCCATCATCATGTTCCCATGCGGTCACCCAAATTTGTACTAACTGTAGGTAGTGTTGCTTGATGTTGTTGTTGAAATCGTTGCGTCTCTGCTGTCCCTGTTGCTCGCCCCCTATCAGCTAATTCCAGAAATATCACTAAAATTAAAATTAAATAATAATTTTTTCTGTTACTTTATTCTGCTTAAAGAACACTACAAAATAGTTTTAATTAACCTGGAACATATTAAATACTAACAGCCCAAAGTGCCATACTAAATTAAATTAAATAATTCGAGTATAAAAGTAAATGATAAAAATAATCAAAAAGAAAGAAATCACGGTTTCTTCACTCTGAAAATCCCAATACAATTCTAAGATTCGAATTTAAAATCTTCTAAGACCCGAAACCAAATAAGTTCAATTTCCAAATTAACAAACTAACAACATAATTACTTAGCTAATCTTAGAAACACCTCCAAAATCACATTAAATAATAACTAATTGCTTATTCGTCTATTCCGCTTAAAATCCCACAGTATTGTGCAGTGGTTTAAGTTAACATGAACACAAATATTAGTCAAAAGCTATTATTTTCCTATTTGTACCAATTAAAAACAATTAGCACAAAATCTATGATTTGAATCATAAACTCAATTAAAATACAAACCCATAACCTGTTCAACGAAATTTAAATTCCGAATCAATTCGGTTTAGAATTCAAAACTTTACAATCCTTACCCCAAAGAAAATCGCTTGAATAAATAAAATACAATAACATAAACTATAAATTCTTTCAACGCATCTCAACCAACAAAAAATTGTTCTCAATCCATGCCCTAACATATCTACTTGCATCGCATAAAGAGTAAATCGAAAAACAATAATAAATCGATCGCGCTCGATGCCATTGTACAGTAAAGGAAAAACCATGCATACAAATACAACCGAACAACGGCAATCCTAAAATAAGCAAGCCATCCAAAATACAAGCGAGACTCTTCATCAATTCAACAATAAACATCCACACAGACACACATACTCATGCACTAACGGCAAAATACCTTCAACATCACCATGAGATGAAATTCACAATTAACAAAAGTGTACATATAGACATTTTTGTTGGTTTTGGCATTTACCGTAGGCACTAACACTAACATACCCTAATGCACATTTTTATATCCCATATTGCCTATTGCTGTTTCACTGTTTCTGAATTCGATTCAAACCTACTCGGTCATATGGGATATAAGTAAGTATGTATAAGAATTCCTAGTGCGAATCTGGTAAAACAACGGTAAACAAATCGCTACCTTCAACAAATTACAAAAACACATAGGTTTATTTATGCTCTTACGACCGAAAGAAAGATTAACCATAAATTTCTCGTACATCCGTTCTCGCCAACTGTCCACGCTTGAAATAGACAAGTTTATGTGGGGAAAAATTTATTTGTGACTACTGACTTTGGTATCCAAAAACCAGAGATGGGTAAAACGTAAATCTGATTTTTCGACAATTTTGTCAGAAATAAGTCAAAAACCTTAAATTATGGTCAAAAATTGTCGGAAAGTGTTAAAGAGGAATAAGAAAGGAATAAGAGGAAACAAAATATTCTTATTGTTTCGTGAGCAAGTTTTTGATATATATTTAATGGTAAATTTCGAAAAATGTTCAAACTGTTAAAACAGTGTCCGAACTCGTGTCAAAAAGTGTCGAAAACTGTGTCATAAATACTAGTTTTCAACACTACCTATCTCTGCCAAAAACACAATCCACTATAGGCAGCAATGTTAATAACAATTAAATTTTGTTATTAACACTAACACACTATGAAAAGACATTAACCTAATCCACTATATTTCTTTTAACCTTTCAAAATTTCATTTCATCCTTTGCCAAAAAAGCGTAATTAAAATAAATAAAAAGTAATCAAAATCAAAAACACAGCTGAGGTCAATAATGCATCACTTACCTTACAATACGTATACAAAATGGTATCGGTAATGTAGAAAATTACTTTACCACTTGTCATAAATGATCTGTAAATAACTCAACACTGTCAAAGGATATTTAATTCACTAATTTATGCACTATTATTTTCTTCTTAATTATAGAAACTTTTTTTTTATTTTAACTATTACATGATAACACTGATACACTCATATTTTCCTTATGACACAAAAAACTTTCACAAAACTATATTAACATTTAAATTAAATTTTTATTTTTTTTTATCACAACACTAAAAATGACCACTTCGTCATGTTGCCACTATCCAATTTTTTATGAACTAAACAGTTCATTAACTAATTGCTTAAGTTCTTTACGACTTTTGTATAAAACAAAGCATCCAATTCCATTTTAATAAACAACGTCGGTATTAAACCATCGGTAATGCAGAATGCAGTCTTACCCATTCTGTCACTAACTAAAAAAATAATGGTGGTTTTTAAGTTATATTTATTAATTTAGTATTAACACAAAATTTACGATTGAAACACACTTTTGATGAAAAAAAACTCGTCACTAGTACACTCATAATTACTTTTAACACTAAATTAACCGGCACTAACATTTAAAATTATTTTAATTTATTTTTAAAGCCACCGCAAAAAAAAATTACGTTTATTCATCACAACCCGAGACGCGAACCAATTATTATTCTTATTTGTTTGTATATTTTTAATTATTTTGTTATATTAGTTTTGTAAACCGTTCTATCATTTAATGTGAATTAGTGCAGATTAGATCAAGTTCACTGGCATTTATGGGTTAAGAAAGTATTTCTTAACGGGCGGGAGTATGCTAACGCTTAATACCTATACTTTCTTTTCTCATTAAATTTAATTTACACAAAAAACAATCATTTTGATTTATATTATTTATTTAATTCTAATTAATTCCTAAATATGATAGATTCCGGTGAATCTGAAAAGAAACCATTTATTAATTAAATTGTTTGATTAAATTACATACCTAACGTAAAACCATTAAAAATTATTTTGTAACTTTGCAAACGTAAATCCAAAACTTTGTTTTCCAATCGATCTGCACATAGGGTTAATTGTAACTGTTTAGTTGAAAGACACATAAAATATCGTAATTCTCGTCGAATAAAATTATTACATTTAGTATTCTTGACGAACACAGTCAAACACATTGTCTTCTCATTTTCTATACGCAACGCGAAATTTTTCAAATCAGCAAAATGGTTGATGTTCACCACTCTGCGAGAACGCCGCTTCAATAACAAAGGCTGAAGCAACCACCCTAAAGTTGGAATTTTAGCAAAGCATATTTGGGAATTATCTCAGTGATGAAGGACTGAGCTTTACATCTTCAATATTTGAACAATATTGTAACGAAAACCAGATCGTTTATAAGACAATAGCAACAGGAGTAGCAAAATTATCGAATTCAAAAGCCCTGTTTGTTTGGTATGAAAATGAAAAACCAAGAGAATGTCGAGTTAGTCAGAATTGTGGAAGATGAAATTTTTCAACAATTTGTAGCAAAACGAGATGACCAATGAAAGTGCATTCAAAATGATATTGAAAATGCACAAAGTGAGCAACGTCATACAGATGACAAAAGAAGGAAGCCTGCTTGTAGTTACAAATTGTACGACTTAATAGCCATAAAACGTACTCAGTTTGGCGGTGGCAATAAACCTAGCCGTATTAACTAATGAGAGATAAGGGGTGGTTCTTATAAGGTTTGCAATTTAATTTGTCTCTAAATTGAAAGACGAATTATGGAACACAATTTCATTCAAATGACTTTTGCGGCTGGCCTAACCCAATTTTTCAGAACATTTTCGATTGTATGTGCTCCCAGTCTTTCAGTATATTCGTTTATTTACTTATCGGTTTTACTGAGACGGTAAAAGTAATCCTAACGAATTGTTCTACAGTAGTGTTCTATGTAATTATAAAAAGATTGTTGATGGTAAAATAAAATAAAATCAGTGACATCGCTCTATTTTGTAGTATTCGTCTGTCATTTGCAAAAATCAAGTGACGGCTGTCGTATAAAGTGACCTTGAACATAACAAACGACTAAGAGAATGGCAAAATTGATGTGGCGTGACTCTAATTAATAATTGGGGTGTAAAGGTTATGTCGATTTTAATTAATTATCAACGATGTGTGACAACATTTATTTCACAAAATCTATAGCTATCTAAATATAAGGTAAGTAAGAATTGGCAAATGACTTTCCCAGCGAATTACTTGCGATAGATCTTTCAGCTCTCATTATTGCTGGTTTTGGGTTGATACTGGTGTAGTTTCGATTGCTTTGAAACAGTATTTTGACGACGTGTGTGTAATGTGCATGATCAAATAATGCTAGACTTGCCACCTTTGGAAAATTTGGAAAACGGAAAAATTATTCAACAATTGTTGGAGGGGTAGGATGCGATATCATTCTATTTGTTCCTTTTCCTCTTCTTTATTCCCTTTCTACAATAGATTCTACAATAGATAGCGACCCTGAGGTAACTTTGTAAATATTCCGCCATTTATATTTTTTGAACTAGAGTACCATATGTAATTTGACAGATGACAAGTACAAATATTCCGGTTAGTTAAAATGAATCGCTACTGGTGTGGATTTTGGAGTGGTGGCGTAATTGGTCCATATATTTTCGAAAATCAAAATGTTAATGCAATTACTGTGAATGTAGCTCAATATGGAGAGATGATAAGAAACTTTCTGTGAAGTCAATTAGAAGATATTGATGTACAGAATATATGATTTTAACAGCATGGTGCAACATGCCACATAGCAACGGAATCAATCGATCTTTTTTAAGAGAAGTTTACTAATCGAATAATTTCTCGAAGAACGGACGTGAATTGGCCACCAAGATCATGCGATTTAACGCAATTTTTAGATTTTATTCGAGTTTAGCTGTGTTTATCCTGATCGGTGGTTTCATCGAATTTGCAGCTGAAATCATAATTTTACAATTTCCGTTAAATTTATATAATAAAGGGTCTTCAAATAGGGACTCTCGAAATTTGTTAGTATATAGCAGCCATATTGTTAATGCAACATCTATTAAATATGCTGTGAATTGTTCAGTAGTGGCAAATCACCATGGAAGATTGTAGCATTGAACGGCGTATGCAAATTATCAAATTTTATTTTCAGAATCAGTGCTCTGGTTCGGTAAATAATCAGCCACCGAAACCCAAGGTCTGCTAAAAACATTGCGGCTGTGCTGCAATTTCTCGTCGTTCACAAAAACTTGGCATTTCTGCGACTTCAACTTACCGAATTTTCCATCGGCACTTGGGTCTGCACCAGAAGCAGCCAGATGGTGACCCAAATTTCACCAAAAAAATCATCTTTAGCGACAAGACCCATTTATGGATAAATGGATATGTGAACAAGCAAGATTGTCAGGTTTCTGGCGATACCAATCCACACGAGTTATATTAACACCAAATGAATCCCGAGAAAGTCACTGTTTAGTGCGGATTTTAGTCTGGCGGAATCATCGGTCCGTACTTCTTCAAAAACGAAACTAAGATATGGATACCGACGACATGTAGTTCCAACAGGACGGTACTACTTGCCACACAACGCATGCCACGATGGACATTCTGCACTAGTGATTTAAGAACATGGTTATATCTCGTGCGGCCTCAAAGTCAATACAATGAAGCCAGATTTATGCGACAAAGCCATCAAAAATTGGACTTCCCGAGCATCGACACGACTCTGTATTGTGTTTTCGTTTTTTCATAATAGGGGTGATTCTTCCAAATTAAAAAAAATAAATTTAGTGAATTTCTCACACAAAATTTGATTTAATTACATTTAAAAATCGAGCGTCCTTATTGAAAGACCCTTCACACGAACCACTTTGAAAATCAACTAACGGAATCGCGAATAACAAAAACCAAATAATGAGGTAGTGGGATAGATACTTGGACGATATTTTAGTGTACAATTAGACAACTCAGAAATCTGCACTAGAACCTAAACAACAAACATCCGAACATAAAATGTACTCTAGAATCAGAGACAAACAAATCCATTCATTTCTTATAGACTTGACAATAACAAATTTTAAGAACAAGCATACATTCAAAATATACCCATACCAATATAAGATGACGGCGTTCAATTTTTTAATCAACAGACTAAACACGACCCCGATGAACAATCAGGACTATAAGAACTCAAAGTCTTAGTTAGTCTGTCACTTCATATTTAAGCTTTTTTCTTTAATTGAGAGGTCTCAGTGAATTTTAGGCCTAATCGGCCAACCGGAAGTAGCCACTCCCTTGGGCCAGAAAATTTATTTTGCAAATATCTCAAAAAGTATAAGGTTGTGATAAATATATCGAAATTATTTAATAGTTTAAAATCCGTCAAAACCTTCTCCAAATATTCGAGATAGGTGGAACTGAAATACTTGAAAATCATTACGTCGACAATCATAATTGATAATTTAGAAGAACTATTCACCAGACTCGGATACCCTAAAGGCATTACAACAGACAATGGTCGTAAGTTTGTAAGTCGAGAGTTTAGGAAATTAAGAAAATTTATTAACATAAAATGCAAAGAATCGGATATTGAAGTGGGAGATATAGTTCTACTTCTCAACGCCATTTTTCCTAACCAGCTGACACCAGCTGACTCATCCACACAGTTCAGAGTGGCAGTAAAATTAGAAGAAATATGTATACTTTTACAGATTCAAATGATCAGCCGATAAGCCATTGTCTGATGAGGATCCCATTAAACAGCTGAAACATGTACATCGATGCGAAGAGAGTAGCAGCTGAGACTGGAGTGAACATGAGCTGTAATCTACTGAAGTGCAAGATAAAAAATAAAATATAAGGGGCTGAGACCTCATGAAGTGATCAGAACTTCGATCAATTCAATTCCCAAATCAATCCCTAACTTAACCTCTTAAGTCAATCTTCAGCTGAACCTCCAACTCAATTTAGAACTAAGCCCCCTAGCCAACCCAACCTTCAACTCAATCTCCAAATCAACTTTAAAATCAACCCTTAACCTAACCCCAAATCAACCCTTAAATAAATCCCCAACCGAGCAACTCACTCAATCCCAATGCAAGCTAACCAAACCCTAGTTCAACTTTAGCTCAACTTAGCTCGAATCAAATCTCAACCGTTCGCTCAACTCGACACTTAATGTTCAACCCATTTCCAAGATCAACTTGATTCGCAATCTGCATGCGTGTATGAACTCAACTCAATCTAACCTCCCACTAAAACCTAAACTCGACCGCAAATTAATCTCAAACCGAAATTTTCACTCCAACTCAAATTTAATTTAAACCCTAGTCACCATCATACAGCAACGTACAATCACAACCTTAAACAATCATTCCCTCATATCATTATTCTATTATTCCATCATACCATTATGACTCTATACTATTAAATCATAATACAATGATAATAACGTACCATAGTAACGTCGAACTATCACACCATTATAACATCATACCATGATTAGATAGTATATCTTACTATCAATCCACCAAACCTTCATACCATCATACCATCGCAACATCGTACCATCATATTATCATACCACCATATAATCATACCGTCATACTGTCAGGCCATGATATCATCGTACCATTCAACCGTCATACCATTATACCGTCATACCATCGTACTATCACACCATCGTTCTAGAGTAAATACCGTTATACCATCAAAAATACTATCATATGTATATACAATCATACCATCACATCATTATAACGGGTGGTCCATCTAACGTTTGCAATTTAATTTGGCTCCAAATTTAAAGACCAATGAAAATTTCATTCAAATGACTTCCACGGCTGACTTTACAGTACCCCATTCTGTGAACCGAATTTTTCAGAACATTTTCGATTGTAAGGGCTCCTATCTCATTAATGGCAACTTCGATTTGATCTTCTAAGTCTTGGATAGTCTCTGGATGGTTAGCGTAACAGATGATTAACAGCTCCCCAAAAAAAAAAGTCCTTCACAAATTGATCTACAAATTGAATCTAGGCATTTCATTTCTACTAAATTTTCCACGTATATTTCTTACAGTTTGGGTAGAAGACTCACCACTTTGACAGTAAGTTTTCAATATTTCCCAATTTTTTTCAAGCGTAGAGCGACCCATTTCGAAAATGTGAAACATTAAACTAATTGTACGAATGACGTACATAAGTGTTGCCACACTCGAAATAACCGGTAGTTGAAATTGCAAATGTTAGATGGACCACCCGTTACAATAATACCAAGCCATCATACCATTATATCATCATAATATCAAAGATACCACCATACCATCGTACCATTATACCATCATAGAGGTTTTACACTTCAAATTGAACTTTTTTACAGTGCAAATTGAACCTTTTACATTTCAAATTGAATCTTTAGCTAATTATATGATTGGCTAATTAGGACGGAACTTGGCTATTCTTTAACCGATTATAATGAAACTTTTATGTGCGTTGGAAATGAAATTCTAGAAATATATTAAGATAAAGTTTTGGAATATATTTAGAATCCCATTTCCATCGCACGTGCAAAATTTTCCTAAAATCCATTAAGAAATAGATAAGTTCCATCCTAATTGGACATATTCCAGAATTAATCGTTTGAAAAATTGATAAATTCTACATACTTGGCCATATTCCAGAACTTCATCTTAAAATCATTTTAGAATGCAAGCCAAATTTCCTCAAATTGATTAAAAAATAGGCAAGTTGCATAAAATGGAAAAGTAGAATCCCATTTTCAACGCACATGTCGAATTTCATCATAATCGGTAGATAAATATGCAAGTTCTCTCATATTGGCCATATTCCAGAACTTCATCCAAATATAATTTTAGAATCCCATTTCCATCGCGGAAGTCAAATTTCACTAAAATCAGTTAAGAAATAGATAAGTTCCATCCTAATTGGCCAATCGTTTAATTTGCTAAAGGTTTAATTTGAAATGTAAAAGGTTCAATTTGAGGTTTGAGATATTAACAGTGACCTTCCTTAAGTCTTAAACAATATTTGTGTAATGTTTGGTTCAAATCGGTCAAGTCGTGTGGATTTGTTCAAATATCATGTACATATGCTGAACATACACACAAACACTCATTTTATTTTATAGATTGCTCAACTGCTCACTAAACACTGGACCAACACCATCTCAACCCTAATTCAACTGGCAAATGGCCCCCAACTCAACCCTCAACCCAACCGCAAACTCTCTTTCAACTCAATCCTCAAACCAGCATATATAAAAAATTGGTCAACTGCTCACTATATCTTAACCCAACCTCAACTCAACTTCAACCCAACTTGAACTCAACCCGCAAATTGACCTCTAACATAACCTTCAACTCAACCCCAAACGCAATACCGAATTAAATATTCAAACCAGCATACATAAAAAATTGGTAAATATTTCTATAATCAGGTATTTTGGGTCAATTCGTATGGTACCTGACCCTCTTGAAGCACAGGTTCCAATAGCTTTTCAAATCTCGATCTTGACCATAGAAAGAGATTGGCAAAACAAAATTCTAAATCGAACAAGCCGTTCTCGAGATATCATGGGTCTTTTCAGTATCAATAAATTATTTAGATGAACTTGGCAAACAATAACAAAAGCGGCTAAGTATTTACTTATATCATTAAGATGTCCCAAAATATGCAACAACAAAACTTTAGGTGCTAATTTGCCGGCAGACATACGTACGTGTTATAATTGTAACAGTTTTTGTTTTAATGAATTAATTTATGAATTTTCCAATGCAAAGTGCATAATTTTTAGCAGCCAAAATGAGTTTGTTAATTAGTTAAATTGTTTACAGAGAATTTAGAATTAAACTTTCTGCAATTTTTAATATGATACCTTGCTAATAAAAGACAAGGTTATTAAATGCGCTAAATAGCAGACAGACACATTTTTACGGTATAAATTAGATCGATTTTCGTATTAATAATTCATTCGACCATTCGAATTTCAATTGTTAAAGAAGCCACAAGCAATATGTTCAAGGTACAGTAAATTTATTAATTTTAATTGTGAAATTTAATTTAATTAATATTTTTGCTTTTATTAATCTAGGCAATTCTATTACTTGCAATTATTGCTACAACTTTTGAAGAACCGGCAACCGCTTCAGTAGTCTCAGATGAAGAATTATCTGATGAGCTTCAAAGTGAAAGTCAATCAGACGAAGAAGACTCACCAGAACAACCTTCAGCTGACACTGAAAGTAAACCAGCCAACGCGGAAGGAGAATCAGAGGGAGCCGACTATGATGAGAGCTCCTCTAAAATGACTGCAATATTTATACCAGTTTAAATATTAATAAATTGTTGTTTACGCACTTGCGAGTTTTATAATTTCAACAATTGGTGTCTAGTTTTTAAAAGAGGAACTCAAAGAGAAAAATGTTGTACGGTGTTAACCACGATGATTTGAAGTGTTTTTATTTGTATTGTCCTAATCGTTTATCCAGAACTCTTCTTCGGAGCACAATCAATTATCATTTGAATTAACAATCGTTTTAAGATAGCAACTCAAGCATTTAGCTCAGTGCCAGGCGGGCGGGCCCTCACAAAGTAATAAATAATTAAAAACCGACATCAAATAATTTTTGTTTGTCTGGTAAGATGTAACAACAGTAATTTTTTCGTTATTAAATAACTAATTCCATTCTACCCTAGGCGTCACTGTAACAATATTTTGAATGCAATATACAGGGTTAATGGTAACTCGACATATTCCTTGCAGGACGTTATGGTAGGGTATATCTCAAAAACTACTGAATTTCGATAGAACATTTAATGGCTTAAATGTTGTATTTTAACCCTACTATAATGTCCTGCAAGGAATACGTCAAGTTACTACCAGTAACCCTGTATGTATTCGAAAGGTATTCACTTGGGTTATTCATTCTTGGAATTTGCCTTTTTCGCAGCTTGTGATGTGTCTATCAAACTGTCCTCCATGAAACACGGTTTTAATCTGTCGATTGAATTGTCGCTGACTTGCCCTTTTATCTCTAAAGTGTAATTACAGCAAATATGCCTTCATATGCTAGATGTGCAGTGACCTTTTGCTTAGGTCAGTTCGTCAGTTCCTGTACGACAAATACCTTTTTACTGCAATATTATGAAGGTGTAGTGGAGTGAAATTTGCTGAAATGTTCTCATTAGAACTTTTGCTCCTAACAGCAATTGGCTGAAGATGCTAATTGGTTCGCCGAAAAGCAATTCGGAAATCTTGATGATATGTCGTGCGAAGTTTCAACAAAACGTAAGCCAGCAATTTAGAGAATTCGGTGGGCAGTTCTGATTCGAATTGGGATACTTGGTCCATTAAAATCGAATTAGGCACTCCAAAGTGAGAAATCCTGTTGTTGAAAACTGCTAGTTGTTTCGGCACTAACATCTGCAATTGGAATTAGTTCAGTCCACCTAGTGAAGCGCCGACACTGGTAATTGACTGACACTGATAATGGAGTGATGATTCCTGATGTATTTTCGTAAATTGCTTCGACACAGTAACCAGCGGTCTGACGCGGTCGTAGTAGCTTTCAGTTGGGGGTCTTGGGGACAAATAAGTTCGTTAATAGACTCCAAGAATTAGGACCTGAGGCCTGTTGGAGTATTTATCCTACGGATTATGCTAATAACAATAACTATTCATATAACGAACACATTTGTCATGGGCCGGGATAGGCATGCGGACAACGATTGTAGCCCTCCTCCCCCCAGGACGCTAGCTTCCCGGTAGCTAAGGAGGCTCTCACTCAGGTGAGTCGCTGGTAAATCATCAGAAGGGACCTTCAACCCTTGAAAAGTGAATACCCATTCCCCAAGCAAGGCTCCATTTACTAACGTTTAGCATACACCGCCACCTGCTCTGGATTACGCGGACTGAACGCAGAGTCACCTGTAATCGCCGGCTATCGGACCGAACTTGTATATACGGCCAGAGCGGGAAACGAAGATACCGAACTGCTGTTGAGTGTCAATACCCTACTACTAGGGATTACACTTGCAGGTCATCGACATCCAGATACAAAAAGTATACGATATAAAAACTACCAAGGTCCTGTCCTGCTCCTCCCCTCCAGTTCCGGGATGACCTCAACTATTACTCTCGCATCACCCAATGCGGAGTATAAACAACAAGGTGCACTTTTGTTTTTTTCTTGCGTCTAGCTTGCTTATTACGGGTTGCGGTTGGTGTAGCTTTGGGTTTACGGCCAACGACCTCAAGTAATACCCCTCAAACTTATAGACGCAGCAGACTATTCGAGGCAAAATACACTATTAACACGTATACTGATACCAGACATGAAAAATTAACACGACGTACCGGTCGCTATCAAACTTAAATTGGTTTTCTTTCTTTTTAATTAACATGATCAACCGTTCGCCCCGAAACTTAAAATTCTTCTCCCTTAAAATTGGTATGCCCACCCAGGAAGGACACGCATCAAGTAGAGTTACATTATTGGGCCACTATTCGCTGGATATGCCGTCAACGCCACAACCGATTTTCTTTTATGATTAATAGGTTCGGTTCCGATAACAATTTGAGTGTATATTGAAAATTCAAAAGTGACAAGAGGGGAGTAATTCGGATTTCGGTCAGCAACGTTGCTATCTCTTAATAAGTTTGACGTGTCTCTGCTATCACTCGTTTCAGAATATATTTTGTGAACTTTACTGCTGCCTCCCATGAACCTCCAAAATTTGGAGCAGCTGGCAGAATAAAATGCCATTGGATATTATTAATTGTGGTATATCGCATGAATTGTTTGGTTGTAATTTTTTTTGTGGGCCAAAGAAATGAGACCAGTAATCGCTATAGATGTGACCGCATATTTCCCCCAGTTGTCATGTCATAAACCAGTGCTGAATGGACAGCTTTACTTAACATACGTAGAAAAAGTGCCAAATCTAATTTTATAATTTTAGCAGCCTGCAGTCTGGATGCCTTGTTTAACAGGGTTCCTGCATAATCCACTCCAGTGGAATAAAAATGTCAATGAAACACTACTGTTGTTGTAAACGCTTGACACATCTACCAACAACTGCTCGAACCTCATCTTACTATGTGGAATTTTTGCTTTAATGTTAAAATGGATAAACCTGCTTATAACTGTTTCAGTTGGTCACCTCTGATAATAAACAGTGCCACATGATTTCTTGCTGGAAGTATAAGTGAATGTATCATGTCGTGTGGAACTCGTCTTCCAACTCATAATAAACCGATTTCATCTATAAAATGAAAAATATTGGTGAGCTCTTTGAATTCGAAAGCAAAACATTTCTGCTGAACTCATCTTACCACAAAATTGAATGCCGTCAAATTTAGCTTAAAACGATTTTTTAAAAACTTCAGTTCACCGTTCAGTGAGTCTACCAAGCCAATCGTTACTAATTTCTTAATTTAACAGCACCAACGTATTAATTTTCTGCTTTTTACACGATGATATCCAATTGAGCACAATCGTGCAGAGTCCGTCCACATTTTGTAACTTAATACATTATTCTCCTTCCACCTACCACCACCTATTCAGCATGAAGGCTATATAGATTTGCCAAATTGGTTCTGGTAAAAGATCGTCCCAGTTGATACCTAATAATCCATCACCTTTAAACCTCTGGATATTTTGTTGTGTAGTCCAAAGCAAGTTGATTTAAAGTCTTAGTTTCTAGGAACGGAGCGGACATTGTGCCATATGTACCGATCCTTAACTTATAGACCTGTACATCTTCAAGGCGTCCTTTTTTAGAAACGAATTTCTGGTATTCACTGTCCGCTTTATTCATTCACCCAAACTTGCCGAAATATTTCATCAATAACAGCGGTGAAAACAATTTCGTGAATTCTGAATCATAGCGGTAATTCTACTAAACTTGAGTGTTCTAGTCTTGGCCGATTAATTAAACACAACGCGCAATTTATTTGTTGAACCACTCTCCTTGATCACTACGATGCGGCAAATAGTATTGATGATCGGTTCCAATATCTCATGATATTTCCAAGTACTCCAGTTTTAAATATTCATCTTTAATAAAACGTATTGCTTTTCAAATTCACTGTTGCGCCAAATTTTTGATGCTCTCGAATTTCCCAGACCTGATCCTGACATATTCTCTCCGTTGAAGTATTTCTAAACCTAGAAAATTGCTACAATCGAATAAGTTGTGGTCCCTGCCACAAAATACACAGCTTACTGCTGGTGCAGTGTGCATTGCCCTTAAATGATGTAACTTGGTTTTACTTTAATTAGAAGAATATCGATTGTATTTCATTCGTTTATTCAAAACTGAGAAAGGTCAATTGGCATATTTTATAGTTTCCGTTAAAAGGTGGAATATTAGTAGACGGTAATCGAAAATTGCTAGCTGGCGTTTGCATCAAGCTGAACACGCTTGTCTGATTAAAACGTATATATGGGCAAATAAAAAGGGTGTTTTGAAAGCCAAGGAACCAACAAAGTACTGAAGGTAATCAAGTCCTGAGACGACGGTATTACCGCGGTAAAAACCCCGGTAAAGGAACTGTCGTGGTAATACGATTTTGATAGATTCTGGAAAAATGCGTTAACCAATGAATTGAAAATCGCTTGACGGTAGAGTACGCGTCTAAGAGCTCTCGATCAATGCGCTATACGGCTGCTGTATAGCTTCGCCTATCTGGCGAATGCTTAAGAACGTGTGAGAACACTTCTTCCGCCTCCTTGGACCAATCAATGGCTTTAATAGTCGTTTGGAATGAACGCTCTATAAAAATTTAGAACGCCCAAAAAATGCCTTGCCCAAAACAGCGGAATCATTACAAAACCACAACAAAAATAAAAACTATAAAGGGCTGAAACCTCATAAGGGGATCAGAACTTCGGTCTTCATTAATTCAATTCAAGAATAATTTTAAAATCCAATTTTCAACCCACATGTCAAATTTCATCATATTCGGTTGAGATATAGGCAAGTTCCCTCATACTTGGCCATATTCCAGAACTAAATCTAAAACTAAACTAACTCTAATACACATATGTTGTACATATATGTGAGAACACCCTGTTATAATCATACAATCGTTGATAACTTCAGTGGAGTTTGATGATGTTGTCTCTTTTTGCGATGTTTTGGTTTACCGTTGAAATTGAAAAAAAACGAAGAAACATGAAGAAGACCGGATTAGATTTGATTTGACCGTGTACAATAGAAGAAGTGTAAATAAAAGAAGTAAAATTGGATTACATATTTGTAACGTGTTAAAGTCGGGCGTTTTATTTGAGGTTGTGTGTTTGGAGTTCGTTCATTTTTTCTGGATCAATTTGTGAAATCCCACCAAATTGGGGGCTCAACCGGGATCCTCGACAATTGATTCAACGTGGAAATAAGATGGCGGATATTTCCGGATTTGTTTTCAACATTCGAGCGCGTGGTGATCAAGGATTAGCAGTCATCTAACAAGGTCATATATAATCGAGTTGAGTGATTATAAGAGAACTTTTTCGTCAATTGGGTGTAATAAAAATGTGCAAGTTTATAAGTGTATAATGGGGCGAAAAAATAAAACAAAAAATCGTTCGATTGATAAGGTTACCTTCACCGAATCGGATGAAGAAGAGTATATCAAACAATTTCATTTAAGTTTGCAAAACATTCGAACTATGAACAGCACCGTGAGAAAAGTGAATAATAGTGAAAATCCGGAAATGTAACGAAATTAAATCGATGCGTGAAGAACTTTTGCGTCTAAAACAAGAAAATTAACGGTTACGAAGCCAGCCGCATGGTTTAGAAAATTCGGGAAATCGTTTTAACGGTAAAGAGGAACAGTTAAGTGAAACCGTTGTAAACCAAGACTCAATTCGTAAGAATGCCGCTACCGATGGAACGCCGCATAATAGTAATGCTAATGCCGCATCACAATCATCATTGTTAAAAACCTATTCAATTCAGTTAAAAGATTTAGCTGAATATATTTCAAAATTCGACGGAACTGATGAACATCTTGTTGAAAATTGGATAGATGAGTTCGAAAATACAGCAGATTTATTTGAATTAACTCCGTTACAAAAATTAGTGTTCGCGAAACAATCTTTAACAGGTAGTGCAAGATAAGCTTTAAAAACCGAACCAAATATTAGAAGCTGGAACGAAATCAAAAATTTATTACTTCGTGAATATCAAAAGAAGTTCACGAGTACCAAGAAGTTCACGAGTACCAAATAATTTCTCAAGTACAGCCAAAACCAAGCCGAACAAGCACACCACAAAATACCATTGTATGTTTTAATTGCGGTAAAAAAGGTCATACATCGAATAAGTGCCGGATGAGGGATGAGGGACCAAAATGTTTCAGATGTTTGAAATTTGGTCACAAAGCTCCAGACTGTCCTGGTAGACAATCAACTAAGCAACCACAAGCAAAGACATTGAAGAAGGAGGTAGAAGAAGCTAACATAAATTTAAGACACAATCACAAGTTAGTTACAATTTGTGGACATGTAATCGAAGCTCTTGTTGAGGCACGGGAAGTTATTTAACACTTTTATTGGAAGATGTTTACACTGTTATGGGATATCCATCAATATACGGCACCCGAACAAAATTAAGAGGGATTGGAGACAGTTCAATTGAAACAATAGGCTACTTCCTAGGAAATATTATTATCGATGTCGATGAATTTAGTGGGAAAATACACGTCGTACCGCAAAATTCAATGCAAGTCAGTTGTATAATCGGAACGGATATGTTGCATAAAAGCGGGATAGTTCTAAGCGAAAATGGTATACTCATTAAACAACTACCAAATGATAATTTTCTAAGTGCTTTCCAGTTAAACGTAGAAGAAGAAGAAACAATTAAAATCCATGACGCTGAATATCGAAAGGGGGTAGAACAACTGATCAAGAACTACGTGCCAATAGTCATGAAATTAACCCTAAAGACTGAGCGTCCTATTTTCCAACCGCCAAGAAGAGTAGCATCTAAAGAAAAGGAGGAAATAGAATGTCAAATTAACAAATGGATTCAAGAAGAAATAATAAGACCTAGCTGTTCCGAATACGCAAGTCCAGTCGTGCTAGTAAATAAAAAAGTCGGATCCAAGCGCTTGTGTATAGATTACAAAAGATTAAACGCAGAGAAGTGGTAATGGATCGGTATCCACTACCTCTAATAGAAGATCAGATTGACCAATTACACTCATCCGAAGTATATTCAACGCTAGATTTAGAAAACGGATTTTTGCATGTGTTAATTAAGGAAGAGGGTCGAAAATTTACAGCTTTTGTGATACACATGGGACATTATGTTTAATCGTGTTCCGTTTGGATTGTGCACCTCCACCGGCTGTATTTCAAAGATATGTAAATTACATATTTAGACATTTAATTCAGAATAAAACATTAATGGTGTATATGGATGATTTGATTGTGGCAGCAAGAGATGTTGAAGAAAATTTGAAGAAGCTAAAAGATGTCATGAAAATAGCCAGTGAATATGGATTACAGTTCAGGTGGAAAAAATGTCAATTTCTATTCAGGGAAATCGAGTTCTTGGGGTATACTGTGTCGAAGGGGAAAATCAAACCATCACCAGCCAATTCACAAGGCAGTACATATGTAGTTATCTAGGATTAACTGGGTATTTTAGAAAATTTACACCTAGTTATTCACTGATAGCAAAACCATTAACCGACCTTTTGAGGAAAAATAATAAGCCTAACGTGCAAACAGAGTTACACACAGATGCATCCAAACACGGATACGGCTCTGTTTTACTACAAAAGAGCCAAAAAGATGATAATTTTCATCCCGTCCACTGGATCCCCCTGGACTGTCCGAGAAGTGTCAAACAAATACGAGATAATTGCATTGAGTGTATACTCGCCGTACGTAAACCTGGAAGGCAGGAGGGGTTTTTGCACCCCCCGCCCAAAGATAAGTCACCGTTCCATTAGTACCATTTAGACCATTTAGGTCCATTAGCCTGTACAGCTAAAAACTACAAATTTATTTTTTCTGTTGTAGATGGGTTCTCCAAGTTCATATGGATTTTCCCAGTGAAGACAACATCTACCGGTTGGAAGCACAGAGGACGATATTTGGAAATCCGAAATGGGTTGTAACCGATCACGGTACAGCATTTACATCACGCAGTTTCGACGAATATTGTAAGGGGAACAATATTGACCACACGGTGATAACAACAGGCGTCCCACGAGACAACGGACAAATTGAGCAGATGCATTCAATCATCATACCAGTATTGGCTAAATTGGCTATCGAGCGACCAGAGAGGTGGTATAGTCATGTCAGCAGTGTTCAAAGATTTTTGAATTGCACTTGGCAGCGAAGCGTCAGTCGTACACCGCTTGAAGTTATGTTCGGTGTTAAAATGCATAACCCTGAAGACATCACTATCGCGGAAATCGTATCCGATGAAATGATGAAGAAATTCATAATCGATAGAGAAAACGATCGGAGTGAGGTACGACAAGAGATTTCCAAGATACAAGAAGAGAATAGAAAAATATTCAACAAGAGACGAAAGGAAGCAATTGCAAGTTATGTCCAAAATTGTGTAAGTCGGGCGTTTTATTTGAGGTTGTGTGTTTGGAGTTCGTTCATTTTTTCTGGATCAATTTGTGAAATCCCACACACATACAAACACTCACTTATATAAATTTCTCAACTGCTCACTAAATACAAATCCAACCCCAACTCAACCCCAATTCAACCCGCAAACGGCCCCCAACTCAACCCTCTACCTAAACGCAAACTCTCTTTCAATTCAATTTTCAAACCAGCATATATAGAAATTAGCCAACTGCTCACTATATCTTAATCCAACCCCAACTTATGTCCAACTCAACTTCAACTCAACCCTTGACTTAACCTTCAACTGTACCCCAAACTTAATGCCCAACTCAATATTCAAACCAGCATATATAAAAAATTGGTAAATATTTTTATAACCAGGTATTTTGTGTCAATATGGTATGGCAGGTACCCGACGCTCTTGACGCACAGGTTCCAAAAGTTTTTCAAATCTCGGCCTTGACCATAGAAACAGATTGGCAAAAAAAAAAAATCTAAATCGAACAAGCCGTTCTCGAGATACCATGGGTACAGACCAACAGACATCCAGATAGACGGACGGACATTTTTTTTTTTGCTTTTTTAGACACCAGGGACTTTCAAAACGTTGAAAAAAGTAGTTTTGGACCTACCAAATTTTAGATTATTTTTGACAGGATTTTAATACTTTGGTCTTTTTAGAACGAAGTTTTAATTACAAAAATTAGTATGGCCAAAAATTAAGTGGGCGGGATTTAATTCCGCCGAGAAATTTGATATGGCGATATAATCGCGCCTCGAATTTTGTTTTATGGCTTCAATGGAGTCAAAATAAGTTCCACAAAGTAGCAATTTGAGTCTGGGAAACAGGAAAAGTCACCTGTGGCACTATTCCGGTTTTCCCAGCTAATTGGGAATTTCAAATTGATTAATTATGATTTTTAGTGTATTTTGATGTTGTTTTTTCCAAAAACATGAACAAAATACTAATCGCTCAGTATGCTTTGGAAAAAAAAAACAAATATACACTAAACAGTCACAATAAATCAGTTCCTAATTCGCAATTCGCCGGGAAAACCAGAATAGTGCCACTGGTGCTAAATCAGGCGAATGCGGTGGTTGATCGATGGTATTTATTGAGTTGTTGGACTTATATTCGTTGACAATTGTAGTTCGGTGTGATGGCGCGTTATCGTCGTGTATAATCCACGAGTTTCTCCTATAACTCGGGTCACATTTTTCACATCAGCACAAGAAATTTCGTTTGTAATACAAAATTAAGGGAAACAATTTGTTCAATAGTTTCGTTCATCGCCGTGCATTAATGAGGTCGACTGACTTGGCCAACTGCTGTAAACAAACTGATTGACATTGTTCCCGGTACTTTCTTGACTGAATGTATTTTGCCAATAACTCCCTTATGTTCTATGGCACCCTGAGAACGGCCAATTTGTACCTATTAGCCAGTTTATTTATGTAAGCAAATCCTTTACTTGTTCCTGATTTTCACTTTTACCATATGATTTCTACGGTTGTTTACATGATATAGAAATCGGCCTGAAAATCAGTGGCGCCATTTAAGAGTTGGTAGACACAGTTTGTTCAATCTTGTGACTGAACATGAGTAAAATTTAATTTAATTTTAAGTAATAAACAATAAATTGTTTCCCGAAAAATCGCATAGGTTGCGAAATATTAATAACGGAAGTGTATGCATACATACAATTTGTCAACTATGCAAAATAGTTTAGAATGTAAGAATATCCACAACATTATAAAAAAATTGAGGTGTGGCCAACACACGACTTTCTTTTACGAACAGAGAATTTTGAAAAATTTTATTTTTTTCTTAATTTTTTTTTAATTTTTTATTTTTTATTTTAATTTGTTTTTAATTTTTAGAAACATTTTGTATTAAGTAGTTTTTTGTAAACCTTATACTTTTTAAGATATAGTAGAACCTGCAAAAGTGACCACCTGTCTAAACTGACCACTTGCCCAATATGACCTATTTCAGAAAGTCCCGAACAAAAATTACATAATTACATGCAATTTTTTCCTGTAAAGTGACCACTTGCCTATTGTGACCATTGACCACAGTTTAATAAACTATTTAATAGGAATATATCCTCTAAAGTGACGAAAAAAAGAAAAATAATATTTGGGGAACCCCAATTATATTAGATTATTTTTTTTTTATGAAAATTATTTTCTGTATTTTTGTTTTACTTTAGTTTAACGAAAACTATTGTGTTGTGCAGAACAGTAGTGTCAAGCAAGGTTTGCTAAGTGGTTAATGTTTAAATTAATTTATTGAAATTAAATTCGTGTTTTAGTATAATTTAGGTTTTTAGAAAATTAAGAGGTATGTAGTACATATTTTCTGGATAAAATTTTGTTCACATTTTGCGCAATTAATTCGTATAGGTAATTATGGAACCAATTAAAATTCAAAACATACATTACCTTTTATACTGACAAATTTTTATTTTTTATTATGTATTATGATTGGCAGTTGGTAATAGGAATAATGTACACTTTTTTATTGAATTTTATTATGATTTGTAGATGGCATCAACGAGCAAAAAATATAAAGAACTTGATCTTCAAGAAAAAGTGGAATTATTGAAGTTTTTAGAAACGCATAGTGAGCGTACCGCTGCGGATAAATTTGGAGTGAGTAAAACCACTGTCAATAATATAAAAAAAAGAAAGAATGAGATCAATAATCGCGCGGAAAGTGAGTCCTTGGATCTATGTCGCAAAAGACGTGCTACAGAATTTGTCGAAATTAACGTCTTGACATTGAACTGGTTTAAAAAGATGCGGGGTTTGAATGCAAGAATTTCCGGACCGATGTTGCAAGAAATTGCATTAAAATTTGCAATTGAATTGAAACTAACCCATTTCAAAGCATCTTCAGGCTGGCTAGATAGTTTCAAAAAACGGAACCAAATTTCTCAAAAGATTTTATCAGGAGATTCCAACGAAGTTAATGAGGAGACGATAACAAATTTTCATAATCGGTTTTTAGAATTTTCGGCCGGATTTTCATTGAATAATACTTTCAATGCTGACGAATGCGGGTTATTTTACAGAGCAATGCCTGATAGGGCACTTGTTATGAAAGGCGACCCGTGTAAGAGTGGTAAACAATCCAAAGAACGATTTACAATTCTTCTTGCGGCAAGTGCAACTGGCGAAAAATTAACACCACTTGTGGTAAGGGTAAGGTAAATCGAAAAAACCTCGCTGTTTTAAAAACATTACAAGCAGTAACCTACCAGTATTATGGAGAGCAAATAAAAGTGCGTGGATGACATCAGAATTATTCACTGAGTGGTTGCAGATTGTGAACAAAAAACTAAAGAAACAGCAGCGCCACATATTATTGACAATTGATAACTGTCCCGCGCACCCAAACGTCGAAAATTTGACCAATATAACCTTGAAATTTTTACCACCAAATACAACATCGAATTTACAACCACTCGATCAAGGCGTAATAAAAAATTTTAAAGCGTTTTACAGAAAATTACTTTTGACGAATGTAATCTCGAAATCGGATATAAATACTGTTCAATCGGTGTCACAAGTGGCATTAAAAATTAATGTCATTGATGCCGTTCTTTGGATATCAGAAGCGTGGGGTAAGGTAACAGTACAAACCATATCAAAGTGTTTTCTTAAAGCTGGTTTTACTAGCAGCAATGTACAAAATACAAGCAATGATCTGGAAGATATTGAGGAAGAAATTCTATTGCCCTCTGTAGGGTCATCCGATATGACTGGTTTTATTGAGTGTCATAGAGATGCAGCCGTCTGGGAACATTTAATTCCCTCTGAAATATTTGATGCCGTTCTGAATGAGCATGATTCGCTAAATGTTATTGACAACAGTGATGATAGTGACTACTGTATTGAAGTCTTAGCAGCATTACAAGAAGAGCATCTTTCTTAACACCAGAAGTAGTTTCTGAAATGTTAGATGAAATTGTAAATAATTTTGCTAAAGAAAAATGTCCGCAACTATTGATTCCACTATATCAAGCAAAAACTCATGTAGCTGACATGATATGCCAAAAACGACAGCATTCCGTGCAAACGAAACTAGACAGCTTCTTCACGAAAGGAAAACAATCGTGAATATAATAGTTTATCCACGTCGAATTTTTTTTTAAGTTTTATTTTTTAGTTTGATAGTAAAAATGTACCTATTGTAGGTACAACATTACATTAATTTCGAATTGGATTGGTTGTGAATTATAGTGAATTTTGAATTAAATATTATACATCTAAATAAAGTGATTAAAATGGATGAATTTGGTATCATTTCCCTTTGTATTTAGTAAAATTGATTTTACTCGCACCCTTATCGTTTTTTTTTTTTTTTTTGTATAGTGACCACTTGCGAAAAGTGACCGATTTCAGTCAGTCCCGTCGGTGGTCACTTTAAGCAAGTTCTACTGTACATATTTGCAAAACAAATTTTCTGGACCAAGGGAGTGGCCACTTCCGGTTAGCCGATTTGGAGTAAAAAACACTGCGACCTCCCCATTTATCAAAAAAGCTTAAATCTGAAGTTTCAGTTCGATTGATTAAACCATATGGGCTGTAGAGAGGACACAGACAGACTGACAGACTGACAGACAGACAGACACCATTTCGAACCCACTTTTTCGGACTCAGGTGACTTCAAAACAAATAAATCTATGAAAATCTCAAGGTTCAAAATTTTCATCATTACTATACTTTATACTTTATTTTACTAGAGTAAAAGAAAGTAAAAAACCCTAATCCATACGAATCGTTCGTTTAGTAAAAGTTCTGCAAAATTATTTTTTGGAAATCGCACTCAACTCCCAAGGGCCAATATCGGCCATTGCCAACAATGAT
Organism: Tipula vernalis; assembly: GCA_958295665.1. Classification (NCBI taxonomy): domain Eukaryota; kingdom Metazoa; phylum Arthropoda; class Insecta; order Diptera; family Tipulidae; genus Tipula; species Tipula vernalis. The sequence goes on from OY282560.1 coordinate 46,505,878, forward strand.
GACAAAGGTTTTGCTAGCACATAGAATAGGTCCCTCAAATACCTAGTTAAAAATGGAGGTGTGGCCAACACACGACTTTGTTTTACGAACAGAGAATTTTGAGAAATTTTATTTTTTTTTTTTTTATTTTTTTTTTTTTTAATTTTTAAATTTTTAAATTTTTTTTTTTTTAATTTTTTATTTTTTATTTTTATTTGTTTTTAATTTTTGGAAATATTTTGAATGAAGTAGTTTTTTGTAAACCTTATACTTTTTAAGATATTTGCAAAATAAATTGTATGGACCAAGGGAGTGGCCACTTTCGGTTAGCCGATTTGGAGTAAAATTCACTGGGACCTCCCCATTTATCATTAAAGCTTAAATCTGAAGTTTCAGTTCGATTGGTTAAACCATCTGGGCTGTAGAGAGGACACAGACAGACTGACAGACTGACAGACAGACAGACAGACACCATTTCGAACCCACTTTTTCGGACTCAGGTGACTTCAAAACAAATAAATCTATGAAAATCTCAAGGTTCAAAATTTTCATCATTACTATACTTTATACTTTATTTTACTAGAGTAAAAGAAAGTAAAAAACCCTAATCCATACGAATCGTTCGTTTAGTAAAAGTTCTGCAAAATTATTTTTTGGAAATCGCACTCAACTCCCAAGGGCCAATATCGGCCATTGCCAACAATGATGACAAAGGTTTTGCTAGCACATAGAATAGGTCCCTCAAATACCTAGTTAAAAAATGGAGGTGTGGCCAACACACGACTTTGTTTTACGAACAGAGAATTTTGAGAAATTTTTTTTTTTTTTTTTTATTTTTTTTTTTTTTAATTTTTAAATTTTTAAATTTTTTTTTTTTAATTTTTTATTTTTTATTTTTATTTGTTTTTAATTTTTGGAAATATTTTGAATGAAGTAGTTTTTTGTAAACCTTATACTTTTTAAGATATTTGCAAAATAAATTGTATGGACCAAGGGAGTGGCCACTTTCGGTTAGCCGATTTGGAGTAAAATTCACTGGGACCTCCCCATTTATCATTAAAGCTTAAATCTGAAGTTTCAGTTCGATTGGTTAAACCATCTGGGCTGTAGAGAGGACACATACAGACTGACAGACTGACAGACGGACAGACTGACAGACTGACAGACTGACAGACTGACAGACTGACAGACTGACAGACTGACAGACTGACAGACTGACAGACTGACAGACTGGCAGACTGACAGACTGACAGACTGACAGACAGACACCATTTCGAAACCCACTTTTTCGGACTCAGGGGACCTCAAAACAAATAAATCTCTAAAAATCTCAAGGTCCAAAATTTTCATGATTACTATACTTTATTTTACTAGAGTAAAAGAAAGTAAAAAAACGCATTATAAAAACATACTATTAAGCAGTTTCTAAAAATGTATTTAAAATCGAAATTTATTAAAAAGAATTCTTAATAAACTTAAACACCAACAGTGTAGTTTCTAATTCTCCATCTAATTAAACCCTACCAGCGGTAATTTAATTAGATAATTTCGCTAATCAAGCAAACGCTTAGCCTTACAACTTAGGCACAAAATTTGTTAGATTAACATTGGTCCTTCGAGCCATTAAAACTGGCAACAACCAAATACGCCAAACAACAACCTGCGGGATAAAGCTGTAAAACAAACCAACACTTCGTGTGTATCATAAAATAAATACACAACCAGCGTTAAAGAGTCATTAACATGGCGCTGAAAAATACAATTAACAACATGCCCGGATCTTCAGGGGTGTCGCTGACTCTAGAAGACACAATAACTCCTTCTGCTATGCCAATTACCAATACTCAGAAGGCAAGCAATACGAGCGAAACTGCATTAAACAACAACGTTGTAGGGAATTCGGCTTTACAACCACGAAAATATAAAGCACAAGACGTGAAAATGCGTTTTTGTTATAGACTTACTAACCGAAAACATGTATGCCATCAAAAACTTCGGCATCCTCACAACATCTTGGAATTACATCATAATTCCAATAATCATGAAAAAATTAGACAATGAGACATTACGATTATATGAGATATCTATTATGGATCCCAAAGAAATGCCAACAATAGGGGACTTCCTCAGTTTTCTAGAACGCCGATTCCAAGCATTAGAGGCAACTAAACTAAAACCAATAATTCGTAGTCCTGGAACTCCCGCCCCACAAAAAGCAAGGGTCAATACATGTGACACACAAACAAAACAGACATGTGCGTTGTGTAAGCAGGGACATGATTTGGAGGACTGTACGAAATTCCAAGGAATGTCTACTTTAGAGCGATCTAAAATCATTGCTCATCATCAACTTTGCAACATGTGTCTTGAGGCGAAACACCATCCATGACCCTACTCTATTCGATGTTTGGTATGTAAGGGAACTCACAACACATTACTACATACTAATAATCAACGTGCACGAAGTAGTGAACCAATATGAGCCCGATTTTCGTCAAGTTTCTCCATGAAAATGGAAGCATTGATATTGCCAAAAATAATACGGTCCCTGCCTGAACAAGCCGATCCGAACTATAATCAACCGAACAAAATCGACATCTTATTGGGTGCCGATTACTATCCAAGTATTTTGATGGACCAGGTTGTAAAAGGAAATCAAGGAGAACCAATCGCACAACAGAACAGAGCTAGGTTGGATTATATTTGGAAATACCTCAACCAACAAGCCAGCCAAGATCGAATCATCGATCACTTTGACAGGCATCGATAACCAATTAAAGAAATTTTGAGAAATAGAAGAAATACAACCCAAGAAACTTTATACAGAAGAAGAAAAGCTGTGTGAAGAACATTACCAGCAGAATTACCAACGAGGCTCAGATGGTCGTTACATAGTACGATTTCCTTTTAAACAAAGCATACCATGGCTCGTCTCATCCAAGCAGAGAGCCTTGGCTAGATTTATTCGACTAGAACGGCGATTGGCACTGGCCAGTGAATTTTCTAAAGATTATCGGGCGTGCACACAGGGATACTACAATCAGGGACATTTGATTAAGAGTAAGGAACATAACAACAACGAATATTACATTCCTCATCATGTAGTGATCAAAACTACTAGTACTACAACCAAACTTAGAGTAGTATTCGACGCATCGGCAAAAACGAGCAACAATATCAGCTTAAATGAAATACAACTCGTGGGCCCCAAATTACAGGAGGATCTGATGTCAATTCTACTACGATGGGGAAAATACAAGATAGCATATACAGCGGACATAGAACAAATGTACCGACAAATAAAAGTACATCCCGATGATCAACAGTACCAAAAAATATTATGGCGAACATCCCCCGACCAAACGATAAATTCATATCAGCTAACAACAGTAACGTTTGGGATGGCATCTGCCCCATATCTGGCCATCAAGACACTGCAACAGCTGGCGGCCGATGAGGAGAAAAACTTCCCAATTGCAGCAAAAATAATTAGGAGCTTTTTTTACGTAGATGACTTATTATCTGGAAGTAACAACCTGGAGGATGCTCAGGAGGCACAAAACCGGAGGGTTTAATCTGAGAAAATGGACTTCTAATCATCCTCAACTCAAAGAAGGTGTCAATCCAGACTCGAGAGCATTCGACGATGAAGCGGTAAAGACATTAGGATTGATTTGGAATCCAGGCACTGATACATTTGAGTTTAAAGCGAACCTCAATAACAAAATTGGGAAAATGACCAAACGAAAAATGCCATAGAGTGGCTATCTCCAACCCTGATACAAGCCAAAATCTTAATGCAAGCACTGTGGATCTTCGGTGTAACCTGGGATCAAAACCTGCCAGAAGATATAGAAAATAAATGTCAACAGTATTAGACATATATCCCTGCCAAAACTAGAGGTGATAAAGATTCCAAGGTGGATCCATTTCTATCCAATTCTCCCAGGAGAATTACATGGATTCTGTGATGCTTCCGAAGAAGCTTACACAGCAGTGATATACTTCTACAACGAACTTCAAACAAGGCAATATTGTTAACTGCAAAAACACGAGTAGCTCCAATATCAACCAAGTTAACATTGCCAAAGCTAGAGTTATGCGGAGCAAGTTTACTTGCGAACCTAATGAACAAGGTGCAGCAAGATATGAAATTTGATTAAAACACCGAAATATTGTTGGACGGATTCAATGATTGTGCTAGGATGGGTGAAAAACAAGCCCCATAAATTTAAAACATTTGTAGCAAATCGAATCTCGGGTATCCAGAATATGACTACCCGTCTCAGTGGTTTTACGTCAAATCATTCGAAAACCCCGCAGATTGTGCATCCAGGGGTATCGCAGCAAATCAATTAATCAATCACAATTTATGGTGGAACGGCCCTCAGACAATCTTTGAAAAAGCAATCCAGCTAGCGCCAATAATAATGGACAACACACCAGATCAATTGGAATTAATGATTGTAACCAGCCATGAAGCTCCCACGGCAGAAGAATAAAACATGCCACGCAAAGTCTGATCAAAATAGCGCAAAAGGAATAGCAAACACAAGTAAGATTAAATCTTTATCTCCATGCCTACATGACGACGCTTTACGAGTCGGTGGTCGAGTTCAAAGTTATTATCCCAAAAAACCATCTAATCGCCAAGCTGCTGATTCAAGAAGCACATGGACAAACGATGCATGGAGGAACACAATTAACTTTGGCACATCTCCGCATCCGATGCTGGATCATACATGGTCGAAATCTAACAAGACATTTTATATCAAAGTGTATAAGGTGTCATCGGTTCAATTCTAAATCAAGAACGCAGCTCATGGGAAATTTACCAGCAGTACGCATCACGCCCGAAAGACCATTTTTGAGAACCGGAGTCGATTATGCGGGACCACTTCTGATTCGTACAACAAGGGGAAGAGGGCACAAAGCACATAATCGAAGCATTCATCGCAGCTTATAAAAGATTCACTGCACGTAGAGGATTGTGCAGTGATCTGTATAGCGACAATGGATCCAATTTTGTGGGCGCAAAAAACCAACTTGATCGAGAATTAGCTGCACTACTTCGTAAATCTTCTAAAGAAATTTTCCAACTATTGGCAAACGATGGAACAACATGACATTTCATACCTCCAGCTTCACCCCATTTTGGAGGACTTTGCGAAGCGGCAGTAAAGGCAGTAAAAAACATTTAGTAAAGGTTATTGGAGTAGCAACCTTGACTTTCGAAGAACTTTCAACGGTCACCTCACAAGTAGAAGCATGCTTAAACTCAAGACATGTTATAGCAGAACCAACCATTTACGGCATATCATGATGGAGACTGGTAGAGAAAATAAAACAAGGTTTCTGGACAAGATGGCACTCCGAATACTTAAACCAACATCAACATAGAAGAAAATGGTCATCTGAACAACCAAACTTGAAAGTAGGTGACCTAGTGCTCCTCAAGGATGACAATGTTCCCCCATTAAAATGGCTGACTGGGCGAGTGGTGGACGTATATCCAGGCAAAGACCAAAAACTTCGAATAGTATCACTTCGAGGCATGGAAGGGGTCCTCGTAAAAAGGCCAATTCACAAATTATCACCACTACCCATAGAATCTGACAACGAGATTGTCCTCATAAAGACACAAGCATCAGTCAACCAATAACCACAACCAACCACTCCGTTACGTGTTTAGCCTCATCGAGAAGTCAAACAACAAAGAGTACACCACATCAAAACAGTATTCAAGAAAGAAACAACTTTACATCTAATATTATGATACTCGGAATGGTGCAAGGGCTTTTTGCTCCTGTCACATGGTCAACCACAATAGAGCCATTGCCATCTAATGCAGGAATTTATTTTCACAACTCCGGAACTGTAAACTTAATGGCGTTACAGTGGAAAATCATCATAAATTATAATTTAACCGGATATTGGGAAGATATCAGATCGTTAGAACACTATGTCAAATATTTGGATAAGGGATTTACTTCTGCCGAATCGCCTTCTTGGTTCCGTAAACACATCCACGAAAAACGAATTAATTCGATTATTCTTTAAGATTCCGATGAGACATCTCTAGATTGTCTTATCCCTTGCGACAGATTTGGTTGGCAAGTGAAATCTTTCTCACGAATATCATTATTCAATCAATGAGTTTCTTTGTCTAGTTGTAATATCGGTTAACGCAGTTTTAATGAATTACTTTTGAACAATTAAAGATCCGAAACCTGTCGTTATTCAATGAATGTCACGTATGTGAAAACGACGTCCATCAAGAGGACCTTATAGCTATCACACTTTTATTTTTTTAAGTGAGTACTTCACGAAATACTAAACAGTTATGGCCTTTGAAACACCCTGTTAAAGTTAGCCGAATCTTTCCAGCCGAAAGTAAAATGTCGATAATGTAGATTACGTTATTAACTTTAGAGCCAAAAATAAAAAATTTAGTGGTTATCAGCCGAAAGTAAATGGGATACATGGATTGGAATAAAAATTTTTGTATAGCCTTACGTGGAAAACTTTGTTTCATCTAAACGTGGAAAATATTGGAAAATCAGAAGAATCCGAAAAATTGGAATAAAATCAGCCTCTGGAGTGTACACATCTGAAAATGAATCGTTTTTATGTGAATTGATAACCGATGTCGCTGTAAAAATATCAATTCAAGTTTCCCGTGGGAAAGTTGGAAAAATTCAATTTTCCAAATATCATTAGAAAATTTGTATTAATTCAGCATTAATGTGACTTGCCAACTGCCGTGGATTGCCTAATTATTTTTGGAAAATCGCATTTTTCGAGATTTCCCACGGAAAACTTGAACTGAATGTTTTTCCTGCGATAGCTATTGGCAAGTCACATCAATACAATCCATCTCCAGGCATACAACATTTAGAGGCTGGTTTTATACCAATATTAAATATTTTTTTTGCCTTTCGCGAATTTTCCACAATTCTCCACGATTAACGGGAAGGCAGGTTTTGACACTTAAAAATATTCACAATAGTGTTCAATGCTCAACTGGGTTGGGACAACACAATCTGTATTACCAATTTTTCACTTTCGGTTGATATTAACAGGGTTCTACATTATCGACCTTTCACTTTCGACTGACAACTTTCAGCGAACTTTAGCCATCTATATATCAAATGAGTCTTGTGTTTATCCTTCAGCCTAAACAGCAGCCTGTCCATCAAGCCATAAACGCGTTACGTTCGTTGTAATTCCCCAAACCTCTTAATAAAGCAAAGGCACGAAGCAAAATAATGAAATGTCAAAAGACCAACAAATAATTAATTTACGAATAATTAAATCAACCTCATCGCATTTTGGTGAGCTCAGGCGACACACCCTCTATTTATGAACGCGATGGACATTTCAAAGGCTCTGATAATAAATCATTTACATAAAAATTATGTTGCCTAATCAATTAGAGCATTTTGTCATACACTATAAAAATGCTGTTGAGGTATAGCCTTCACAGAGTTCAGTTTGGAGGTCAAAACCAAAGTTTGAAACAACTTTATACGAATTGACGTACATATAATAATATGTAGTAGGTACAACAACACTAATAAACGATCACAAATGTATAAATTAAAATTAATGTTAATTTTATTAATCACACGATCACTTTCAACATTTTTATTTTTATCTATTTGAATTTTTTTTATACAGTAAATTACTGATTTATTTACAATTTGAACATATTTTAGATATTAACATAACAATATCAGACTTGCGCATCCACGGTTACGGTAACTTGTTTGACTGGTGCTTCTGGCACTTCGGCTGGCTCTACAACTGTTTTATATACCACTGGTTGGGATACAGCAACTGTTTTAAATATTGGTGGTTGAGGTACGGCAATAGTTTTATATATCGGTGGTTGGGGTACAGCAACAGTTTTGTAAACGACTGGTGCTGGTACAATTACACTTTTATATACGACCGGTGGTGCATAAACAAATTTAGGATAATAGTAATATGGCCAAAATTTTTTAAAACCCCAACCAAATTCTGCACTTTCTAAATCATTGGGCTCGCTATCCAAATTGCTAGTGGCAGGTTTTGCTTTATCAATATTTTCACTTGGCACTGGAATACTTGATGCACAAGCAATTAGTGCAAGAAGAACAAAAATCTGTACAAAAAAATATTTGATGCAAATGTTAGGTAAATGTTAGTCATCTTAAATTAATTTAGTTACCTTGAACATTTTTTCTTGTTTATTTTTATTTTGAAATATTTTTATCACTTTTTTGTTTTATAATACTTTAGAGATCTTAACGCTTTTAAATCAATAGATCGAATGTTTAACTTGAAGAAGCTGTTCTATATTTTATAGGTATAACTCGCTGTGTGCGAGATAAATACGTGTGGAGGAAAAGAAGTTTAAAATAAGATTTTGTCATATTATGGTGTAGAGGTTAGATTGTGGTATAGGTAAGGTATCCAACATTTTATTACTATCTAAATTATTCGTAAAATTGTGGCTAATAAAACAACTTTTTTGGTTTTGAATGTGATTGGTTGTGACACAAGGAAATATTTTTGAAAATTATTTATGATACGTGATTTTCGTTTATTTGGTGATTGGATAAAAATTGAAACAGCACAGGTACAGTGGTTAATAAAAGTATGTATGGTCATTTGTTAAGAAATCATCTTACGTAAAGTTTGATAACACCCGTTTTTCATTCTATTAGTCAACGAAACGAATATCAGAAGTTGTAAAGACAGCTAAACGCTAATGGTATCAAGCTAAGGCTTTTTGGTATTCTTAACCGGACACAAAGAACAATGATAAGAGCAATGATACCTACAGATTTCGCTACTGCAAGAACATATTCTCTCAAAGAACAAAATATTTACTATATGAACAGTAAACATAATCCTTACCCTCCTATCTGACAAAGGTTACCAGTTCAACCATGTAATTACAATGTACACCGACCCTCATTTCCAATGAAAAATTCGAACCAGGACCACAGTATGAACGGAACGATGATAAAAATGATCACGAAAGCTACTCTTATCAAGTGGAATATTCACATGAAGAACAATATTCAGAAGATTATTATGAATTTTATGAACAACAAACACCGATGTAAAAAATTAGGGAATGGGTACGAAGGGCCGCATTATTTCCAAAGTTACAGCTTTTAAATTAGAAAATTTTAAATTTTAAATATTTGCCAAAATATGATTAAAATATAATGTTTAATTAAATAACACTTTAAATAGACTGGTTAGCGGAATAATTTGGATTGTGTAATCAATTTTTTTTTATTAACAATTTGTTGTCAAAAAATTCTTGATTTTCTAAATGAAAAATGTTGGGATTGAAAAGAGTTAAGAAAGAAAGAGCTGGATTATCATTTGTTGTTTTTTGACGTATATGACTACGCCTTTGTTTTCATTATATATATGGGGGATAAACCAAAATATCAATGTGATGACGCGCGTCACGGAATTGACGTATTTACGAAATTTATTTGATTAATAAAGCAATGTCTATTATTAAATTTAAGGCCCGTATTTTTAAACAAGGATAAATCGGCGGATTAATTCACAGTTTTCGAAAATCAACTGATTTAGCCGATGTTACTTTTCGTAATTTTAAACTTGGATAAATCCGTGGATTTTTTGTGTCATAATTTTAAACGAAGCTAAAATCGGCGATATTCGATATCGATTTTCGAAGTAATATCTGCTTCCTGAGACATTAGTCAATTTTTTTGTTTGTTTTTCCTCCCAAAATTTTTGTTTTCTATTTGTTGTCAATATATTTCTGTGCAAGGGTGCGCGATGAAATCTCGAACGCAGAGGACGTGTTTTTTTGTCTTCCTGCGTAAATTAAATTGTATTTTTATTTTCGATGTAAATTCAAAAAAAGTGTTTGTTAGTTGTTGCCTTGTGTGTGTGTGTGTGTGTGTGTGGAAATAAACAAATAAATACAACGTGATCTTGTTTGATAATAAAAAGGGTTCATAGTGAATATTTTAAATTAAAAAATCTTCCTGTATACAAAAAAATAACTTTGTTAAAAATGGCGTATAAAAAAAACACAGTCGAGACAAATCATTTTTTTAATTTCTTTTTTAATTTTTTTTTTTTAATTTCTTTTTAATTTGTGAAAATAGTGTGGGGTATAATTGGAAAATTGCTTAAAAAATAGCCGAGTGAAGCATAAAATGTGTCTATCCGGAACATTTGCCAGGTTTTTATCAAATTTTCTTTAAATTTAATGCTTTTGGATTAAATAATGCTCGTGAGTGTAGTGCTTGTTGTTTGCCTACATAAGACATCTCTTTCTCGAAGGTATTTGCACAGAAGAAAGATTAACCAGAATAGACATTGCGTGGATCAAATTTTTTTTTCATCTTACCTTCTTTTCTGGACATTGAAGTATAATTATTTTCGAATATTATGAATTTTTTGAATATTTAATACAAATTATGCTGTCAAAACAAAACTTGTCAATAATTTCACTAACTATACTGTTAAGGATTCTCAATTTTTATTATTTCAAATAAAAACCAGTAAACCAAAGAATACATAACCCAACTTTCTCTTACCTTCGGCAAATCAAGGTCAAAAAAATGAGTCCAAATTTTTCCATACAAAAACAGCGTTATGACTGTTCTGGTTAATCTTTCTTCTGTGGTATTTGTATTTGTTTGTGTATAAACGGGTGCATTATGTATGTGCCATGCCAATCAAAGAATGCAGGAGGGATATATGCAGGATATATGGTTGGTCTTTCTTTTAATAGTAAGAACGTAAACATCAAACATGCCATTTGTTTTTTATGATTTTTATATACAAAATGGATGTGCGTATATAAACCAAAATGAAAAGTTCATTTTGTATTGAGTAAACTATCGACTGTCTCTTTTACGCAATTCCTATTGGAATTTAGTTATAGAATGAAGAATAAGAAAATCAAAATGGAAAGTGATGATCTAACATCATTATTTCTGCCATGACAGTGTCGTGATAGTAATATAAAATGTATCAATATTTTGTTTTGTAAAAATGTACATAAATTGTAAATTTTTATGAAAAAATCACATATTTTATTTTAATAATTTAATAATTAAATTAAAAGTGATTTTATTTGTGATTCGTAAATCGATTTTAAATCGAATACATTTAAAGTGTTTTGGTTTTGCAATTATGCTCGTTTAGTTTTCGAACCGGACGTTTTCTGTAACAGTTTTTATATTTTTACTGGAAATTGTGATATAACTTTAGGTGAATTGGTGAATTGGATTATGACTTTATTATTTAACATGTTGAGTGCTGAATCAGCAATAGATTTCCAGAAGTAGGAACTGTTAATTTATACTTTGTTTCAGAGTATAAATTTAAATTTAAATAACGGTTTATTGGATGTTGCTTGGAAACTACTGATTAATTTCATTTCAATTTTCAGAGATATGAATTATAATAAATTTTAACATTTCTAGATGGGTTACCGGAAGATTCTTGCGCTTTTGGCTTAATGAGAGGTTAGATTGGGAGTAGATCTGAATTAAATTTGTTAAGCTATTAACCTACAGATTGTTTCAGATTTTGAAAGTTTTAACTATAGTAGGGGCACATTGATTAATTATTTTTTAGCTTTGACAAAATAACTTAAAAATAAACAAACCATAAAATGTATACGTTACAATGAAGGGGTTATTGTTCTATTTTCATTTTTGATTTAATATTTGGTGTAGATTAATAAAATCAAAAGCTTTACATAATTGGTTTACAAAGTAAGGTTCGAATCAATTTACCCCAGGTACGGGTCATTTTGATGCATGTGATAAAAATGCATGGGGCACTTTGATACATATAGTTGGACGATTACTTTTATGAAACCAGTGTTTGTTGTTTTATATAAAATTTATTTCAATAATTGTAATAACATATTTAAGTTTCCTAAATCCTGTAGCATACAATAACTGAGGGATAAAATACTTTAAGTTGTAAAATTAATCTTTAGAAACTAAAAAAATCACATTTAAAATAGTTTTAACTTTAAGTAGATAAATTAAAATTAATCGCAAATAAGTTATTTTTGTAACTTATCAATAAGTTATAAAAAGAAAGAGTTGGCATCGGCAACCGTAGTATAATGTCTGATATGTTCACCGACGTCTCATATTTTACATCCTGAAATATAAAGATTCCAGATGGTTTCTTCCTTAAACAGGAAACTTGATATTCAGCGCCATCATATTTGAAAAGAATTTTACCAACATAGTGTTTAACGTTAGTCGTTTTTTCCGAATTTAATAATGACAAAATCTCCTTCTTTTAAATTGTCTTGATTCGGCTGAATAGGAATCGTCAGCTCATGATCAGAAGTATCATCGTCGGATAAACTAAAGTTTAAGTCTGATGATGAATCCTTAGTTTCAAAATCGCTAGATCCACTTGTATAGTCACTTTCTATTTCAGAATATTTTGGTTTTTTTTTTTTTTTTCTTTGCTTCGCTCGTCCAGCAGTTTTTGGATGCAAATTTAACAACTTTCTAGCTGATTTGAGTTCTTTTGCGCGTTGTCTCTGATAAGCCGTTTTTCTTCCTTTAAATCTGACAAAGCTTTGAGTCTTGATTTTTCTGGTGTGTCGGTTTAGATTCTTCACTTCCCTCTTTCTTTCCTCTTTCTCTTTACAACTGAATTTACGATTTTTGGAAATAGCCTAACAGATTCAGGTGTTATAGCAATGGATTTCGATGTTGAAGGTGTCGGTTTAAGATGCTCAATGATGGTGTCTTCAAGATTCATTCGAGCTGGTGTTGGATGCATGTGAGTTGGCATTGATAGTTCATCCGATTCTGGCTCGCTACGATATAAACTGGAAGCTATAGCTTGAGGATTTGCATCTGCTGCACCATCTTGCGAAAGCTCGTGATTATAAATATCTGGTTCTTATAATGGACTCTCGGAAAATTAATACGGCCGAAATTGTATTTCCAATCGCTGTTATAAAGCCCCCAAATGTTACGAGTTCACCTCTTTCGACTGACGCAATCTGGCCGACCTGGCGCTGGTTTTTTCCGCCATAACCTTAGGCGTGTTGAGGACTGTTGTAATATCTGTCTCATCAAAATTTACTATCCAATCAGCGGTAAAGTTGTACCTTTTCAAAAAATCTTCAAGATTTCCGTAAAATTCTGAAACAGCAGTCTTATTGAAAGAAAATTATCTGGCAGCACTAGTATTTTCTGGTTTCCTCAAACTGATGTTTTTATTTCTTTTACGAACATCACACCTACACATTTTGTTAAATCCCAAGATGGGCAAAAGCGACATTCTAACTTCTTCCTAAATTCATAAGCAAGTTGTCGAACCTGGGCTGGGATGTTGTACCATCACTTTCATTTGAATCGACTTTAGAAGTCGATTCAAAAAAGTGATAGTTGGCATATTGTAAAATTTTCGACTCCAAAGTGATCAATATGGCCACCATTTTTCGAAGCTGAATTAACAACAACAATTTTAATTTGACATTTCGTTGTTATACAAGCTTTAAATAAATATTAATTGTTTAAGATTTTATTTTAAAAAATGCAATTTATGATGGATATTGCTGTGGCTTTAATTATTTGTGTATAGTCGATAACGGGCCTGCGGATGACGAGACGGACAACGTTGATTATTACCTCGAAAGAACATTTTTAAGGGATCGATATAACCTTATGGATCTATCAAATCAAAAGTTGGTTACTCATGTTTTAATAAAAATGCCCCTTATTTGATGATTGTAACCTCGATTTTAGATTTCTAGAATCATTTCGTGTATCCAAAGATATTTTTAAATATTTGATTAATGAAACAAAACGTCGGTGTAGAATGGAAGAGTGAAATACAGCCTTAGAGACGAGGTTAGCAGCCATGCTGATGTATCGTTACACAGCACAGACCAATTGGTTGTTTCCAACGGAGATCAGAAACGATCTGCGAAACATATATAAAGTTCCCAGACGAACGGGCAAAATGCACCTACAAACAAAGGTTTTTTTGAGAAGACCAGCCATCGCGGTGTAATTGGCTGCTTTGATTGCACACGTATTATCGCACCCGGTGAAAAACGAACACATTTTTATGGATCGGCGGGGAAACCATTCGATGAATGTGCAATTGATATGTAATTATGACCTGTTAATCCTCTCGGTTTGTGCTCGATTTCCGGGATCAATCCACGATTCGGCAATGTGGCAGGTTTCAAAAGATTGGCGCAAACTGCAAGCGGCTTTTGAAAATGGGGAACGTAACACATGGTTGCTTGGCGATTCAGGGTTCCTATTAGAACATTATTTGATGACCCCATATCACAATCCTAATGACAAATTCAATATAATTCATTGCATGAAAAAGCCGAAATCCCAAAGAGAGGTGTATAGGTGTAATGAAGAACAATTTTCGCTGTCTCTTAGGAGAAAGGGTGCTCAGGTATGAACCTATCAAAGTTATTAAAATAGTCAATTTACCAAGGCCTTCGGAAGAGAATGCTCCTATAAACGAGTCAGAATTTGAATATGACGACTTAGGATAAAGTGATAGTGCAGAGGCAATGCGTAACAGGATGGTTTGATAAATGTTTTACGTATAAGTGTCTGGAATACATTTAATTAAATCATAGTATCTGAATATTATGAGTGAAACAGGTTTGTTTGCGTGCAATGGATGATTCAAAAGTATGTTAAATCGTTTCGGATGTCAAAATAAATTTCGATGTCAATGGGAATAGATGGGCTTGAATTCACAATCAGAAGGGAAAGAAAAAAGAATGGAAGAAAAAAAAAAAAAAACAAAAAATACTACCGCAGGGCAGACATATTTTGGTTGTTTTTTGCACAACAGTGGTTTTATAAATTTGCGACATGTGCTTGCATTGATAGGAAACTTGACTAATGTAGATAGATTAGTTTAAGTTATAATTTATGTTTTGAATGGTTTTAACGTTTAGTTAATTATTGTTGTAGTATGTAATAAATAATTAATTAGATATAGAAGGTCCATAAACTATGAAATAGGGGCTGTTCATTTAAAATTAAATATTTTAGTAAGTTTTTATCAGGTAAACTAGTGAAAGGTGGACAGGGGTAAAACTACAACATTAATAAATTTTAAGCCCTGATTTAGATGTGGAGAGTCCTGAGTATCCGGCTTAGATTCCAGAGAAATGATCACAAATAAAGTAGCTAGATTGTGCTGTCTTGTATTAACTTTTATTATATATTCCACTAAAAATTTACTAACTATCGATCGCATTGCGGTCTGTAAACGGGTCGAGTCTGTCCCAACTAATACAAAAGATCTGTTATATTAATTATTCATTTAAGAAATAAAATTTTGCTATTAGGCTGTTTATTAATTAAATTTAGTTTTCAGAATCGCCTGGGAATTGCATATTAATTTTAAAGTTTAATTTCAATTTTATTTTATTTTATTTTAATTTTATATTTATTGTTATAAGGATTAATTATAATCTTAGCTTAGTAATTTTAAATTTCTTAAATACTTTATCAGGTAAATTAATGAAAGGCGGACTGAGGGAAATGGCAACATTAATAATTTTTAATTAAGATTTAGGGTAATAAATCAATAACCTATATCGGTTTTGGTTGGTATGTGAAAATGGGTGTATGATGTGTGCATGGGGATGCTAAAGATACGGTTACATAAATTATTCATTTAAGTAATAAAATTTGGTATTATGGTGTTTTATTAATTGGATTGAACTTTCAGAGTCGCCTGGGAATTATAACATTAATAATTTTTAAGTCCTGATAAAAAATTTAGGGAGTCCTGAGTTCCAGCCCCCGGATTCCAGAGAAATGATCAACTAATAAAGTAACCAATTGTGATTGTCGAATACTAACAGTAGTTTGAAACTGGCCACCGGGAAACCGGACCAATTCTGTCATTACTAACATACCTTTCCCATCCTACCACACAAAATTTACTAACTATTGACTGTAACGGTGTTTGTAACCTGGTCGATCTCAAACAATTACTAATATCCTTCCTTATCCTTCCAAGTAAATGTAAAAATGGGTGTACGGTGGGCCCGGCGCTTTCCGGGATCTCCTGCTTAATGCTTGGCCGTACATTCGAAATCAATCAATCAATCAATCAATCAATATATTTCTGTGTAAGAAATATTAAAATGGAAAGCGAGCAGTGCACGTAAGTTTTGTTTCACATTGTGCACACATTGTTTAAATGTCATTATTTTACAGATCGAAAAATATAAATGAAAAGGATAGACTCCTTTTAGTGGAATTAGTCGAGAAACAGAAAAATATAATTGAATGTAAAAGGACCGATTCAATTTCTAATAAAAAAAAATTGGAAACTTGGGAGGTAGTACGTACAGAATATAACTCGCGGCGTGTTGGTGCTGAAAAAAATACACAACAACTATAAGTTGCCTACAAAAATTTAGTGGGAAAGGTACGCAAAGATGTGGCAGCCGAACGTTTGGAGAGATTTAAAACGGGAGGCGGTCTTTGCTCAAAAACAGTTAAGGAAGACCCAATTTTGAGCATTGTGGGTAACAGTATCACCCCAAACCATAATCCATACGACTCCAGCGCTGATCTTTTTGGTGATACGGTATATTATATACATTACTTATAAATTCAATTTTAAAATTTAACTATTCATATCATATGTTTATAGGAAGAGTTCGTCAACTACGAATTTTTAAGTAGTGAAGAAGAGTTAAATGGAAGTAGTGAATCATCTGCACAAAAAGAGTTGATGGCGACTCAGCCAACTGCTGTTCCCGATAAATGTCCATCAACGCGAAAACGACCTATGCCACGAAAAAAAACAGAGTGCGAAGGTGAAAAAAAATTAAGAGAGGCTCAAATAGAAGCGCTTCAGTCTCGAACAAAGCTTAACGCCATTAAGATGGAGTTTTACAAGAAAAAAATTGAAAAGCTATAATTATGTATATATTGTAAATACTCGTAATATGAATTAATTTTGTGATTTTTTTTTTAAATAATGTGATGAAATGAAAATATGTGATACCTATATGAAATAAAATTAATGAATAAATCAATAAAATGTTTATTTATTAAGCAGATCATCAAATATATCAAAATTTCTTCTTGTAGGTTGGCATTTTTCAATTTATTGTGCTAAATTCCGGCAAATTTCATCTCTAACATCAAAATTAGCTTGAGCTTCAGAACTAATTGGAATTTGATTTTGGACATCTGGCGGAATCATTAAATTTAGGTCTTCATCGAAGGGAGCATTGTCCTCTTTCAAAATAATCGCCAGATTGTGGAGAACTGCAGTTGCCACAATAATTGTTAAAGTGTTTTGTAGGTACAATTGTGACTCTAAGGAAAAAATTGTTTAATTAAATATAAATTATGAAGAAAATAAAAGCAATTTTTTACTTATTGCTAAAACTGGAAATCTTCTCTTCCACTGCCCGAAAGTCCTTTCTATTATAGACCTTGTTGACGATAGGGCATGATTATACCTTTCCTGACTTGCATTTCCAGGGTTTCTGTAAGGTGTTGTTAAATAAGGTTTGCATCCATAACCAGAATCACCAATCAACAGCGTACTGCTGAATTCGTTTTGCTCAAATCGAGCCTTTATTTGTGAAAAATTAAATATTGTCTGGTCATGTGAAGATCCAAACCACCTAAACAAGGAAACAAAAATTGTCTTAATATATAAATGAAATGAATAAATTGAAATTTAATTACCTTGCAACAATATCGAGAAATTTACCATCAGCATCACATATTGCTTGTGTATTAATCGAAAAATATCCATTTCGATTACGATACAATTCTGCATCGTCTCCACCAGGAGATTTGATTGGTATATGAGTACCATCAATGCACCCAATACAGCGAGGTATTCCTGCTTTGTTATAAAAACTTTCCTGTGTTTTATTAACTTCCTCACCTACAGGCATCTTTATTAAATCTTTATTTCTTCGAGCAAAAGCTCTTGATACTCTATGAGTTATATTCCCAGCCGCACTCTGGCTTACACCTAGTAAATCACCAATCACAATTTGAAATGTTCCTGTAGCATAATACCTCAAGCATAACAAAATTTGTTGAATTGTGGTGAGAGGATATCCACGAAAGTCCAACGGTTCCAGATCTTCTTGGAGAATGCTGGCCAAATAATGAACACCTTCTTTAGAAAAGCGGAATCGGCGCCGAAACTCTTCCTCGTTATAAAACCCCATGTCTATCCTATCGTGAAATATTTTAGGATGTTTAAATCGTGGATTTAATATTAACTCGTAATCTGATTCACCAGACTCTGACGACGAAGACGAAGATTCACTATTTTCCATTTTTATTTAAATTATCAAATATTAATTTAAATAATTGAAATTTGTAATTTACTATGTGATATATATGTATGAATATACATATGTAAATAAAATAAATAAATGACGTTTTCTATTTCCGAATTTTCGAAAATAGCTTTATCCACTGTTTTAGCCATCGATATTGAGGCCCGTATTTTTAAACAAGGATAAATCGGCGGATTAATCCACAGTTTTCGAAAATTCACTGATTTATCCGATGCTACTTTTGGTAGTTTTAAACTTGGATAAATCCGTGAATTTTTTGTGTCATAATTTTAAACGAAGCTAAAATCGGCGATAATAGATATCGATTTTCGAATTAATATCTGCTTGCTGGGATATTTGTCAAATTTTTTGTTCGTTTTTCCTCTCAATATTTTTTGTTTTCTATTTGATGTCAATATAATGGGAAGGCAGTGGGAAACTTAAGAGAACTCGCGGCGTGTTGGTGCAGAAAAAAATAAACAACAACTAAAAATTACCTACAAAAATTTGAAGTGAAAGGTACGCAAAATTGTGTCAACCGCACGTTTGGAGAGCAGATCAGAAAATATATCAACATTTCTTCTTGTAATTATGTAGGTTGATCTTTTTCAATTTATTCTGGTAAATTCCGACAAATTTCATCTCTTAACAAGCTTGAGCTTCGGAGCTATTTGGAATTTGATTTTGGACATCTGGCGAAATCATTAAATTTAGGTCTTCATCATTTAACGAGAACTGCAGTAATTGTTAAAGTGTTTTGTATGTACAATTGTGACTCTAAGGGAAAAATTGTTTAATTAAATACAAATTATGAAGAAATTAAAAGCAACTTTTAACTTATTGCTAGAATTGGAAACCTTCTCTTCCACTACCCGAAAGTCCTTTCTTTTACAGACCTAGTTGAAGATAGGGCATGATTATACCTTTCCTGACTCGCATTTCCAAGGTTTCTGTAAGGCGTTATTAAGTAAGTTTTGCATCCATAACTACAAACACCAATCAACATCATACTGCTTAATTCGTGTTGCTCAAATCGAGCTTTAATTTGTAAAAAATTAAATATTGTCTGGTCATGTGAAGATCCAAACCATCTAAACTAGGAAACAAAAATTGTCTTAATATATAAATGAAATGAATAAATTGAAATTTAATTATCTTGCAACAATATCGAGAAATTTACCATCAGCATCACATATCGTCGTGTCCAAATAAGAGCATTACATCTATAAATTGCTATTTTTTTTAAAGCGGCTTTAAAGTTGTTAATGCTAATTTCGGCTTAATTTTTTTTTAGATAAAGTTCTTTCCAGAAAGTGTGGCAAGAATTTTATTTAAAAAAAATTAAGCCAAATTAACATTAAAAACTTGGCACGCCACTCCAAAAAATTAATGGTTTGCAGATGTAATACTCTTATTTGGACACGACGATATTGCTTGTGTGTTCTGTATCGTCTCCACCATTAAATTTTATTAGTATATGAGTACCATCAATGCATCCAATATAGCAAGGTTTTAATAATTTACTCACCCAAAAGATCTTGAAACTCTTTTCCCAGCTGCACTCTGGCTTACACCTAGTAAATCACCAATCACAATTTGAAATGATCGTCTAGTGAAATGCCTCAAACATAACAAAATTGGTCGAATTGTGGTGAGAGAATATCCACAAAAGTCCAACGGTTCCAGATCTTCTTGGAAAATGTTGGCCAAATAATTGACTCCTTCTTTAGAAAAGCGGAATCGGCGCCGAAACACTTCACTGTTCACTAAACACTTTAGCATGTTATATTATCTCGAAATCTGATTCACCAGACTCTGATGGTGAAGACATAGATTCAAAGATTGCCATTTTTAATTTAAATTATCAAATATTAATTTAAATATATATATATATATATATATATATATATATATATATATATATATATATATATATATATATATATATATGTATATGTATATACATACATACATACATATATACGAAATATACATAATGAATTACAGGTTTCAATTATTTAAATTAATATTTAATAATAATTAAAACTGGAAAATAGTGAATCTTCGTCTTCGCCATCAGAGTCTGGTGAATCAGATTACGAGATAATATACCATCCTAAAGTGTTTCACGATAACTGTAATTCACTATGTATATTTCGTATATATGTATGTATGTATATATGTAATTAAAATAAATAAATGACGTTTTCTATTTCCGAATTTTCGAAAATATCATTATCCACTGTTTTAGCCATCGTTATCGAGGTATAAATCCGTGGATACATTTTTAATCTAGGTTTCAATCAGTGGATTTATCTTCATTTAAAAATATGAAATAGGGGATAAATTCGCCGACTTATCTCTATCCTCGTTTAAAAATACGGGCCTAAATGTAATGTTTTAAAAGCTGTAAAAATCAAACCAAGTTAAATAAAAATTTGTGGATTGAAAAAAATAAAAATAAAACAACAAATTGTTAATATGTATTTTAATTTCAATTTTAATTAAATAGTGATGAACTTGATCAAACATACCGCAACCGCACGCCATTTTGATTTAAAGCTATAAAACATAAATTAAAAAAATTCCAAAAATGTTTATTCTCATTATGTAAAATATTGCGTAAATTTATTTGAATTTTAATGCTGTATAACCTATGCAATCCTAGAAAAATGTATTGTCGCAAAGATCAGGCCGAAAAATGTTTTGGCTTGCGAGTTATGGTGCTTCAAAGTTTCGAAGTGACCAGAAACTAATTTGATTTAATACGTCATTTGAATCGTCAATATTTAAAAATAAATTATATCTAGTAAGCTTTTACTAATAGCAAGACATTTCCATTTCTGTGACGGTGACATTTCTCTGACGTTTTATTGAAATTTTGTGACATTTTAATGATTGAAATTTCAACGATGTCTTGATCGATACATTATTGCTTTATTAAAATCGCATTTAAAGGTGTTATTTCTTAGCAATAAATTCGCTTGTTATGAGGTCGTATATAAACCGTAATAGCAAATTATTATGGGACGCCTATAAAATAATATCCACCAATAGGATGGAAAAAGTTTAGGAGGCAGACGCTGGGAGATATTTAAAATGAAACGGTGTGTGACGAGGAGGTGGAATTTGGATACAAAAAATAATTAACGTTAATTCTGGTTTTGTATTTTTATGTTTTATTATTTTGTATTCTCGAATGATCCACAGAGATTCCAAGCACTAAGTGAAGAATCATATCGGTCAATTCTGACGTTTCTCACATAATATTGTGAAACGGTACAAATTTTCAGAAAATTTGTAACATTCTCTAAACGAAGTAATTTAAATTCTTGAGGATTTTCAACAGTATACTAGAGATGTATAACTAGATCTAATTGTTAAAGGTCGAAGACGAAAACACGTGGCAGTTCTACTAAATAATCTAACCAGGGAACTGTAATGAGCGCTTGTCACACTCATTAGCAATTCTACCCAAAAATCCCAACCCAGCATATATAAAAATAGCATCCCACCATTGAAGATATTCATTCATCTTCAAATAAACTTATCGAGTGACTAATGTCCGGATGCCAAAAAAGCCAAGATTACACTTCTCAACTGTCTCTAATGTGTACAATTGATAAGATGATCTTACATTTCATATCTTTGCTCTTTATTTTCTGGCACGCAACAGAAATTCCTTGTTTATTGCTAATTTTTTTTTTTTTTTTGTTTACGCAACTGTTTGTATACAGATTAAAGGTATATTATCAGATTACAGTAAACAAATGTGAAAATAACCTTCTCTTGCCTAGCGATAAAAATACGGCTTGTTGTTGTTGCATATACAGTTAGTCACTTTCAAAGTTGGTCGATAAGAAATTCCTTAAATATGTTTCATTTTCTACAAGAAAAATGCAAAAAAAAGACAAAAGATAATATTTTAGGTTTATTTATTATTTCATAAAACCGAAAATACAGTTATTTACATATTTTAATAATGAAATTTAAAAAAAAAAAATAGTTAACAAAAATTCTGCTAATAATTCAATCACTTTCATAGTTGGTCGATAATGACGCAATTAATAATAATTAATAATAATTTAGTTCAATTTAGATAGTTAAAAGAAATTAATATTTAGTTGGATTACCTTTACATTCAATAACACATGCTAAACGATTTTTCATTGAACTAATCAATTTTTGTGTGTAGCTAGGCCCAATTTTATTCCATTCTTCCTCTATTATTTTTTTTAATTTCTGATTTGCTGGTTATATTCCTTTTTCGAACCCTTGATTTCAAATAATTCCATAACTTTTCGATTGGGTTAATATCGGGAGATTGTGGAGGTGCCTGAATAACTTTGGGGCAGTTGTAAATCAAATATTCGCGAACAATATGCGCTGTATGTTTTGGGTCGTTGTCTTGGTAAAATTTAAATGTTCTGGGAATACCTAATTTTTCAGCACTTTGTTTGAGATTATTTTTTAGAAGGTTGAGATATTGCTCCTTTTTCATTATTCCTTCGATAAATTGTAAATTACCTACACCTGCTGCTCCCATACACCCCCAAATCATTACAGAACCGCCGCCGTGTTTTATGGTAGAATTTAAATTTTTTATATTCAGCTCCTCATTCGCTTTTCTCCACACATTGACCCGGCCATCGCTACCAAATAAATTAATTTTAGTCTCGTCTGCGAAAATAACCTCTTTCCAAAAATCGTCACCCTTATTAATATGCTCTTTAGCGAACAGAACTCTTTTCTTCTTGTTTACATCGCTTATATATGGTTTTTTTCTGGCTGCTCGACCATGATAACCATTTTCGCGGAGCGTTCTTCTAACGGTTTCTGGATTAACAGTCTTCTCAAATTTCTCGAGAACCATAGATGTTAGTTTTGGTGCACTTAATTTGGGCTGTATCTTAATTTGATTTACTATCCAACGCTTTTCGCGGGCGGTAAGCTTTTTTTCTCGAGGTTTTGGCGGTATAAAACCAATGCGATCTTCATTTTTGAACCGACGAATTATATTCCCTACAGTAGTTTTACACATATTTAATATCTCTGCAATTTCTTTATGTGATTTTCCTTTAGTATGATGGAAAACAACTAATTGTCGCTTATCAAAAGAAGTACGTTTTCCTTTGTTAGACATTTTAGAAAAATTGGGAACAATTTACAAAATTATTCTCTATAAGGTCCCTACTGACGAATAATTTAAAACAGACTAATGTTTAAAACAAAGAAAATATTGTTCTTTGTTTGAGTAATTTCACGTGAATGTGTGTGTATAACGTATCGGCCAACAATGAAAGTGACGTAAATAAATGAAAAAATTGTTTAAAAACTGAGAAGTTCGTATTTGTGTGTATTTATTACGGTACTTTTCTTGCATATGTGTTACGGGTAAATTAAACAAAATGAAAAACGTCGCTAAATTTAAAAATATTTTTTTTTAATCTAATATTTTAAACAATTAAATTCGATTTTTGCATCGACCAACTTTGAGAGTGACTAACTGTATATGAAATTTTCTTTTTTTTTGTGCGCAGGCAGTTTTTACCCAATATTGAGTTGATCGCACTCAATAATTGGGTATGCAATAAGTTTGGTTATTGCAATAAGGTTTTTTTTCTGCGCGTGGAACACATTTTTTTAAATCAGCATATTATGCCTGTTTTATTGAACCCACATAATTGTTAGAGTAATGCAATTTTTTTGTGAAAAATTGGATATAAACTTCAACAATTTTAGTTGGGGGATCATTCAATTTGTATCGGTTGGTGGTGATCACCACACAGCCTTGATCATTCAATTTTTATCGGGTGGTTGGTGAGCACCACACAGTTTTTTTGTTTTTTTGATTAAATTTTTATCGGGGAGTCATCAAGTTTGATGGTTAAACTGATCCACTGTGGAAAGTGTAATTTTTATTTTAATCACTTTTAAAAAAAAACCAAAGTAAAAAAAATAACAGTCTGTTAAATTAATTGTTAAATAAAAGGTCCAGTTTTTTTTTGTACCGTTAAATTAAATTTTTTTTTATTTGTTTTTTTTCGCGGGGAATAACATCATCAACCGTGGTAAGTAGAAGAAAAAAAAACAGAAACGACTAACACAAAAGGGCACCGTTAGTGAAGTGTCTACCAGTTGTCTTATTAGACGGATGGAAGAGTGCGGAAACGCACCATCGCCTTTCTACTGGTAACGCTACACTAACTACAACTTACTAACATCTCCCCCTTCAGCGGAACTCATATGCTTGGCCAGGCCTGGCATATGTATTTTTCAATTAATTTCTAAAGTAGACATAATGCTTGGCTAAGAGGGCCAAGAAGTTGTCCACTCATGCTGGATAATTGATCCGTTTTTTTTGCTATTGGTCACTATAGACAGGTCCAACTGTTCTTATTATTAGTTTTGTTCTATTTGTGATCTCCATGATCATCCCTTTATTCTCACAAAAAAAAAAAAATCCGGTATAACAAGGTCCATAAAACCCCATTAAAACCCAAGACAACACAAAAAAATTACCTCTACCGGCTTGAAGCTGCAGGTTAATGCCGCGATGGGTCTAAAGGTTTATGGACAATTTCTATAATGAGTAGAGGTAACACTCGATCTCATTACAGAACCTTTTGAATTGTCAAATTTATAAAATTATAAAAACTTTTCAAAGTTGTAGTACTCTGTGAGACATTAACGAAACCTTTTATTCACCCCTTAATTTAATCTCAAAAAACCTTTTTTTATCCCGACTTCTACTCCACTTTTTTTGATAAAACAAATTAGTAATTATTCCTCATAAAAAGTACAAGTAATCAATAGTAAATTGGATTATAAGGGTTGCACCTCTATTTTTTTAGGAGATGAAATTACATACCTGTTTTAGCAAATTAAACTCTAAAAAGGGCTTGGTTGCCGATTAAAAAAAATGGTTTCGTTAATATTTCACAGAGTACTACAACTTAGAACAGTTTCTATAATTTTTTGATTTTGACAGCACAAAATATTTCCTTGTAAGATTATTTATGAGTCTGTGATTTGGCGTGGCAGATTTGTGAAGAGGTCTCAAAATTTTAGAAAATACCTGCCCAAAATAACAGAAAATGTTTGTAAAATATAAATGGTTGGTTTGTTGATCTTCCACCGACGCTTTGGGGGAAAAGTGTCGTATGGCGTTTCATTGTAGCATAACGAATTGAGAAATATAAAATTTAGTATTGTAAAAATATATAGAACGGGTAATCAACATGTAGGCTGATACAGCCTAATGCATAAAGATTTAAGTATTAGACAACTAACGGTTTTTTAAAATTTGTAATTTCTAAATTTTGGCTTCTCAGTACAGTTTAATACAAATAAAGTTTTCTCGATTGTACGTAGTCCTACGTTAATAGGTCGTGTCTCGGATACAAGCTGGTCGGTTTTTTTTTTTTTTTTTTTTTGTTGGTTTTAATCTATGCAATCTGTTCTGGGGCTCCAGGTACTCCCAACTGTTTTGCAGTTTACTATTACCGTCCTACTTTACGCATCATTATTTGTTATTGGCAAAGATTTTTTTATGAAACTGTAGAATAACATTATCTGTAAAATTTGAAATGCTTTATTTCTGGAAATTTTATCTACACAGTAAATTTTTAAAATTAGTCTTAGATCAGAGCCTACTGTATAAATAAGAGCCTCCACATTGACTGTATTTTTTACTAAAACTTTTTAGCTTAAAATAAGGTGCATAAAAGTTTTTCTGTACTATGAAACTATATGGCAAAACGATTGTTTTCATTTACATTTTTGGTCTATAAGAATTATGAGCTTGTAACGTTGGAGTCGTTACAGATTTTATATTTATTAATTAATACCAATTAATCGAGCGCGAGCGTAAAAACAAAACAAAAAAAAATTATAGTGGTTTGTTTTGAACGAGTGTACGTGCGCGAGTTCGCAGAATGAATGTCCAAAATTTTTGATCTGAAAGGCGCTGTTGCTGGGTAGGGGATTTTGTTTGATTTTCTTTTGTGATAGAATGACAGCGTATGTTTGCATTAAGATACAAATAAAAGCAATTATGTATATATTTGGTTGTACCACAAACGTAATGTATTGATTACTCGCGCTCCAGGAGGGGCCATGTATGTGGTGTATGTGTGTATTGACGTAAGTATTTCTCAGATGCAGCTAACTCGACCTTGAATGGACCCCACCAAACCCCCACGACAGACTGCACGATAGTCGGCGCGAATGCTGCAGGTGGTGACTTCGGGGTAATTCTGATAACGGGATCGGATTCAGGTTGACCGGGATTAACCTCACGATGATCTCGTTGCAAGCTTTTATATTATTTTTATATGAAAATATTCATAAAACATGAAATTTTATTTGATTGAAAAATCGAATCATGAAAATGTTTATTTCTTAGTGAAAATCGTCTTCAAAAATAAGTTATTTTTGAACTTTAAAGTGTTATTGTTTTTGTAATATACGTCATAAACTAATAACTCAAAATGAATATCGTTCTGTTGTTATTTTGAATTTGCGAGGCATGCTAGATTGTTTCGATTTTTTGTTTTCTTCACGCTCATTGTATTGATTCAAGTTTTCCTGTTTGACTCTTTTTGATTTATTTTATGACGTCAGAATGTTTTTTTATTTAAATTCCCTTATTTTCTTTTGATTATTGCTGAAAAATCAGGAAATTTGAGAACCTGTGTTTTAAATAAGTAAGACATTGGGTTGTTCTATAGCGATTTTAGAAAAAATTATTTAACTGGGATTAACTTTTAATTCATGTTTTTTTGTCAATCGAAATCTCGTTTTTTCATACAAACTCTATGAAAATAAAATGAATTTTTGGTGTTTCTGTATCCCTTATTTTAAGTTCATTTTTCACATGCCGGCTCTATTTACATCAAGATGGCTCTGGTTGAACCTACTATTGAGCTTTTCCTTATGCTTCTGAACTTCGCTATTTACTAAATGATCTACATATGTATATAAAATCAAAATTGATCTGAGAGATTTTAATTTTGTATGGTAATATAAAGTTAAAAATGTTCGATTTAAAGACAAACTCAAAATAAATAAAGTGGTACATACGTTTTTTTAATATGATAAACAGAAGCTTAGATATTTGTGAAATACAAAATTAAAACGTACGTTACTAACCCTGATTTTTTTTAACGAGTTATTAGGTCTTTTAAAAAAATTATAACGCAGTTAGTATCTCAATATCCAAATAAGTATTCCATGGGGTGTTGTGAGGACAAAACGATGAGCTTCCTTCCAAAAGTTAGTGCCGTTCGGAGTAAAACGTTAAAAGTTACAGAGGTGTGAATATGACGATTTCCAAAAAATTGGGTGCATTCAAATGCTTATACCTAACTTTAAAAGTTTTTTTAAAAAATTAAATGTGGTTCAAAAATTTGTAAAGGTCATGAAAAGTTGAAAAAACTTAGTCTATGTATTTTAGTAAAAATACAATAATTTAGCGAAAATTTTAAAACACTTTACCACATATGTCTGCCGGAAATTATGTTCAAGTATTTTAGTCTCGCATTAAACAACGTACACTTTATATTTTGACGTAATATACGGCATACAATCTATATAGGAATTCAAAAAATATTTCCTTTAAAATCGATTTCAGTGTAAAATTAGAAAAGTCGGCTGAACTAATGAAGCTTTATTCAAAACTGTTTAAAATATGGCTTCAAAATTGTTTGTGCATATTAACGAAAGCTACAGAAGAACTACATACGCCTAGAGTTTAAAGTAAGAGGGCACATAAAATAGGATAGTTTGGTAGTATATGAATTAGGATAGTTTGATCGTTTCATTCACATTAAATGGTGTTGGTCGACTACAGGCCGTTCAACCCTTACCGAGGTACAAATAATAACGTAACGCGCGCGCCGGCGACCTGAAATGAGAGAAATATTTTCTGCGATTTTCAAAAATAAAAATTGTTATAAAGAGGTCGTCGAACAAAAATGGTTTTTGTCCCGTTAACGGCCGTTAATTATAAATAAAAATGTGAAGAAAACAAAAAAATCAGTTTTTCCTTTTCTCTCCACTTTAAAATGGACAATTTACACAAATAGTAGTAGATTGTTCTACAAGTAAATAAAAGTGAAAGTTTTCCAGCGATTGTAATTGTTTAATTTAGGAGAACGTAACAAAAGTGATTTACTGCATGCTTGAGAAATCTTACACTCGCTGGAAAACTCACTTTTCTTTATTTGTAGATCTAATATTTATAAGGAACACATCGTATCGCGGGTAACTGTTTGTTCCGTTAAAATGTGTTTTTTCGTCTTAATTTTTAATTTGCACAAACAATTTTGAATAAAGCTTTATTAGTCCAACCAACTGCTAACTTTAAAGAGAAATCGATTTTAAGAAA
The DNA here is from genome assembly GCA_958295665.1 of Tipula vernalis. Classification (NCBI taxonomy): domain Eukaryota; kingdom Metazoa; phylum Arthropoda; class Insecta; order Diptera; family Tipulidae; genus Tipula; species Tipula vernalis. The sequence continues at coordinate 46,534,602 of OY282560.1, forward strand.
AATATTTTGTTTGATAGTATAGGTTTTGGCCGAATATTACGAAACAAAATCAATTTGTTTTCATTCATATTATACGAAAAATGCGGGTGAGCAAATGTTCGTCAAAAAGGATAGACGTGTTTTTCTATCCTCTTCAAAAAATGTAATTTTACTTTATTTTTATCTTTATTTTTGTTTTATTTATGTAGTGTTATGTATATACTCTATATACATATGTATATACATTTTAATTATAATTTTAATTCTAATTAAATTCAATTTTAGTGAAATAATAATTAAAGTGTAATTTTGGAAAATGCAATCCACCGGGATGCATTTATCAGGCAATGTTTTATATTTATGGATAAAGAAATTAAAATTATTGATTTCTTGCTAAGTGCATGATTTTGTCTTTTGTGTGATTATACATGAAATTCAATTTCAATTTTAATTACTAACACCTAACAATTGGATAGTATTAAAATGGATTTTAACTTAAATAGACATACGTCGTAGTTAATTTCATATTTGTATGTGTTCTTGTGTTTTTATTTTATGTACAATCGACACAAATATATGATTGAAACATAATATAACAAAGCCGACAATATGTTTATACAGCCGACAATATGTTTATTCGCTCTTTACACAGATTCTATTAAGGAAATGGACTATATATTGTTGGTCTTTGTCTTGTAAAATGCGAACAACAACAAAAAAATAGAGATTTTTTTTTTGTTGGTTTTGGTATAGTCGACAAATATTTTCCTGTAGCTTAATACATAGATCAGGTATGTTTGTATGTGTGCTAAAAGGGTTTAATCTATAATAGGACAACATGATAAATCTCCTGGTACGCACATAAAAGATGGAAGAAAATATTTACCTTCAATGTGTGTTGGTGGTTTAGTATATAGGATTAGGTTAATTGTATGCTGGTGTGGTTTTCCTCTCTGTGTGTTTTTTGTATTCATGAAACAACTATGGTGTTCTTGATAAATCATGAATCAGAACTGTACAAGCACAATGAAATCTTAGTGTATTCGACTCAAATAGGATTCTGATACTTAATCGAATAAGTTTCAGTCGAATTGGAAATCGCCTTATTCAATTCATTTAAAATAGTTTATTTAGGTATGATTAATAATTTGTTGAAAATTCAAGTACATTCGATCGATATTCCAAAAAAAAAGTGTGGAACGATATTGCCGGTAAGTTTTTTTGGCAAACTTTTATAAATATATTACAATTTTTAATTTTCATTTAATTTCATTTTTAGATACGCTATCCAGTACTAGAAATAAAAGGGTAACTGGCGATCAGTGCGATGGAAAGTGGAAGGGGCTAAAATTACTATATACATAAGAAAATAAAAGACCACAATGGTACGAGTGGCAATTCTAACAAAAAAAGGGAGTATTTTGAGTTGATGCGATGAGCCAGCGACTAGAATAAATCGGCAAATTGATAAACCAGCCTGCAGTGATTTTGATTTCGCCGATTATATCGAGGAAACCGTGGTCGTGTCTCCTCCATCGTCACTTCAACGGAAATAAAAATAGGATGCATGCCGAAAAAATGGAGAGAACTGACCGATTTTCGGACCTGTTCCAAAAATTGGTCGAAAAAATATAAATCATAGTTTTAAACATGTATAAATATGTATTTAAGTTTTTGTAAGAAATGAATTTTTATTTTTATTTATTTTTTAATACAATGAAATGTTTATAAATTAAATAAAAAAAATTACGAAATGGATTTAATTATTTAAAATTCCAAGACTCTGGTTCCTTTTAATGTTGCCGTTTCCCTCATTTTGAACCATTACGGGATTGCTACTTCCATCATCATTAGAAACGGTAAAATCGTTAAATGATACCCATTTTGCAAACAAACAACATTGTGTAGAATGCAAGCCGTCATAATAAGCAACGGTATTAGGTCGGGTCGTCTCATGGTCAGGCCAATAAGCCGTCGAAATCGGCATTTTAATAACCTGTGACTCTCGTAGAAGAATGGGCCTTATTATGTAACCTGTGCCTATCAGTTAAATTCCCCGTGTCTTTGAAGGGAGTTATTAGATAGGGTTTTAACCCTTATCCAAGGTCTCCCACTAAGTGGTGGTCTTCAGATATACGTAGGGTTCCTGTGATAAAAACATATTCCATAATTCTATTGGGTATACAAATAAATTTCTGACCTTTTTAGATAGGTGTCGTTAGTATCGGGCAATACATGTTTTTTGGAGGTTAGATGTCAAGCTTGAATAATTACTAGTGACATTTGTTCAAAGCGTAAACAACAATTATTTTCATGTAATTGAAAATGTCGAATTTTGTGCCAAAAAAACAACATTTGCGGGAAATTTTACTTCATTATTTTTTGTTGAAGAAAAGTGCAGCGGAAACAAATCGTTTGCTTGTGGAAGTTTACAGTGAACATGCTCCATCGAAAACAACATGCAAAGAGTGGTTTCAATGATTCAAAGTTGTTGATTTTGACGTAAGAGACAAAGAATGTGAAGGCAGACCAAGAAAATTTGAAAATACAGAATTGGAAGAATTGCTTGATGTGAACCCTTGTCCGACTGAAAAACAATTGGCGGAAGAGTTGAATATTACCCAACAATGTGTTTCGCAACGTATACATGCAAAGGGATTGGTTCAGAAGCTGCGAAATTGGGTGCCACACAAATTGAAAGAAAGGGACATGGAACGTCGGAAAACCATGTGCGAATGGTTGCTTCAACGACAATAAAGGAAGGTGTTTTTGCATCGGATCATCACTGGGGATAAAAAATGGATCCATTATGACAATCCAAAGCGCAAACCAGCGTGGGTCAAGCCAGGTGAACCAGGGCCATCGACGCCAAAAGCAAATATCCATGGTTCGAAGGTGATGCTTTGTATTTGGTGGGATATGTAGGGTGTTGTCTATTATGAGCTGCTGAAAGAGCGTGAAACCATTACGGGACAAGTTTATCGACGACAACTGATGGCTTTAAAGCAAGCTCTAGCTGCAAAACAACCGGAATGGGACAAAAGGCATAATAACGCTAGGCCACATGTTGCAATACCTGTCAAAAATTACTTGGACAAGCAGAACCGGGAAATTCTACCCCACCCAGCGGGGGACCCCACCTCAGTGAAAGAAAGAAATATTCAATTTTAAATAAAGAATTTCATTACGTTTATAAAAAAAATTGTTTCCCTCAATGGACACCTAATGTTAGTTTTATTTTCGGCCGTACACATTATTCGGGCGCTAATTGAATTTCATTGTTGTATACGCTTGAGACTTGTTAAGTCGCGGCTACACGAATGGAAAATGTAGACCAACGTTGGATATTTGTCCAAAAAACCAATCGTGTAGACAGAAAAAAATAACAAATACATATGAAGGTTACATTGGCCCAATATTGGTATCCATTCGCTCAATAGGCGGTTTTTATAAAAAGATGAAAGGAAACTACCAACGTTGGAGTGTATATTGGTACTTCACCTACACGATTGGTGAGAAAATATGTATTTTTGAATACTTAACGGCAGATGTCACTAAATACAAATGTAGATATCATTATATTTTATTATTTATAAACAAATAAATCCAAAATGGAATCTGACTGGTCGGCTGAGTTAGTGCTATTATATGAAAAGTATCCCGAAATTTGGGATTTAAAACACTGTAAACATAAAAATAAGCTCGAAGTACATTTAAAGCAACATGTTTGCATTGGCTTCCATCTTGTGGGAGATATTGTAATTAATGTATGACAACTTGTGATAAATATCAATATATAAACCACCAAAATTGGTTATATATTGGTAGCCATTCGAAAAATAAATATTGGGCACATCGTGTAGACAGTCAAATTTTGTTGCACCAACATTTGTCCAACATTTGACAAATCACATTGGGCCAATGTTGGTCGACATTTTCCATTCGTGTAGCCGCGGTATTAATATTATTCATTATTTTATGCTAAAAATTATTTTGATCTCAAACCATTAATCGGTGGTGAGTAACATTGCTAACAATGCTCAACGTTAGATGACCCATGCATACGTGTAGGATTCAATTCTTATTGCAATATTTTTGTTCCAATTAAAACAAGTAAACAAACAAATTATTGTAACAAAATAATTGATGTAAACAATTATACACAACTATGGACCTATTCTGGTAATTCCCGGGGGAACGGGGAATATTTTTTTTTACAGCAGTTATTCCCAGATACATATTTCCGACTTTTTGTTCACAATTTTCCAAAAGTGGATTCTTTCAATTGAGGAATAAATAAACAGGGGAAATAAATTTAGTTATATCAAAATTAACCGAAGTGAAGTTCTTACAAAATAACAAAAAATTTAGTAGTGTGAGTAAACTAAATAGTATAAATGTGGCTTATACAAAAATCGTTGGATCGTATTACGATGGATAATAAGCTATAATTGTAATGTTTACAAGAAATCGTTATCTTATAGCCAAATATTCAATCTTACTTTCATAAAACGGAGATCCCCAACCCCATCATGGTAAACCCCAACAGAATTCGGCTAGATTTAATTCTTTTTTTCGTTTTTTGTATTTACTTGCCCTACTTAACTGCTTTAATTGTAGGATCAACTGATTTCGTTCCCGTTGGAGTTGGCGGTAATTCTGCTGATTTCTTTTCAAATGACTGAATCTCTCTTTAAAGCACCCATACCTCAGCATATCGTTGTTAACACTTGTGGTGATGATGGTGTTAGTAAACCATAAACTGTTGCAATAATTGCAAGTGATTCCATTACTCGTACTTACAACTTGTTTAGCAACCTACCTGGGTAGATCGAATGAATTTTTAGCAACAAAATCGATCAAATTTATACTGTAAGAAATTTGATGTCAATCACAATTGAGGCGACCAATTTAAAGTATGTTTAGTATTTAGCGCTTTTGACAAAGTGGTAAGAAGATATTGTTATAAAGCGAAAAAAGTATAATCGCATTCTAATCAGCAATGCAAACAAAATAAATTCTTGCAAAATTTCCTAAATTCTGATTCATAATAGTCTGTAAACAACATAAATAATTAGCAAATCTTTAGGTGACAATTAAAAATGTAATTAATTTATTTTTCAATGGAAAATTCATAAATTAATTCATTAATACCTAAGTGAACAGTCTTTAGGGTGATTAATGTTCACCGGCAATTAACACTATAGACGCTATTAAATTATTTGCTGCGTACTTTGGGAGATCTTAATGAAATAAGTAAACCAAGCCGCTTTGTTATTATTTGCCATGTTCATATAAATAATTGGGCAAATACGCAGATACGATTATGTATTTTAAACATGTTTGTTCGAGGTTAGTCAATGTTTAGTTTGCACTCGGAGAGCTATGAAATCTGGTTGTTTAACCAAACGATAAGCTAACTGCAGATACACACACAATATGCATGATGAACATTTGAATCCGATTAATAAACATACTTTTGCTAAATTCGTCATTAAATATTATGTATGCACATTAAAAATTGTTTGTACGGTCAATCTGCTAATACCGTCAAAATAAACAAAATGGATGATTTGTAATTTTGTCTAAGATTTTATTTGTTAAACTGATTAAAGGTATACAAATTTAGTATTAAAAATAAAATTTGACGTGACCTCTTCGATTCAATTACCACCAATAATCTGATGGATAATAATAATAACCTATAAGTAGATAAAATATTATCATGAATTCATTAAAGAGTAAATAAATAGTTTACTTCTGTAGCTTGGATAGCCCCATCCCCATCTTCTCCAGCCCCATCCGAATTCAGCTCCATCCAATCCTTCGTTCTCATTTTTCGCATCAATTTCACTATTAACTGCTTTCATTGATGCATCGACATTTGCTTGTTCAGATTGGATTGGTATGGTTGGAATACTGTAGACGGCAACGACGAATGCCAAGAATACAAGTATTTTAAACATTTTTTTAATTTTTTTTTTTTTTTTTTTTTAATTAGACAAAATGATGATTTTACGATTAGAATTTTACGACTGAATACTTTAATCATATTTACATTTGGTTTTTATACTTTCTTTGCTTCAATAGCTTGTATTTACTATAAAATTTTCCAGTTTTAGTATTTTAATTTAGTTGTTTAGTGACCTCGCCCACAGGACAGTAACTTGTTTAATGCAGTAAAGGTAAGCTGCTTATAAACTGTAAAATATTTTGCGTTTCGAGCAAAATTCATTTTAATTAAAATGTTCTAGCTTTGTATAGAAAATAGAAACAAATTTTTAGGGTGACACTAAATCCCTAACATCGGAACGGAATTGAAACCGCAACATTCCTTAAATGTACTCCCATGCAAATGGAATAATGCTTACACTCAAAAGTTATTCCACATTGCCAAGTTTCGTAGAGAAGTTGAAAGAACCCCATCGGAGACGATTCTCTAATAATAGGGGGTACTTTTGATGTATATTTTGTAGCTAACGGCACTCCAGAAAAGGAGTTCCAGAAAAATATCAAAAATTGTTTTGTTTGTTATGTTAGAAATTCATACAATCCAGTGCCACAACAGTGATTTTGAGAAAATCATTTCTAGAATTAAAACTGGTGCATTCTTCAGTCCCTTTACAGTGGTGTAACGATATGCTAGATCAGAGTGTGCAACTACAACAGGGAAACTTTCCAAAGAACCGAATAAGTGCTAATTAGTAATCATTGGCAAAAATTATTCCAGGTCCAAAAGCCACTGATTTTCATATTTCGCCTGAAAGACGATAAAAAATTCAAAATTGAAACGTGATTTTCACCAGAAACCAGACAACTAAAATCGATTAACTTAATATTTTCTATTAGTAAATACAATGAACAAATTGGTGCTTTCCACAAACATATAAATTTCCACAATTTTCATTCATAAAACGATAGAAAATAAAAATCAATCAATACCCCTAAATGACACCAAATCGAACCATATAAGACACTTTATTCGATGAATAATTTCCGACTTCAACAATGCAAATAGAAACAGATAAAAAAAGTGCGTGTCTATAGGCCAGAATCAGTGGCGGCTTCTGATTTTAGATTTTTAATAATTCCTTACAAATTAATTTGGATATTTCTGAACGCCCTAATACCAAACAGACTTTGTTTGGATTGTAATTCATCCACAAAGTCGCGATTGCAAGGAATCGCGATTAAGTACGAGAAATTTAAATGTCTTACATAATGACGTTTTAGGGTAATTTCAAAAAAATTAAACTCGTCTAATGCTACCCACAGGCGTCTCGATTTCCGGATTTGGGTGGTTTTGCTGTTTATTTTTTTTTTTTAAATAAAGTTTCATTTTCTATGGTAGCCTTAGGGATTATTTGACTTTCTCAAATAGTATTGTTGCGTCATATTACCGACTTACAGGTAAATCGGAATTTTCAAAATTGTATGTGATTTTCGAGGTATTCAGCTTAGAAGGAATACTCGTATATGCAAGTTTTTCAGAGGTTTTCGGGAATATTCGATTTTTGTTGTTGCTGAGAATATTGGGATTGTTAAAGATTATTCGATATTTCCAAATTATTCCTGTGTTTAGTCGAGCGACATTTCAAGATAATTTGTTGTTGTACTAAGGTGTCCAAGATATTATTTAGTACAAAGTAGTGATTTGTAAGTACTAATACATATGTGGAATGTATTTGTTTTATGTACGGATTCAAACCCATAGAGTAGGTCCAAATATACCCTATAGTTGTCACTACTAAGCTGAAAAGGCTATTCAAACACAATTATATTTTAAGTCGAAATGAGCTGAATTTCGAATAATTGTAGAGATAAACGAATGGAATTAATTGCATGAGTGAATCACTACATGACTCCCCCGCAAGTTAAATCCCTCCACAAAAAACAAAATATGCTTATTCGGCTGAAATACGGACGGTTTCAGGTGAATTGTTTGCGAAGGAGTCGAATGACTTTAAATGGACTTTCGTATGAAGGTAATAATCTGGTGCGAACCTCGTCTGTTCTTACGAACACAAAATCACAATTATTGAGTGAATTTTGTAATTAAAACGTCGTCTTTTCTGGACTGACGAGTAGATTTTGGTACAAGGTTTTGCATTGTCTCATGTAATTGGTTGATGACTGTATCGGTAGTTGGAATTGGTGAAAGAGGGTTTTCTACAAAGAACTCACCAGGTAGTTTAATGGTTTGGCCCAACACTAATTCTGCTGGTGAGCATTTTAGATCTTCTTTCACTGTTGCTCTGATGCCAAGTAAAATTATTGGGATTTCCGAGCTGCAATGAGTTGTATTGCTTCTGGCCGGCTATTAGCGCGGCTTTAAGTTGCCGATGAAAGCGTTCGACCATGCCATTGGCTTGTGGATGGTAAGCCGTTGTACGTATTCGATTTGAGCCCAGGAGTTTTGTTAACTCGGTAAAAAGCTTGGACTCAAGCCGGACCTGCTATATCTAAATGGATATGTTCAAATCGACCAGGTGGAATTTCGAATTTGCCATGGGGTGATTTTGTATGGCGTTGTACTTTTGCACGTTGACAAGATAAACAAGACTGAGCCTAATTGCCTACATCCTTGTTTAAACTGGGCCAAAAGTAACAAGCAGCGATCAATGTTGTTTTGTAATGAGTAAAATCGGATAAGAATAACTTCGTTAAGGACGTTTCACGAGGTTTCGTTAAGGAGATTTCAGGAGGTTTGTTAAAAAGATTTTTTATAAGTTCTTATTCAATCATTTTGGATCCGAAACCGTAGTTTTCTGTTTCGATTAACCGAACCGCGGAATCGTGTTCCAAATACTAATCAACCAATTCGACTTCATTCGTCGTTTTGTATACCCAAATCAAATTTCAAGAATAATCATGAATATTCCAATAGATTTGTTCGAGTACAATGTAGAACAGCGGTTTAACTGAACAATTTTTTAGTGCAATTAACTACGTTACGCTGCTATAGTAACTTTTTCTATTCTACCACAGATGGCACCGTAACAATTTTGATTTGCATTTTCTCCAATTTTTCATATGGACAATACATGTGGACATCTTTTTCATTTTCTTGTAGTAAATAAAATTGATTGTTTATAAATTTTTCATAACAACTGCATTCTGGCTATATTGAAATAACAGCATACTAGCGTGATCACTAGGTCATATCACAAAAAATTCACTTTAAACACTTTCAAACTGTTCGCACTATTTAATCTTCAATGTATCGTGTTCCAAATAAAGTAGCAATCAACACAAAAGATGCATTATCAAACAGAGAAAAATGAAGTACTAATCCAGGAAATTGCAGATGGTCAAAAGAGAACGGAATAGACGTTTCTCAAATTAGCGAAATTACAAACGAAGATTAAACGTCTCGAGAAACGCAAGTGGTTCAAACCATCCATTCGATCGAATTAAAATCACCATCATTCGACGGGACAACATCTTTCAGCGTGTTTCAATTTCAATTTGAAACGGCTACTGATCAAAATGATTCTAGTGGCCCTTAAAGATCGCTCGATCGATAAAGAGCGTTCTATTGGCCCTTAAAGATAAAGGAGCGGAATATTTAACCATTTCGGAAAAATAATACAACAATTATGTGGAAATAATGAAGGTACTACAGGAACCTTGATCGGCAATCGAGCGGATAGTGAATCTAGCATGAGGATATGCGCATTCGAAATCCAGAGATCAATATTGTCATGGAAAACACGTCCCATAGAAATCGATATCAACGTGAATATCGAGCAGAGGATACAAAGTTTCAGAAAAACAGGTGATCGTCAAATGGTAGGGGCAAGACGGCAGAATGACAATATTCAGTAAACGTCTATTACGAGTCTGGGGCATGAGGCGGTCTCAGCTTAACAGTTAAACATAATGACATTGATGGAAAATGTGTATCATTACGCTGGATACGGGAACAATTCAGAAATTCAGAGAGTTGTGTACCTGGCTATTGGGTTACAATTAAGAACTTCAAATGGAGAAAGCACAATTATAACGGGTAAGAAGAAGGTGACTTAAAACAAAATTTTCGTTTTACTTTTTTTTCTAATTCGGAGAATTTCTGGTTTATTAGGGATTAGGAATAAACCAAGAGGTAAACCGAAAATGTTGCGTCTGGAGTAGTCGGCTCTCCATAGAAGAGGTGATCTGGATCCTGTTCAGAATGAACAGGTTTAGGTGGGTTAGTTAGTGTTACGGTGAAAGCTAGAGTAGGTTAGAATAAGTAAATTTAATAGCGAGCATTGGTTTGAAAAGCCAAGATTAGTCCTTGAGAAGGAAGGAAGGAACAACATTGCGTTTCTAATTCTGCGAAATGGTGCATAAAAATTAAGACAAGATAATAAAGATGCCTCACACAGGTTAATTATTAATTTATAAAGAATTATTTCATAAAACAGCAATCTTCTGGAATTAAGCGACTGTAATTCAAATATTTTGACTGACTTTGTAACTAATACGACTACTAAACGGTATACACTTGTACATTAAAGAAATGGTAAATTTCTTCTGCACCCTCTCAATTTGGGTTTGTGAGTTTCATAATAGGGACACCAAATCTGAGTACAGTATTCCAAAGAACTACGAACTAAACTTTTATATAATGTGATAAAAACATAAGGATCACGAAACTCTTTCTCACGTCGAAAGATAAAGCCAAGCAACTTAAGTGCTTTAGCACAAGTGACAGATATATGCATATCAAACTTTAAATTTGAATCAAATAAAACACCTAAATCAGAGATCTCATGAACCCTTTCCAATTTGACACCATTAATATTATTCCAAAGTGAATTTGGTTAATTTTCCTCGTAAATGAAATCACAACACATTTCGTTATATTGATTTTTAAATTGTTAAGATTGGACCAAGTCAAAAGTTTATCTAAGTCAAACTGAAGCCTAGAGCAGTCTGTTGGAGTAATGATAGGCGTGAAAATTTTTAAATCATCAGCATATAATAAATACTGGCACGACATAATATTGGGCAAATCATTAATAAGTAATAAAAATAAAAAGGAACCAAGTGTGGAACTCTGAGACACACCAGATTTAGCCACAATTTCCCTTGATACAAAACCATTAAATTTTACTTGCTGTACACGTTCAGAGAGGTATGAACACAGCCATTTCAAAATTTTCTCAGAGGGTCCCATTTTAACACATTTATCTAATAAAATATTATGTGATACCTTATCAAATGCTTTCTCAAAGTCAGTATAAACATAGTCAACTTGCTCACCCATATCGACACTGCTAAAAATACAATTAGAGAAAGCAATCAAATTGGTGGTTGTGGAATGTTTAGGAAAAAAACCATGTTGGGACGTACTAATTATATGTTTAACGTCATTGAAGATTATTGCATATATCAGTTTCTCAAAAATTTTGCTAAAACTATTTAAAATTGAGAAGGGCCTATAATTTTTTTGTATTACTCGCATCAAGTTTTTTGCAAACTGGAATTAAATAAGCTTTTTTCCACTGATGGGGAAATACACCATTTATTAACGATAAGTTAAATAACATAGTTAACGGTTTGGTAAGCTGAGATTTGAGTTGGTAAATAAAATAATTATAGAGATATTATCTGAGCCAACACCTTTCTTCGTATTCAATGTTGATAGAACTTTGAATACATCTTGCTCGGATATTAAATCAACAAAATAATTTATATTATAATTGTTATAAACAACATCACAAAAATGATCAGTTGAGTCATACACCGATTCAAAATGATCAGCAAATAAATTACAAAATTGAAGTGGACTAGTAGATTCAACATCACCTAGTTTCATACATGATGGGTATAGTGATTTATTTGTAAGAGCCTGAGAATAGATCCAAATTAACTTGGGATCTTTATTTATGTGACTTTCGATATACTTTGTGTAATTAAAATAACATTTAAGGATTTCCAATTTTACATTCTTACGCAGTTTGGAAAATATCGCATAGTCACTGGGAAACTTAAATTTACGATACCGATTGTGATAGTTTTGCTTTAACTTAACTAACTTATATAATTTATTTGAGTACCACACTGGAAATTTAGCACGTACCTTAAGCTGATTGGTAGGCCTGATAAAACTATAAGGAACATCATAGAATTTCTCAACAGCTAGATCAACACTATTATTTGAAAACAGGTGGTTCCAGTCAACCAGTTCCAAATCACTTCGGATAGCGTTATAGTTAAGTATTTTATAATTAGGCTTAGGTAACTGTTGGTAGGGCAAACTCTTCAATAAACACAATGAATGACGACTTCGATAGACATTAACAATACTACGATCAAGGTTAGATAAGACAAGGTCAAGGATTCTATCATTAATATTTTTGACATGATTATGTTGCTTTAATTCAGTAAATATCATTGTTTCCAGTAATTGATTAACTATCTGACCAAAGGAAGGCACTGGAGAGATAGCATCACAATCAGTACTCCAAGGTATATTAAGCAAGTTAAAATCCCCAAGGACTAAAAATTGACAGTCAACAGGAGAATCTAATATCGAGTTAGAAAGTTTATTAGAAAATGCTTCATAGTGTTCTAACTTACAGTAGCCTCGGAAATAAACTAGACAAATTATCAAAAATGTACCATCAAATGTTTTAACTTTTATCCACATGTTATCAAAAATATGTTCAATCGCATCAAGCTCAGAGACCATTATAGCTATTTTCAATAGAATCGCAACACCACCACCATCAATCTTATTAGATATACTAAGGTTTCTATCTTTACGAATTACATAATATCTATCATCAATTCATAATTATTAATGCTATTAAGATCGTAGTTATGCTTCAAAGCATTTAGCTTAAAATATAATAATTTAGTTTTCAAACCACGGCAATTTTGGTAGTAGATATCCATAGTACACAATAATGATACTAAAATTATAAAGACAATAAATCAATTACAATTATTCTTCAACTTATCTAAATCCGTTAAATCTGCTGCAGAGGTAATTTCAAATGTTTTACTGGTTTCATCCTTCTTAGCTAAAATGGCACCATCAGTAGCCCAAACAAATTGAAAGTTAAGCGTCTCAGCAAGCAATACTTTCCTGGTTTCATTAAGTAGCGAGCGCTTATATTTAGGCAGATAATCCGTAATAATTATCTTACAATCTTGCTCAAAGAGCTTAAACTTTTTAAAGATATCCTTACTTTGCATTGATAGTGTTTTAAATTGCTGTTTAAAAATCCTGCTACCTTACTCAACAACAATTGCTTTAATTTTAGATTTCGATTTTTCACGATATATATCACTAATAACATTACCATCAAGATTGAATTTAATTGCATGGCAGATAACTTGCAGAACATTGAACAGATTTTCATTATTCACCGATGCAACACCGTAAATTAAGGAACTAGATGAATTGATACGTTTCTCCAAAAAGTTACATCTGCTAGTAACTGTTAGTAATTCATTGCGAATAGCTGTATTTTCATCTTTCAGATTTATTACATCATGTGAATTAGCTCGAATTGAAGCTTCAAGTTCAGCAAATTTATCACAATTACTTGTAATCCTCTCCAAAACAGTATTTTGTATTTCAATTTTCTCATTTAGAATTTTGGCCATGTCCGAGTGGCTGGTACGCAACTAGCAATTTGCTTTTTAATATCACTCCAGGCACTATTTACATTATCATCACTATGCGCACAAGAAGAAGCCTGAACAAAGTTGGAATCAGTACAACGACAGCAAGAAAAATTAATTATACCCTTGTCAATGTCATTGACTTTGAGTTTTAACAATTCATCATATGTAGTTAGGATGGTAGTGCTGTAAACATATGTGACATTGGTACAGCTTAGATGACATAATTTGCCTTGCACACTTTTTACAGTTGACTTATGACCAAATAATCAATAAAAATTACTGAAGCTGGATTATTGAGAACCGTAAATCAATAGCGAACCAAAAAAAAAAAAATAATATTAGCACTGCAACCTCACAACAGATTTATATGGGATCAAGTTTTTGTTGATTCATAATCATCAACAATGACTGTAGGTCAATAAATAATAAATATTTAATGTGTACTGTTATTGAAAGATTGACAACAGTTACTAGGTTATAACACAACACTATTTTAATGACTATGTATAATCGAAGTGTTCAATTATTAGAGTCAATTTCTTATTTATTTTAGGAATCACACACTAATTAAATGATAATATATCACAATGTTCATTAAAATTTTTAGAACCAATTAAATAGATTTATAAAACTGTTTTATTATTTTTTATTATATAATTTATTTCAACTTTCTGAATATATTTACTATTAACTAAAGAATGATGCGTACTGATCGATGATTGGACTTGGAGTTAATGAGATACATCAATTCGATCGAGAGGATATACGATGTCAAGCAATCGAATGAAAGCACGATAACACCTACCGAGCAAACAACGATGGCTTCGAGGAAGGGTGGTTGTTACAGCTTTAAAACTAGCAACAGAAGAATAGATTATGCCAAAACCAACAACAGAAGAGACGGAGGAAGAACCTTACACGGTCACCACAAGAGCTTAGATTTTTATTGGATTCAAGAAAAATCATGATTGTTCTGAACTTTAATTTGTGAAATTGGAATTATTTGTATTTGAAACGCGATACAGTGAGGAATTTTGCCCTCTAGTAAAGTAAAGATGAAAGGCTCATGGAAGGATAAAAAAACTGAATTATTGCATTCTAGTAACAAAATGGCGAATTAAATTTTTCACACCAGAAATCTTCATCGAACCCTACGACGAACATTGTTACATCAAGTGCCCTAAATATAAAGCATAATATTAATTAACATAAATATAAAGTTGCTTTGAGCCGACGAGACAACAAAAAATTGCGAAATGTGGGAAAGTCGATCTTGTTGAAACAAAATATTATCAAGCTATATCAACTTCTAACATCCAGACAAATACATGATTTATAATTTTGAAATAGATTTTATTTATTAAACAGATACAATTTATATAATTTTTGTTAAATGTAATAAAGCTTCAATTGAGAGGTCCTGTTTGATTTGATTACCACCATGAATACGACGAATATGATGGATAATAATACGATGGGTAATAATAATTTGGATAATAATTGTAACCTATAAACAGATAAAGTAAAATCATTAATTTCAAGTATTCAATAAGCACTAAATAAATATTTTACTTCTATAGCTTGGATAGCCCCATCCCCATTTTTTAAATCCCCATCCAAATTCGGCTCCCTCCAAATCTTCTTTCTCGTTTTTCGGATCAATTTCACCATTAACAGCTTTTATTGATGCATCGACAGCTGGTCGCGCTTGTGTTCTTGGCCCTTCTGCCGCTAGTTGAATTTGTTTTGGTGGTGCTGGAATGCTGTACACAACAGCGATGAGTGACAACAATACAAGTATTTTGAACATTTTCGAATTTTTTATGATTATAGGTATAGGTAGGTACACTTAGAACTTTTATTTTCAATGATACTGTGTTGACTGAATATTTATGTTGTTTTAACATCTTGCTTATATACCTCTTCAAAAACGTTATATTTGTATTGTGTTGTGTGCTTGGATTTTCCAAACAAATTTTTTTTTTTTGATTTATATTTGTTTAATTAAGAGAATGCACGTGATCTATTAAAATAAAAGTCTAATTTGTTGTTATTGTACTTTTTAATTTATTCGCATATAAAACTAATAAAATTTTGGGAAACGAAAGAAAAGAAATTGTGTTGACAAAAACTGTATGTGTGATTAAATTACGCAGAACCATGCTACATTGGGTGGGTTAAATTTTGGGAAATCCAAACAAGATAAGTTTAAAAAACGATAAAATCATTCGGTGGCAAACGTTTGATGATAAATTTATTAAAATGTTTATAGTGATCGTTCTAGTAACACTCATCGGCGCAGAGTTCAGTGTTCCAGCGAACGTTACTATTTTCCCTTTAACTGGGGAACGGTCCGAATTTGGTTTGGGGCTGGAAGAAATACAGTTTGGCCTAAGAAAAAGATCCAATAATTTGGATTTAATTATTTGGTACTTAAATATTTACTCTTAACAAATAATCTTCTACAAAAACAAATTTTATTAATTATATACCCAATAAAAACAAAAACCCTATTAATTTGATGTTTACATTAATTTTTGTTGACATTTTACACTAATTCGTCAACATCATGAGGCTTAATTTTAGTGTGCTTATCGTTTCATTTTCTTAATATGAGAATTATGCAAATAAAATTCGGTTCTCGTTAATTTTTTGTTTGTCTATTTTGTTTGATTAATATATTGACTATTTCATCTGACATTCCTCTATAGATGAGTAATTTGTTCATGAGAGTGGGTTTGGTTTAAAAGAAATCATTGAAATATGATTGGATTACTAGTTCACGAATATGGAATTTGTAACTTGCCATAATTTTGCCCTTCCCATTGAAGTGTGGAATTTTATTTCTGTAATAACCGGTCAATAACAAAATTTACCGTTGACAGACTATCGAAATTAGCTAAGCGCGAACAGTCATTTATTGAGCTTAGCTTAAGTGTGTCAAGTTTATGATTAGCTAAAAGTTTTTCATCTCAATATTAGGCGCGATTAGTCAACTAATCTCTCAATGTATTGCCTTATAGCGCCATTGTACTTATTTTATAATAGGGCGCGCAAAAACAAACAAACAATGCATTAGCCTAAGAAAGAGGCAGACAAAATGGCTAATATATCTTGAAAAATGTATTTAAGACCCGTCAGTAAAAATTGAGGCGAGATGTTTTACCCTTATTGTGTGTTAATTAATTTGGTTTTTTGAATTAAATGAAACCGTTTCTGTTAAACTATTTGAATGAAACCTTATACGGAATGAATGAAATCAATTTCGACCAATCCTATACTTGTCCTAAACCTTACAATTCCGTTACTGTTTTATTTAGGGAAAAATCAAACACAGTTTTATTATTATTGCATTTATTAATATAATTATTATGGCATAACCTAATGCTGTCGCAATCACAACTAGACTAAAAAAAATATGATCATGAGGTGATCACGATAAACGGCGCACACATAATTGTTGTGTATGGTAAACACAACTTGAATATGACGAACGAGTACATTACACCCCTCCACCTTTGATTAGGACACATATGTAGAAGGAGTTGTTTTCGGTCTGGCTAATCTACGGAGGGAAGCTTCATCGGTTTCAGATGGTGTCTTTTTTGTTCGTTTCTTTGAATATCATTCGGTGTTGAAATAATGTCTTCCGAATTGGTAACATCATTCAGAAGAATCGATTGAGGTTCATCTATCGGAATGGTAGTTGTATTGTCCATCTGTTCATCGGTTGCTCGACTTCGCAACTGATCAATATGACGTCTCATTGATTGGCCTTGTTCAGCCTCTACAGCATAAGAAATAGGCCCTGTTGTTCTTGTAACAGAAGCAGGTATCCATTTTGGACCCGACGAGTAGTTTCGCGCCCAGACTGTGGAACCCTCAGACAGTTTTCGCAGTTGGTCGACCACTGGTTTGGTCTTGTGAACGCGAATGTTATCCGGATGAAGATAATCGAAGAAAGTTCGAATACGACGATTAAATAAGGGTTCGGTGGGTGATCCGGCCGGTTGCGGTTGATGGAGTCGCAAGAACTGTCTTTCTTAAGAAAATCTTTCGTCGTTTTGACCATTATCTCCGCCTGCCCATTTGAACAAAAATTCAACAGAATTGTCGGAATTCCGCAGAATTCTCGATTCTCGACCATGGTTTTGTCGTCTGCTCCCATGGGTGTACGGGAGCCTGTGCCACTTCAGGACGGTTTGATTGACACTTTTTACAAAGGCGCACAGCCTTCTCCACTGAAGGATCTGCGAGAGAACTGGATCTTTGTTTGTCGAATCGGCAATGTCATCGGGATGGACGGTCGGCTTGTGTACCGTATCTATAAGCAGCACCACTTCTTCCTCTGTGACGATAGTAGTGCCCGGAACGGGAAGTCTACTAAGACCATCAGCATTTCCCACATCCTTCCCGGCACGGTAGACTAGTTTGAATGTGTAGGCATTCAGGAAAGTATTCCAATGATTCATTCTCGAAAACGACCAAGAAACGGCTTACGGTCTGTCACAATAACGAACTCTCGCCCGTAGAGAAAATTATGGAACTTTCTCTCACTCCAATAATCGCCAAAGCCTCGCGATCAAATTGTCTGTATCGTCGTTCTATTTCGGTCATCGTTCTCGAGTGGTAAGTTAAGGGACGCTCTTTCGTTCTCACTCTATGTGACAGTATGACGCCAATTCAACAACGGATATTTCTCACTAAATGGCATTAGGATATTGCTGGACATCAAGGTATCTTTAAGCGCATCGAAACTGCGCTGCAGGTCCCCATCTCCAAAGGATATTTTTATGAACAGCTAGTGCAAAGGTTCCGCAAGCGTTGCATTATCTTGAATAAAAGAATGGTAAAAATTAATTAAGCCTAGGAAAGCTTGTAGCTGCCCTTTATCCGTTGGCTGTGAGGTGCCTTTAATGGTGTCGATCTTCTGTTGCATTAGATGCAGACCTTCGACATCGATTCTGTACCCAAGAAAATCGGTGTATGAACAACCAATTTGACATTTGTCTTGTTTTAGACGGATACTATAGCTTGATCAAATCGTTGGAAGATGTCGATCAACTTTTGACGTAAATCTGTATCGGACGATGCGATGACGATGATACTGTCGAAATACGGTATGACTCCCGGAATCCCCGAATTAGATTCTCCATGAAATTTTGGAAAATTCCTGACGCCGTACTAATACCGAATATGGAGTCGGATCACCTTGAATGCTCCCTTGTGTGTTGTAATTGTTTGTTGGTATGCTTGGGCGAGATCGAGTTTTGCAAATACGGAACCGTTTGGTATTTTCGATAACAGCTGATTTGTTGATGGAACCGGAAAACAATGCGGTGTGAGAGCTTTATTCACCGTTGATTTGTAATCGCCGCAAATTTTCACACTGTCATCGGCCTTCGGAAAAGGTACTATAGGCGTAGCCCACTCGCTGTATTCGACCGGCTCCAAAATTTTCTGTCGAACCAACTTATCAAATTCAACTTCAACTGCTGCTCGCATGGCAATAGGAATTCTTCGTGCTGGCAAACGTATCGGAATTACTTTTGGATCCACCTGAAGAATAATCGAAGGCCCACTGTACGAACCCAGCTCAGGTGAAAATAGGTGGCTGTATTTCACCAGTACATCGAAAAAACTGGTATCTGTGATTGCATGGACTCCTTGGATGGAAATTCCTAAAGGCTCGAATCAATCTATACCAATAACACTGGTTTTTGTTCCCGGTGGTGATGTATAACGGTAGACTGGAAACTGATTTACATTGTAATAAACATATATGGGGCACAATAAATAATCGTGAACACACAAATTATTTTGATTTATATTTTTATTTTTTCCTTTTTCACGGTATCGGCGGGTGGATTGGTCATGGTCCTCCCCGCAGCTGAAAGACCATTGTGATCGTGACGGTTTCTTCTGTTGATTAGCTTTGGCCGGTGCTGCTTGGTTTAGGCATGATTTGCTTCACTTGGTGAGCTTTAGCAATGACCTGTTGATTCTTCTCGACAGCTTCTGCGGCAACGCTGCGATCGATAGCAGTGTCTAACTGTAGATCCTTCTCAGCCAAAAACATCTGTTGCAACCGAATATTGAGCAAACCGCAAACGAGGCGATCTCATAGCATGCGCGAACTAGGCTATCCTTGTGGAAATTGGAACTTTTGGCAAGACGTCGAAGCTCGGCTACGTAATCAGCGACGCATTCTCCCGAACGTTGATCACGTTTGAAGAACGTGTACGACGCCGCAATTTCCGATGGGTGAGGGGAAATGTGATTAGATAACGTTTCCATGATTTTTTTTATCACTAAATCAATAAACCTTTTTTGGTGCTATAAGATTTTCTAGCAACTCAAAAGTATCCGCCCCGCATAGTGTAAGAAACATGGCCCGCTTCAATTGCACATCTTCGATTTTATTGGCCTCACAAAACAGTTCAAAACGCCTTGAATATGTGTCCCATTCATTTGGCTTCGTTGTATCGAAATTTTTAATATCTCCGATAGGTGATTTTGATATTAACTGTCATTGGGTGACAAGGCTCGAAATTTCTTGTTTCTCATCCCTAACCGGTAATAGTTATTTAACAGAGAATGTTTTATATGTCTGCATCGCTCTTTTAACTAATGGGAAAAACTTTGCCTGTTTAGATCAGGTCTCAAAAGTTTTTAACAAACATCTACTTTTCTGATAGGGTTAAAGCTCGCACAGACAGTTTGAGCTTGAAATTTCCCAGAAATTAGGTACATTTTCTTTCCACTCTGCATTAATTGAAATCATTGGGTTTTAATTTATATAGACATGGATGAACAGGTAATTGTTACCTATGATCCATTATTTCTTAAAAAAAATTTAAAACCTTAAGGGGATCTAGAACAAAATTATCTAACAGTGTCTAGCTATGTGCGTAAATTAAATCCTAAGCTTTCCCAAAACAAAAAGATTCCTTTAATTGCGGAGTTCCTGTAATTTACAGTTTGGACCTTTTAGTAAACTCTAATTTTACTAAAGAAGTGCACTTCTCTGAAAAGGAAAGTTGTTTGACAACTTTGAACCAATATAGACACAAACTCCACAAATTGGTACTTATAAATTCACTGTCTGTAAAAGATAATTGTTTGATCTGTTTCGATAAACTGCATGCAACTTCAGGAAGTGCTCACACTGCCACTTAGTGGCGGCCACTTGTAACTATTCTGTTGAAAGAGTAGGCTATAGTGCGAGGGCTATGGTCCTCATACAAGCGGTTGACCGTGGGTTAACAGCCCTACCTGTAAAATGTTTTTGTTTCGAAACTTCAACAAACGACCTCGGACACGATACAATGATAACGACTTTAAATTTTGAACACAGAAGAACTTAGAATAAATCGCCCGGCGAGCCTCCATCAACTCTTCGAACAAGCATCTAAGTATAAGCTCGATCTCCGGGGGCTGAAGGAAACGTACTGATCGGCTGTGACATCGCCGTTTACCAGTCGCTACGAATTAAAACTCTCTATGCAAAGCAATATCATGGATAAACATTCCCCAAAAATTGTTGGTGCCGTTAATGCTCTGAAATATCAGTCATTATAATTTCATAGACATAATACAACCCTTGTAAGACATAAGGGTTGAATTAATCGAATTACTTCACGACGAGAATAAATTGAATTTGGGATGCATTTGTAATACTTTACAATTATTGCAATATGTACATCCGTTGTATTTCAATATGTTTATGTTTACTTTCTAGAAATATACGGCAGTCAATTTATCTATTACTGATAAAAAAAATTAACGGTGTAACGGATTGTAAGGTTTAGGATAAGTTTAGGGCAAGTTTACGATAAATTTCATACACATACGTTTTATTCAAATCAAATTGAAAACCAATAAATAAATTGTGAACTAAAACACGTACTGATTCCCCTATAATAGCAGCGGGGAGCGTAAATATCGTCTCTAAGATGAAATTTGGCCAATCTGTAGCTGTGATTACTATAATTCATTATTACTTCTAATTTCGGGTTTCTTAATAAATTACTTACATGTCCTTGAACGCACCACCCGACGCTTTCGACACAACTTGAAACATTTATGGTAGAACAAACAGTAGAAGCGATTGGTACGCTATAATTCCTTTGATCAGTGTCTGAAAGGTTGATAAAGCAATTTCCATTATTATAAATATTTCATTCGTTTTAGAACTCTTAAGATGCAACAATTTGCTTTGTTTCTTAATACCTACTGTATGAGCCTCTTGAGGCAGTTAAATTTTGATGAATGGTATATTGTCCAAATAAGACAGTCGATAACTGTCACTCGACTCTCGATTGCAAACTGCGTTTTTCAATTTGTTAAGAAATCGAAGAACTAATCGAATGCTTCCCATTTTTCAAATTTTTGTGGAAACATACACCTGCGTTTTCAGAATTCCAACATTTCTCACTCAACTAAACCACGATCCGAAGGGACATAATATCAATTTTTGGGGCTCGATAAATCCTAAATAACGGGAACGTGATTCGCCATGAACGGCACGCACGATGGTACCGATTTGATTCGATGTAGTGTTATTTCAGAATTTGTCCAAAGATGAATTCATGAAAAATAAATTTCCATGATCGGCAAGATCTTGTGAACAAGCTGCGCTAATGGTCTGAGGCTTGAGTGGAACAACTCGACTTTCGGAACTTTAAAATGCAGTCCAATCGGATGCATTTCCGAAACCATAAAGCTCCACACTCTTTGGAAATGGATACCTAACGGATCTAGGAATGAACATTCTATCCATAGACGATATCACGTAAATCTGAGGCAAATCGTCATCCCAATCTAGTTTGAGAGACCATAAAGTCTGCATGAAACGTTTGGCGAGAAAAACGATTAGACCACAAAATCATATAACGGATCAAATAATAGAGTGATCGCCGACAAGACTTTTTAATATATAACATTTAACAAGGTTTTTAATCAGAATTTAATTCAAAAAGTGACGATGACAAATCATCAGAATCCGAATTTTGTAGAGAGGGTAAGCGAACTAATTTAAATGTGAAATGAGCCTGTTTCTATATTTGGGATAAGCACCAACATCTATTCGAAAGAAAATATATTTTTAATTTTCGACAGCCCCAATCGCTTGAGATCTTCTTAAATGTGTTAGGAACAATAACTGGAAAGTCACTTGCCGTACAGGTTGGCTGAGACATTTGTAAATAAAACATCATCCTTACTTAAAAAATTTCGGATAGCTCGAACTTTAATCCTAACTTGGTCAAATGTTTCGTACATTCTAAAACTTCAAAAGTCAGTAGCTCATTAGTTTGTAACTACCACATATACTCGTATTAATACTCGCGAAAAAAGAGAACAAAAACATAAAATTCATGACGCAGATCTGAAATCCCACCAGTAGCGTGTTAATTACGGAACCGGTTAAATTACGGTATTTTCATGTTCTTGAGTTGCCAAAAATTGAAAAATTAAACACTGAATCAAAATACACATATAGTTAAAAACAAAGCCGAAAATATTTAATTTAACATTACAAAGCAAAATTATCACTCGAACCAAAACTAACCTCAAAGTAACTTTTCGATAGAGAAATTCGATAGGGCATATCGGAACATTGTATAAGATTCGACGAGGAAACCATAATGGTTTAGGCTAGTGTTATGGTTTGGGTATAGCACCAACACCGGCGCAAAGTGAGTCACGTCTTCTTAGTTGCATGTAATTTTATGACAAAAATCACGGCTCAAATGAGACCTTTTAAGCTTTTTGATTTCTTAAGTATTATTACTTCCATAATTTCTATAGAAAAGTGATTTCTTGTATATACGTAGTCAAATATTCCGAATGCGCCCGTGCTCAACCGATCGTCATGAACATATCGTCATATTATTTAATGGAAGAAAATGTACTAACCATTTATATTTAAAATTTACATCTTCTACAAGAAATATCCTTTGCTACAAAATTACGTGTACGCGTAAAACCGGCTCAGTTTTAAAAATTTTCTTTTGTTTTTTGTAATGTCATGTTTAAACACAGTTCGCCCAGTGAAACGTTTCGAAGTGGACATGTTTTATCTAAATAATCACTTGTACTCATCCGAACGCCTGTTACTCCCGATTATTTATGCAATAATTATTGGTGAATATTTTTCAGGTGAAATATTGCTTTAAATACTTATACATTCTTATAAGTTTTGTGTTTTCAGTTTACAAATGTGTCTCAGTCTGTGTGTTTGCTCTTTGTTTGTATTGTAGGCATCCATTTTCGCCTAAAAATTGACACTGGAAACAAAAAAGATCCACTGGACAAGTCGACGGGAAAATCGAAACCGATTGAAGTCACAAAAGTGGCCGAAATTCAAAAGCGGGCCAATCGTTTGATAATTGAGTTTACATTTTGCTGTGTCAGTGTATTAAGATTTTGTTTTGCTGCTAACGTCAGAAAGTGTAGCGGCAATTATGACATCGACGTTTGAAAATTGGACTGAACCTGATTACAGTAAAGTCTTATTCAGTGATGAATCGAAATATTGTTTACGGTCTCCTGGTAGGCGAGAACAACTATGGCGATGACCGGTGGAGGATTACGCTCCTTGTATCTCCAGAAAAAAGGTTCGAGGCGGATCAGTTATGGGATGAGCGGGAATTCCGATAGAACGTATCGAGCTTTACCTGATTCCAACCGTATCTGTAACGGCCATTCACTATATATTAACGAAATATTGGAAGAATATGTTGTTCTCTGTGCACCATTTATAGGTGATAGTTACGTGCTAATGCACGATAATGCATAACCTCATGTGGCCAGAGTCGTGATTGAATACTTGGCAGATGCAAATATTTCGAAGATGACATGGCCCGTAAGGAGTATCGATGTGATTCCTATAGAACATGTTTGCGAAATTATTTGAATTCGGTCTCGTATTCCAGCTCTTAATACCATGGAGCAACTCCGAAGCGCGCTCTTAGAGGAATAGGAAAATATCTCACAATGCGGTATTCAACAGATTATCAAAAGTGTGGGACGGAGGACACATTTTCAAACATTGTTTTGAATGGCCTAGAATTTGCTTTTTGTTTCATATTTCCAGCTAGTAGGGTTCGAAAGATACTCGTGGTGGTTCGTTGTCTCTGCCGGTGTCTATATGACCAACGTGAAATTTTTGAAGCAAATCGTTTGCAAAGGCGTGAAACACAACCGGCTCAAATACTTTAAATTATATCGTTCAAGAGGTCTTGAGTTAAGATTAGCTGAAAGAACTGAAGAGCATAACACTCGGATAGTATTTGTTTGCATTTTCATGTTTTATAATTTCACAATGAATCGCCCAGAATGTGTTATTCCAATTTACCATATATGGATGAGCCAACTGAACCTCTTCTACGCAATCATCTGGTGAATTTACTCAAAATTGCATTGGATAAAATGCCAATGGATGATCACAGAGAAGTTATTCAAGCAAACAAAACACCCTACGTTTTAATGATGGTTTGTAATGAGGGTTTTTCAAACATTTCAAAAAACTTGAAGAATCATGGACCATGGAATACAAATTTTTTGATACGAGATAAGCAAAGCTGCCTTAAAATTAGCCAATTTCGATCTGCAGAAAATTGGTGAATTAATTGACAAAGAATTCCAAACTGACTAATCTGTTACTGATAAATCAATTTATTGCACATGATCGCAACATTTGTTTGTATTGAATAATTAACACGATTTACCAGATCATAAAATTTAAGTAAGTACGTGCGCGCGCGAGATGAGTAAAGAAGTAAACAAAAATACGTAAACCGTAAAATACACAAATTGGAAAATCCAAACAAAATCGTCCAAATCAAATATTTGACAAATTATAGGTGTATATAAACCAAATGTAATCTCAAAAAAAGTATTCAGTTGTAAAGTTCTAATCTTGTATTAAGCACATTTCTCTAAAAATTATTTAGTCTAAAATGTTTAAAGTGTTAGTATTGCTCGCCCTTATCGTTGCGGTGTACAGTGGTCCAGCACCACCGCCGCCATCTTCTCAACTAGCAGCTGAAGGGCTACGATCACAAGCAAGGCCAGCCGTTGATGCATCAGTAAAAGCTGTTAATGGTGAAATCGATCCGAAAAATGAGAAAGAAGATTTGGAGGGAGCTGAATTCGGCTGGGGATGGGGTTATCCAAGCTATAGAAGTAAAATATAAATTAAACTATTACTCAATTATATAAGTATATATTCTAATTATCTGATATTATATTTATTTTTAGGTTACTATTACTATCCAAGGTATTACCCAACATATTATTATCCATCGTACTCGAATTATTGGTGGTGAACCATCTCACAAATGTAGTCTCGACGATTTAATAATTTTTTGTTAATAAAACCTAATTTAAATTGAATGTTGAATTGTGTTTGGAATTTTCGAATTAATTGTTGCCCTCTTCACATGTCAAAATGTAACGAAGGGGATGGTTACGATTTTGCATTCATTAAAATTCATCGGCGTTAAGTATCGCGTAGTTCGCGTAAGGTTCATTACCCCTTAGTTCTGCGATTATGTGAAAGTTATCATATATTTGAAACCTAAGGTAAGGTTATCTTATACTTCTGTGTCATTTCCTCAGAAGGATATCCTCTTCCTCTCAAAAAGTGTTCGTAATTTCAGTGAATCAGGTATTCAGTATTTCTGTTTGGCTAAGTATCAATTCTTAAGAACCTGTTTCATTTTTAACGAGTTTAAAGCTGTTTAAAGGGGATTTAATTTAGATATTCACAATAATGTTCAAATAAATCTCGTCAGACTCTGCACCAAATTACAAAGTGGTACTATGACTTCGCAAGCGCGAATAGCACTTCAGGTACAAAATCGCTAGGGAACGAGAACAGGTATGCCATTTCGTAATAGAATGTAAATTCACTTGAATTGAAATCATGATTAAACGTGACACATTAGTTTGAACCTAAAAGTAACTTGAGATTTTAGCATCGATTTTTAAAATGGAAATTAATCATTTTGAATATACGATCCATTGAAATAGCAGTCTAAACCAATTTTTTATTTACATATGTTTACAGAGTGAATCAAAGACAAATATTTGGTTGCGGCTTAGTCAGAAAATGTGTTTTTCAAATGTTCCCAATATTCTAAGGGACCCTCTTGTTAATACAAAACTAAAATCCGGCGCTAAATAAGATGTTGATCGCGAGAATTTGTCAATCTACAATGAAAAAACGAAGATCCAGCATAATCATGCATTTCAGTTGAATGTGTTTTGTAATATGACGTGGGATCAAATTTTAACTATGCGTCATATGAATTGAATTTCTTCAATTCATTGTTTTCCAATAATTTTGTTAAAAGTGCGCCTTTTTCAAAAATTACAGTGTAGTTGTAACGCCTTGTTCAGTGTTAATTTATATTCTCCACAAATTCGTATGTTGCCGTCGCTCTTCGAAACTGGCACGATGGGTATGGTTCAATCGATTTAATTCTGCTTCGACTAGGTTTCTGATGGTGATTAGAATTCGTCGACACGACGACACTACTGGACAATTATAACCCAGCTTATTACTGAATGGATCCTGGAACTTTTTACGACGTCTTTCACCGATTGGTTGGAATCGTCATGGTTGACTCCTAGTAAACTGATCCCTAACGGTGAAAAACAGTAACTATACAAAACGTTAAATTGCATGCCTCCCACAATGGCAATCGGCCGATTCTTGTTGGTTTGCCATTGTACGATACATCTAAATCGATAATCCAAATAATTTGAATGGGATTGCCTTGAAAATCCATTAAATTCAACTATCATTTGAAGTTTCAGAATGAGAGGACGGCCAAATCGATTTAAAGGTGTTGGACGATATGATCGTATAGTTTTCCCTGAATCGACTTCGAGACCACATGGCTTATGGTCAATGATAACGGTTTTCTTCTTTTTCCAATCAAACAACATATTTGCTTCAGTCTCGATTTCGATTGGTTAAAAATATTCTTGTTCCTTATATTGATCGGGGTAGTTTTAGCAGTAGATCGTTTACGGCATTTAAATGCGGGCATGACGAACGAGCGTGTGATGCACATGCATGTCTCGAAATTTGCTAAACTTTTTCCGGATGACGAATATCACGAAGATTCCTTTATGCTGCTTCAGCTGTCTGAGCTCGATTGATAACCTGGGTCGGGTTCAGGCCTATCTCGGCAAGGTGGTTTTGTTCCAGTCCTGCATCTCGAAGGCAACGAATTAGTCTATTACACAACTTCTTTTACAGTGAGGTACCAAAGCTACAATCCACAGCCAATCGACGTATTTCAGCAACATATGATGCGAACATGTTTAAATCATTAAATTCATTTGGAACAGATTTAAATTTAGCTTTATTGCTGTTAGAAATCTCAAAGCTTTTACAACACTGTCAAAATTTCCTATCAGGATTAGTGGACGAATTAAGCATGTTTTTAAAATAAATAAATTTAGCCTTGCATATTAGAGAAGTTGAAAAATTTCGGATTTTTTCAAAACCAATCCTGAAGAAGGATTCAATATTTACCTCTAGCACAGGTGT
Organism: Tipula vernalis; assembly: GCA_958295665.1. Taxonomy (NCBI): domain Eukaryota; kingdom Metazoa; phylum Arthropoda; class Insecta; order Diptera; family Tipulidae; genus Tipula; species Tipula vernalis. The sequence continues at coordinate 46,562,776 of OY282560.1, forward strand.
ATCAACAGTTATCAGTTGATCAGCAATCGTCTATGCTTTGCGAGTTACCAAACTACAATAGTAAATCTTCAGAAGCTCACAGTATGGAAGGCGTTCTTCCGTACTTCGATGATATTTTTGCCAGCCGAGCGACGAAATTCAACTCGCTGGGCGATTAACCGAAATTTTATCAAGAATTGACAAGAATGGCCTTCGTACCAACAAAATCGATGGCCTTTTGAAATTCGTCTAACCACGGGGAACGTCCACGCGATCACAAATACATCACCACCGAAGCAACTACAAGCTTTCTTGGGCCTCTTAAATTTTTACCACACTTTTCTAATTTTCGCTCTTTAACAGGCAACCATCGCCGAACCATTGCATCGCCGAATTAGACTGCCGCCACAATTCAATCGGCTACTGGACCATTGTCACACAAAGTTGTTTCGAGTCTGGTCAAATTGTGAAGTGACACCACTACGCTGTGTATTCATCTTCAACTTTTGTTTTTGATTTTGTTGGATGAACGTGATAATAATAAAATCGTTACGTGAATAATCAAAGTTTGTGTATCAGTTATTTCGCTCGAGTAGAACACAAAAGACAGAAATTTGCATGTGTCTATGAACCCACCTTAACCACAAACTAAACGCCCAACTCAATACTCAAATCGATGCGACTCGAAAAACGACTTTCGTGCATGAACTCATCTCAGAACCACTAAAGCTAACTTTCAACTCAACCCTCAACACAATCTCAAATAAATTCTCAACTTAACCGATGACTCCTACTCAATTCAATCATAACTTAGCTCTAACTTAACCCCAACTCAACCCTGGTCCAACTCGAACTCAATCTTAACTCGACCTGCAAACCGGCCCTTAAATCAACCTAAATCAACCCAAATTCACGCCCAACTCAACTCTCAAATCACAATAATTTTAAGAACTAAATCCGTACATGAGCTGAACTAAATTAACTCTATTCCGTCAATTCAACAAACAAATAAATCCCCAGATGAACTGCTCACTTAACTCTAGCCCCATCCCAACTAAACCCAAACTTAACCTCAGCTCAACCTGCAAATGGAACCCAACACAACGTTCAACTCAATTGCAAACTCAATATCATCTCAGACAAGCCGTTCTCGAGACAGAGAGACGCTTAGGCATTCAGACATTTTGCTTGTCCGGACTCAGGAACTTTGTTGAACCAAAAAATTGTTGGTAATTTTTTAAAAGATTTCAATAACCTTGGTCCCTTAAAGGACTTCAAAGTAAAGCTTTACAGCCCATCCAGCAAATTCTTATGGCGTGGAAACAGACCCGGCAATATATATAATGTATTATGTAGAACTTGAATCAATTTATATTAAAGTAGGGATTGAACTACACAACTGACACCACGAATTACTTAATCATTGTTACAACTTACTATAACTATGATTTCCCAAAATCGAATAGGTGACACACTAGAAACAAATTAGTGATCGGCACATTTATGCCATTTCGAAATAGAATGAAAATTTTCGTGAAATCATGATTAAACATGACACATTACCACAATATACATACAGATTATTATCATGATTAAACATGACACATTTGATTGCTTACTTAGTGGAGATTAATCGTTTTGAATTTTACGATTTGACAATACTGGAGGTTAATAAATAAATCTTTTTATCCATTTAGCGTTTTCCAAAATGTACGATAGATAAGATCAATCTCTCATCGAACAAAACGAATTCAAGCGGGAGTTAATGGCGAACCAATAGAAATTTATGGATGAAACTGCATTTCAATAAATAAATCTTTATTCAGTTAATCCACAAATGATTCAGTTAATCCACAAATCTATGCAAGAACCAGTGAATTATCTTGTCGATTCCAAGGATTACTATTCGGAATTGTCAGAGGTTCGAAAATTGTTTAGTTGCTAATAACTGACTACGATTTAGAATTTTCTGTGATTTATTTATAAAAATGGTTATAGATGACGTGTATTATGCGTGGATTTTCAACTAGGGACGGAAGGAATCATTGGGGTATAAAATCGATAAAAACGACATAAAACTCCCGAACACCAATTTAGAAGCAGTTAAAAAAATTCCTCGTACGTGGAACATTTAGGAAGTGTAATCTTTAATTAAAAATAAAATTTTGGTTCAAAAAAGAAAACCAACACAATTATTTGTAAAGTGGCAAATTATTAATATTATCAAGCATATTACTCGTACATAAGAATTAAAATGTTAGTTAACTTTAAAACTCCAAATTCCTCTTCGACGCATCAGGCACCACCAATTTATCTTGACAAATAAAGTACCAAGGATTAGCACAAGGTATATCGGTGAATTTATATTTGTGTACACCGCCATGTAAAAGAATACAACCAGCAGTATTAGCAATTGGGTGACCAGCAATCCAATTGGTAAACAATGCCGAATAACCCGATTCGGCCCAATAAAATTCTAAATCCGCTTGGCCCATATCAGTGCCACTAGTCCAGAAGTGATCTGCATCATTAGCTGGTCTAAATTGAGTGTAAATTACATCAAGAATTATCTTGTTTTGCTCATCGGTATGTACAGTAGCCAAATGCATGCTGTTAGAATGACAATATCGTTGAGCTTGGTACCAGTTTTTCTTCTGTAAATATAAATATTTGTTTTAAAATTAATATTATAAGCAAATTTTTTTTTTGTTTACTACTTACCAATGGATGACTAAAATAAAATTTGGTTCCATTTGAAGAAAAATACTCGCCACCCAGAACAAACCCGATCAATAAGATAAATGCAAAAGTTGTTGTTAAGTTCATCTTGAAATGTGTCAAATTGAGATGCGATCCAACTAACAGAACTGAATTAATTGCAAATGTAAGAAAGTTGGTCTGTTTATATAGCCAAAAAAACGTGATTGGATTTGCGGTTTGGAACTACAATAATTTCTTATCAAACTTTATTCCGGTCACATTCAATACAACCGAGATTGTATCGAGTTTATTTTAGTCATGTCATTGTTTACTTCCGCGTAAATTTGAGGTTTTCACCGCGAATTTATAAATGATTGTTGGTAACTTTTAGTATTATTAGTAAATATTTAGTGGCAGGCATCAATACCAATGAAATTCGAACGATACGAGAAACAAAGGAATCTCAAGAGTACTCCATGTACTGTGCGTGAGCAATCGAGCAATTGTGTTTTAAATCGCTCATTAAGAAGGTCGGCAATGCTATCTATCAAAGAATAATACCTACAATTTCATGGCAATGTGGCAGATCGAATCACATTTTTTCTATCTGTAGATTTTCAAACTAAACATGTTTCGAGACCTGAAAGCCCTCCAATGTTTGGTTTTATTTTGTTCCTTTCTTAAGAAATATAGTAGAAATTGATGATCACGATGAGGAATAAGAAAGGGATCACAGTGATTGACCCGAAGTGTTAGTGGAATATGTTACTGCCAAAGCCAGAGCAGATGAATACAAACTACAAACTCAACGCCTAACTCAATTCATGAATCAACATATTAACCTAGCTCGAACCAAATGTCAACCCCACACTCAATGGCCAAACTCAATCCCTAAATCAACTTGTTTCGAAAGCTACATCTGTGTAAGAACTCAAATGAAATCAGGCTAACCTCCCACTAAACCCTCAAATCGACCCAAAAATAATCCCCAAATGAACCTTGAACTCAAATCTAATTCAAATTAAACTCAAACGCTATTTAACCCTAGCACGACCTCAACTTCATCCTCAACCCAACCCCAAACTGTACCATAACTCAACCCCAACTCAACCTTACAAGCAACCTGGTCCGAAAAAATCCATGCGGATATAAGTTGAACGCCTCAGCTAACTTCCAACTCAACCCACAACCTAACCCAAAATAAATCCACAACTGAATCTCTTACAAAACCTCAACTCAACCCCAACTCAACTCCCAACACCACCTTCAACTCAACCTCTAACTCAATCACTAAAGCTACACGGCCCAAAACGGTATTTATCTATGAACTCAACTCAATCCTAACCCAACCTATAGACTCGACCTCCAACTCACTCCTTATCTTAAACCCAAACTCCCAAATAAAGATGGTCTTAAAAACTGCATGTGCACATTAACTCAACTCAAGCTAACTCTAATATAACCGTCAATTCAACACACAAATAGATTCCCAGCTGAACTGCTCATTATATCATAACTCAAACTCCCAGCAAATGAAACCTTTATCAACCCTCTACTTAACCATAAACTCATGGAGCAACTCAATCTTCAAACCAACGTACATATACAAAATCTTGACTTAAAAGTAAAAAGTAAAAAGTAAAAAGTAAAAAGTAAAAAGTAAAAAGTAAAAAGTAAAAAGTAAAAAGTAAAAAGTAAAAAGTAAAAAGTAAAAAGTAAAAAGTAAAAAGTAAAAAGTAAAAAGTAAAAAGTAAAAAGTAAAAAGTAAAAAGTAAAAAGTAAAAAGTAAAAAGTAAAAAGTAAAAAGTAAAAAGTAAAAAGTAAAAAGTAAAAAGTAAAAAGTAAAAAGTAAAAAGTAAAAAGTAAAAAGTAAAAAGTAAAAAGTAAAAAGTAAAAAGTAAAAAGTAAAAAGTAAAAAGTAAAAAGTAAAAAGTAAAAAGTAAAAAGTAAAAAGTAAAAAGTAAAAAGTAAAAAGTAAAAAGTAAAAAGTAAAAAGTAAAAAGTAAAAAGTAAAAAGTAAAAAGTAAAAAGTAAAAAGTAAAAAGTAAAAAGTAAAAAGTAAAAAGTAAAAAGTAAAAAGTAAAAAGTAAAAAGTAAAAAGTAAAAAGTAAAAAGTAAAAAGTAAAAAGTAAAAAGTAAAAAGTAAAAAGTAAAAAGTAAAAAGTAAAAAGTAAAAAGTAAAAAGTAAAAAGTAAAAAGTAAAAAGTAAAAAGTAAAAAGTAAAAAGTAAAAAGTAAAAAGTAAAAAGTAAAAAGTAAAAAGTAAAAAGTAAAAAGTAAAAAGTAAAAAGTAAAAAGTAAAAAGTAAAAAGTAAAAAGTAAAAAGTAAAAAGTAAAAAGTAAAAAGTAAAAAGTAAAAAGTAAAAAGTAAAAAGTAAAAAGTAAAAAGTAAAAAGTAAAAAGTAAAAAGTAAAAAGTAAAAAGTAAAAAGTAAAAAGTAAAAAGTAAAAAGTAAAAAGTAAAAAGTAAAAAGTAAAAAGTAAAAAGTAAAAAGTAAAAAGTAAAAAGTAAAAAGTAAAAAGTAAAAAGTAAAAAGTAAAAAGTAAAAAGTAAAAAGTAAAAAGTAAAAAGTAAAAAGTAAAAAGTAAAAAGTAAAAAGTAAAAAGTAAAAAGTAAAAAGTAAAAAGTAAAAAGTAAAAAGTAAAAAGTAAAAAGTAAAAAGTAAAAAGTAAAAAGTAAAAAGTAAAAAGTAAAAAGTAAAAAGTAAAAAGTAAAAAGTAAAAAGTAAAAAGTAAAAAGTAAAAAGTAAAAAGTAAAAAGTAAAAAGTAAAAAGTAAAAAGTAAAAACACTTGTTTCAGGAACAAGATAGGAGAACAGCAAACTATAGATAGTCCAATAGTACCTTGTGTGTTATAACTAGGCAGATTTGGCCAAAACTGGATCACGTAAGAACTGGACATCTGTTAACACGTCAGCATCGCTATATTTGTATGGTCATGGAAGTTCTTACAGCACACTGCCTCATAGGTCAGCATGCGCGGAAACTAGGAGACTTCTCGACCGCTTAATGCTTAGAAGTTGCGAAGATGTAGAAGAGGAAGAAACTGTACTCCAAATAATATGAAAGTTTACAGGAGCTCCTCAGCGACCTGGCGGATCTCAATGAGGTGGACCTCAGGTGTATTCAACGCTTCGTTGTAAGCTCCGGCTGGTTCAATTAGTGGAGTTGAAAAATTTTTAGGTGGCATAGCTACGGACCATTTTGGTGTCCATGCCGGTTTTAACCTAACCTATAGTTTCTAGTATCTCTTTAAGGTATCTCTCCACCAACGGTGTCGTTGTGTTTCCGAAGCAACACATCTCGTCCTTTCAACTGTATATTCGATTATTTTCGAACCTCTTGTTGTATAACTACTGATTACATATATCAAATAATCGACAACAATTTTAAAATATTAGCGCTCCACACTAATGCTTTTCTAAGATAAATAGAAATTTCGGCATTTATAAAATTGACGGCATTTTTCAAGGTAGAAAGTTTTTTTTTTTATTATTCGCACATTAAAATCCAAAACTTCTCAGAGCCATTTACCATTGGACCGCTTTGCACAAGGGGAATATGGTATGGAAATCCAAAATTTTGAGTGATTTTGGTTTTTTTGAGAGATTTGTGTTTCTTGTTTGGTATTTGGTTGATTTAGTATTTTGTTAAAATTCTAAAATTTGTTTACAAAAATGTATAGATCTAATAAATTGTTTCATCAACCTGGCAAACACAGCTCAAAAGAGATTAAATGCTAAAATTTCAAAAATGTCTAGTTTACCATATTTTGCCTAAGTTTAGTCCCAATATACTAACTAACTAAAATAAAGTACGATTAGTTAATATAATTTATATGAAGCTGGCATTAGTTTAAAAGTCATTAACTGTGCCTCAAAAAAACTAAACTAAAGCCTGTTATTGTTTGTTTTTGGTATTGGTGCATTTTTCGTTCACCAATGCTATTTTGAGGCATTTTAAATTTATTTTAAAAAAAAATATTTTAAACAATAAACGAAAATGTTAGAATACATAGGTTGCCATCTATGAGTCACTAGCAGAAGCTTTAGGTTTTTTAGTTTAGTTACTTTAGTCGATTAAGGCACACAACATTAGAGGTTAGAAACCGAAAGCCTTTGAATTCGAATTCGGAGATTGAAGTTAGCGTCGAGTATGAAATTTGGTATCATAATTTGGTATTAACAATTAAATGCTATTTTCGAAGCAAAATATGTATTTCAATTTTAAAAATATTTATTGATGCATTAACTAATTTGAATTACGTATACAAATGAAAATAACTATGATGTTCTTCCTGTTGAAGTACCTCGCTTACAATACCAGCAAAGGTGCAGGGTTTGGATGAGTATAAATTATTGGTTCAGGCAAATATTCTGGATAGTAAGCAAAGGCTATAAATAAAATATAATAAATTAGTATACTAGTATAAACCACGTAAATTGAGTCGCAAGATTTTAACTTACGTGTAATGAGATCACGTGTAATTAATGGATATCCACCCAACGATAAATAAGCAGATTCGGCCCCTTCTAAAACTTCTTTCTTGTCACCAGCAACTGCACCATCGGACACCTCAATTGCGCTTTCAGCCGTCTTTTCGTTTTGTACTGCTGGCACTGGAACACTGTACACAACAGCGATAAAAGCTAATAATACAAATACCTAAAGGAATGTTGGCCAAAAAATATTTAGGAGTATTAAAATTTAATTTGTTTATTCTTTAAATTACTCGTATATACCTTAAACATCTTTTGTAATTACAATCAGACTTGCACTTTGATATAATTCAAACTTACACTTATTGTGATGATTTATTTATTGTGATTTATGTACAAAAAAAATTTCTAATTTATACACAAAATATATTTTGTATGTGACCTTGGTGTTTCCCAATTTGCTGCTTCTTCTTGTTTATTATGCTGCACTTTTACTTCGGACGCAATATTTTTACTACTATAATATGAAAAATCACAAAACAATTCGTCAATGGCTGACTAATTAAATGATACCACTATATTTGCTCAAGGTCATTTAGTTGAAAAATAAATATTTACTATCGGGCTACTTATTTACGCATAACTATAGCAAAAATTGTGTTGTCTAATAAAACGACAAAAAATTTCCGTCGTACATTCAACGTTGTATGCGTGAAACATATCGAATTAATGAATACAACTTAAAATATTTTCAATGTCGAAGGCCCGGAGCAACATTGTTTTACGATTTTTCATACATATAGCAGAGTTATCGAACATCTAATGTAAAAGTACAGCATGATAAACAAGAACTAGTCTAGGAAAAAGCAAATTGGAAAAAACCAAGCTGAAAATCGTATATAAATTAGAAATTTGTTCAACCTAAACTCACAGTAAATAAATCATTTCAATAAGTGCAAGTTCGATTGTAATTACAAAAAAAAATGTTTAAGGTATATACGAGTAATTTAAAGAATAAACAAATTAAATTTTAATACTCAACATTCGTTTAGGTATTTGTATTATTAGCTCTTATCGCTGTTGTGTACAGTGTTCCAGCACCAGCGGTACAAAACGAAAAGTCGGGTGAAAGCGCTATTGAGGTGTCCGACAACGCAGTTGCTGGTGAGAAGAAAGAAGTTTTAGAAGGGGCCGAATCTGCTTATGTAGCAGTGGGCGGATTACCACTTGTTGGAGGTAAGTTGATATTCTGGATACCAATTTATTTTCCACATTAACTTATTTTATTTGTTTAGCTTTTCCCTATTCAATATATCCCTATTATACGGCACCGATAGCTTATACTCATCCACACCGTTTGTTGGTAACAATATAAATGTAAACAAAAAAAGCGGAGTTTAAACACGATACGACAATTTTATTTTCATTTGTATTAAAAGGAAGTTAATTAATGTTTTAATAAAAAGTTTCATAATTGGTATTTTCTGCATATAAAATAGTGTTTTTTGTTAATACAAAACCATCGTACTGTCTGACCATCATACCATAGTACTGTCTGAACACCATAAAAGCAAACTACAATACATCATACCATCATCATCACCATCACCATCAGGACTGCGAGTGGACGGTGTTTTTTTCGTCCTCTCATCCATTCGATTTTTAAGTCGGATTTAAGGGACGAGGTTGGGAACTATCGTGGCCTAGCTATTTTATCACTAATACCCAAGATATTTGAATTCATAGTCCACAAGATTTTATCGTTTCACAATAGACCACTTATTAGAATGCACATTAGATACCAGGTGGTTGTCATATTACCTTATCATCTAATGTCAAACTTCGAATTTAGGGTGTACCAGGGCACTTCCATTTTTTGGGTTTTATTCATAATGTTGCGAATTCGCAGAAAGTCTTCGTTTCGCGGTCAACATGAAAATATTCGCCACCATTGCACACGTTCCTGTTTTTTGGTAAAGTTCTGATTTTATAAAAACCACTGAACCCTGCTTTTATGACTCTGAAATCCTAAAATATTCAAAGGGGCTCCTATTCCGATAGCTTATCCGTCCACTGATAGTCTCGCTAAATTGCGATTTTTATAAAATCATTAGAAAATACCCAAAGAAACCAAAAAACTATCAAAATGGAGTGTGAAATTTACCAAAATACACAAAAATCTTAATTTTTAGTGAATCTGGTTGCAAGCATGTTTGACGAAAATCCAAAATGCTCTATGCATCATACAAATTATACAATATATTTTCACATATGGCACTTGTTGATGTTCTCTCTGTTTCGACGCAAAAGTTCAATTGTTTGCGATTAGAAAAAGTATAAATTACCAAAAATTTGGTGTAAAAACTATCCTGATTATTATGTCGTTTGTATGCTTGTGCTTTCATCTAGTTCTGGGTAAGTTTCGACGGCTCAACAGTGTCAATGAGCAGGAAACTCTTAGGCAAAGTATCGCCAATTTTAATGTTTTTTTTTGGACATTACAAAAATTTTAGTGCTTTAGAAGCCCATAAGTATTTTAATCTGGCACTTAATAGATTGAAGTGTACCTTAACTTTCTTATTATTGGTTTATTATTACATAAGTATACACACCAAAAAAATAATTTTGCAGATAAAAACATTTTACAATCTACTTACCAATTCTTCCCTACTCGAAAATAGATGGCTCTGATGTAACCAGAGAGTGAAACCGGAACCGAATCGTAAACTGGAAACGAAAAGAAACAAATAAAGTGTAGGGAACCGTAACTGTAACCGAAGCAATATTTTCATTCGGTTTATTTCGTTCTTTTTCGTTTCGGTTCAAGTAGTTTATGCACGAAAATTTTCCATATCTCTTAAAACCGGAAATATCTAGCTAGGTTAGTAAACGGAAAAACCTTTAGCATAAAAAGCTAACAAAATTATAATTAATTAAAAATTCACTGAAATGAACAATTCCGATAATTTGCTTGTTCGTTTAGCACGTCCTTCAAAGGACCGACTAAATTCGGTTGTTATAGCCAAAATAGTCGTTATATCCAATTCGTTTAATAGACCATTTACATTTCCTGAATTTCTGCCTACTATATAACTTATACAAATTTTTTAGATTTGTTTCTCGGGTTTGCTTATCCCGTTTGATTTTTTAATTATAGTTTTTCTCTTTTTTTCTTTTACGATTTTTGTATGTTGCATCTGAATCGTCAAAGTTTCATTGAACGTAAATGGGCTGTTAACCAAACGAATGACTTAATGTTTAAGTCGTTATATGCCAAATATCGTTAAAACTAAATGTCATTAGCTCAAAAATATTTTCAATAGAGGTCTCTAGCTAATGGTGTTGTTCTTAGATACAATTTAAATGACATCGCTACGAGCGATAAGTGAATTTTTGTGTATCAAATTTTGTGTACCAATTTTTCTGTATTGAACCTTTACTGACTGACACGTCCATTTGTCAGTCAGTAAAGGTAATTTGATGGAAAATAATCTACAAAATGAATTAAAAATGATGATTAAAGGGGAGATTATATCGTTAAAAATTTAACTTCTTATTATACTTATACTAGTCCAGTAAAAAGAGCCTCAGGGAAGGAAAAAGCCCCTACAAGTTTCAACTTAGCAAATTGCAAGTATGTTCAATAAGGTACCGGAAACTTTCATAAAAACATCTGCCATTCGTCGGAGGCCGTTTTCTTCCTATTGACGGGTAAAAACGCGGCAAAATGGTATTTTACAAATTTTTCTGAAACTACGTAAAATATCAAAATCTTGATGTTGACCATATTTTCTTTAATTTGGTTTCTATTTTATTTTTATAATTTATATTGGTTGAATTACGGACATTTTAATTTTCTGTATACCTATTAACGGGAAAACAGAACACCACTTCGTATAGAAAATTCGTTTTATAAGCAAAGACTGCTAATCACATTTTAAACGCAATTATATTTTACCTAGGACCAGACGCTAAATCACTCCGTATTCAATACCACCATTGGTTATATCAAAATAGCCTTTAATAGTTAAATTAACTGGATATCTGCCATACACTTAAGTGATTTAGTATTGCCTGATTACCTCAAATTTTCTGGTTCCCATAATTGTCTGAGCGATCAATTTTACAATGGGGTTGGTTTTCGTCCTTCCCATCGATAACCTTTCCCGGCAAAACTTACAATACAGAATCACTGTATCATTACAGAGAATATAAATTGTGTACTACTGGAAATTGGAAATGTTAGCCGCCAAGTAGCCTGACAACTCTTTTTACCATTGGCTCAATTTGCCAACTTTACTGAAAAATACGGATTAGTCTCAAGTAAATCCACCAATTAACTACTTATATCTGACATAACAAATCTCCGTTTAATTGGTTTCACCATCATTTTTCACTTTCTTTTTCAAATCTAAGTCATGAATAATAAAATTCAGTATTATTGTAAATGACAATTATCATTTTTCACTAAAATTGGATCAAACCTTACAAATATTCGATAGTTACTTATACGAATGGCTAATGGTTACAAGACCAAACATATCTATTCGGAATATCAAGAGTATTGGAATTTCCATATGTAGAAAAACCAATGAAAACCTTAGAAAGAGGTCTTATGAAAATATTCTACTGTTCAGTTTTACACTAAATTTGAAATATCATATCTCGTTCAATTTTTATCGCTTAAGAATAAAATTTAAACCAAATTAAAGCTTGAAAAATACCCTTTTGTCCTAGCCCCCCCCCCCAAACAAAAGAGAAGCGCCCGACTTATAACGGTATACCTTAATATACTTCAATAAATATGTCTGCAAACCTTGGAGGGTGTAGGAGCTATGTACTGGTATGGTTTTATAATTACAATTCTTAATATATGTACATATTTAAGTGATGCTATGTTGAACCGGTTTTGAACCCGAACCGAAACGAAACCAGTAAAAAATTAACAAACCGAAACGAAAACATAAATTTGAGAACCTAACCCTAAACCGGAACGAAAAACATTTCGGTTTCGCTCTCTGGATGTAACTCTACATTCAATACGTTTACATTTTGTACACCCTATTTTGAACAAACTCTTTCATAACACACTGTATATAAGAATTAAAAACAATAGAAACACAAAAAAATCTTCTTGTTTTTGTAACAATTATCAGCAAAGCATTCGAACTACGTCCAGTGGTAACTTCATATTGGCGCTCATGCAGAGGCTTGGACAACTGACTCTTGTTCTTCATACATTAAAAAGCAAGACCTCAACAGTATACGTACACATTTACATTGTACATAAAGATGAGATCATTTTAAAAATTGGTGACCACAGCGATAATAGGGCGCGTAATCAAGATCCGGCTATTCAGTCCGTTGTAACCAATTTGCATAATAAAACAATAATAAATACAATTTAATTTACATAATTAAAAAATATTTCACAGAAAAATAAACATCGCTACATATCCGACACGAAAGTTACAGGCCACAATATCGTGATTGTTCAAGAAAAACCATGTCATACGGTAATTGCAATTCACCTCGTTCATTAAATCAATTTCAATTTGGAAAGTTGTCTTAATTTATAGCATTTGTTCGTCCTAAAAATACCAAAGTGATAAAATAATTCTAGATACGAGTAGAAAAAAATTATTAAATATATTAACTAAAAAATCATTACGCAAGCAACTCAATTAATATCATCTTTTAAGTGAAATGTTCTTCATTACAGGTAATGATTTTGTAAAACCGGCTTTTTTTAAAAAAATTTCATTTGTTTTAAATTACATGTCAGTTTTTGTATGATTTCGCTTCAAAATGGACGTGATTTGAAATTTCCTCATTTTAATTTAAAATGTTTAGCCGCAGTGTGCATATAGTATTTGTTTTAACCATTTTTGTGGTTCATTACACAAATGAGAGATAAGTTAAAAGTTAGGTAGAGTGTCAAATATTTTGATGAAATTTTTATTGCGGTTCGAGATAACAGTGCACATTCGGGCTCAAAACTTATCGCTAATGAGCCGCATTTTTAAAACAAAATAAGCGCGACGAAGCATTGCAAATACAACGCTGGAAATTGGAATTTCTGCCGATTTTCTGAAAGGATGCCGGCCAGCACATAATAACAGGTTTAACATTTAATTTTCTCTAATTTGTAACATCAATATTGTGCGATTATTAATTCTTGTTTATTAACAAAACATCCGATGTTACTTTTATATTTAGATTTATTAAATATGCTCAGGGCAATTTTTGAGTGACGTTATTGCGTGTCATCCGGAGTACGACATGTAAGTATTAAAGTCGATATTTCTTTTATCTTCGTGGTCACTGTATACGTGCCCTGTGATCAACTTTAGAAGTTTATTTGGAATTTCCTGACATTGTTTGGTTTGACGTTGATGGTGTTTTCACGTCCTCGTACAAAATGATAGCAACCAAACAATTGTACCAGATAAGCAGCAGTCAAGGAATATTATTGGATTTGGTGTTTTCATCTGTGGGAGTGTCTACCATATTCAATAGATAATGATAAATATTTTTCATGAAAATGCAATACTAATTTTTCCCTTGATAATTCTTTTCATTTTGATTTTAGACATGCTGACTACATTTCTTTAAACGAAATTCTTGTTAACTCTGATTGGGACTTCGTTAGGCGTAGGAAAATAATTTAAACGAAGCCGTTTCGTTGTTCAACGAATTACTCAAGACTTTTGTTGAAAGGTATGTCCCTTCAATTAAAAATGAACCTCAGGTTTGTGAACCATGGTACAACAAAAAACTGTTGTACCTAGAAAAATAAATTTAATTCATTGTATAGGCTATATGTTGTTGAGCTTTACTCTAGATTCAACGCAGCTCGATAAAAATTTTAAATTGGTTGATTTGACGTTCAATTCAAGAAAATTCTGGAATTTCCTGAATGGTAACACCAGTGTTCAACCAATGAATGGTACCAATGGTACCAGAATTCATTGGCGAGTTTGTTCGCCAAAAATGTTGACGAACCATCATGTCTACTCCTTGGGTACCAATGCTACCGTTTTTCAAGCAAAAGTACATGCTATAGAACTTTGCGCTAGGATAGGCATAGCAAAAAGCCTAAACGATGCAAAGATTTATATTGTATCAGACAGCCAATCAGCCTTAAAAGCTCTTAGGTCTTGTACCGTTGAGTCAAGGCTGGTATGGGATTGTCTGAAGGTTATTAAACATCTGGCAGGCTCAAATAAGGTAACACTTATGTGGGTGCCAGGTCATACTGGAATCGAAGGAAACGAGGCAGCTGATGGCCTCGCCCGTGAGGGTTCTTCCTCTCCATTTTTTGGACCAGAACCCTTCTGCGGTGTCACTAAGGGACACCTTAGAGCAGCGGTAAAACGCTGGGAGGATGTTCAAAAGTCCTCCTACTGGCGCAGAATTCCAGGTTTACGGCAGGCGAAGAAATGTATATCACCTTCGTCTGTCAGGGTTAAGGAGTATCTTGAACTTAGGAAACCTGAGTTGAGGCTGCTTACTGGCTTCCTCACAGGTCATGTCCCCTTAAGGTATCACCTTAAGAAGATGGGCCTAAGTACGACAGATGGATGCCGCTTCTGCGGTCTGGATGCGGAATCAGCGGAACATGTTCTGTGCTATTGCCCAGCCATTTTCCAGCAAAGACTGCAACATCTAGGAGGGAGAACAATGAGCCCGGATAGTATGTATCTTGTACCGGCCAGTAGTATTGTCAGATTCATTAAGAGCCTGAATATTGACTGGACGGATAATTAAGTAGGGTCCAGCACAATAGATCTTTTAGGTCGCGGTGCGAGGTGGCTTATCGCCCACATGGCCCTCCGGTAAATAATAATAATAATCATGTCTACTAGCTTGTAATCTTACTGGTTATTATTTATAAAAATTCACTGAAAAGGAGGTTTATGACTGGTTGTCTCTTCTTAATGTAAATAGGGGGCTTGTCATGATGACATTCTACTCATCCTTATTAAAAATTGTGATGAAAGTTTAGCTTTTCCATTGACTCACATCTTTAATGAAAGCCTTCGGACTGGGATTTTTCGTGCAGGTTGAATGTACGAATAGAATTTATATATGAGCTATTTATGATAATGTAGCTCCTGGGGGCGGGGGGGGGGGGGGGGGGGGGGGTGATTTGAATATGCAGCACTAATTAAACCAAAAATGTATGGATAACTAATTATCAGAAAATTATAAAATTGGCCTCATTTTAAATATAAATGATGGGGCTGATGGGGCTAATTTTATACATTCACTTGTTACTTTTGACTGAAAACTTCAAACATATAATTTTCCCAGATTTTTCACGGGAAAGTTGAACAGAATTTTTTTCCTGCGATAGCTTTTGACGAGTCACATCAACGCAATCCATCTGCAGACATAACACTCTAGAGGCTGATTTTATTCCAATTTAAAATATTTTTTTTTGGTTTCGCGAATTTTTCACAATTTTCCACGAGGAACTGGAGCCAGATTCTGCCCTATAAGAATATTGACAAAGGAATTCAATGCTATTGATGCATCTGTACGTGATGCTGTACGTGATGCGGTGTTATCTGCATTTTTACGGCTAATTATGTGCCGTTGTTGTATTCCCGTATGTAGAAAAAAACGCACAAATGAAATTTGTATGATTCTCGCCACTAGCGAGATATTTTATTATTTTTTTTAACTCGTTATAATTTTATTTAGAATCACCCAACTATTACACTAAAAACTACTTTAATTTAGTTCAACTGCACACTAACTTCGGTATTAAATTCTTTTTTTTTTATATTATATACTTTTAGGTAAACTATACGTTTTATTACGTGAAAAGGTCGGAATTCGAAATTATAATAAAAAATGTCTTCGTAACAAAAATGACAAGGTAGATGAGCGCCGAATACAACTTTTTTGTTGTTTTGGGTATTAACGTGCGCGGCGCTGGTGTGGCAATAATGAGTGTGGTTGTGTCGGCGATTGCGTTAGCGCTGAGTGAGTTGAATATGTGTCGATAAATTTAAATTGTTTTAAGTTTAATCTGATGCGTATAATTAATTGATTGTAGTGATGAACAATCAATATAATTGTGAGTCGCTACACATCCTTAGCAATTTTTAAGCTAAACACTATCGATTAATAACGACTTCATTTTTTATTTTCGGGATAACGCAATCTGCATTATCGATTTTTACTTTCGGCTAACTTTAACAGTATCTACTTATGGTTAATATCTTTGATTTCCGGCCTCCGTGCTTTATTTTATCTATTCGGGGTTTATGGATGATTTCGAAATTTCAAATATGAGCGTAATATTCTTTCCCATAAGCTAGGAATTCTATTCAAATATAAAAATATAAATAACGAATTGTCTACAATGACTACATATTGCCGACATTGTCTACGTCCAAAACTATTGTCTACGCTATTGTCGAAATTTAATTGTAAACAATCTCTAAATTGAACAGATGCTCCATAATTCTGGGTTTTCAAAATAATTGAAAGGTTTGATTGTCCTTCAGTCTACTTTTTATTTTCTAAAGGACCGAAAAAAGTATTAGAGGATCAACTTTTTCATCCCTGAATTACAAACTAACACAAAGCAAAATAAACTTTAATCTTTCTTTTCTCATTAGTCTCGTCTCGAATTTAATACTGAGTGCACGCGCGCTGCTCTCAAAATTTTACCGGCAACACGTTGACATATTAGCAATGGTGGTAAAGAATATTAACTATTTGTGAAATGCATATTGTTACGTTTTTGCCTTGTCAATCAAGGTTCGTATCACTGGATTGAGAATAACACAAAATCAATTCAATTTATCACCAAAATCATTTATTTCACATAAAAATTATTATAACACAATTTATTAATGATAATACGCAAAATCACGCACTTTTACTTTTTATTTTGCACTAAAACACTTTTACTTTTTATTTTGCACTAAAACACTTTTAAAACCACTTTTTAATTCCTTTTTAATCTTCACACTATTGCTTAACAAATACTAATCATCCAATTCGACTTCGTTCGCCTTTTTATATACATACACCAAACTTCTACGAAGTTCATGATTTTTCCAGTAAGAATACGTAGAAACATTTAGAACAGTTTTATCATGGAAAATTCCATTTTAGTACAGTTAAACATTAAGCTATTAATTTAACTTATTCTATTACACACTAGGTGTCACCGTTACAATATGTGTTTCTTTCATTCTCAGTAGAGAGTAAGGACATTCTGAATAAAGCATATTGTGACGGTGACACCTAGTGTGTAATAGAAGAAATTAATTGAATAGCTCAATTTTTAAATGTACTAAAATGGAATTTTCCATGATAAAAATTGTTACGTAATGTTTCTACGCTATTCTAACTGGAAAAGTCATGAGCTTTCTAGAAGTTTGATTTGTGTATATAAAAAGGAGAACGAAGTCGAATTGGATGAGTAATATTTGGTAAGCGATAGTATAAAGATTAAAAGGAATTAAAAGTGATTTAAAAAGTGTTGTAGTGTGATAAATAAAGTAAAAGTGATCAGTAAAATTTAAGAATAATTTATATAAAGTGGTTTTGTGAATTTTTATTGATAAACTTTGTTGTAATAAATTTTGTGAAATAAATAAATTCGTTGGTGATAAATTGAAATGAGTTTATATTATTCACAATCCAGTGATACGAACCTTGATTGACAAAGCAAAAACGTAACAATATTGTGTTTATTGTAGTTCTATATTTCTCTAATTCTATCAGCAATTTATTTGTTTTGTTTCAAGAATAAATAAATACATGTGTATTTTGTATGCAAATCAGTGCTGTCGAAGTAAGTACGATCGGAGTATTTATGTTACTTTCGCCTAGTCCGTACTCCTGTACTCCGCTGTTCATTTTGAACTCCCCTGTTTTAATTATTGCTATACTAATACTGTGTATTCTGTCTATTTAAGTTGGACACTCTCGGTTCCGTAAAAAATGGCTAAACTATGACACAATATTTTGACTTGGGATATAGTTGGCTTTCCGTAAAGTTTTTTCTCAAAACTATAATTTAAAATAGGTTCTGTCTTTCTCTAGTGGAAAGAAAAAAAACAAATATGTCAAATTTGTGAACTAAATTATTTTAACTTCACAAAGCTTTTTTATTTAAGAATCGCAAGATTTGTTGGCAAAACCTGTAAAAATATCAGGGTAAGATAATTCCGAATTTTTTTACAACTCTCAAGCACCCTATAGGAAGGCACCCCTAAGTTTGCCTTAACATTTAGCTACCTAAAACTAGGTAAAATTTAAAAATTTAAAATTTCGCTTACGATTTCGCTGATTGGTACTCTTTATGCGAAAAATTCCAAAATCTCAAAACAATAACCTAAAATATCAGAGCTTAACGCTTTAACAGTAAAATAGTTAAAGAACCTTAAACCAAAAAACAAAACAGTTTTGTTTTAATATTTAAATTTGACACAAAAGCTAAAAACAATTTTAGTGTGATTTGCTCAACCGTAATTTTTTTTTTAATACAAAACATGAAAAATTATTTAAGTCTAACTAATATGGGTATTTCGTAATTACTCCCTTCTGACTACAAATCTCCCCTGAAAATTTGAAATGTAATTTGTTTAAAGTTTTCATAATGACAGCACTGATGCTTTTACGTTGCAGGTGGCAAGTTTTGTTTGATATGGTTGAACTAAATATTTTGATCGGTTCCGAAATTCCGTAAATTATCGATAAATTATCGATACTGCAATCCCTATTTATGACTACAGCCTTCCAAGTGGAACTTATTTCAAATTTCAACTTTAATTTATAACACACTTACCGAAGAAACACTGATCAGAAGAGAACAATATTAATATTTATGGTAGGTAGTGAAACGTCATTTAGTGACATAATCAATTTGCCACCCGCACAGTTATTCTTATAATTATCATGTGATATTCATGAAAATAAACCAAAGCATTAACGTTTAAAATTTTCCTGTTTATTTAGGTATCATAGATATTATAATTATGAAATATGTATTTGGAAGTAAATTGTTAAACCAATTTTAACCGGTCCGAATTTTGAATCTATGTACATATATAGATCAAAACCACGTATAAAGGGCAAACTCGTTTCATTCACAAAATATTATCAAATAGTATCATCACCAAAATATGTCTAAAACATTTAATCAGTAAATTTTATTTCAATGTCACTGACATTTATTTTTTGCTGTTTTAAGTAGAATAGTGAAACGTGAATTAATATTAGTAAACGGAATTTCCAAACATGTCCACATAATTATAGGTTTGATTTTGATCTAAAAACTTGATGCAAAACATCTACAAAATTAAACAAGTTTCGAAATTTTCTCCTTCTCATCTTAAATTAGCCATTAGTTTGATTTCCTCTATATTGTAATGGTAAGCGACCAAAAAGAAAGATACTAAACCAAGGAGGTTGAAATTTTTATATAAATAGGACAGCGATTTAATCAATAAAATACATTCAATAAAAAGACTTTGTGAAGATCTAATCTAAATATTAGAACAAAATAAAAAATGTTTAAGGTGAGAACCATATAAAGTGCATTCTGTGTTAAAATCAAAAAAAATATTAATTTTTAAATATTTTGCATATAGGTAATTGTTTTAGTGATGCTATTCTGTGCTGTTGTGTACAGTCTACCATCACCGTCCCGGATAAGTGCAGCCGAATCATCGGTACAAGTGGCCAATGGGGAAATCAACGCTGAAAGTGACAAAGATGATTTAGACACGGCTGAATTTAAGTGGAAAATTAAAAAATTAGGATTCAAAAAATTCTTCCCAATCTATAAATGTAAGTTGTAAAACATGTACATATGTTTGTGAATTAAAACGGTAATAATCCATTTTTTTATGTTTCAGCTTTCTACTATCCCGGAGGATACTATCCACAATACTACAATAATGATTACTACTATAATGATTACAATGATGGGTGGTGGTAAATGGTGATTAAATATAATATTGTACTATCTAGTAAGCTGTAGGTTTAAATTTCTGTGTTTACAATAAAAACTTTTTACTTTTATATTTTACAAAAAACTTATTTTATAATCCACATTTTAAAATATTAATCAAAGTATAAGCGATATGCCTATGCTTTTATCAAAATTGCTTATAACCGGGTTACGATTTCTCAAATTTTTTAAATTTCACACAAAAGTTCATTTACCAAGCAATAAGTTGAGTTGATGTATTATCCATATAATGAAGATGACTGAAAAAAAGAACTTGCCTATAAAAAAAAACAACTTGCCTAACTATAAACTCATCTTCTTGAGAAACTTACCTTAAGAATCCATTTCTGTTAAACTTATCACTATGCGAGTACTTATATATAAGTGTGAAAAATATGTCTCGGCTAAATGGTCGATTGGAACATATAAAATGAGTAAAACATAACCTCAAAATGTTTACTTCACACAATACTAAAAAATAATGTGATTGTGGTTTAATTTTTTAAATTTATGGTAATAAAATATTAAAATAAATATTTGAAAAATAGGTACTAGTCGACCAGAGATGTCACTGTTTTATCTGTAAGCAAAATTTGCTGCAGCAATTTAGTATCAAGCGATAAAATATATGGCGCCGAGACAACCGCTTTAAAATCATCGGCGTGTGATGGCTGCTCTCCACTTAGATATTTTCTCTTGACAAAAAATAAATGACAAAACGGCTCATGACATTTTTTCTACAACTACTAACTTAAAGAATATAGCTAATTTTTCTCTATGAGAATAAGAAAAATTGAATTTGAGAAAAATTCAATTTAAAAAAAAAGCGTTACAATATTATATTGTATTCAAGGTACAAGACCTAGTAAAACAAAAAACCAATCTCTGTCCCACACAGCAACAATTTTGATTCAATTAAACTTTAAATATGCTTTTGTAACGTTTCATTATTTAACTATATCGTTTCTTGTATATCCTTACACGCCATTACATCACATGTCTCAAACAACAATAGGATAGCCATTTGAAAAGTTTGCATCGTAATGATATAGGGTTTCTTGAGATATGAGACTTTCAGTTCACCATGCCAAAAATGATGTAGCCAAGTAAGTTTTCAACCACCAAAATTTATATGATACAATTTCTCAAACATTCCAATGGATTTTTCAAATTCCTGAGGTATCGCAAATGTGTAATTATTTGTAAATTCAAAGCCACACGCCTGTTTCAAGCGATTGATCATTGATTCCTCTGAGTCCATGCTATGCCATTGTTCATGAATTAATCTAAAAACAAAAATAAAAAAAAATTGATAAATTAAATGAATTGTTTCAGTGAAAGTAGTTTAATTTATGTTTCTAAACCAACACAACGATTACGTGTCACAAACTAAAACTTCATTAAGGTAATTGCATGCTGATGACCCTTGCACTCCATATAAACACACTCACCTTTTCGCTAACATTTTACTGTAAAATTTTTGATAAACATCTTTATCATTAATATACTTAAATATCGTAATACTATTAGCTAATTTCAAATCAATCTCAGTTTCAGTCGATTTCGATTATTTTAATAAACAATCACAGTATTTTGTCACGAGAAATGAAAAGAAGAAAGTGACAAAATATAGAAAATATTCTATTTACGTATAACGCAAACGTATTCGTAATGGCGTCTACAGAAAACAAAAATACTGTGACGGTGACACCTAGGGTGTGATAGAATAAGTTAAATTAATAGCTCAATGTTTTAATGTACTAAAATGGAATTTTCCATGATAAAACAGTTCTAAATGTTTCTACACTATTCTAACTAGAAAAGTCATGAGCTTTCTAGAAGTTTGTTTTTTGTTTTGTTTTTTTTTGGGTTTTAATCTATGCAATTTGTTTTGGGGCTCAAGGCACTCCCAACTCTTTCGCAGTTTACTTTTACTGTCCTACTTTACGCATTAGTAGCCAAATCGAGGGCGAACGGCTAAAGCCCCGTTTTGTATAAACCACCTGCAGATTGCATTGCTTCATGCCAATCTATAGTGCTGACATGAAAGGTGGGTCGGCCCATGGATTCTGCACTCTCAACAGGGGGTCATAGATGTATTCATCTTCATCACCGATCGTAATCAAATGATGAAAAATCCCTTTTGCATCCCGCCCCTATCGGGATTCGAACCCGGTACCACTGCGCCGTTTGGTCGGTAAAGTTTTGTTTGTGTATATAAAAAGGCGAACGAAGTCGAATTGGATTATTCGAAATTGGAACGCGATAGTTGGCGTGTTTTTTTATTAGCTCCGGATAGCTGGTATCCGGAGCAGCTAATTTTCTGTTATAAAACTTATGTTTGACAAGCTATTTATACATATAAATAATTTATTTAAAACTAATCTATAATTTTTAATTCAACTTTTTAACTAAAAACCTATAAAAAATATTTAGCTCTACCTATTTATCTGGAGCTGCTATCCGGAGCTGCTATCGGGAGCAAAGCGAAATTTGAAATTTTGTTGGTTTTTGTACAACCCTAATTGTGGCAAACTTTATTTTGGTTTAAAAATTTTGAAGGATGTCAAATTCAAACGTCATATGGTTGTAGGACATTTCTTCCAAATAAAAAATCATCGGGAGATTGATGAGGAATACGTTAAATTAGAAGCTGCAAAAATATTTTTGAAAGCTGGAAAGCAAAACGATAATCGAGATGCATCATTGTCGGAAGGTGACGAAGATGAAGATAAATAATATTTTAATGAAATGGACATTTTATTTATTTATTTATTTCAATTTTATTTATCTATGTATGTATATGTAGATGACTTTTGGAAAACTCTATTTTGAGCAATAGCTCATTCATAATGGAGTATCCAAAAGGTGACCAACATTTATTAAACATAAATTAAAACTACTGCCTCTGCCTCTACAACATTGCAAATTTGATTATAAATATTTAACGCTAAATGCATTAATCAAACGATTATTTTAATCGTATATTCTTAGGAATCTTCATTATTCGCGATGACACCATCAACCTGTTGGGTTATGTCGATTTTCAATTCCGCCTTGGTATTATAAGTAATCCTTTTGCTCATTAAACTTATTAAAACGGTGCTTTCCATATTGACGAGTTACAGCTTTCGTTTTGATTCTCTTTAAATTTTCCGCAGTGATAATTTCTCGATGGGGACCGATGTTTGATTGAAAGGTTTCATGTGACATTAAACGTTCTATGTTGTATATTTTTCACAGGCCTCGCATTGGTCTTCGAAAACAGATATGGTTGGATACTGCCTCAAATTAACATTTTTTCTAATTCAACAAGGTAACTGACACTGAACCTAACTGTTATATAATAAAGTGTTTAGCTTTTACAATGTTACGTTCCCGCTTTCGACATTATATTAAATTTGCAAAGGGCAATTTAGAATTTCGAAAAAACTGACGAGAAAAAAAATTAAAACAAAAAATTAAAGCTTATAAAACACGTCTAACTCGCATGGCTACTACGATACTCCTCGGGATACCTGGTACAAAAGTCAAGTCGATTCAAAACAAAGAATTACTGTACGTATTCTACGTATATGTGAAGACACAGCTTAATATTACAAAAATTTGAACCCCAATTCGGCATATTATGATCCAAAACACGTTCTATGAGGGATATTCCTGATCCAAAATCAAATCCTGAAGAGTAAATAATGTGTGGTAAAATATTCTCGAAGTGCAAAAATCATTAAAGGGCAAGAGAAACAAATCATTCGAAGCCGATATGAAAAGATGTACACACATTTAAATAATCACTGAATATATTAAAAATAATTCAATATGTATTTATGCTTCTTATCTTCCTCGATTTCCAGTAAGACTCATTTATTTTATTCAAGGATTCAGTTTTATTAAATTATAATTTGTATACTCCTTCGAATATAACTTACAAACTTAAATCGTTTGCTTGCTGTTCGTTAAACAACCTTGACATGTTACATGACCGCAAATTAAAATGTTGTACAAGGTAATTCCGCTGCCGCTAGATAGTAAACATTTTACAGCAATTACGAGTAACAACCTTCGCCTATTTCCCTTTCCCTTCCACAAATTCTAGCCTTTTTAATATTTTTCATGGCATTTAATACTAATAATTTAAGAAATGGATACTCGATACTCAAAAAACGAAAAACAGCTGAAATGGATACAATTTATTCATAGTGTGCGCCAAAATTATTGGCTTTGGTATAGCTCGCGTTTTTGATCGGAGAAAATGTTCACCAGGAGATAGGTATTCAGTTCTTTTAAATCTAACTAAAAGGGACTCTCTATTTTTAGTAATATTTTAAACCAATTGTATTTATTGCAAATCCCGGTACATAATGGGCCTATCTAGGATCGGATAACGCCGCAGTTATGTCTGGCCAATTTAATGGGGTTCAAGCAAGATTAAAAAGGCTAGAGTTTGAGAAGGAGAAATAGGTGAAGATTTTAACTCGGATTGGTTACTCGGATTGCTGTAAAATGTTTACTATCTAGCGGCAGCGGAATTATCTTGTGTCAAGGTTGTTTAACGAACAGCAAGCAAACGATTTAAGTTTGTAAGTTATATTCGAAGGAGTATACAAATTGTGATATAGTAAAACTGAATCTTTGAATAAAATAAATTAGCCTTACTGGAAATCAAATCGTGGAAGATAAAAAATTTTTAAGAAGCATAAATACATGTTGGATTATTTGTAATATATTCAGTGATTATTCATATGTACATCTTTTCATATCGGCTTCGAATGATTTGTTTCTCTTGTCCTTTAATGATTTTTCCACTTCGAGAATATTTTACCATAAGCTTCCCAAGCAAATAGTTCTGCTTTAGAATATTTTTCCATGTCTCCAGTACACAACTCAACTCTAAAATAATAAAATTAATTAATTTATTTAATTCTAAACTTAGTGAACAAAAATTATTTACTCTTCAGGATTTGATTTTGGATCAGGAATATCCCTCATAGAACGTGTTTTGGATCATAACATGCCGAATTGGGGTTCAAATTTCTGTGATATTAAGCTGTACGTAGAATACGTGCAGTAATTCTTTGTTTTGAATCAACTTGACTTTTGTACCAGGCATGTCCATTTCATTAAAATATTATTTATCTTCATCTTCGTCGATTATCCCTTTGCTTTCCAGCTTTTAAAAATCTTTTTGCAGCTTTTACATTAACATATTCCTCAACAATCTCCCGATGATTTTTAGATAGTTTTATTCCGATTATTTATTCGGAAGAAATGTCATACAACTGCATGAAGTTAGGTAAAATTTTAGTTTTTGTTTAATAGCGACACATGTGTATAATAGCAAAACTTTCCGGAGCTAATAAAAAAACACGCTCAGTGTAAACTTGTAAGAATTAGTAGTATTTGGTAAGCGATAGTGTGAAGATTAAAAATGAATTACAAAGTGATTTAAAAAGTGTTTTAGTGGAAATAAAAATTATAAGTGTACAGTAAAATTTGAGAATAATTTATATAAAGTGATTTTGTGAATTTTCATTAATAAACTGTGTTGTAATAATTCTTGTGTTAAATAAATAAATTCGTTGGTGATAAATTGAATTGATTTTGTATTATTCACAATCCAGTGATACGAACCTTGATTGACAAGGCAAAAACGTAACAATACGTTTGTATTTCAACGCTACATGTGTTTAAAGTTGGAAACCAAATTTTGGGTTTTCTGTATCGCAACTATAACAAAACTGAAAACTTCAATCGGTTATCAATTTTTGTCCAATTTTGAGACGAAAAAATCGGAAAATGATGAAATTTGGTTTCCAACTTTCAACACATGTAGCGTTGGAGTTCAAACGTATTTTTGTTTTCTGCAGACGCCATTACGATTGCGTTATACGTAAATAGTTGATGTGTTTGTTTATTAAAAAAATTGAAATCGACTGAAACTGAGATTGATTTGAAATTAGCTAATAGTATTACGATATTTAAGTATATCGATGATATGTGTGGCTATGAATTTACAAATAATTACACATTTGCGATACCTCAGGAATTTGAAAACTCCATTGGAATGTTTGAGAAATTGTATCATATAAATTTTAGTGGTTGAAAACCTACTTGGCTACACCATTTTTGTCAAAGTCTCATACCTCAAGAAACCCTATATCATTACGATGCAAACTTTTCAAATGGCTATCCTATTGTTGTTTGAGACATGTGATGTGATGGCGTGTAAGGATATACAGTCCTAACCAAAATTATTTGTACCTGCTAAATTTTTGATGCAACGTAACGGAAACAACTTTAAAAATTATATAAATAATCAACATTTTGAAAACATTAATTTAAATTCAATAAATTTAATTACCTTGCTTTACATTTCTATCAAAAAATTTTTTAAATTTTACTTCTAGGAGAAATTACAGTTAATTTAGTTTTTGCCAAAATTATTTGTACCTACAAATTTGTTCTCAATATTATTTGTGCAATAAGGAAAAAATTAAAATTAAATAGTAAATCATTTAAATTTATGATTATTTTTTGCTAATTAAATAATGATACAGTCACACACGTTTGGTGTGCATATGGTCAGTTTTTGTTTATTCTCTATAACATCTCGCAAGTGGTTCAAAAATTTGTTGTTAACATCACCTAGAATCTGATCCCCCTCGGTTTTCTTAGCACCCTGCCACAAATGTTTGGTCTTGTTAGATCATGAATACCTTCCACTTTAACTTAGGTCTCCGCAAGTTTGAATCGAAACCCTGCTCTGGCCGAGACAAATAATTTTATTCAAGATTTTTGTGTAATTTCGTGGCAATGATTTTTCTTATGTATGGGAGCATTATTGTGCTGAAGTGCAAATTAAGGACCAACTAGTTTATCATCAACCAGGAATGTTACCACCAAACATCCGAAATAATAACAAATAAACTAAAATTTGGAATTTTTAGAAAGTCTACAAATACAAATAGATTCATAACAGTAGATTCATTTCACCATGTGACGCACAAGCAAGCAGCGTTTCATTCTATAGCGCATAGATTATTTAATATACCTATGGAGCAGTCGGAATTTTATGAGGAGGTTAAATTTATTAAGAACGCGGCCGTAGCCAATGGGTATTCTACTCAATTTGCTGATAACATTATCAACAAGCACAAAGCCAAGCATATCAAATCATCACTCACCACATTACAACCGCAGCCATGGAAACGGTGAATACTACTAGAGGGAAACTTCTGTGTGTAGTCCTTTACGACTTGTAGTATATACTGCATTTCATCTTCATTTTTTGTTAATTTCTTTTTATAATCTTGTATTAACTTAACGCCACGTTCAGCAATATCATTTACGACTTTTATTTTACTAATAATCTTCATTCCGTTTTTGAAATTATCATCCTGAGGCCACATATCCGTATCTATGTTTAAGAAATCTGTGGAAATCTTGAACCGTTTAAAAAAATCGCCAGTGTTTGGTGTAACAAAATCTGCCAATTGTTTCGTAATGAATGTTTTCACATCATCAATTTTCAACTCGACGCTCTTACTAGACTCGGCCTCTACATCCCTCATCATATTTAACTGTTTCACTATTCTTCTTTTCTCTGCACTATAGAGACGTTTTCATCGAAAAAAAGAATGCGATGCTTTCGTCGGACAAATACCACAAATGACCACACATTTTATTTAGTACAGCCATCCGCCAACTTTTCATCATGTGTTTTGTAGAAATAAATATGTCGTAAATAGTTCAAATCCAGCTTTGGTGCTTTAGCTGCTTCAGTGCAATGGAACCAAATTTTCACATAAAATCGAACGACAAAAATGCAAATGTAATTCTTCTGTTCTTGTGCTGTTAACTTAAATTCTTCACGAAAGATAAATAGTTTCAACACATAAATGGCTTTGGACATCCAGCGAGCATGATGCATAGGCCCTGGCAGAGGGAAACGGACATTTTCATTTGGTATCATGCCCAAAAAATTAGAGTGATTTCCCAATAATTCTATGTAATCATCCCGAGCATGTTCCTTTACCAATTCGTTGTTACAAAAACCCGCTAATTCCACTTTCACATCGTTTAATTGTATTTGAACATTGGGATCATCTATTGCCCATTTTTGATTCAATTGCCGCACGGAATGTAATTTCACATATGTGATGTTGACAAAGAAGATATAATAAACTTCGTTCCAGTTTCTGCTCTAAAATAATAGCTGCTCCATTTAATCTTCCAGAATTTGAATATGTGGTAACGAAGCAAGCCGCCACGACATCGTCAGCAGTTGATCTTGATATTTTGGGAACGCCCAATAATTGTTCTCCATCTATATGAGAAATAATCCCCGGCAAACGATCCACGGTCTCCGTTCCAGATAACTCCGTGAGTAATTTTCCATCCCAACCCAATGTACTATACCTGTTATAAACTTGAAAGTCGACTTAATTGATGCTGCTATCTCTACTCTATTTGTTTTACGAAGACGCCTCAGTGTTGTTCGATTCAAAACGAGTTCATCAATAGAATGTCCAAAACTTTCGGCAACGGCACAGATTAAATGCATTGCTGCACGATCACTAATCTTCAAGTTATCCAAAGCTGACAATATTCTAGGAGTAATAAAACATTTGCTTCCTCTAGGGGCTCCTTCTGCGCTTAGCACGGGCAAATCAATATATTCGAAGCTCATGTCGTTATCAGGTATAGTTTCGCTGTCACTCTCCAATGACGAAAATAATGCTTTTGAGTCTATTGGAATTGAATTACTTTTTTCTTCAAGATATTTTCGTTTACGATTTTTTTCTGCCTCCATACTGCTTTCAATTTCATATTGTCTGGCTCCAGTCAAATATCAGGGACGCCCTTTCTCACGCTGCGACAAGAGGAATCGCTTGTCGCCTTCACTGGTCATCATGGACAAGGCATTGATATGTGCGATATCAAAAATATCATCCAGTTTACTATTAAATGCATTTTCACTTTCACGGTAAACTTTTGAAGATTAATTTTTATTCTTTAGGAGATTTTTCCACTCATGCAATTTTTCCAATTTTTCACTGGGATTCGTGCTTTTGACCAAAAAATAGACACTTCCTGGATTGTCAGAACTGCACTTTCACGAATTGTTAATTTTACAGTACGGTGATTGTAAAAAAAAACACACATCACTTGTAGTTTTGAATATAAAATGCAGGATTTAAAAAAAAAACCGTTTATTATTTGAGTTTTTATTAGTTTCGAAAATTGGCAATAAAGACGCCATTTGTCAACCGATTTTCGACATCTTTGATGTTTTGGAAAGGTAATTATATCTTGTATTCACCACAATTTTGATTTAGGCTGAGAAAAAATTCTAAATCATTTTTCTGTTCGTTTGAAAGTGAAAAATTGAAAAAAATACCGTTTTTATTATCGAAATTTGCGCTCAAGTCGCGACCTCTAAACCATCTTCGATTGACCCAATATTTTTTCTGTTTAAGTTTTTAGCATAACCTCACATTTCTAAGGGGTGTCCCGTTAGATATCTCTACATTTTTTTTGCCACATACAAACAAGGACCACCCTTATATAAATATATATATATATATATATATATATATATATATATATATATATATATATATATATATATATATATATATATATATATGTATATATATATATATATATATATATACATATATATATATATATATATATATATATATATATATATATATAATATATAATATATATATTATATATATATATATATATATATACTATATATATATATATATATATATATATATATATATATATATATATATATATATATATATATATATATATACATATATATATATATATATAATATATATATATATATATATATATATATATATATATACTATATATATATATATATATATATATATATATATATATATATATATATATAAATATATATATATATATATATATATATATATATATATATATATATATATATATATATATATATATATATATATATATATACTATATATGTATATACATAAATACTATCGTATTCATATTTGTCCAGTATACAATTTTAATACAACGAAACACAAACTTATCTTAAGGCTAATAGTAGGTAAAGCCAGCTATTCGCGAATAATGTTGCGAGTTACACATTCGGATTCGGTATTAGTTCATAATCGCACACTAAGTTTACTAACTAATAATTTTTTGTCCCACAAACTGTAAATTGTCATCATTTATTATTCCGAATAAGCCCGTGGATTATAAAATAGGTTGATTTTTTTTGCAAAACGGAAAAGCAACATCTTTTATTGTAATTTAATAAATGTTATTTTACAGTTTAAAAAATTACGAAGTGGTTTAAGCAAGACATATCATTGTATACATTTTAATTGTTTAAGATAACCTGCTGGATAGTAACCTGGTGGACCTGAAATAATGAATCAAATGATTATTTCCGTTGTAATTCATAAATATGTAAGGTGTAAACTTACGTTTACCCTGTGGTTTTTTGGTGAATCTTGCGAGTCCCAATTTACAAAAAGGTTTTTTTATAATCTCTAAATCAACTTTATCACTTTCAGGTTCGATTTCCACATTGGCTATTTCTACCGATGATTCGGCCGCACTTATCTGGAACGCTGGTGGGAGACTGTATACAATAGCACAGAGTAGTATTACTAAAACAATTACCTGCGAAATAGTTAAAAGTTATTATTTTTGATTTTATCACTGTAAATGCACTTTATGGTTCACCTTAAACATTTTTTGTTTCTTCTAATATTTAGATTAGATCTTCAAAAGATCTTTTTATTGAATGTATTTCATTGATCAAAGCGCCATCCTATTTATGTAAATCTCAAGCTCCCGCGTTGAAGATTGGAAGACAAAAATATAGAAACCTGTTTAATTTCGTTTTTTTTTTTTGCTTAAAGTTTCTAGATCAAAATCAAACCAACCATAATGTAAACACATGTTTGGGAATCCCATATATAAAAGCCGCCGGTTTCTGATTTTTTTTTATTTTGATGGTAGTTCACCAAATTAAACAAAACAACTTCATTTACATTGAAATGTGAAGCATATTAAACATACACTGGTCAGCAAAATTAACGCACCAAAGATTTTTTCACTGTAATTTTTACCCAACTATATCGGATGTAATGGAAGTACTAATTGACGATTGGAGCATCACAGATTCCACCTAGTGGAAATTTTTTAAACTGAGCTAGCTGATAATTTGACGTTCGAAATTGTTGTAAATAATTCCAATTTTGGATAATAAAAACAATTTTTAGTTACCGGATTGCAAAATTTTCTTTCGTCGCATTTATGAGAAATGTCATTTTGCCGGTTGCCTCATTTTAACTTTTTTCCTCGTGAGGCGCTTTCTCTACTTTTACAATCGTCAATAGAGTTGAAAAAAATGGTTAATGAAATAGAAAAGTATCAAAATTATGGAAAAAATGGATCTATTTTGAGAATTCAAAGCGCAAAAAGTCTTGGGTTGATGCAGAACAACCATCGACATCGACTGCAAGGCCAAATCGCTTCGGACGGAAGACTATGTTACATATTTGGTGGCATCAGAAGAGTGTGATTTATTATGAGCTGCTAAAACCTGAAAAAGAAACGTTGGAAGCACTTAATTAGGAAATACTTTCAATTTTTCTTTTAAATTCTGATATTTTGGCCGCAATCCACAAATATGAATATCTTTTACCAAATCATTTGATAAATCACCGAACCGGCATGATTTGGCTTTTAACTTAAGATCCGCCATGTAGTCTCCGAATATTTGCGTTGCTTGTTGCTTAGTGGTAAAAGATATGTGCCTTGTATGAGTTTAATTCGGTTTGAGTGTAAAATGATTATCAAACTATACACACAAATCATCCAATTTTTCATCTTCATCGTTCATCCCAAAAGACATTGGGGCATTGATTTTGGGATTGATTTGAAGGTTAAGTTAGGGATCAATTTGCGGGTTAAGTTAAAGTTGAGTTGGGGCTGCATAGGACATAGTGAGTTGTTGACCAGCTAGTTGAGGGCTAAGTTGTGTTCCGTTTGCGAGTTGAATTAGGGTTGAATTGCGGTTTAGTTTGGGTTGGATTAGGGTTTAGTGAGCACTTGAGCAATCAATATATACAGGGAAACCTCACTACAACGGAAATCGTCGGGACCAAAAACGTTGTTAAACTGAGGATTTGTGATTTTTTTTATAAAAATTTTATTGGGATTCTATATATCTTAACCGATTTTGATGAAATCCAGCATTTCCAATGGAAATGAGATATTCAAATGATTTTTAGACGAACTTGACTATTTCATAACCAATTACGATAAAATTTGATATGTGCGTTGAAAATGGGATTCTAAAATGATTTTTTGTTATAGTTCTGGAATATAGCAAAGTAAGATGGAACTTGGCTATTTCTTAACCGATTATGATGAAATTTGACTTGTGCGTGGAAATTTGGTTCTAAACTGAGTTTTAGATCTAAAAATAAACTTACAATTCCATTTCCAATGCGCATATCAAATTTCGACCCTGTTAAAGTTAGCCAAAAGTTTCCAGCCGAAAGTGAAAAGTCGATAATGCAGATTATTTTATTGACATTCCAGCCGAAAATAAATCAGCCTCTAGAGTGTTATGTCTGGAGATGGATTGCATTGATGTGACTTGTAAATAGCTATCGCAGGAAAAAAATTCAGTTCAAGTTTCCCGTGGAAAATCTCGGAAAATTCGATTTTCCAAAACTTAATAGAAAATTTGTTTAAAATCAGCCTCTATAATGTTATGTCTGGAGATTAATTGCATTGATGTGATTTATCAATAGCTACCGCAGGAAAAAAATCCAGTTCAAGTTTCCCGTGGAAAATCTCGGAAAATTCAAAAAAGTTTCCAGCCGAAAGTAAGAAATGGATGAATAAAATCAGCCTGGAGAGTGTTATGTCTGGATATGGATTGCATTGATGTGACTTGTCAATAGCTATCGCAGGAGAAAAATTCAGTTCAAGTTTCCCGTGGAAAATCTCGGAAAATTCAAAAAAGTTTCCAGCCGAAAGTAAGAAATGGATGAATAAAATCAGCCTGGAGAGTGTTATGTCTGGATATGGATTGCATTGATGTGACTTGTCAATAGCTATCGCAGGAGAAAAATTTAGTTCAAGTTTCCCGTGGAAAATCTCGGAAAATTCAAAAAAGTTTCCAGCCGAAAGTAAGAAATGGATGAATAAAATCAGCCTGGAGAGTGTTATGTCTGGATATGGATTGCATTGATGTGATTTATCAATAGCTACCGCAGGAGAAAAATTCGGTTCAAGTTTCCCGTGGGAAATCTCGGAAAATTAGATTTTCCAAAAATCATTAGAAAATTTGTAAATCATTAGAAAAAAGAGTTTTGCTGACAGGACTGATTTTATTTACTCATTTTTAATTTCGGCTGGAAATTTAATTAATTTACGTAAATTTATTTACAAAAATTTTTATTTAAATCTATGTATCCTATTTACTTTCGACATCTATGTATCCTATTTACTTCTTGTCATATTATAATCTGCATTACCATTTTTTAACCTTTGGCTGGACTAACACTATCTGCATTATCGACTTTTCATTTTCGGCTAGCAACTTTCGGCTAACTTTAACAGTATCAAATTTCATTAATTTATTTTTTTGGTCATATTCTAGAATTTTATCCAAAAATCATTTAAGAATCGCATTTCAATCATCGATGCCAAATTTCACTAAAACCTGCTAAGAAATTGTCAAGTTCCATCCAAATTGGCCATATACATATAATTTACTAAAAGTTCAATTTGAAATGGAAAAAGGTCAATTTGAAATGTTAAAGGTTAAATTTGATGTGTAAAAGCAACAAATTAAAGTGGTAAAGTTTCAATTTGAATTGCACTCGTAGAACCTGTATCATCGCAGAAATATCCGTCCGTCTCCGCTCTAATAAAGTGTCAGCTTATCTAAGGGACGTTTTTATTTTTTCATTGGAAAACTTCAGTTGCATGGGACTTAAAAGTTTGTCCGTTGAAGTGAGGATTCCGTTAAAGTGAGGATTTTTAAGAATTGTGTGATGCTGATGGTAGTATGGTGGTAGGATGGTGATTAAATGATGGTACAATGGTATGTTGGTATGATGGTACGAGTTCAGCAGAGGGTTGAGATTTGGTTCGAGCTAAGTTGAGTTAGGGTTTAGTTAGCCTGCATTGGGGTTAAGTGAGTTGTTCAGTTGGGGAATTATTTAAAAATTGATTTGGAGTTTACAATTTTACAATTTTACATTTACAATTTTATATTTATTTTAATTATTTCTGGTTCATAATTTAGAAATATGTATCGAGTCGTTTTTAAGTGGAGTTTTATAATAAAGATATTGAATGTCTTAACCCAAAACATAATCAAAATGTATATGTATTAACCTTTGTACATAATACAAAAAAGTTTCGACTTTAATAAATTGTTTACAGTTGTATAAGATTTTTTTGTTGTCATTTACTGTAGAAATGTTTTTGAATATATAATTTATACTGAACCTTACTTGTAATTAAACTACAATCAAAAAACCAATTCATAGCTTATCGCACTTCAATTTCACAGACTTTAGTTATTATTATCCATATAAATACCAATTTCATTTGCTAGGCTCAACTCTGGGTGTCGATTACGTGTCTCTCGTATTTCGAGTTACTATTTGCTCACATTTAAACATCGTATATACGTTTTTGCAAGTAGTAGTGTATTCTAGGGCTGTTCGCACTAAAATGTAACAAAATGTGAGAAATTACTCTATTTCGAAACTGAATTCAAAATATTGAGTTGAAATTCAAAACGTTGACAAATAACACACAAGGCTACAATTTTCTCGTAGACTACGCGGGCGACAAATTATAAACTCATTGCTGGTGGTGAATTAATGTCAAAATTTTAAAGTTTTTACTTTTTATGCAGAACTAGCTGTACCCTGCGCGCGTTGCTACGCTACCAACTAAAATAAATTTGAAGGAAAGACATTATACAAATATTCAATTCATTTTGAGTCATATTATTGATTTTTGTGTCAAAAAATTGTGACATTGCAGCGTTTCGTTTCAATTCGATATTTATTGAAGTGCTGTGGGATACACAATATTTCTTGTTTTTCCATCTGGTGCGCGTAAACGAATAAATCAAAAGGTTTTCCGACGCGTGAACAGGCCACATAGAGCTGCCCATGTGAGAAGCATTGGATTCTCCAAATTTAATCCACACACTTGGAACGATTGTCCTTGTGCTTTGTTGATAGTTACTGGCGAAAGCGAGTCGCAACGGGAACTGCAAACGTTTGAATTCGAATGGCATATCTGTCGGGATTATTGGGATACGTGGCAACAGTAAGTCTTCACCTTTGAATTTTCCAGTCAAAATTGTTGCCTCGATAACATTGTTCATCATTTTCTTGACTGAGAGTCTGGTTCCGTTACAAAGTCGTGGTGGATTTATGTTTCAAAGAAGAATGATGAGTACGCCAATTTTCAATGTAAGAACGTGCGGTGGTATGCCTGGCAAATCAAGCGAATTCAAGAATTCATTTGGATAGTTGACAACTTCGTCTTGATTCACCACAGTATCGATGGACTTATATGTTGTCGTTTCGCGGGGTATTCCATTCTGAATAGTGAATTTGATGGTATTGACATCGATGTTTTTGGCCGCTAATATAGCACGCGTACTGAGCCACTGATGATTTTTGTAGTTCTGTGCTAAGTTTGGGAAAACTTTTTGCACCAATTCGTCTATGCTTTCTGTGATCTTACAGAAGTTTGCTGGCAAGGTGATAAATTGCGTAGATTCATCAATTTGCATTCGCCCATTTCCAATACCAATTAATTGTTTTGCAAAATTTCCAGCCGATGCATCCCGTTGTATTTCAAAGTCAATTTCTGTAAATGACGCTATAAAACTGATGATTTGAGACATGCATTAAGTTCATCAGCAGGTGTTGAACGTGGTATAACCGGCAGTGTTTGTCGAAAATCACCAGACAATAAAATGAGTGCACCACCGAAGATCCGTGTGTTTTGTCTCAAATCTCGCAGTGTACGATCAAGCGCTTCCAATGCTTTCTTGTGAGACATTGTACACATATTCGTCCCATATGATAATTTGATACGTTTGGAGTACTTTGCCCATTTCAGAGTTTTTGCTGATGTTGCATGTTGGTGCCTCAGTGTTTTGTAAATTCAACGGCAGTTTCAATGCTGAATGCGCTGTTCGGCCATCATCCAAAAGAGTTGCCGCAATTCCAGATAATGCAATGGCCAGTGTAATATTAATTTGTGATCATATGGTTGCCAGTCCACCGCTTTGTTCTGTGATTGCACGCATAATTCTGTCATACGCAATGCGTTGTTCTGGAACCAACTGCGGAAGATTTGTCTGAACAAATGTCCCCAGTTCGTCAGAATCAAAGTGTGTTTCTCGTTGCAAATCACGATCGAAAAGGTCGTTCGCTGGTCGGTTCGGAGCAGGCATTCCCAGTTGCACCAGTGCCTTGTTAGCGATTGCCAAACATATGTCTTCAATCAAAATCAATGCCTCATTATACACGTTTGGTTTGAATTGAATGTCCGGATTTTGATTCGCAGCGCGCAAACGATGTAGAATATCTTCACTCATGTAGTCCTTGAATTTTTCCCAAAGATATTTTGGATTAGATGGGAAGCAGGTTGTCAATATTATGGCAAATAACGTGCGTATTTGCTGTGGTCGAGCAGTATTCGATGCATCAGCGAGTGCAGGTGCAGTGTCCCAATGTGCATCATTCTCAAGAAGATTTAGTTCCTGGCGTTCACTGTTCTTAAATCTTGGAAAGATGTCGGTCCACGTACATTGATTAACAGCAATCGCAGATAGAAGCATTCTGTATTGTCCGGGTGAACAATGTACAGACAACCCAATGCGTCACTGGAATACAAATTGGGATGTCCTTCAACTGCTTTACCTTGTTTGCGACGTTGAAACTTTTTAGCCGATGCATTCCATGTGTAGAATTTCGGTACCTCAGAATAAAGTAGAGTGTTTGCAAAAATATCATCTTGGCACAATGAGTAAAATGCAGTT
Source organism: Tipula vernalis (assembly GCA_958295665.1). Classification (NCBI taxonomy): domain Eukaryota; kingdom Metazoa; phylum Arthropoda; class Insecta; order Diptera; family Tipulidae; genus Tipula; species Tipula vernalis. The sequence goes on from OY282560.1 coordinate 46,599,999, forward strand.
AAAATTGTTGCCGGTGGAACCAATGCTCTTGCAAGTACATGCGCTGTTCATTCTCGAGATGCACCGCCAAGTGTACTACAGTTGGATGTCGTTCATGGATTGGAAATGATAAGATGCGCCATACTGCTTCATTGCTGCTAATGTAGCGACGAAGTTGGTATTGGTTGATTTAATCGAGCGGTGCGGCCACATTCCCTACTCCGAAGACTACCATGTCGCTTCCTTTGTTGACATATTTGCAAATGTATTTGATCGACTTCACTGAATTGCAATACTCAACATTAATGTGTGCTTTGAAGGTCTTTGAGAGCAACGGTGAATATGGCACAACCCAACGATTATCGACTTCGATATCAACGTTTCGTACTTTCAGATCGATGGATTTGCCGCCATCCTCAACTGATCGTCGACGATACAGTGGTTATCCGTCATTGCCAGCGATGGTATCAGAAACCAAGTTTCTTGGGTATCGTTTCGTGCATTTCCCATCAGACATGCATGGTGAATTGTTGTTGAATGCGCCACATGGACCATGAATCATATTTTTGGTAACGACGTCGAATAAGACGTCGAATCAATGTCCTTATCTGGTATTTCTGCTGAGATGATTTGGTCAATTTGATCTGGCGTAATTTTGTTGATTAACCACCAACCATGTGGCAATCCTTTTTTTAGCCATTCAATGGAATACATCCAGCAGCGTGTCTCTCCAAAAACGTGATGCTTGATAATAAAATCCATCAAAGATTTCAATTTTTATTTAAATACGCTTGCGGTAATGTCATGGCGGTCCGAAGATGTTTATCCAGCTAACAGAAGTTCTTAAATTTCATCCCATGTTGGATTGCATGTAAATGTGATAAACAAATCTGGACTACCATATGCGCAAACGTATATCATCGTATCTTGTGCGCATTCATGCATGTGCCGTGGAATCCCCGTGAATGTAGACGGTAATATGACCATTCTCCCCAATTCGTTTGGATTCACGTTATTATCATCAATCGAATATATAGGAGTCGTTCGGTTTCAATCTTCGCTTACCTGTCGACGATGTATTGATGGAACAATTGTCGACATTTCAGAATGTGGTTCTCAGCGTCTTGATGAATCATCAATTGATACGAATAATAATTCATGGCACTGACTTTCTTACTCGTTTCCTCGTCTGTTTGTGGATTTCTCATTTTGATGTTGAAATGATATCCATCTTCTCCTCGCCAAAATAGAATCGGATACTGCAATCCGTCGTGTGAGCGATGAGTATCGGAGACTCGCTGAACGTCACCACTTCTGCGATGAAGAATTATGTCGCGCGATTCGAATTCTTCGCCAACTATCACGATCGCCACTTCATCGATTGCTGCTCGAACTACAACTGCGTAGTCATCGGCTGGCATTCGTTGAATGGCGGTTTTAAATAACTGAACTAATTCATTGTGTTGACCGAAAAGGGCTTGTAACGCAGCCACGATTTCTCGTCTAGTGCCCGCATTATATTGACATCGTTGTTCAATTTGTTCAACACTGTTTGCCATGAAATAAATTTGAAGAAACTTGTGATCTGCGTCCGGCAATGGTAGAAGTGATCCAGCACGATGATAAATTTGCGCACGATGTTCGTTGCACCGAACGATGTCATTTGAAAACATGAATTGTATTTGCGGATGTTTTCCAAGAAATGCTTCGACTCACGTGTAACACCTGATAGCAACGTTGATAGTGGTTCGGGTGGTGGATGTAATTCTGGCAGTTTAACTTTTCCATTGGCGCAGCACATTCCTGGCGTTTCGTTCTTAAATTTGAGGGAGCTACAATACATGCAAATTTTATCCATTTTTCCAATGACGGCACTTGGATGAAGACTGTAATCATTATTACTGTCGTAATGGAATGCACCAAGATTTAAATTTAAATCAGCGCACAGTGTTCGTCTTGATCGAGCGGTGCTTATTCGAACATTTTGCAGCCTTCTTTCCCGTTGTTCAGTTGTCTCAGACGAACGGGCCTGAGTAGTACGTATTCGATCAGTTTCTAACCTCACTTCTCGTTGTTCAGATGATTCAGACGAACGGGTCTCAGCGGCATGTACTCGAAGATTTTCCAGCCTTAATGCTCGTTGCTCGTCTGATTCTGAGGCTCGTAATGCTCTTTTCTTCCGTGCTTGAGGTGTAGATGGGCCAATTGCTTGTCGCTTTGGAGGCATAATTGTACGGGAACGACATGAAAAATGCGTTTGAATTTATTAGATGTCAATCAGCAATCCGAATCTCACAATGTATCCAATCCAATTGAACCGGCTGTTCACACACGGAAGGAAATGTTATTATTGACGGTGATCACCAATTCGCTGAGCGAAATTTGAAGTGAAAAAAATTAGCATTCGAGAATTGTTGAAATCGATTTTAATTCCACTCACGATGATATCCGAAAAAAAAACTGCACAGCAAATGTGTTCAGAACGTCAATCAGCAGTCAGATCTTTCACATACACATTCGATGATCTTCGTGAATTCACTGTAGAGAATGAATAAAATCAGCTCACGGAAACTACGAAAATTCAATTCGATTGAATTATTTATCTAAATTATTAATTTTACTCACAATGAAATGCACAAAACTATTCGAAAAACGCTCCCAAATATAAAAATACGCACAATATTGTCTGTTCAATGTGAGCCGGACATGAATTTCACAATTTACATAAATTCTTATGTCACCCACAACTAGAAACGTCATCATTCGTTCGCTGTTTTCGTTTCAATTCAAATCAGCATGAACTGTCACGGCAATATATGAAATTCAGTGGAATGACAGTGGCGCAGAAACCTTCGTGGGCTCATGCACAACAAATTTGCTAAAGATCATCACATGATCAAATGCATAGTTTACGATTCTATACAGGACATACAGACAAACATTCATTTTTACACATATAGATATTGTCCAATAGTAATATTGAACAACTCTCTTGTTTCAATATTTACTTATGTATATCTTCTCTTCTTCTGTTCGCTCGATTTCATAATGTGGCACGTGACATTGACAACAACTAAATAACGATAAGATTATTATTTGGAACTTGCATATCGCTCAGGAGATCACTACTGCCATCTATCCCCAATTTTAAAAATATGTCAAACAAGCAAAGTTTCAGCCTGAATACATTCTGCCAAGTTCAAATAAAGATTTTAACGTTGTATTGTAAACACTTTTAATTTTTTTTTTTTTTTTTTTTTCGTTGAACTAGAATTTGTCATTAAAACTATAAATATAGTTAGGTAGTATTTAACGACAATATTTGTTATTGACCATTCTCAACAAGAATTCACACTCATAGGTTAATCATTTTATTCATTCTAATTTGCATCTTAAACAGGTAAGTTGCGTGACATTGTTATGAATGGATTATGATATGAAAGAGTAAACCAAAAAATTCTAAGAAACAAACTGGCAAATCTAGAATTTTGTCGCATTTCAATGATGCATAATCTGGTTGCAATAATGTGTTATACATATATTAGATCATCTTGTCTCGGGTATTCACAGATTAATTCAAATGAATACAAAATTTTGGAATTTTTATTTGTTTGTTTATATAACCTTCCCAGCATAAAATTATTATTTTTTTGTAATTTCGGAGTTCCCACATCCATTCCCATCATCCGTCTAGACTATATATTGGCTTACCGATTTACTGCGGTCAATCGAATAATCTGTACAATTCTGCTATGCTTCAATTAATTCTAAATTTAAATGAATCACTTTACTATTCGATGACCAAATACATTTTTTCCTCACCACGGCAAAAACGAGTTTATTTTTTTAATTGGGATTCAAATTAACAATAACAAAGTTACAACGTCTAACTAATTAATCAAAGTACAACGTGATTTTGGGTAATGTATTATATGGTTTGCGACGCCACCTCGTGTATTTGTATATTTGTTTGTGCAATAATCAAATCAGTTTAGAATGTTTTTCAGAAATTGGTGTAACCTTTGAGCCAGTGAAATTTCAAAACAATAATCTGTTTACGAAAAACTCAGCAAGGTAAACTTAACAAACCACTTTGCTTAGAGCCACTTGTAAATAAAAACAATCCATACAATTTTAATTTATGAATGTAAAAAATTAATTTATTTAACTTTAATTGCCACATAATAAAACTTGAGGATTAAACAACTTATTTACGAACGTGTAAAACCTTGGTGACGATGAATCGTTAATCACCCCAACTGCCACCAAAGGAACCGCCATCATCATCACCATAACCCCAACCACCATAGCCGCCATATCCACCATATCCGCCATAACCGCCATATCCACCATAACCGCCATAACCTCCATATCCCCCCCTTCGTCCATAACCACCAAAAAAGCCTAAAATGTAAAATATTTTATTAAAATAACGTCCACAATTAATTCCAACTTTTTCGTTGGATCCCTTACGAAATTCGGCCGTTTCTAAATCTTCCCGTATGGCTTCTATTGAGCTCACAGCAGCTGGCTTCTGTGGATTAACTGCAGCTGCCTTTGGTGCAGCCAGTTTTAACTGAGCCGGTGATGGAATACTGTAGACCGCCACTGTAAACAGGGCTGCTAGCAAAATTGCCTAAAAAAAAAAATTGAAATAATCTTATTAGCAAAATCTATATTTAAGAACCAAACGACGTTTGCTTACCTTAAACATAATCTCTTGTGCGTGTTTCCTCGTTTAGATCCCTAACTTATAAAATGTAACGATTTAATAATGAATTTCTTAAAATGTATCTCTTATTTATACCCCCAATTTGGCAGCTTGTTTACAAAGGAGAAATTAAAATGTAAAGACAAACAAAGTTTTAATAATTGTACGGCAATCAAAGAGAAATTCCGGTTATTTATAAAGCTAAGCGTCAATTTTATTAAATCATGAGGAGAACTTGGACTAAGGTATAAAATATGAGAATATTACTGGTTTTTGCTAATTAACCCGATCAGCCCCACGTTACCGTTTGCCAAAATCATATCCAATTTACTAATAACATTGAACATGCGTTTGTTTCACTTTGTTAAGGTTTATTGGTTCCTTTTGTGCAGTTTTGATGGCAATAGACTTGGCTTGCTGTATCAAAAATGGAATATGACCAATTTGACAAAAATTGTAACTAATCTAACGGATTTACAAAATAATTCACATTATAATTATTCGCCATACTTTATTCGAATACCCATAATTTAGATACTAGTTTCCATGCAAATGTTGGCTTAAGCACACCTCCACAAGTTCGGATTTTTATGAAAGTTGGCTCATAGATAAAAGAGACTTAATCACGATTATTTTTATAATATGGACCGATTAACCCGTCCTAGGACGGAATTTCTATATAAAAAAGGGAAAAATACGCTTTTTGAATGTTCATACAATGTAAGAGTAAATTGTCTTGTTTGGTAGGAAACTCTTTGGAAGAGTAGTTTCCGATGGTGCCAGATCAATTCGAGGGATCAGTACACTTGCTCCTTTATTGCACTCCGAAATTATTTTGGCCTTTATGAAACTCCGGGAGGGTTCTTCGATGATTAATCGGGACGTATGTAAAATTTGTCCCTTGATAAGTTGTCCTAAGTATGTCCTAAGCTTTTTTAAATGTGTTGGTGTAAAACTTTCGTTACTACGAATTTATTTAACAGTAGAACTACCGACCAAATCAAATAATGTAGACATTGTCAATAGGGGAAGGAAACCTACTTTTATAAATGCGATTAGGCAAGAAGTCCTAGATTTGACACTTGCTAGTCCGCATTTCAGCGACTTGGTCAAAATCTGGCATGTGTCTGAAGAGGCCTCATTATCGGATCACTTACATATCAGATTCGATTTGGCGGCTGAGACCATGCAGCGGCAGGAAATCAGAATTCCAAAACTGACCGACTAAGACTCTTATAGAGTCTCACTCGAATCAGAAATGCCCTCGGTTTTGAGGAACATAGAGTCTCCAGAGGGTTTGGAGATCTGTTTAAACTAGCTGCATAATTCTATACACTTGGCTTACGAGAACAGCTGCGCGGTTAAGCAAAGAGAGTCCACAAAGATGGTCCCTTGGTAGAACGGGACGCTGGGTAAACTGAAGAAAAAATCGAGAAGATTATTCGACAAGGCTAAACGCATCGGTGAATATAATCTCGAATTAAGAAGATCCAAAAGGGCTACCTGGAGGAATTTCTGTAAGGAAATCAATGAATTGCCCTCTGCAGCTCGTCTCCAGAAAGTCCGTTCCAGGGATCATTCAAATGGTTTAGGAATTCTCCAGAAGCAAGATAAAAGGTTCCCTGAAAACCGGAAGGAAACTTTAGAGGTACTGCTAGAGACCAACATTCCGGATTCAGTAGTGATAGGAGCCCAAGAGGACCCTCAAGATCCCTCAAGTCAGGTGGCCTATGCGCCTCACAGTAGGATCTGGAGTCTATCTGGGAAAATATTTCAAACCATTTAAATCCGCTGGAGGGGATGGTATCTTTCCAGCTTTATTTCAAAAAGGTATTGAGGAAATACTCCCCAGCTTGATCCAGATGTTTCGGGCAAGTTATGCTTTTAACTATATTCCGAAACTGTGGAGGAAGGTAAATGTGGTATTTATACCAAAAGGGGGGGGGCTGGTTCAGACACTCAGGCTAGGTCACATCGGCTAATTAGCCTCACATCGTTTTTATTGAAGACGATGGAAAAATTCCTGGACTATCAAATAAGAAGTGAGGTCCTTGGAAAAATCCGCTACATCGGGACCAGTTTGCGTATCAAACTGGTAAATCCACTGTGATGGCCTTAGCGGTCTAGTCACGAGGATTGAAAAAGCAGTGACATATAAAGAAATTGCCCTTTGTGCCTTTGTGGACATTGATCTATACAGAGGGCAGCAATGGAAAAAAAGATTCCGCTTTCTAAAATTAGGTGGATCCGTTCCACGCTGGAACATCATGAGATTACTGCCAGACTATGTGGCGAGTCAGTAACCATCAGGGTCACAAAGGGCTGTCCCCAAGGAGACGTACTATCTCCTCTTTGGTGGTCATTGGTTATTGACAGACTACTGGTCCTTCTCTGTAGCCATGGGTTTGATGTCCAGGGCTATGCGGATGATGTGGCTATCATAATCTGAGAAAAATACACTCAATTTAATATGGCAGTGGTGTTACCAGGAAGGACTCAGTGTCAATCCAAACAAAACTGTCATTGTTCCTTTTACGAGGAGGAAAAAGCTTGCGCTTACAGCTCCCTCGTTAAACGGTACTACTGTTCCTTTTTCCAGCGAGGTTAAATATCTAGGGGTTATCCTAGATCAAAAACTGAACTGGAACCAACATTTGTTGAAAGTTCAAAATAGAGCCACCAAGGTTTTCTGGGCCTCTCAAAGTTTCTATGGGCGTACTTGGGGACTACAACCAAAAATGATCTACTGGTCATTTCTTACAATCATTAGGCCTATGGTCACCTACGCATCGGTTGTATGGTGACCTAAAACTGAGCAGAAGGCAACGCAAACGAATAAGGTTCAGCGTATAGCCTGCATCGGTGTTACGAGCTCAATGAAATCATGTCCAACCGCGGCGATGGAGTCACTTCTAGGACTGACACCGCTACGGACCTGAAAATGCAGGCGGAAGGAAATATCAAACCGGGCAATATGGTGGGTCATCTGGAAATCCTTAAAGAATTTCAGACAGACCCTACCATAGGAATGCCTTCCGACTGTATGCCAGCTAAACTGGACTTCCACAAACCATTCTGTGTTAGGTTACCTGACCGGGATGTGTGGAGAACAGGTGGACCATCCTTTGAGCGAGGGTTCATGGTATGGTTTACAGATGATAAAAAACGGAAGATGGGGCGGGGATAGGAATTCCCGGGAGTGACACTACCCTCTCGAAGTCCTTGGGTACCAATGCTACCGTTTTTCAAGCAGAAGTACATGCTATAGAACTTTGCGCTAGGATACGCATAGCAAAAGGCCTAAACGATGCCAAGATTTATATTGTATCAGACAGATCGGCCTGAAAGGCTCTTAGGTCTTGTACCGTTGAGTCAAGGCTGGTGTACGATTCTCTGAAGGTTATTAAACATCTGGCAGGCTCAAATAAGGTAACACTTATGTGGGTGCCAGGTCATAATGGAATCGAAGGAAACGAGGCAGCTGATGGCCTCGCGCCTTCTGCGGCGTCACCAAGGGACACCTTAGAGCAGCGGTAAAACGCTGGAAGGATGTTCAAAAGTACTGGCGCAGAATTCCAGGTTTGCGACGGGCGAAGAAATTTATATCACCTTCGTCTGTCAGGGTTAAGGAGTGTCTTGAACTTAGGAAACCTGAGTTAAGGCTGCTTACTGGCTTCCTCACAGGTCATGTCCCCTTAAGGTATCACCTTAAGAAGATGGGCCTAAGTACGACAGATGGATGCCGCTTCTGCGATCTGGCAGCGGAATCAGCGGAACGTATTTTGTGCCAATGCTCAGACATTTTGCAGCAAAGACTGCAATATCTAGGAGGGAGAACAATGAGCCCGGATAGTATGTGTCTTGTACCGGCCAGTAGTATTATCAGAAGGTCCAGCACAATAAATCTTTTAGGTCGCAGTGCGAGGTGGCTTATCGCCCACATGGCCCTTCAATCAATAATAATTATAGTGTTTGTTTGCGAATTTTCTTGTGAAAATCCTAGAAAGCTGCCACAAAATGCCCTATATTCTAAGTTGTCTTTTGAAAAAAAAAAGTAGGAGATTAGGGTTTTTAGGACAACCATGTTTGACATAATCTCATATGATACATCGAGTATGTGTATAAATGATTTTCCAAATATTCTTGAGAAAATCCTAGGAATCACATGAGATTATGTCAAACAGGGTTGTAATAAATACCCTAATCCCCTACTTTTTTCAAAAGTGAAGTATTTTTCGAATGGATAAGATCGTACGACAACTTAGAATATAGGGCATTTTGTGGCCGCTTTCTAGGATTTTCACAAGAAAATTCGCAAACAAACACGTTAAAACACCGGTTTTCTGACAGTTCCTCAGTTTTTATAAAATGATCTGGTTTTATACATTCACCATTAAAATATATCGCGCCATAGAAAAAATCTAAATTGGTTTTGTAAGGGTAAATAATCTTAAGCATAATTTTTATTATTTCAATATGATTTAAATAAATTCGTAATAACGAAACTTTTACACCAACACATTTAAAAAAAAAACTTAGGACAGCTTAAGGTAACTTAGGACAAATTTCACGTACGCTAATCGGGTGCCATTATACAATCCCTTCTTCGGGTTGAGGTTTCTCAGAAGCATGATAATTACACCTTTTTTTCAGAAGAAGCACATGAGATGGCATACCAGATAGAGTTGGAATTAGCGCTGTGGTATTATTCGTTTGAGCATTTGTTGCATGTTGCCAAGAGAGATATTTGCTGAATGTTGCCAAAAATGCCGGATATTAAATCTTGAGTTCTGATCATTCAACTTGGAATTTGAATGACGTCTTCTTCAAAAATTCCTGGTATTTTAGACAAACTTTCAGATCCAACAACCAATAGCCATTGGTTGTGCTCAGCCTGTCCTTCGCTATGCACATATTGATGGTAATGTCTGACGAAAGTCGCCACCGACAACTAAAACTTTTCCGGCACACAAGATGTCAGATTCCATCACTTCACGAAGCAATTAGTAAAATCATTGCTTCTGGCGAATTCATGCCCATTGAAAAGATAGATGTATCGAGCAGAGGCACGGGTAATTTGAATCCACTATGAACAGTACTATAAAACGATATATGCTTTAATGGCAAAACGATTTTTCCTTTTGAAGTAGGCCATCATTGTTGTGTATGGTAAAGAAATGTCTTTCCTGAGCTACCGGGACCGTCAAGATAAAACAGCTTCTGCTTTTCATGCATGTTCTCTACTGCTACCATTATCATGATAAACGATATTGAGCTTCTCGATGTCTTCATTTGCTTGTCGAGCTTTTTCCATGTTTTAAGATTTTCGACATTTCTAGTATTATTCGAAATTTTGAATGATTTTCAAATTTATTTAAATTTTGTATTGCTGTATTCTGCGATTATGTTTGAGTTAGTGGAACTTGCAGAGTTACACCGCATCCCCAATGAAAAACTTTTTACTTTTACCTTACAGGATTATATGAATTTCCAACATAGTGAACAAACATTTTTGTTCGTTATATTGGATATCCGTACAATCCTGTAAGGTAAAAGTGAAAAGTATTTCATTGGGGATGCGATATTACACATATGTATAAATCTGAACCGTGATTATAATACGAGAAATTATTGGACAAGAATGTTTAGATTATTTACATACCCAAGTAACAATTTGGTGTTGCCAAAACGTTGTGCCATCTAAAATTCACAGCAATTTAGTTATAATAACTTCTTAATAAATAACCAAAAACGTAAGTTTGTTGGTTTGTCGACGTAGTAGCAGCCAAACTGGTAATCGTAGTTTGCTTGCCAATATGTTATAGCAACGTCAAACAGCAAACTCGTAATAAATGGTAAATTACTTTTGAGACAGCAGTTTGATTTATTTAAAAGTATAGCTTCCCAAATAGCAAAAAAATTATATTTGCAGTTTCGCTGTGCTTCACGCAAAATAGTTACATAAGAAAAAATTAATGTTATAGCAGCAAACACGTAGTTAAGGGAATCGGTTTCAAAATAGCAAAACAGTCAGAAATAACTAAAGAGCTATTATTTTGAAAATTATTGTAACAATAACAATTTGTTGCTAAATGATTGGTAACAACCTATTTCTATAATTGCATCTACAATTTTATTGATGTCATTCTAATTATGTTTTCTATACTTTAATAATAAATGTCACAAATATTTTATGAAATATTGACAGGGAAAATATGACTTTGTTTGTGATTTTTAATCGTAAAAATACACGGGAAACCAATTTCATCGACCAGTTTGAAAAATTAGGTCAGAAAAGGAAAACAGGACTTAAAAATATTTGATATTAATAATAAAATTAAAATCACAAAATTTTGCTGAAAAATAAATCCAAATCTGTTAAAAAGCCTCTGGTAATCAATCAAAGGCTGAAGATTGGCGTTTTTTTATTATTTGCATGTGATAAAGTTGTTTTTGTCGAACTTTTTTAACCAGATAAATGATGCAGCCATTTTTATGAGAAGAAAAACTAAATTAAAAGATGGCTTTAATTAGTATGTAACAGCTAAATAGCCTAATAGATAACCATTTTAACTATTTGTCCTAAATTAAATATTATTACAGCTAAAGTGTCTTATGAACTTACGAAAAAATAACCAAAATATATTAAATGTTTTAAGTAACTAATTAGCTTTTGAATTAGAAAATCACTTGGACTTTGCATGGAATATTATTTACTTTAACCCTCTAGCAGGCAATTTTTTCTGACTAGGAAAATTACGGTAGGGTAATTTTAATGTGAAAAAATCGAAAATTAGGTCTAAAATTGCCTCAGGTTAAAATTACTAACATATTACTACATTAACAAAGATTATATAATACAAACACATCAATAATTGAAATTCTAATTCCCGGTTGAACTGTAAAAGCACTAAGGGCACACAAGGGTCCGTTGCGCCTTTCAGCAAAGCTAAGCTATTCGATGTGAGATAATTTTATTTTTACATATCTCTCAATTGCAAACGAAGTCTTTTAAAACTTACTAGCATACTTGCGTTAAATCAAGCGAGATACGTTTTCCTGTTTTCAGCAATGCAAACTATTTTACTATTGCCTCGCTATGTCAGCTATCATCGCTCACACGACGTATCAATGTTTTGTATATTTTACATTTTTAGCTCTTTGCACTCGAAGTACTGTTAACATTTAGCGTTACACTCGAAGAGTACCTCTCAAGCACACCAAGAATATACTGCACTGTAGATGAATGTTCCATCTTTCTACTCTCTAATTTCTACGACAAGAAAAACAAGACACTAATAATATTTCTTGTACACTTGGACATTGTGACGCGACAATTAAATATTTGTCTACCCAATTTTGTTCACATAAATATTTAACTGAAGTGTTTGAATTACGCAAATAATAACCGTTAACGCACATATACTTATAATATTTTTAATAGCATATAATAATTTTCTATTTATTATTCAGGTTTTCTGCGCTCCGTCTAAAAGCAGAAATACCTGCTAGAGGGTTAACAATATTGTTTTAGTTATAAATTTACACATAGTACACATTTAGATTCTGCGGTGTGTTAATCAGTTTTCCTTTTTTATCCACGTTTAGTTTGCTCATATAAATTTCGCTGTGTGTTAAGCAGTTTCGTTGTTAGATAAGTAATTTTGCTTTGAGTTAGGCAGTTTTTCCTTTTCCAAATCAATTGGCATATCAACGTTGGATTTCTGTAGTTTGTTATTCAACATTATTGTCAGATTAACGCGGTAATTACTGAAACAGTACATTTTATCTTTAATAATGATAAGTGTTTGCTATGAAATCATTTTTTCTAGTGATTTTAAGTTTATTTAATATTATAAGAGTATTATTTAATAGGTTTGTTATGATTATTAGGTTTTCTGTGTTCTCGAAACTGTAAGCAAGAAGGAATTGTTTGTGTCCGGCTGCTGGTTTGAAGGAGACGAAAATTATGGTATGGTACATTATCCACCTGACACCAAAGAGTTCCTCAAATATCAAGGGATACAGAGCAAAAAGTCGATAATTCATGCTGCTCAGAACCGGCACGCTTGTTCGCCAAATATTCGGAGTATCAGCTGGCAGTACAGGGTATGCAAAGGTTAGAAGAACGAGCCACTTCCGAAGTGCAAGTAAAGCAAATTATTTTGTTAATTTTTTAATGATTTTTTTTTCTAATTAAGATATATCAAATATTCCTTCGGTGCAAGATGTAATCGATAGTCGCAAAAAAACAATGAAAAAACCACGAAATCTTACGTTACACCTATCCGCATCAACTGGTACTACCCAATTGCAAGATGCCTCTCAAACAGAGCATTTGGCAAGACTCATCATTATTTACAATTATTATAAATAATAAATTAATAAATATGTAAAATTATAAATAATTATATAAATGTTTGTTCGCCATTATATTCGAATTATTTGATTTTATGTCATGAAGCGCAAAACTAGACCGCACAGCATATTGGATTTTTGTATCCGTAAATAATCATAGCCGAAAAAACCTTTTTCCACCTCCAAAATTACTTATAAATGTCATTTAGACTTGTTTTCTAACTATTTTGTTTAAATGCAAATATGTTTGAAAATTACACAAAAAAATAAATAAAGTATTATAGCTGTCATACTTGTTTAGTTGACTAACACAGCAAAATTGCTTTTCTCCCGACTGTTTTGCTTTATGGCGTATAACAAAATCCCTACTGGAATATCTTATATACCTACTTAAGCTAATTAGCTTTTTTTTCACTGCCACAACGTTTTAAAAACTTATTGAATATCTATTTAACATTTATAACTAATTTGTGTAATTTTTCTGATTTCATGACGTTGTAACAGCTTTGTTTTTGCTGTCTAGGAAAATTTACCTATCAAATTGTTACTTGGTTAATTAGCGCGAATAGGATTTCCTTTGGTTTGAAATGAAATTCGAATCGAAATTTTGTGATGCTTCGTCGTAGCATTGAGTTGGGTCTAAATGACCACAAAAGAAAGCAACAACGAGTATAAAAGTTTTAGCGAACGCGTAATTCGAAACGAAAACTTTAAGTTGCCAAAATGTTGTTGGTTTTAATGGAATGTGACAAGTAAGTTTGAAAGGAAAACAAAATGCTGATTTCCGATTGGTTGGTCCAAGAAGTTAATGGTAAAATTAGACAAATATATTTTTACGTTACTCGGGTATTTTTGATTGAAAAATTTGAATTTTTTAGCAGAACTTGTATATAATTTCCAAAAATAGCTGTTCGCACTAAAGTGCTTCTCGCAAAATATGCCATTTCGAAACTGAATTCAAATTGACTTGAGCTTATAGTTAACCATAACATATTTTGTTGAAACTGAAGTTAGTACAAAAGTTGCTGGTGGTGAATAAACGTCAAAATATATTGAACATCTCTCGTATTTCAATATTTACATTTACAATTTTTTTAAAGTATACATCTGGGAGAACAACTGCTCTTGCCTTCCTTCTAGAGTTTTAAATTTTAAACAACAACTAAATAACGAATTTGTCGTATAATACAAGTATCGCATTATAAACACTTTTAATTTGTGTTCGTTGCTTTTGAATTTGTCATGAAAAGTAGTATAAATATATTATTTAGTTAGGTAATATTTAGCGACAATACTTGTTTAGATTTCAAATAGGTAAGTTCGCGACATTACATATTATGAATGGATTATGAAAGAGTACACCAAAAAATACTAAAAACTACGTTTATACAAAATCAAATCAAGTATTTTGTCGCATTTCATTTACAGATAACCTCGACGAATTGTTGTTTATAATTCGCCTAGCATAAAATTATTTTTTTATGATTAAACCAAAAGCAATAAAATTTTTTTGGGATTTCCATCGATTCTTATTGTACTCTGAGTTGTTTCCATTATAATTCCCATTACTAAACATACATGCCGGAAAAGAAAATGTTCCCCTGATGGCTAGCCAAGATTATAAATGAAGTTACCGATTTCTTACGGTTAATCGAATGACTTGTAGAAACAACATAAACGAGTTTACCTTTTTAACATAATAAAGTTACGACCGCTTTGGAGATAACTAATCAAAGTATAACGTGATTTTGGACAAGATATTATATTGCTTTAGACGTCACTTCTTTATTTACATATCTGTTTACGCAGTAATACTCAGATATTAGAATATATTTTAATAGTTTAGTAGGTGATTCAGAAATTCGTGTAACCTTTGAGCCAATGAAGGCTTTCACAAACAATAATCTTTCGACGAAAAACTCAAATACCCAAATTACTTGTGCGTACACTTAATATACATTTAATAATAATTTAACAATATCCACTTAGACCACTCGTACCTTAAAACAATGCATACAATTTTAACTTATAAATGTAAAAACTAATTTATTTAACTTTAAATAGCACAATTTCGATCTTAAATCTTATCTTTATTTAATCACCCCAACTGCCACTAAAGGAACCGCTATCATCATCACCATGATGATAACCACCATATCCACCATGGCCATAACCGCCATATCCACCATGACCATAACCGCCATAACCACCATATCCTCCATATCCGCCATAACCACCATATCCCCCATAACCACCGTGCCGACGATAACCACCATAACGGCCTGAAATTTGAAACATAATTCACATTTTTTTATAAATCACCTCGAATCAATCGCAACGTTATTGGATCACTTACGATATTCAGCCGTTTCTAAATCTTCCCGTATGGTTTCTATTGAGGTCACAGCAGCTGGCTTATCTGCAGCAGCCTTTGATGCGACCAGTTTTAACTGAGCCGGCGCTGGAATACTGTAGACCGCCACTGTAAACAGGGCTACTAGCAAAATTGCCTAAAAAATTTGAAATATTCTTATTAGCAAAATTTATATTTACGACAACACAATAATAATCTGATCGCTTGCTTACCTTAAACATAATCTCTTATGCGTATTTCCTCGTATAAATCCTTAACTTATAAAATGTAACGATTGAATAAAGAATTTCTTTAAATGTATCTCTTATTTATACACAATTTAAGAAATTAAAACGTAAAGCAAAACGTCCGATAAAAGTAAATTTCGGTTAAATTTATAAAGGTATGCACCAATTTTATTATTTCAAACGAAAAAAACTTGGACTAAAATATAAAATATGAGGAAACACTAAACAACATCATCGTTTGAATTTACATATTTACAGTGTCACTAAACCGCTATATAAAAACAACAAAAATTCATGGTCAATTTGCGGTTATTATTGTTTACAATAATTTTATCTTATGTCCAGTTTGCAACAATTTTTGAGGCACAATGAAATTAACCTTAAACCCATACAGACAGATATACATACACCATTTTTAAGTACGAATATTTTTCGAAAATGAATAGCACAAGATATAATTTAGATTTGAAAAATGCTTGTACAAATTTGTGCGGTGCAGTCTTTGCTATCTTTGCTAGTTGCATCATTTTATGTATGTTACTGACATCTACTGGATAAATTTAAATGTCAATACAAACTTAATGAATGCCACCAATTAACCAAAAAAAAAAACAAAAAGTCGATAGTTGCATAGAGAGAAATAGAATCTAGCTATTCTATTTTTCTCTATGATAATTGCATCGCTGTTAACAAAGGAAAGGAATATAGTATCCTTTGATTGATAAAACGGAATGTTAAAATGAAACATATTAAAAATTATAGATTTTATTGATCGTTAAATCGTTAATTCAGAATACATATTTATACCTATCTCGAATTTGATTCACATATCGCTACCTTGGAGGAATACCGGCACATCTCCAAAAATACAAATCACAAGAAAATCGCATTTGAAAATTTTAATTAAACTGAAGTTCTATTATCAGACCCCCAGGAAAGTCGGAGCGATAATTGCTTTAACCTTTGTAAAGCCTGAATTCTACTGTGAATAATTGACTAAACTGACTTCAAGTCGAAAGAAGACAAAAAAAAATCCATTGGAGTGACAAAGATAAAGCATGTTTTTTTTATTTTTTTTATAGCACAAATATCTTGATAAATTTTGACAGCGACAGCAACATAACCAAGCAAAATCATAAATTTTTCCTGTTTTTGTGAGTGCACAGATTTATTTTATTGTGGATTTTTGATTGTTCAGTGAATTGTTCGAATTTTTATTGTTAATTGAATTTTAAGTTTGAATTTGTGTGTAAAATGAACGCAATGCAACTTATGTTTAGTAGTAGCAGCGAAGACGATAATGAAGAATATGTATAATGTTCCAACTAAAAAAAGAAAATGTTGGGTTCGCCCGTATTATTTGGAGCTTGATCGAACCGGTGCATTTATCTGTATTTTTAGCGAGCTCTGACAAGACCCAACCCTGTTTTTTAGTTACACTAGAATGAATCTAGAGAATTTTGAAGAATTGCTGGGTATGATAAAACCCCTCACGAAGCTCATTCGTTTTTTTGTTCTCTAATTTGTAAATATATTTTTGTTCGATGCTTCCATACGGCTTTTATCCTCAGGAATTACTGAAATTAAATTTTTTTTTAAATTAAAATTATTTAATGTTTTTTTATTGAAATTGCAATCTATTCAGAAATCTATGCAATCTATTCTAGAAAGAAAAAAGAAAAAAAAGGAAACAAAAAGAAAAGAAACGAAATGATGCCCTAAAAGAAATAAAAAAAAAGAAATAAAAAAATAGTGTATCACCGTAATCCAGCAAGCAACAATTTCATATAATCTGCAACTTCATAAAATTTAAATGTCTCCCTGCAAACAAATAAATAAAAAATAATAAATTTAATTAAACGCTAATATTTTTTTTATTACTTGTTCAGTCAAAGCGTTGGCGATATCTTTTAATATGCCCTTCCCCATATTGAGCCGCCTCAACGGAATAAGCATTTTAAGGAGCGGCTTCATAACAGTCCAGAACGCTTCAAGCTCCACATCAATATTATCAGGAGGAGTACCTAAGTGGCAACAGGATGTACAAAGAAGAGCGGCTAATTTTTGAGATTCTATCTCGACAAATCGGCGCTTCAACTCCAATTTCTCTTCCTGATAACTCGTTCCTGAAATAATCTAAAAATAATTAAAAATATTCATATAAACATTTTTAAAGCCATAAACAAAATTACTAAGCACCTTTACAGTATGCGTGGTAATGCGCCTAGTTATTTTGTTGAAGGCTGTAAATATATATATAAATATATATATATATATATATATATATATATATATATATATATATATATATATATATATATATATATATATATATATATATATATATATATATATATATATATATATATATATATATAAATATATATATATTTATATATATATATATTTATATATATATATATATATATATATATATATATATATATATATATATATATATATATATAAGAATAAATGTAAAAATATATAAATATATAAAAAAAATTTAATGTATAAAAATAAAGATAAATGTTTTTTGTTTTTGTATCTCGACTTATTGCCGTCCCAACACCAATGGTATCTTCCTGATACTCCTGATAGCTCTTTCCTAAAAAATTAGAAATATAAAAATATTATATAAAAATAAGTTATATTTATGTAGCCATCGCCAATTATATATATATATATATATATATATATATATATATATATATATATATATATATATATATATATATATATATATATACCACCTTGATCAAAAAGTTCCCGGAATTTATTCAGAAAATTAAAAATACAAGTTTATTAATCTAAATCTATATTGTCCCCTTCAAAGTAATCCCCATCGACTACAACACACTTATGCCAGCACTTGATCCAATCCTCGAAACATTTTTTATATTCGGTTTTCAGTGCTTCCTGCGATTTTTCCATTATTTCCTCTCGGCTGCTGAAACGCGTTCCCCGTAATGGTTTTTTAACTCGATTGAACAGAAAGAAGTCACAGGGAGCCAAATCAGGTGAATTCGGTGGCTGTTGGATGGTATTTGTTGCATTTTTCGTCAAAAAATTACGAATAATGATGGCACTATGCGACGGTGCGTTATCATGGTGCAAAATCCACAAGTTTTCTGCCCACAATTCTGGTCTCTTTCGGCGAATTGCTTCACGCAAACGTCTCATAACGCCCAAATAATACTCTTTGTTTACGGTCTGGCCTTCTGGCAAAAATTCATGATGCACTACACCGTTGTAATCCTTGAAAACCGTGGGCATTGCCTTCTTTTTTGACTGAAAACGACGTGGTTTTTTTGGTCTCGGCTCATTTGGTGAACGCCATTCACTTGCCTGATGTCTGGATTGCGTGTCGTACTCATAAACCCATGTCTCGTCTCCAGTAATGATCGTTTTGATGAATGTGGGATCGGATTCAGCCTCGCAAATCATGTCTAAAATTGTAAATAATCGCCAAAACACACAGAGATAGGTGTACTCTTGACTACGTAACTTTTGCAAATGTAAAGCTATGACGCTAAGATTTAGAGGGAATATCAACAACAGATGTACCAACTTAACAAAAAAACAGAACTCAAATCGGAACGACGGGAGCGCCACACGGTGGTTATTCCGAGAACTTGTTGATCAAGGTAGTATATTAGTTGGATAACCATAAAATGACCTCGATTTTGATAATTTTTGACCATAATTATCCACTAATACAAACACACATTTGTTGTAAGAAAAATCCTGACTGACTTCGTTTTGTCTTTCTTTCACACAACCACCGATTTTATATTTTTATCTCCCTTTATTTTGTCTGACAAACTTTTATTCGCAATGGAATTCAGGCTTAATGCAAGTACTTTTAGCCGACTTTAATGGAGGTGGTCTTATTTGTAAGTTCAACATAAATCACTTATTTTGTTGTTTAAATTAATTAGGAACCCTTCATTTTCGACTTATGACACTTTTCTCTAAAACAAATAGTACATTTATTAATTCAATAAAGATACAAAATGATATAAAAAAGATTTCAAATTCTTATAAAATTCTAAGTTATATTTTGGTATCACACCTTTGGCAATTAACCGTAATATTCCTTTTTTTTTCTCCTCACGGAACCCCATTTTTGATGTGTAAGCCTTTTTTAATTGGTGATCCTGTTTTTTATTTCGTGAACTTCGAATAAGAAGTGACACAGTTTTGAAATCTTTCTCATTGTAAAAGTTTTTATATAAGAGATGCTCTGGTTTGCCTCTTGTGTTTTTATTACAGCAGTCAACATTGCAATTTTTAAAATCAAAAATATCGTCGTAACATAGTGCGTGTACTGTGTGGGGCTTGCCGGTTTTTTTTGCAGACCTTATAAGGGTTACATATTGATCTGGAACGTAAATAGGACATGATTTTCTGGCCTTCTTTATGTGTCGTTCTATGACAGAGTGGGCACTGCCCCTTCATTTTGGCTACATATGTTCAGTGATGAAAAATTTGTGAGTAATTGAATTTATTGAATTAAACTTCAAAATGGCATTTCGATACATTGCAATTACACTTTTATTTTTATTCTGGCCGGCACAATTATCGGAATAAAAAATAACGTTTACAGTTTTGTTTGAATCTGCCTCGCTCGCTGCTTGAATATGTTCCAAATATCGCCAAACGCATGTGCTTATTTCATTTGAACCTTTGTCTTCTTGACCTTCGTGCCATAGGTAACAATCTACGTCATTTGATTTTAAGTTAAATATTGTCAAATTAAAAACGTTTAATTAAGACACGTAATAAAACGATGATACGTCTCCTAGCGGGCAGGGTAATACTGCTTGAAGATCGTACATTGCTACAATATTTGTTAACTTCTTATCATTTTCCTTTTCTAAACGTGACAAGTTTTTCTCAATTAAATGAGTATCGTACTTTTCTTGAAGCGCACCTTTTCATTTCATGTGATTTTCATTTGAATTAATGAACTGGGAGCAAAGTTCGCACTGATCTTTCTTGGGATTGAAGAACGCTAAATTAAATTCTTTGTTAAAAATTGTATAATACATTAAATAATTTGCAGGATTTTTGTGTTCATCCCGACAAAGCTGTTTATAATCTCTGTAGAGCTCACTTACAGATTTATCGCCTTCAATGTACTCTCTAGTAGTGCGGGCGCGACAATAGTGACTTTCAATTCTTGGAATTGAATTAATATATTGTCTGATTTTTTCTTTCACCGCTAAAGGAACTACTACGTGATTATTATGTTTCCCCCTGCACTCTGGAGCAATTATTCCTGCTTTGGAAGAACTTTGTTTTTGTTGAACAGTACGAACCATTCTCCCACTAATTCCTAAAGTGGCAGTGAAAAATTGTTTACATACCTTTATTTTGGAACCACTGCGATCAAAAAAAAGTATGCGCTATTCGGACGACGATGGCTGTTTTCTCTTACGTAGCGGTATTTCGGTTTAACTACCGCCATACTTGCAGCAATGCTGCCTTTGTAAGTCTGCCATTTTCCAGTATTCTTCAAAAATAACTTGTCGCTCTTCATGAGAAATTTTTTTGGAACATTCAAGTCTACAGCTATCTGCACAAGGAGGCAGCAATTTTCGTGCTTCTTTAAATTCTTTTATTTTAATAGTGGTATCGGTTTGTTTTATAATTTTCGTGTATTGATACTTTTGGCCGCTGTTTCTTAGATGTTTGGCTTGATTTTTTTGCCAATTTTGCATGTTTCTTGGCCTCTTCCGACTGTTTTTCTCCACAATGCAAGGAAACGTAACTTGTCTTTTCTTCTGCTCGGTTGGGTTTTGTTCACCATTATTACTTCCCTCGCCGGATGAAGATTGAGTAGATGAATCACTCGATGAAGAATTGATATAGTTCGGGTCAACATCCGAATCATCAGAGTCAAAAAGATTACCATCTCCCTCTGAAATAAAAGACCTGTCGATTTCATTCTCAAGGGGTGTTTGATTTGAACAACCTGTAACATAAAATATTGTTTTATTTTTAATGATTATTGATGACTTAAAATACGGTGAAAAATTTATTTCGTATTAATCATGTTGTAATTTATAAATTTAATTAACTACACTCACCTTCTTCAGAAATGCTGCCTTGTTGAATTTCACCAGAAGAAATATTTGGTTGATGAATACGCCAAATAGCGGTAGAATTTTGCAAAATTGTTTCGCCGTCCAGATCAGCTTTATTTCTAGCTAATCTCACCATTAAACTACCTCTTGATGCAGGCAACATTGTTTATTCTACATATGATTATGTTATTAAAATTCCGATTCTTATGCCAATACAATCACTTATAATATTTGTACCTACTTTGTTTCTTCTAAAGTGGCACAAGTCAAAAAGTTACGTTGAATTGTTGTGACTGTCTTGAACAAAAAAGTTTATGTGCACTGGTTAAAGGATTGGATACAACTGAACTTATGACAGTTTTGATGCAAAGAATAGAAAGAGTTGCAAATTTTCAATGGCGACATAACTGCCGCCTACTGGTTTTACGTGTGTAGTTCAATTGCGCCGTTCTAGAACATAAAAATATGACGATAATACAACTGTTTTATGTAAAAAAGTCAATTTTAAATTTTTGGAGTTGTGCCGGTATTCTTCCAAGGTAGCGATATGACTTCTTCAATATTTCGGCGATTCATGTGAAAGCTGTAGTATATAATATGGTTACATTTTTGTCTTGTCAATTAAGGTTCGTATCACTGGATAGTGAATAAAACAAAACCAATTCAATGTATTAGCAACGAATTTATTTATTTCACACAAAAATTATTACAACACAATTTATTAATGATAATTCACAAAATCACTTTATATAAATTATTCGCACAATTTTACTGATCACTCTTACTTTTTATTTTGCACTAAAACACTTTTTAAATCACATTTTAAATCCTTTTTAGTCTTCAGACCATCGCTTTCCAAATACTAATCATCTAATTCGACTTGGTTCGTCTTTTTATACATATACACAAACCAAACTTTTAGAAAGTTTATGACTTTTCCAGTAAGAATAGCGTAGAAACATTTAGAACAGTTTTATCATGGAAAATTCCATTTTAGTACAGTAAAACATTGATCTATTAATTTAACTTGTTCTATTACAATCTAGGTGTCACCGTCACAATATTGTTACTGTTTCGTTTTTGCCTTGTCAAATAAGGTTCGTATCACTGAATTGTGAATAATACAAAATTAATTTAATTTATCTCCAATGAATTTATTTATTTCACAAAATTTATTACAACACAGTTTATCAATAAAAATTCACAAAATCACTTTATATAAATTATTCTTAAATTTTACTGTTCACTTATAATTTTTATTTCGCACTACAACACTTTTTAAATCACTTCCTTTTTAATCTTCACACTGTCGCTTTCCAAATACTACTAATAATCTTACAAGTTTACTCTATCGCGTTCCAATTACTAATAATCCAATTTGATCTTGTTCGCCTTTTTATATACACAAACCAAGCTTCTCGAAAGTTCATGACTTTTCCAGTACTAATAGTGTAGAAACATTTAGAACAGTTTTATCATGAAAAATTCCATTTTAGTACAGTAAAACATTGAGCTATTAGTTTAACTTATTCTATCCCACGCTAGATGTCACCGTCACCCTACTCCTCACCTAATCCTGTTCGTCCCGAGCAAAATCCAAATCACCTCTTCTGTACAGGGCCAAAACTGTCTAAAAACACCACCTTCGATTTACCTCCTTGTCCTTTCTGTTGGACGAATTACTTAAAACATCAATATAGACTTATTTTGGAACATACCCTTCAGGTTTTGTTCAACACAATAAATGTATTGATGTACGTATATAAAATAAAAGAACGTTTCAGTTCAGTGAATTACTTTGATGTGTAAACACGTTTCTATTTTTACTCTGCCAACAGGTTATGGGCCCAGTACAAAATAAAGTTTTTAATCGAAAAGTATTAAAAAATCAAAAAGTCATCGTGCCTTAAATTATTATTAAAAACGTTTTTTTGTAAATAATTCATTGACTGCCATAGTTATTTTAAAAAGGGCTGCCATTTTTTCATAAAAATAATAATGGAAAATGATAAGACAACCATCGAAAAACTACGTGGGTCGGAAAATTATCAAACATGGTCGTTTGCTATACGCTCATTATTGGAACTCAATGATCTAGAAAAATGTTTAAATGGAACAGCGGCTAGCAACGAAACAGATCCGGTAAAATTGAAAAAAGCGAAGGCTAAAATAATTTTGTCGATAGAAAATGGATTGTACGTTCATATTCAAACATGTTCGACTGCATTAGAAATATGGAATAAATTGCAGTCAATGTTCGAGGACAAAGGTCTTTCTCGCCGTATCGGTCTATTACGTAAATTAATTTCAATTAATCTCGATCCGAAAGCATGGACGACTATATATCAATGATTTTCGGTACAGCATATAAAATAAATGCGATAGGTTTCGAAATTTCCGAAGAATGGGTGGGATCATTTTTGTTGGCTGGATTGTCAAATCAATTATAATGGGAATAGAATCAAGCGGAACGGAAATCACCAATCAATTAAAACCCGTCTTTTTGAAATGGTAATCGCATCATTTACTCACAATCAGGCTTTTATTGGAAAACAATTTAAAAAGTGTTAACACTCTAAAAATCATCGAGATGTTTTAAATGGTTAAAAAACAATAAAGCAGTGAACAATGAAAAAGGAAATTCAAATAATTCTCCAAACTTGTTTAGTGCCTTGATCTCAAATAATATTGTTAATGGAAACGTGGTGTGTGCATTATCAAACCGAAAGGTTTTTTATTTGGATAGCGGAGCTTCACAGCATATGGTAGCTAATTCTGAATGGTTAAAGGATGTCCGACAAACAAATATTAACCATATTTGTGCTGCTAACAACAAGAAATGGCAAGGCGATTGAGGTTAAAAACGTGTTATATGTTCCAGAGCTGGCAGCAAACCTTTTGTCGGTATCAAAAATAACCGAAAAAGGAAACCATATAAAATTTGATCGAGAAGGATGTTCGATATTCAATTTGAAAAATGAACCTTTAGTTCGTGCAACGTTTGTGGACGGGGTTTACAAAATTATGGCTAACATACCCATGGTTTTATCTGCAAAATGTGAGAGCGACAATATCACCTGGCACCGAAAATTGGGTCATCTAAATTTTGACGACGTAAAAAAAATTAAGTTAAATAATGGCATCGAATTCAAAAATGAGGAAAATCAGTTAATTTGTTAAATATGTATTAGAGGTAAACAAACTCGGCTTCCGTTTACAAATATCGGAACAAGGGCAAAAGACTTCCTCGAATTAATTCAGACCGACCTGTCTGGACCATATAATACTTCAATTGGAGGTTCAAAGTATTTTCAAACATTTATTGACGATTTTTCCAGAAAGATGTTTGTATATTTTCTAAAAAATAAAGATGAAGCTCTATCAAATTTCAAAATATTCAAGGCAGCGGTGGAAAACGATAAAAAAAAAATCCTTCGAAGCGATAACGGTGGTGAATTTGTGAATATTCATTTTGATAAATTTTTAAAAAAATGCGGTATCAAACATCAAACAACGGTTCCCTATACACCTCAACAAAACGGTTTGGCT
The DNA here is from genome assembly GCA_958295665.1 of Tipula vernalis. NCBI lineage: Eukaryota > Metazoa > Arthropoda > Insecta > Diptera > Tipulidae > Tipula > Tipula vernalis. The sequence goes on from OY282560.1 coordinate 46,625,289, forward strand.
GAAAGAATGTACCGCACAATTAAAGAAAGGGCCAAATGTATGATGATAGATGCTGGTCTAGATAAAGAAAAGTTTTGGGCAGAAGCTGTAGCAACTGCAGTTCATTTAATCAATAGATCACCAGCGAAAGGAACCGGTAAATTACCAGAAGAAATGTGGGCAGAATTAACAATTGATTTAACATATCTACGAATTTTTGGTACTGAAGCAATGAAACTTATTCCAATGGTTCGACGCAAAGGATTTGATGAACATTCCAAAAAGCTTTTGTTTGTTGGATATTGCGAAAGGACAAAAGGATATCGACTCATGGATATAAAAACAGGACGTGTATATCCTGGTCGAGATGTAATTTTCCTTGAATGACCAGTTATAAAGAAAAAACTAGAAACAATTGATATGTTAGTAACGGAACTTACGATTAATTTACCAAGTACACCGGCAGTGGGAGTTATAAACCAAAAAATCAACCAAGCTCAAGAGGCGGTGGGAGTAGTAAATAAAGACGAGCCTCTAGATGACGACACTGGAAGAAATGAACAGAATGTATCTGATTCCCAGGATTTCAACAATTGTGAAAAAAAATCCAAATTTCACCTCTCATCTCGATGCTTCAGATAGGAAAGAATCTGGTGAAGCTAGGAGATCAGAAAGAGTAAAGGCAAAGCCGACATGGTTACATGACTATGTAAATTTTGCTTCAACAGAATCAAATGCAGATCCAATAACAGTGAAGGAAGCCTTATCCAAAGCTGATGCAGAATTTTGGAAGGATGCGATGAAAAGTGAAATGGACTCTTTAATGAAAAACGAAACTTGGTTAATGGCTGATTTTGACCAAAAGGCAGAAGGGCAATCAAAACTAAATGGGTATTTAAAACTAAGAAGGATGAATGCGGAAACATTATTCGATATAAGGCTCGGTTAGTGGCGAAAGGATGCTCTCAGACTCCGGACATAGATTATGGTGAAACATATTCACCCGTGATTCGGTACTCATCAATTCGTTATTTGATAGCATTGGCAGCAAGAAATAACCTGCGTATCGATCAGATGGATACTATAACAGCGTTTCTCCAGGGTGATTTGGATGAAGAAATATACATACAGCAACCTGAAGGATTCAATAGTTCAACTGCGAAAGGGTGCAGACTCTTCGGTTCCTTCCACAGACGCTTCGGTTCCTTCAAACTGACTTCTAACCTTTCCACTTTACCGACTGTTGCCATCCGTTCATCTGATTCCTGCTCTCCTATTAGCTTTCCACAGAAGTTGATGATCCGTGCCGTTTTCCTCTTGCTTCCAAACAATCTCGCGAGATGTGCCCAATCCTGTTACATACCCAACATCTTAGCTCGCTGCCTCTAGACCTTTTTTGTCGACCGTTCGGCGTTTGCCCGCATAAAAGATGGCGATCTTTTCTCTCCCTGTATTACACCCCGATAGTCCATTGAGATGTGACCCAACTTGTCACATTCCCAACACCTAAGCCTGCATCTTCCGACTGTCGGTACCATTAGCTCCATGCTGTCGTTCTTGTCTGAATTCATTTGGCGCCTAAATAATGACGGTCTGGTGAAGTTCTGCACAGCCTCGATCGTCAACGCAAACGCAACGGTTTCCGTGAAGGTTGCTTTAGGTGACAACATTACCGCCTTGCGTGTCTCTGGATCTCGAATGCCGTCAATGAATGCGTCAATTTGCGGCCGATGTACTGGTATGCGCTAGATATACTAATCGCTCGATTGCCGATGAAAATTCCTGAAGTGATTCTCCTCCCTTTTGGTAGCGGCTTTTCAATTCCATTCGATAGATTTCTCGCTTGTGGTCACTGCCGTACTGTTGCGCTCGTGTTCTGGAATGGTTTTAGAGCCTCTGCTGCTTCTCCTTTGAGGGCCACTATTAGCGCTGCGACACGATGTTCATCATTCCAAAGATTTTGATTGGCCGCCGTTTCAAATTGAAATTTGAAAATTCAAAAAGATGTTGTGTGGTCAAACGTGGGTGGCTTTGATTGGGTTGATTGGACGGTTTGAACAACTTGCATCGTTGATCCACTTGCCTTGACATCCATCAATCAGCTCCTTTTCAAGACGTTCAACATCCCCTTGTAATTTCTCTTCAACATGTTGAACCTTCGTTTCTAATTTTTGTTCAACCTGTTGAATCTCGGTCTTAAAATCCGTTTGCAGTTTCTCTATTTCGCCTTGCAGATTTGTAGTTAATTCCAGCATTTTCTCGTCCATTCTCTGTTGACCTTCGGCAATTTCCCCCATCTGACGCTTTATAATTTGGATTGATTGTTCTATTTTCTCCATTTGTCGTTCCATCTGGCATTTTATTTCTTGGTTTATTGTCTCCAACTGTCGCTCATTTGACTGCTCAATTTTCTCCATTTGTTGTTTCATTTCGTGTTTAATTTCTTGGTTAGACTGATTTTGTTGTTCCATCTGTCGTTCATTTTGTTGTCTCATTACACTCATTTGTCTCATCATCTGGTTCATAGCAGCGATTAACTGCGACAAATCGAACTTTCCACTTCTACGCCAAAATCATGATGGTCAGCGTTCAATCCTTCTTTCTCCATGGCGTCACGTAGTCGCGCTTGTAAAGCTGCATTACTACCATCAGTAGCCAAACCCCGTTTCTCAAGTTCCCTCTTTAGTTCTGGAACTTTTAATTCGTTGAGAATCATTTTCTTTATTTTATTATTCACAATTCCACCCCTGTCACCAATTGTTACGTTTTTACCTTGTCAAATAAGGTTCGTATTTCACAAAATTTATTACAACACAGTTTATCAATAAAAATTCACAAAATCACTTTATATAAATTATTCTCAAATTTCACTGTTCACTTGTAATTTTTATTTCGCCCTACAACACTTTTTAATTTTCACACTGTCGCTTTCCAAATACTACTAATCCAATTCGATCTTGTCCGCCTTTTTATATACACAAACCAAACTTTTAGAAAGTTCATGACTTTTCCAGTAAGAATAGTGTAGAAACATTTAGAACAGTTTTATCATGGAAAATTCCATTTTAGTACAGTAAAACATTGAGCTATTATTAATTTAACTTGTTCTATTACAATCTAGGTGTCATCGTCACAATATGTATTAGTATATACGTATCGAATGTAAACCCAGCTAAACCAATGAAGAATTGTGGTGGACCTCATCTCGCCGACCCTCAACTGTAAATAGTTATATAAATAAAAGTTTAAAATATTAAATCGTGGTTGTTTTTTTTTTTTTTTTTGGTTAATTACTTTACGTTAGGTATATATGGTATTCCTTGGTCGTAGTCCCTTGGAATGTTAATATGTCAAAATGAATGACATTTATCAAATGGTATAATGGGCACGTTTTATGAGGAAGTGTAAGTGGTATAACTGACTAGTTGAACTAACAAAACATATACTAAAGATACATTTTAAACCGAAATTAATTAATATAGTTAAGTCGAAATTGAGTGAGGGTCAACAAATTTGTCACTGTAAACTTGCACACCAATATTTACGTTTCTAGAATCAAGCTAATATCCCCATTGTGAATATGGTCGTATGTTTCGCATGAAGGTAGTATTTTGTAGTGTTGGCCGTACCCTGTAACCTTTTTGGTATGCTTTTTGAGTATTTTCTTTGAAATTAGTTTAGTCAAAGCTCCCTATATATAAAAACCATAAGCATCAGACCAGTTTTAAAAGAAGCTTAATTTAAGTGGGATACATTATACGATTTCTTATAAGGGGACCCACGCAAAATTGTACATTTTTGATTCAAATTTTATGAATGAAACATATTCGTAATTTATATAAATAATTATTTCGTTTGCCTACGTATTTTTGTCTATTTTCGAATATGTTATGCGTGCACCTTTAGTAGACTAAGATCCCACACACCCCAAACCTAAGTCATAGTAACAAGCCTAAGATTTGTTCTTTAGGTATGTACTATAGTAGGTTAGAGCCTATGGGTATTATCTAGATTAAGTCAGGGGTGCTTTGGCAGGTAACAGTCACTTGAGGGGTGAAAAAATGTTAGTACGTTAAAATATCAAAGCTAGTTTTTTAATATGTAAGAATGTTTGAGCATCGAAGTTCCTGATGGAGCTCATTACGTAATTTGCTCTTGTTTATAACGGATAAATTTTAAATTGTTAGAGCTTAACAACACTGATAATTGGATTGAACTTATTATTCCTGATTGCAGTTTCTGCTTCTTGTAACATACTAACATTTTCAAAGCCCTCGCTTTGCCGGATCGGTTGCCATTCTGGTTCTCGGTATGAATAAAGAATCCCGTATGTCATTGAATCTTGTACTCAAGACTTTAAGATTCATAAACAGTTGATCTGTGTTATCGGCATTGTACAGCGTCTTTCATCCTTTCAATTATCTTCCAAGGCTTTTTCTTGCCATAACGGTTCTGTGAACGGAAGAGCGATCGATTTGATCTATAATGGCTGGCAGGCATTTCTGATTTTCTAGTAAAAAGATACATTCATATGTGATGTGCGATAGTAACTTTTACCGTGAAACTTGAAGACATTTTCACACCCATTGAAGCAAAAGAAACAGAACTATTGTATTGTTGATACCCCGGAAATTTCGACAGTGTCTGAACACCATTACCATATTTCAATCACCATTTTTGAAATGCAATCCTTTCATAGTTCCTTCAGCAAATGCCTGCATAAAATTATAAAGCCATTTTCAGTTGATATTGTTTCGTTACCGACTTAAAATAGTTGCAGGGATAATCTGGTGCATGTTTGCCTGCAAGTTCAGTTTTTGTCGAACTTCCAGATGGATTCCGATTGTATACACAAATCTAATTTCCACTTAGAACCACTTTTAAGTAAAAACAACGCATAGAATTTTAATGTATATGCAGCAAATTAATTTATTTAAATTAATTTATATGTCTATTAACACAAATTTGATCTTAAAATTAGAACCTTGGTGACGAAGAATTATTATTCACCACCACCGCCACCGCCGCCACCATCACCTCCACCTCCACCTCCATCCCCATGATCCCCATACCCGCCATAATCTCCAAATCCACCAAGTCCACCCAAACCGCCATATCCACCAAAACCACCGTAGCCACCATAACCGCCGTAACCACCATAACCACCATAACCACCGTAACCACCGTAACCACCATAACCACCATAACCACCTTTACGACGATATCCACGATAACGGCCTAAAATATACAACATTATTCACAATTACTATAACCCTTCCATTTAATTCCGCAAGCTTTTCGATCACTTACGATATTCAGCCGTTTGTAAAAGTTCCCGAATGTCATCTATCGAGCCCGCAGCAGCCAACTCCTCGGGACTAACTTGGGCTACATTTGTTCCAGCCGGTCTCAACTGAGCCAGCGATGGAATACTGTAGACCGCCACTGTAAACAGGGCTACTAACAAAATCGCCTGCAAAAAATTTGAAACACATGCTCATATAGTTGTTATAGCGAAACATTTATTTAACACAAAATACTAATCTTGTCACTTACCTTCAACATTATTGTTCACAAATCGTGTACGTATTTCCGTATGCAGGTCTTTAACTTAAAAAATCTAACCACTGAATAAAGTATTTGATAAAGTGTATATCATTTTATATCCAATTCGGCAAACGTGAAGACCAATCACATGGTACGGTAAATTCTGGTTTTAGGCGAATTTATTATTTTCATCATTTAAAAGATCATCATTCAAATTTACATAATTACCGCCAAATTATAACAATAACCAAGTCTGATGGTCGTTTAGTTTTTTTTTTAAACCTGGTAGAGTCAAAAAATCAATGTTAATTGCAAAAAATTTAGCTTAATCCTATAATTTTGAAACTATTTTGGATTTTATTGAAAATTGACACAATGAAACAAATTACGCAAGCATTTTTTCTCTGAAATGATTGGAACACAAGTTATTTAGATTTTAAAACTGTTAAATTGTTATATACAATTATGAATAAGTCTTTGGGTCTTTGCTAATATGTCAGTTCGATTATCATCCCAATTTGTGGCATTTTAAGTGACGTGACTATAGTCGCACCAAGTCACTTAAAAATTGATAATTCTGAAGTGACATGAATGCAACTAGAAATACATATATGAGGCAAATTATAAATAAAATCGTTCTAGAACAACAACAATATTAATTTTAAACAACAACATACTACTAGTATTATTTGAAACAGTGTACAAGAAAAAATAATTGCGTCCTTCCATTTTGTGGTATTCGTCTCAAAATCAAGTGACATCTGTCGTGTAAAGTGACTTTAGACATAACAAACGACTAAGAGAATGGCAAAATTGATGTGACATGACTGTAGACATGACAAATGACGTGACACAACTATAATAATTGGGGTGTACGTGAGCAATCACTGTGATCTGATCCATTGGAAACAATTTGCTACTGCCAAGTACTTTATGAGTATCTTTATGATATGAGTAGATGTTCAATGGAATGCAAATTTTTGTGGCAGTAGTAAAACATAACCTCAATTTAAATAAAACTGCTAGATTTAAACAAAAAATACTTTGTTCTATTAATACTAATTAATAATAATAAGTAATAAAACATTAAACAACAATATAATTAAAATATTTTTACGATTTAACAATTGCGCGTCCTACCACAAACATAAAAAAAATTATTTGTTTTTAACCCTAATCGAGCCAACATATTTTTGTTATGCCACTAAATTCAAATTCTAATCAAATCATTTACTAAATGTTTGCAGAGAATGTGTAGATGTCAAGTACGTTGTATGGAAATGTTTCAAATTAAAATACATACAAGTTTATAACTAAATTAACATTAACGAGCCATAAAGGCACACCTTGATTGGATTAGGGTTAAAAAATGACGTTTCACACAACCAAAATTTGTAAAGAGCCATCTATTAAAATTTTTTAAACTAAAATCCCTCTGTCGTTAATTATATGCGTAACTACTTCTAACAACTACACCATCACTTGAGCATGAGTAGTTGCTAGTAGATACAAGTACTTGCGAGTAGTTTGCTAACGCCAATGGAACACGCTTAATGTTATTGTTTTCGCATCATTTTATCTACATTTTTGACATCTACAGTGACATACACATACATTTCTCTCATCTACATTTTTGACATCTAAATTTTTCATTTTATATGGGAAATCACTTTTCCTCAAAAACAAATTTTTAAATGAAAACTTTATAAATTCTTAATTATGTATGATCTCTGAGATATTTTCATAAATGTTTGAATTTAATAGACGTTTGAATAATAAATTGTCCTGTGTGTAACATGTAGCATATGCTATGTCAATGTAGCAAATATAAAGATATGAATGAGCATAGAGAAGAGTTGTCTTAGTGATAAATATACCTTACACTCATGTCGTTCTAAGAGATTTTACCAAGTCTTACAAGAAATGACAAAATAGTTCGTCTATTGACAAAAACACCAGCTGGTCGACAATCGAAACCGGTGAATGTGGCATAATCATGGAAAGCGTTTCCTTTGTGGGCACGTCCGTATGCTATTGCTGATAATTTTGACAAATCTTTATTTTTTATAAGTGATTGTTAATATTGTTGTCATAAATACTGGCCATTAAATTAACAAATACCCTCAACTGTATATACGCTGGCAATGCCGATAACTACGTATACCTTGTAAGTACAACCTAAATAAGAAGGATGTACTTCTACTTTTAGATAATCAAAATCTGTACCGACATTGTCATGCATATTCATTACATGACCGCTTGTGAAACATATACGGAATCGTCGTAAGGATGTGAAATTAACAGAAGTGGTTGATAATTCTGTTCATTATCGCTACAGCTGTCTTCGCAGATATGTTCTGTAAGCTCTGATTCATTCAGATACCCTATTATTTTAGGTACCAAAAAGATTTTGGAATCATAACTTAGATATACACTCTTTCACTCTGTAAAATTAAGGAAGCAATAATACAAATAAAAATCATAGAATAAAAGATACTTGTTGAGAAACCGGTAATGCGATTACATCCTGTAACGGGTTTTCCTTCTTTTTTTTTTTTTTTATTAAAAAGGATGTTTATATGTACATAAATAAAATTCAAACATTTTTATAGAATTTCCTTCCATTCTTTCCAAAATATGGCCCGGCTCTTTTCCAAAATATATTACTAGATAGAACAATTCGCCCTTTTATAAAATATTTTTAAATAATTTTCCCGCTTTTTTCCAGAATATTTCCTAGCTCTTTTCCAGGATATATTACCAGCAAGAGCAGTAAATTCCTCCTTTTCCAAAATCTTTTTGAAGAATGCCTCCTCTCTTTATCCAGGATAAATCCCCATTTTCCCAAAATATTTTCCTCTTTTCCGTATTATATAACTAGAAAAGAGCCCCCTTTTCAGAATTTATCATTTTGTCAATTTTTTTGTCTTATTTTAGGTTTTATGTGCCTGTAATATGCAATGCGTACGTACATCCAAAATATGCCACCTTTTCCAAAATATTTCCCCATTGATTTGAATATTGAATTGTCGTGCTACTGGCGGTCGTAATAAACGAAGAAATCGATTGACGATTGGATTGGGTGATTTTAGACAAAATATTTGTCGGCATTACAACTACAAAAAATTTCCACTGTACCATATTTCAGTCGTTCTGCGAGCGCTGATGCTAATTTTTGTATGGTATTACAGCTTTATTTTATTCCGATAGGTAGTGCTTTCTCGCTATTTCCAATCGTCAATTCGTTGGGCTCATAGAAAATGAGGTAATGCACTTTTATTATTTATAAATTATTTTATTCACTTTTGATATATAATAGCCCGATAACTATGCTGATTTCAAATAAAGAAAATGTAAAATAACCCATTGTTATTGTATAACCCTCGCTGCTAGGGGCAACGTGAGTTATATTTTATATAACAAAATATTGAGTATTCATTGGAAAATTATTCGTAGCCAAATTGATTGAAAAACTATATTCGAAAAGTAGTTAAATTAAAGTACACCATGACAATTTAAAGAACGGTCACTATGATAAAATGTATTTCAAAATTCAATGCTCCAGTGTGAAAACACAAAATGGAACTATCTATTTCTTATTAATTTACGAAATTTATTTCAACAAAAGTGGATAAAACGTTGTATGCCACTCGTGAGCAAAGAGATATTATCCACTCGGGATAAACAAACTTATCCCTCATGGATAATATCTCGTTTTGCTCACTAGTAGGCCATAAATAACTATTATAACCAAAGTATATTTTATACACATCCAATTAATTTACACTAAAATACATTAATAAAGTAGGCATTTGATTATAAATCAAATGTCAAAAACAGTTTATTTTTATAAAAATAGATGTTTCTTATCTTGCTAAACAACAATAAGCCTACTAAGATTTCAAATTTATTTTAGCAAAGGGACGAACCAAAATAAGTTATTTTCTCTCATTTCTCTCAAGTTGTATTATACAGGATCAGCAATTGGAGGAGGCGAAAATTACGAACGCTTTGCATAAACAGAGTTTAGAGGAAGCAAAGGACTGGAAGAATTAAAAGCGACAAACGAGATACTTCGCGACATTGCCGAAAGAATACCGCTTTATCTTAGAGATAATTAATTAATTTAAGTATATTTATTGAATTTACATATTTAGTTTTACATTATTTTAGAGTAAATGAAATGTGATTTTCTGTAAAAAATGAATTTTGGAAAATAAAATTAAAATTCAGTTTAATTTAGTTAATTACAAATATTTCTAAAAATGTAATTAATCAATGTTTCCCTTGTTATATTACCTCGGATTTGAAAAGACAAACTCTCGTCAAATTCAATTAAGTTTTCCATTTCGGAGTCTAATGATTCGTCTTCAATGTCAAACTCTACATTAGGGACATTTTTTAATTTTGCTATGTTATGCAAAATAAAACAAGCTGTAATTATTTGCACACATTTGTCCAATCCGTAGCACATAAATCCTCCAGTTTTACAAATAATACGAAATCGGCTTTTCAATATACCGAATGCCTGTTCTATAATTTTCCGAGTTCCCTTATATTGGTTGTTGTACCTAATTTCACCGAACGTCGTTGGATGAATAATGGGAGTCATTAGGCAGTGCAACAATGGATATCCATTATCACCCAGAAGATATGAATTCTCCGGCAGTCTGCTTGATAGCAGAAACCCATAGAGGGAGCTGTTTTTGAATATATGGAAATCGTGTGTGGATCCTGGCCAACGGACGACAATATATTGAAAAAATATTCAGCGTTGCACACCTATAAGGTAAACATAATTAATTTTCCTCTTTTCTGGTATTTGAACAACAAACTTACTGCTTGCACATTTATAGAAAAAAATCTTTTTCTGTTGTAAAAAGCACACGCATCTAGTAAGTGCGGCTTAGTTATTGCAACATGAATTCCGTCAAAGACCCTATTACATTTGGGAATCCATATTTTCTAAAAAACTCTTTTTTGGTTTTATTTACGTCATCTTGGGTCGTTGGAAATTTTATAAATTCTTTTAAGTGTCCTTGTATTGAATATACAAATTCCTTCAATAGCCTGCTTACAGTTGGCTGTGGCAATTGATGATAATTCATCTCACCAGTCATGAATTTAAAACTTCCAGATCCTAACACATTTAAACTGGTAAGTACTAAAATAACAATTATGTAGTGTTGTTAAAATAAGTTAAATGTCTTACTGTTAAATAAGAAGGAATTGCTTTATTCCTGCCAGTAACCCTTCGTAGCTGATCGCTTAATTTATCAATGATAAATTGAGCGGCCGTTTTTGTGAATCGATATCGCCTGAAAAAAGTTTCGTCTTCGCATTCAAATGGATTTTCCCTGTCTAGAAATATTTTTCGAAGAACCCGATTTCTTCTTCGTCTTAACATGAATAACGCATCCATTTACTAACAAATTAAAAAACAGATAAACCATTAAATAATTAATATAAAAACCACTACGGTATGCTAAATATATTTGATGCTTACTTTTTTTTTTATTTGTTTAATATACTAAAATATTAAACTCACTGGTAGCTTGTAAACTGTCTCAAAATTAAATGTCAAAAAACCAAAAATTATACTTATGTTTTTATACTGTTTTTCTGTTTTGCGAGCTTAAAAATTTGGTCGCAACTATTTTAAATATTTTTCTTACTAGAAGGTCGCAAAATCAATCGAGAATGCGAAATTGAAATTTTCAGCTCGTAAATTGCTAATTTGCTTGCTAGAACGTATCGAGTATATAGCCGATTAACCAAAACTGTTGTTCTAAAATTTTCCGGTTTGCTAAATGGCGCCACTGTCCATTTTTTTTAACCAAGACAAAGTCAGTTGATTAGAGGCTAAAATAAATGTTTTAGTTTAATAGGCAGGGATTATCTAACAGGGATTATCGATTAGGGTAGCAAATTTCGCAGCAGATTTAGGGTCTGCTCGAATACTGTGGTAAAATTTTTCTCGTTGTAGTTTTTGACATTCGATTTAAAGCAGTTCTCCTTTCTTTCGTTTCGCTGCTCGAATAACACAAATTTTTTTTTCTTTGCTTCATGCCAACCTGTAGTGCTGACATGAAAGGTGGGTCGGCCCATTGATTCTGCATTCTCAACAGGGGGTCATAGATGTGTTCATCTTCACCACCGATCGTAATCAGATAATGAAAAATTCCTTTTGCATCCCACCCCTATAGGGATTCGAACCCGATACCTCCCGATCCAACCGCCGCAGCTTTAACCACTGCGCCATTTGCTCGGTTATTTACGTTTTATCAAAAGACGCAATCAATCAAGACGGCTGATTTTCATGTTGATGCAAAATTCCAAGGTAACCCATAATCATTTTTGTAGGGCAGTTGTGTACATACCATATAATAATTCACCATTTTTAAATTGTAGCGATTCACTTATACTCCTAAATCTCACAACCCTATCATCGAACAAATCTTAGCGTATGATGAAATTGAAACGAAAAAACATTTAAGGATTTATTCGGGTAGTTTTCGTGAAATAGCCACCTTCTTACCACGTAAATCTCATGGTTGGGCAGCGGAAATTGAGCTAATGGCATTTTTGTTCTGGCTAGCCAGTGGCACTAGCCATAGAATGGTCGGATCATATTATGCCACAGGTAATAAAACTTCCAAAACCAAGTGAATTGGACAATATTGGATTACAGTTCCGTAGAAGAGCTGGAAGTTCGATATTTAAAACTGTAGTCGGTGCAATCGATGGAACCCATATTAGCATGTTGTGTCCCGTAAATGTATATGACCAATATATCAACAGAAAATTGGATTATTCGATCCAATGCCAGGCAATTTGTGATGCTAATTTGCAATTTTTGGACATTTTTATCGGTTATCAGGGGTCTGTACATAACACTCGGGTACTTTACAATAGCCCAATTTATACTTAAAAAATTATATCCACCTCATCCATTTATTATTCTTGGTGACAGTGGGTTCCCTTGTAGATTAGAACCGATAAGAATAATAACTCCATTTAAACGGAATCAACGTATCACTCCAGACCAATTAAGGTTCAACAAAAAGCATTCCAAAGCCAGAAACACCGTTGAACGTGCTTTTGGCCAATTAAAAATTAGATGGAGAAATATTTTTAAAAAATCGCTGGAGTTGAAAATAGAAAATTGTGTTAAAACTGTGGCAGCTTGCTGTACATTTCATAATGTGTGCATTAAAAGCAGAGATAGCATGCCACTTGGGCTTACTTTGGAAGTTGAGAATGAAAGCCCAGGACCGCCAATTGAACAAAATCGGGGCTATAATGATCAAACTACTGAACTTGAATATAGAGATGAAATGGTTAACCAAATGTAGATATCTAATAGTTTAAATTTATTGATTATAGATTTGAATTTTAAATAAATAAATACACGAGTTGATTTAAATATATTTCAGCCTTTATTTTTTTGTTATAATATATTGTACGTATATGTAAATAATCCACTTTACTTTTAAAATAAATACAGAAGAATTAGAAGGTTAAAAAAGAAGGTAAATGTATTCTCCAAAAAATTACACTTAAATCGTCACTATCAGACGAAGAAGATGGCAACACAAATGGAATATCATTTTTTTTAGCATATTCCTGGAAAAATTGGAGCATACATTTACCCTCTTTTTTTAACCTTTTTGATTCCTTTAAGTAAATATCAATTAACTTTTTTTTGCGGATATTGCGCCTTTTTGGAACTGGTGGGGTAGGATTTGATGTTGAAGGTTGATGATTGGATGATGACGTTGAGGGAGCTGTACCATCCGTCTTCTCTTCTTCCAATAAATACTGCTCCACCATTTCCTCATTGTCTGAAATATTATTATTATGAATAGTGTAGCCTGGTACGCTGCTTAATCCAAGCGGTGGTTTCATCACGTGCTGTGAGTGGCCGAACTCATGCATGAGTTCGTACCACTTCCATGTACCTGCAGTGCCCCGTCCATCCTCTGTGCTTACTCCAGTTGATGGAGCTGTTAATTCCTAAAATAAAATTTATCTATAATACGTATAACATCAATTTATGAAAGAATTTTTACTCACTTTATATTTTTTGAAAAAATAATTCCACTTATTGCGGAGTTGCTCCAAAGAATAGTTGAAGAGCGTCCCTGCTGTTTGAACTTCACTGAAAGGAATATAATAAAGTAGTATTGTGGAAATATTTGTGTTTCAATTCAAAAATTATATAAATGTGTATACTTACAGCCAAACGTCTTCTCTGCTAAAAAATAGTTTGCTTGAAGAGCCCCTTCTTCTCCAATTGAGCCTTTATTAGTTTCTCTATATCTTCATATAAGAGAAAAAAGAGGAGCATGTTAATGTTAGTTTGACGTTATTTTACGTTAGTAAAAAGACTAAAAAACGTCAAAAAAAATTAAACTACCAAAATATTAAATTTGTAAGAAATTTGCTTAATAAGTTTTAATAAGTTAAATCAAAGCATTCCTAGATATACAAGCCGTCAGGATAAAATTCGAACTTAATATAAGGGGGATAGAAACACAAAAAAAATGGATTTTTCATACAAATCATATGAAAAGTTATGTTTTATTAATATCGTTTTTCTTAAATGAAAAATCTTACCAAAATGAATTTTGATTTCTACGTTATCAAGAAGAATAATTGATAAATATATAATTTGAAAATCAATTATCAATTATCATCTTTACTTCTCATGACGTCACACCTTTCGTTTATTTTTTTTTTTTTTGTATATCGATAAATAGCAAAGAGTTTAAACTAAAGAGGAGAAACAAACTTTTTTTTCTTACATGTAAAAAAATTATTTGGTTTTTATTTGTTGTTGAAGAGTGATTGTGCGTAGTTTGTTTATTTCTGGTAAAGGTACAATGCTATAAAGTCTTTGATAAATAGTAAGTAAGATCTTACGTCATTTATTTCGTTATATTAATCAAATTACTGAATTTAAGTTATTGGTTTTAAAATATGTTATACTCAAAGGTTTGATTTAAAAATAAAATGTATCCCCCTTAAATTAAGCTTTTTTTAAAATTGGTCTAAACCTGAAGGCTTGTATATTTAGGAATGCTTTGGTTAAATTGTTTGGAATAATAAAAATAAAAATATATGTTTTTATTACAGAGGGGTTTATTTTTTTTACCTCTGCCCGGTCGGTCTATTTAAAAAAGTTCGCAAACCTACATTTAATGTATACAAAAAATCAAACTAAATGGATTTAGATTTCATTTAACCAATTCTTATGCGAACCTGATAAATTTTTTGTCTTCTGATAAATTTTTTGCCAAATCTGATAACAATTTCAGACACATTTACTGGTTGTGATAAATAGCTAGCTTAAGCCTGTATTCCATGAGAAAAATTGACTGACAGTCAAAAAAAAACGAAAAGAGAAAAATAATCGGATGCCCCATATAAGAGACAAAGACAACGGTTTTTATTTTATAGAAAAACAATTTTGCCGTAAAATAAAAAATAAAATAAAAAACGATGTCCTTGTCTCTTATATGGGGCATCAAATTATTTTTCTCTTTTCGATTTTTTTGACTGTCAGTCAATTTTTCTCATGGAATACAGGCTTAAACTGGGTAGTTATGAAAAATATGCTATTTCGCAACCTACTACGATTTTGAAGTCGTACTTTTTACAACAAAATTAGAAAAATTACGCTTAAGTAATAAGCAATTTCGCATTTTTGTTTTGTTGCATTCTAATCAATTGTTGTGACATATGTAATGAATTAAATAAATTGTTCTATACATCTGCATAAGTGTCATGTACTTCATGTGTAATTGTATTTTAAATTATACTATATACCTGTAGGTGCAATAAAACACTAGAACATAAAAAATTGAAATTAAAATAAAATTAAGAAGCAAATTGTATTTGGACCAGTAAAGGTGAAATTATTCTAAATAAATTAAATAAATTAATTTTGTTAAATTAAACAAATAAAATAAATTAATATAAGTCGTGTTGTGTATTTAGGTCGTCCTCTTACACATAATAGAAATTGTTCCGATAAGTTTAATTTACATAATCATCTATCTTGAAATAGAAGCAAAATATAAACTGGTATCTATACGGCTTATTAAGTATGTTGAGTTGCATTATCTTAAAGAAATATGTTATTCGTCACACACTGGGATTTCCTAATTGTATAACTTAGAAAATTAAAAAGCATTAGATGGAAAGAATAGTGAAAACCTCAATACTATTAACATATCGCGGATCGCTTTTAACTCTGCAAAGTACAAAACAAATATTTGGAGTTTTCCAACTATGGCTCTATACTGTCTGTAAATCGAACTTTCCAAAAATTAAAGGGGCTTTTTGAATCAACTCTGTTGCTGTGGTCGCAATTTCCCTTTTTAGTTCCTTTTTTTAATAACTGACACAACCACTTCTAATAATTTTACAATTTCCACTGAGAAACACTTTTAATTAAAAACTATCAATTTTATAAAAGCAAAAAAAAGACATTTTTATTTAAATTAGTTTATAATTTAATTAACACAAATGTAACCTTAAAAATAAAACTTCACGATTAAGCAACTTATTTTCGAATTTGTTTAACCTTGGTTGATGATAAATCATTAATCACCCCAACCACCACCATAACCGCCACCATCATCACCATGACCAAATCCACCTCCATATCCTCCATATCCACCGTAACCGCCGCCGCCAAATCCACCAAAGCCACCACCATAACCGCCATATCCACCGTATCCACCATAACCACCATAATGATGGTCATCATCACCGTAGCCTAAAAAAGATAAGATATATTTTACATAAATCCAATTACATAATTTCAATTTTTTCGGATCACTTACGATTTTCGGCAGTTTCTAAAAGTTCTTGAACGCCATCTATTGAGCTTGCAGCAGCTGGATCCTGAGGAATAACTTGGACTGCTCTTGGTGCCGCCCTTATAAACCGAGCCGGCGATGGAATACTGTAAACTGCCACTGTAAACAGGGCCACTATCAAAATTGCCTAAAAAAAAAAAAAAATCCAAATATTCTTATTAGCGAAACACATTAGAATAAAATAATAATCTGGTCACTTACTTTAAACATTATTCTTCACAGACCGTGTGCGTATTTCTTCGTACAGGTCTTTAACTTATAAAATGTAACGATTGAATAAAGTATTTGTTCAATTGTATCTCGCATTTATACCAAATTTATACCAAAAGAGAAATTAAAATGTAAAGACAAAGAATATCATGTGACCGTTAATTTATAAAGCTTAGTGCGAATTTTATTATTTTTTTCTCGCGTGAGGTGGTGAAGATGGACGTACAAAAAACTGCGTACTGTCATCTTTGAGAATGTATTATACTGGTTTGCTGATTAAGTGCGTCATTAAGATTGAAATTTGAAATAATAAACAATATCGGCGTTTGGATTTACATATATGTATGTGCATACATACTTACAGTGATTATACCGCTATAAAACAACAACCAAATTTGATGGTCGTTGGTTTTTTTTATTTTTGAGAGTAAACAAAATGTACATAAAATTGTTCACAATCAACAAGCAGTATAAGAACTAGTTGTTTAAATTATTTGGTGGTGGACAAATTAGTGTAAAAAGCCGCGGTACAACAACAAACATGCAAATATAATACTTGTTTGACGGAAATAATATAGCGTAGGAGTATGCTGATATGTTGGGGAAAGCCCATAACTTTCTTATACAAACGGATTACGACCCAATCTTAACCTCTTTCACAAATATAATATCAATACTTGGACACATAAAGTTGTAGAAGTAAATACAAAAAAAAATTAAAATTCTAACTCTTTGATACATTTTATAACACGTAGAACTAATTTAAATAATTAATACATAAATGTCACTTCATTCTAAATCCAATATTAGTTTATTGTTGTGGTTTTATTAATTAATGATGACTATATCGATATATCGGTACAGATTAACACGATGGTGTGACAAGATGATTTAAGATAATTTGAATGTTGTAAATTCATCATGCTCGAAAAATTAATTTGAACGTTTACATGTTTCCGTTACATCATTTCCGGTGTAAAATTCTGATAAGCGAGTCTGACACTTTTAGTTTAATATTTAGGAAGCTTAGTTTTGCACCAAAATGCCTATTAGTAGCGTATAACATACGCTCAGATGAAAGCTTTGAGACCATTCATTACCAGATTTTATAAGAGATTGCAAAAATTAGTTTACCTTCTAACTTTTGTACTTAAATGTGGATAGAACTTAAATTTTCAGCCAGGTTGGTATTTGAGAAAATGACGGACGGAAGGAGGACCCTACCGAATGCTGAATATTTACACCAAAATATTTTTTTCTCTCAAAAATTTGTTGAAGTTAAAACCAAAAATTGAATAAAGAACTACATATAATGGGCTGAAGCCTCAAGCGGTGAACAAAAGTATTCGGTCCTGAAAATAAACTCAACTTGCAAATCAATCCCTAACGGAACCTCTAAACGCAATTACCAACTTAATCGCCAACAAACCCTAAATTCAATCATCAAATCAATCCTTAACGTAACCTCAAACTCAACGCCTAATTAAATTTACAGATTAACCCCCAAATAATTCCCCAACCGAACCTCTCACTACAGTCAAGCTAATCCAATCCCAACTCAACTTTAACTCAACTTAGCTCGAACCAAATCGCAAAACTCGCAATAAACTCTATCGAAAATGAACTTCAACACAACCCCCAATTCAACCCCAAACTCAATCCTTAAACCAACACGGTTCGAAAACTGCATGTTTCTATAAACTCAACTCAAACGTAATTCAACCTCTAACTCGAACCTCAACTCAACCCTCGAAATAACCCCAAACTCAACGTCCAACTCAATCCTCAAATCAACGCGACCGAAAAACTACGTTAGTAAATGAACTCAACTGAAAACACTCAACACAACCCCAAATAAATTTCCAACTTAATCGCTGACTTAATCCCAACCAAACTTCAACTTAGCCCCAACTCAACGTTAACTCGATGTGCTACCGAGACCTTAAATTAACCCCAAACTCACGTCCAGCTCAACTTCCAAATCATCACGGTCTTAAAAACTACATATGACATTTGCATATGAAACATCGGCCAGTGTGGATATGATAAAACGATCTTACTTTAAGTACTTTGTTAAACTACTGATAATTCCTGTCAATTCCATCTCCTCTAAGTTGGATTTCAATTTGTTGCGGATATTTAGAGGAACACGATGCACAGTGGGTCGGATTGTCGGAAAGCTGACCAAAATTAGTAAAAAGAGGTAATTGATCTGAAATTCCTTACTCTGAGGTTTTAGGAGTCTCTATTCACACTTATACGATTTCTCAGCCCAACCCCAAACACAATCCCTAAACCAACACAGTCCAAATACTACTTGTGCCTATGAACTCAACGCAATCCTGCCTCAATCACTAACTAAATCCCCAATTCAGCTTCAACTCAATCCCAACACAGCCTTAGTCCACTTCACATGAACTTAAACAACCCCAAACTTACGCTCACCCTAAACTCCAAACGGGCCTTAAAAACTACACGGGTACATGATCTCAAATCAAGCTAACTATAATTCAACCGTCAATTCAACACACAAATACGTTCCCAGGTGAACTGCTTACTCAATCCTAACGCAACCCCAACTCAAATCAACTTAACCGCAAACTCAATGCCTAACAGCATATATAAAAAATTGATCAGCGGGTAATCACCACGTGGTTTTAGCTCAATTCATATGGTAGGTATCCGATATCTGGATATCTGGACGTCTCTCGCCAATATGTTTCTATCGTCATGATGGAGAATTGATAAGCTACGTTCACCAATTTTTTTAAATGCTGGTTTGAGGATTGTGTTACGCGTTGAGTTTGTAGTTGGATGAGGCTTGAATTGGGTTCCATTTGCAGGTTGAATTGGAGTTGAGTTGGGTTTGGATAGCAAATGAGCAATTTTTTATATATGACGGTTTAAGGATTTTGTTAGGCGATGGGTTTGCGATTGAGCTGAGGAACGATTTGGGTTCAAATTGCGGGTTAAGTTGCGATTGAGTTGGAGTTAATTTAGGCGAAATTTTGTGAAAGGTGGTGTGGTTATATGATTATTTTGTTTGTTATGTACACTGTTAAAAGTGTTAATACAATGAATTGTTAGAGTTTCGCTTACAAATTTGAGATGACGCGTCTATATATGATCTGTATATGTCAAATTTTATGTTTTGTTAGATGGAACTACGGATAAGTCGAGAGAAATTGAAAATATATTTTCATAATATATTTTGTTAATTGTTGTTGGAGAATTTATATGGTAGTGGGTCTGAAACGAATGAATGATTTGAATGAGTTAACCGTTAAAAGTTTAGTTGAAGGTTATGTTGATGGTTGAGTTGATGTCTGGTAGGGTGTTAATTTGAGTTGATCGATGGGACACGATGGGGATTAATTTGGGCTTTCAGTGGTGGGTTGAGGTGGAGATTGGGTTACGGTTTGAGTTGAATGTGTGGTTTGAGATTGAGTTCATGGGTGAGTTCGGGTTGAGTTGATGGGTGAGTTCGGGTTGAGCTGAAGGTCGAGTTGGGGTTGAGTTATGTATGAGTTTAGGATTGGGTTGAGAATTGAGCTGAGGTTGAGTTATGGTTGAATAAGGTTTGAGTTGAAGTTGAGTTAGATTTGAGTGAACGGTTATTTGATTAATCTCGGGTAAAGTTGAGGGTTCAGCGTGGAGTTAAATTGAGAATAAAGATTTGGTTTGAGCTAAGTTGAGATGAAGTTGAGTGGGGGTTGAATTAGCTTGCGTTCGGTTTGAGTGAGTGATTTGGTTGGGAAATTATTTAGGGGTTATTTTGTGGATTGAGGTAGACGTTCAGTTTGAGGTTAGGTTAACGGTTTAAATTGATAACCGGAGGTTGATCTGACTATTGAGTTAAAAGGTTCAGTTAGGAATGGATTTGGTAATTAATTACTTTTCAGAACCGAAGTTCTTATCACCTCTTGAGGTTTCAGTCCATTATTTATTTTTTCTTTTTCGAACTGAGAGACTTTCAAAATGTCGAGAAAATCGTTTTTGGACAAACAAAACTGGTAATCATTTTCGAAAGGATTTATTGGACCGAAGTTAAAAGCTAAAAGCTTTCTCGTCAAAGCTGCGTCTCGAAGTTTCTCGGAGATTATGCGCAATAAATTTATGATGACTAATTGTTGGTGACTATATCTGTAGGTCATCTGATATGTTGGTAGATATGTTTTCTCTTGACACATACCATGACTACGTCCTTAAGTCGGCACATAGGATAAATCGATGGAAATGCCCCTGAAGGGGGGAAAGGGTCAAACACACTTATGATTTAGTAGCAGTGCCACTGTAAATTTTGTTGTGAAAAATTTTGGTTTTTACCATTCAACGAATTCGAATTAACAACACCCACACTACGAAAATACTAGTATCGCAACAATTCGTCTTATTGTGATTTATTATAGTTTTATTGTGGTGGATCACCGCATATATCAAACGACCGGTTTCAATATCAATGTAGAATGAACATTAGCGAGGTATTAGTTGCAATCGTGATCATACTATTGATCTAAACCGGTCGGTTAATACAAAAAAAAAATTTGTTGGTGAAGTTATAATTGGTTTGTTTGTTGTGCATAAATAACATTCTATGAACCATAAGACACAGGCGAAGAAGGAGGGGTTACAGTAATATAACACATTGTGTTAAGAAATGCGTTACTTCATTGAAGAATATCTCCTAAGGGAAATTTTGCTGTCCCAATGATGTTTGCGATGGGCTTGAATTTATTAATAGGTGTCATGTGTCAGAATTCAAACCAATGTTCTGATTGCCGATCTGTCGAATAAACTAAAAAAGAAAACCAGAAGCGGCTTTTAACCCTTGTGTCTATACTCGGCTACCCGGGTAGCCATTATGATTTAAAACGTCTGTAAATTTTATAATTTTGAAGTTAGACCATCCTAGTTACATATTATTCTAGAATTGTAGATTTTGTAATGAGTTTTGAACAAAAGTTAGATACGTATATATTTTATACAAACTGAATTATTACTTATTTCTCTGATTGTCGATGTATAGTATTGGTGGACTCTGTTGAACGCAGCCCATATTACGTCATGAATTCAGCTTCGGTAGTGGAAAGGGCCACTGTCTTCTGCAGACGACTCTTCCATGTGATAATGCTCTCGCCCAGTACAAATGCATGCGCTGAGCATCGGAATATCTTCTCAATGTTGTTGACGATCCAGAATACTCGATTCCTCTTCCGGCCGTTTTATTCAAATATCGAAGAATGCGCTTGACGGCCGAAACACGAGGTTCTTTTGGACTGTCCAAATGTTTGCTTACTTCTCCCACTGCATATGAAATGTTTGGTCTGGTCACGATAGCGGCAAACATAAGCGATCCAATCGCATGCCGATACGGGAAATCGATGCTGCCCTCTTCGCACAATTTGGTCAATATAACATTGCTGTAGGCTGGATTCGAAATGTGCTTCGAATCCATTTCGTCGATTTTCTTGATGTATGCGTTCTGATTCATGAAAATCGTTTTCTTCTTTCTGTTTCGATATATCTCCATGCCAACGTAATGACCAACGCTGCCTCATGTCATCTCAAAATTATCTGACAGATAATTCATCACGGTCTCAACCGCGTTTCTGCATTTCGACAAAATCAATCCGTCATCTACATACAATAATAACATAACTCTCACACCGTTGATATAGCCGCTGAACACACATTGATCTGGAACTTCATGAATTTCTTGTTCCACACTCTGCGAATGCTTGCTCTCTGGATATTCTCTTCCTTCATGTTTTCTTCCTCCATGTCCAGTCCTTTCGGTGCCACCGCGAAAATCTGTTCGTCCAGGTCACCGTTCAAAATCGCAGTTTTCACGTCGAACTGAAACATCACCATAGATCTTCTGCTGCCCACTGCTGAAAACGCTTCACCATAATCAACTTCCTTTCGTTGCGTAAAACCTTTTGCGACAAGGCGAGCCTTGAAAATTGAACCAGATTTATTTGGCTTCAATTTATAAACCCCTGGACATCCGACAACGTTGCGGTTCTTCGAACTTTTTACCAGCTCCCATGTCGAATTCTTCTTCAGTGATTGCAGCTCATCTTTCATCGCATCTCACCATTTAGCAGCTTCCTCGGAATTTAACGGTTCTTCATACGTGTTTGGCTCCAACATGACACTCGTTCACTTTCTGACATAAATTATAACGCACATTTTTGGGTACGTTCTCGATCTTATACTCATCGTCTTCTGCTGTCAACGTGATATTATTTGTATCGAGTAACTCATTATCAGACATGGACGATGTATTATGTACATTACTTTGGTAATTGCACAAAGCATTGTCTACCAGAAATTCGCACATGACCCATTTCTGATTTCACACCAAACCAATTCTCGTATACGGAGTTGCGGTCGGACATTTCTTATTCAACGATCTGTTCAAGATGTACACTGCTGTTCGTACTGCTTCTGGCCATAAACACTTCTGCAAACCGCTGGAAAGCAACATCGTGTGGGCGCATTCCACAACGGTACGCATCTCACGCTCCACACGCGTCCGTTTTTGCTCAGGCGTGTACGATGCGATTCGCTCAAGTGTCACTCCAGCATTCGACAGCACTCGCATACAATCTTTATTGCCAAATTCAGTATCATTGTCGAAACGAATATGCTTCACTAAATTGCTTGTCGAATTACGAAAAACGGTTGCACATACGCTTTATCGTGTCCACATTCAGATGTCACAATCGATTATACAATTGCTCAAGCGTGGCAGTCGCAGAATTTGTACGCTCATCGATTCTCTGTCGAAACATCATTCACAATTGCTTGTGGTTCATTTTTCATGCCAACAGTATAAATGATTCCAACAGCATCCATCATTTCGTAGCAATCATGGGTTAAAATTATTTCAAAACCCTTCGATGTGGCCGAAACCGTCGAGAATAAATTCTGCTTCAGCTCAGGAACATGCTGTACGTTCTTCAGGTGTCTCTTCTCCCACACACCGTTGACCTTGGGGTCAATTAGAATTGTGCCCGTGCTACGAATCGTTCGAAATCAACGAACCATTCGACGCGAGAAGACATGTGTTATGTAGTCTATTGCGCTGTTCCACTCTCGTGATCCACACAAAATGCAGCAGCTTTTTATTTTTTCTTCATTAAAAATTAAAACTTTTGAATAAGTTTGCAACAACGTACAGGAAAATATAAATTATTTAGTTTTAAAAGCAGAAGTGTACGTGGCTACCTGGGTAGCCGGGTATAGAACAAAGAATATTTTCTTCGGTATAGACACAAGGGTTAAACAGACGAATTAATTTTTAATTGTATTTGTAAATTGTATAATTGTGCCATAAATATATTCCAACCAACTACGAAGATAGGAGCGATTTGAAAATGTTAGGACATTTGCACATTCAACTTCTTTTCTAAGTTATTATCTGGTTATCTTATATTATTCATACAACTTATCATTCATTGTGCAAACTACGCTATGCATCATCGAATCACGGCTTTTGATTGTTTCAACTAATTTGTAAAAACAATACCCAAAGTTAGTTTACTAGCCAATTGGGTATTTGAACGCTAAAAGCAAATCGATAATATTCTCCGCCATGGTACGCTGAATTACATGAGAGTTGTATTTACCATGTCGATTCTGTTATGTCTAGGCCAGCTAGTTTTTACTTTTTTTCGGTAATTTCAAAACTTCAATCCATTTTATCGTATGTACTGCATATAGCTTCGGAATTCTTGTAAGTTCTTTTTTTTTAAGTATTTTTGAACTTTTACCGTATAATTAAAAGAACTAATCAAGTTTTTATATTAATTTGCTCCGCCCCTTGGAGTTCGCTGACTTCAAGTTACAGTCCTAATTTCCAATACTGGAAACTGACCAATATACTTGGGGCTTTATACCCAAGACCTTTCTGGTGGCCAATCTCTGTTCGGACCTCAGAAACTACCTACCAACTTTTGAGCGCTGGGCTTGACGCCCGTTATTTCCACAGACACCCTTCTATGCAGGGAGAAACTTTCTATTGGATCTCGTCGAGAAGCGTGCTCGATGAGCATCTCTCATAGAAAACAAAGGTTTTAATCGAGTTCTTAGCCCCTTATAACCTTATAGGAATTACTCGAAACAATGCCCCATTCAATAATGGTCGGCGTAGACTCATCTGACAGATTTTAGATCATTACACGTTACATGTGGATTTGCTTTTAAAAAGCCTTGGTATTTACCAGTTGCAGAATCTTTTAAAATTCTTAAATGGTTTTGGAATAAAAACACTTTTCAAATGGTATGATTCAAGTGCTACATTCTGATGATTGATAACTTTTTGTGACATTTTTTATTAGTACAAAAGAAAGTCCTTGGAAAATTTCAATTTATAGTGATAATGGTTTTCATTAACAGAAATACAATAGTTAGCTCATCAAAGTCAACCATTAGATATGGTTTTTAGTACCCAATTCAAAAAAATTTAGTACAATGTCACAAAAAAATGTCATTTGTCACGTGATCAGAATCTAACCCCAGGTAAACGATTTGGCACATAATTCGCAGTTACAACTGTTTAAGCCCAAAATATGTGTGTGGCATTCCTGCATCAATGATCGTGCACCATTCCATTTCTACCATTAACCAGTATCTGATTTTTGCATTCAGCAGTTGTGGAGTAGTGTAAGGGGCCATTCGCCGAAACTATTTATTTTCGCATTCGCCTACCCTATATCTGATTTTAAATGTTTAGGCTTGTTGTTAAACAACGTTTTCACCATTTCGGCATATTCCTTAAATTTTTCAAACACCTCTACTACTGCAAGCTGATGCTGTCCTGATTTGTCCGCTTACATCTGAATGAATTAGACCGCGGGCACACTTTCTGCATGTTGTAGGCAAACTCTTTATTATTGTCAACGTTGTTTAGTACATAATTTTCATAAAGACAATTACATTTTGAAACGCCATCAATTGTTTCGCCAATACATCGTAGATATGTATGCAAAAATCGAAACAGAACGCTTGATATACATCCGTTTGAATCAGATCAAGAATACGTCAATGATGTGGTTGATTATAGACTTAAATAAAAAGAAGTATAACACAAATAAAAATGACAAGCGTCCATTCACCAGGGGTGACATGTTATAACCATCACTTTTTTCGCTTCGATGCATTTTCGATAGAATAACTGTATTCCTTTGTTAAAAATATAAAATTTGAAAACAATTTAGTTGTAAGATACCGTTACTCTGTCGAAAATGCATCGAAGCGAAAAAAGTGATGGTTATAACATGTCAGCCCAGGTATATATTAAAAGCAAACAAAAGAAAATACATAAAAAAAAGAACGCCACAAGCGGCTAGCATAAAAAACAAAAACAAAATAAAAACTCTCTCACACTTAATAACTCAACACCTCCACTAGAGCCTTGTTTTCCAGCACTCAACTCTTCACAAGATTGACTCCCATTGAACAGAACCTGTGTTTTTCTGCTGTCACCGGTTTGGTAAGGCTATCTGCTAACATTTCGTTTGTGTTGACGTAAAAAAATTTAACCACCTTGTCATTAACCTTCTCGCGCAGAAAATGATGACGAACATCTATATGCTTTGTTCTGGGTGAAAAAGCTGTCTTCTCCGTTAGTTGGATCGCTCCTTTGTTGTCGCAGTGTATGATGGTTGAACATTTATTTTCCCCTAGCAACTCCTGACATATACCTGAATCACTTGCAATAACCTTGCACTACTTGATTTCTATTTTTTGAATAAGTCAATTTCATCTCGATTGTACCTTTCAAATGTCGCACGATCCGCTTTACGGCCAACCAATGAGCAACGCCTGGATTGTTATTGAATCTGCTGACAGCTCCTACCGCAAACTGTATATCTGGTCGTGATACCTGGGCACCAAATAACAAGCTTCCAACTGCTTCTTGATATGGCACTCCTTCATGGATTCGCGATCTGACTCATTCTTCGGTGACATTTCTGAAGTAAGTTTCTGATATGGATCAGCTGGAACACTTACACTATTACAATCGACTATTTGGAAACGTTCTACTATTTTTTAAATATACTGGCTTTGATTTATCGAAATCGTTCCCGACTTGCGGTCTCGCGTAATCTGCATGCCCAACACACATTTGACCTCGCCAATGTCCTTCATTTTAAATTGCTTCTGTATAGACACAACTTCAAATCAGCTTTTAAAACTTCGTCGTTGGAAAAAATGAGCAAGTCGTCAACATATACTGCCACAATCAACAACTGACTACCATCTATAAGATAGAAAATGCATGCATCGTAATTTGAGCATTTCATGCCAAAATTCTTCAAACTAGTGTCCAAACGCTGACTTCATACACGACTGGACTGCTTGAGTCCGTATAACGACTTCTTCATACAACAAACACGTTGACTTCCATCACTAAACTTTTCAGGTTGAATCATATAGATTTCCTCGCTTAAATCGCCATGATCGACCTCCAAATCGTATCTCACAGCTACCGCAATCAAAAACCGTATCGACGAGTGGCAAACTACGGGTGAGAATGTCTCCTCATAATCAATGCCCTTACCCTGAGCACAACCCTTCACTACCAAACGAGCCTTGTACCGATCTACCACTCCTTTCTCATTTGCATTAAATTGCTCTACGTTCAGGTGGCAAATCTGTAAGCGACCACGTCTCGTTTCCGATTAACGAACGATTCTCCTCTTCCATAGCTTTTTCCCAGTGAGATGCATTTGAGCTGCTCAGCACCCCCTCCACTGACAATGGATCATACAATTGAACATGTGATACAACATAAATGAAATCATTACTTTTCGTCGACTTGTGCTCTCTCGATGAACGACGCGGTTGTAACGAAACTTCGTTCACTTCCTCATTTGACGTTTCATTACTACCCGAAACGTCAATTGAATGTTCATCTGTTAGATTCTCACTATTTTACGATACGCCTTCTGAACTTGCTGTTGTAACAATTGCCTCATCCTCCACTTCATTGCTATGATCTTCGAATGTATTAAAATGATTAGAAAATTCGTTACAATCAATTACCCCAGAAAAACGACATCATGACTGACATCCACTCGTAATTCTTCCAAATCAAAAACTCGATAGCCTTTACAATTCTCGCTGTAGCCGACCATGATGTATTCCCTTGATTTCGAATCAAATTTCTGGCGCTTTTGTTTCGGAACATGTACCATTGCCTTGCATCCAAACACTTTCAAGTTGGACAAATCAGGCTTTTTGTTCGACCAAATTTCTTCGGGACGATATGGTGAACGATTCACAAGATAAGCCGCTGTGTTGATAGCTTCACCCCAAAATCTGTTGTCAAGCTTAGTGTCAAAAAGCATACATCTCGCACGCTCGATCAATGTTCGATTCATCCTTTCCGCCTTGCCGTTTTGCTCTGGCGTATACGGTGCAGTTGTTTTATGCTGTATCCCCGAATCTCGGAGGAACTTAGAAAACTCCTTGTTGCAGTATTCTGTTCCATTATCTGAACGCAACGTTCTGATTTTGTGACCCGTTTGAACTCCCTGAAAACATTCAAGGTGTTTGATTTGTTCTTGATGAAATACACGGAAATCTTGCGGCTAAAATCATCCAAGAAAGTCACAAAATATCGCGAGCCGCCAAATGAATCAACTGGCATTGGACCACAAAACTCATCCTGTCCACAAAACCGTTTCGTAATCTCATCAAGCTATCGTGACCTACATGTCCTAGACGACGATGCCATAATTCCCATGAATCCTCAACTTTGATCCTCAAACATGTTTCACTCGTCTGTGTCATTTTCACTCGTCTGTGTCACTTCGTCTGTGTGAACATCCCTGCATTTACTTTTGCCTCAACCAGTAATTTGTTGTTTTTGTCCAAAACTATGCAATCATTTGCACTAAACTTGACAATTAGTCCTTGCCAACTAATTGACTGACCGATAATAAGTTTGTACAAAGACCTGGCACGAATAGAACGTCATGAACTGTAGTATCCACTATACGATTATTCATCTGTAGCTGGAGTAAAACATTGCCAATCAATTCGGCCTTCAATTTTGATTGATTTGCAATCGTGACCTCTCCTGATTCTGACACTGGTTTGAGATTTTCCATCCAACCTTGTTCACATGTCATGTGTGCAGAGGCACCAGAGTCTACATACCACTCAGTCGATTTAAGATTGCATGCCGTCAAACACGAAAAAACTGACGAAAGACTAGCCATCTTTTACTTGTTTCTTCTTCTTCTGATAATTGTTTGACTTCGCTGGCTTTACGTACATGGCTGATGCAGAGGCAGAGCCCTCAACTCTATCATCCAAACGAACTTCTTGAAGTAGCTTGGTTTTTATTAAGTCAGCCGAAATTTTTGTGCTAGAACTCTCTATCGCCATAATCATGGGCTCGTACTCGTCGCTTAATCCGGCCAACAACAATGTGCCAATCCACTCAATGTGCCAATCCATGCCGGCACCTTTCAACTTATGAACGGTCATAATAATTTTGTTGACGAAAAATTCCATCGAACCGCAATTCACCAGTCTAGTTGAAACAAGTTCACGCAAGAGTGCTACACGACGAAGTAGACCAGAATCTTCAAACGCTACTTTTAAACTGTCCCAAACATCCTTCGCCGTAAAAAAAATTCACACTGTCCACTAATAAAATAATCGATGCCTTGGCTTTTGAATCTTCAGTTTTTTCTTTACTGGATCAATTTTCTTGCATGTGCCTTCAACATGACTCCAAAGGTCATTCATTTGAAGATATGCTTGAGCAGCAATTTTCCATGTCTCATAGTTATCTATTCCACGCAATTTCTCTATGGACGCAAACGTTGCCGCCATTTTACAATTTTTTTTTTTTCGTTTTTACACAGAAAAAAAAATAATTACAATAAACTCGTTAACCACGAATTTTAACAAATTGAACTTTTTAATACTTTTTCCTTTGATTATTTAAGTGGGTCTGGGCCCATAACCTGATGTGATTATAGACTTAAGTAAAAAGAAGTATAACGCAAATAAAAATGACAAGCGTCCATTCACCAGGGGTGAGATGTTGTAACCATCACGTTTTTCGCTTCGATGCATTTTCGATAGAATAACGGTATTTTAGAACTAAATTGTTTTAAAATTTTATATTTTTGACAAAGCAGTACCGTTATTGTATCGAAAATGCATCGAAGCGAAAAACGTGATGGTTACAACATCTTACCCCAGGTTTATATTAAAAGCAAACAAAAGAAAGTACATAAGAAAACGAACGCCACAAGCGGCTAGCATAAAATACAAAAACAAAATAAAGACTCTCTCACACTTAATAACTCAACAGTCAATTTGCGAGCTGCGGGGTTAAATGACGGTAGTACTAATGTTGGAAGACTAACGATTTTGCCATCTTCATATACAGGCTGTCCACGTCATATGCATGAATACGCTCAAGATGCAATTACGCATGTTCGTCACTACGGGCTTCCAAAACTTTTCATTACATTCATAAGGCGGGGGGACAGGCAATAGGCATGACATCACAGCACATGTAAAACATGAAGTGTTTGAGTATTTACGCTGCTGGATATACACAGTGGAATGGCAAAAGAGATGATTGCCACCTATATTAATCTGGCTCTATAACAAAATCACTTCAAACGAAATTGACGAAGGGTCCATGTTGTGACGAAAAATATGATACTACTACTATACTGCTACAAAGTTCACTGATTTCTTCAAATTATGTCAAAATGACACGTTTGCGAAAACACTGCTGTATTTGGAAGTGCCTACGTATTACACATGGAATGCAAGTCTTTCCAGCAATTGAGAATTGTCAACGGTGTCACAAATGCCCATGACCGACACTAGGATGTATGCATTAATGACGCGTGCAACACGTCACATCCAAGTCAAATTCGAGCATTATTTGCAATAATATTGACCGCCTGCTCTCCTTCATGCTCCCCTCCAAATATAAATCGCACTAATAGCACGAATAAAATTACAATACGAGTGATCTGTTGTCGAATGTGTAATCACTTAAATAATCCAAACTGTCTGATGCATTGCAGAAATGGAAACTTATTATTTGACAATGCACAATAACACACAAAAATCGCTCGAGGCTCTTGATCGATCATTGCAAGATTGGCGCAGAAACATCAGACTATTTAGGAACAAATTAATATTACTTGACGGTGATTTCAGACAAACATTATCTGTGTAATTTCTCGATCGACACCAGGGGACAAAATAATTGCTTGCCTGAAATACTCTACTTTGTGGAGACACGTAAAGACGTTGAAACTAACTATAAATATGCATGTCCAGGTGTAAAACGATCGTTCAGCTGCGATATTCTCACATCAATTGCTGGAAATTGGGAACGGAAAGGTGCCGATTGATTTGACCTCAGGACGAAATTCATGTCTCCACATGTTTCTACACGTGGCTAAGTGAACGAGCTATTCGTGCCGCCAAGAACAAAGACGTCTACGAACTTAACAATCTTATTTAGTCTTACATTCAAAGCAAGGCAGATGAAGCGGTTAGTTATCTAATAGAATTTTTGAATTCACTCGATATGCCAGGGATGCCACCGTACATACTGGAATTGAAAATCTGTGTTTTTGCAACTGATTCAGGAAATGTATCGTTAATATTGACAATTCTTAAATGTTTGTTGTTTCGATTTTTTCACTGGATTATACAAAGATTACTCACGTTGTTATTTAAAATCGCAGTTGTTATCGGTCTGTTACATACCAAAGTTAGAAGAAGATTATTATAATATTTTATATAATTAATAAGCGCCACCGTATTTATTCAATATGAATATTATAATTACCAACCCCTTCTTCTATAATTAAAATCATATTAGCCGATATTTCCTGGAAGCGTAATCAACAAATTAACTCAACCGATGTTGTTTGGGAGTTCAATGTCAATAACATTGTATTAAGAAACCAGTATTTGTAATAATAATAGTTTGTAGTAGATTTATATAAATGAATAATATCAACCTCCACATATATTACTAAAGGTCGTAAAATTTGATACAGGTTGGCTAAAAATGTGTTTACGAAAGAATCAAACTACTTTCTATGTTGTTTTTATAACTTAAATTTCTTTTTTTGAATATTTACAAAATTCTGTATAAATTAGAGACAAATTTTATAAAATGTTTCATTTAATCGAATCAATTCCTTTGTTGTAGATCTATAGATACATTCGAGCGATAAGTATATAAAACATGTTCAAGGTAGGCCATCAACTTAATATTTTATCTAAAAATGTTTCATTCGCATAAATATTATACGTATATACATAGGTAAAGGTGCTACTGGCCATATTTATAATGGTGTACAGTAGCCTTCTATCAACGCTAGTAAAAGCGACTGTAGTACCACATCCACAAGTTAATCCTGTCGCAGCATCAACTGCAGAAAATGTTATAATGGAAATATTAGAGGGGGTCGAAAGTGGTAAGTGCGAGAGACAAAATTCAACGGATATTAAGTGTAATTAGTGAAAATGGCTTAAAATTTCAGGTTACCGCTATCGACCATATTATCCTCATTATAATTACGATGATCATCATCATGGTCACCATGACGATCATCATCACCATTATGATGATCATCATCATCATTATGATGGTCATCATCACCATTATGATGATCACCATCACCATTATGATGATCATCATCACCACTACGATGATCATCATCACCATCACGACGATTATCATCACCATGGATAAACAATCCTATAAAGTTATTCGTAAATAACTTATTTATTTTGAATAAAATTATTGTAAAAACAGAACAAAAAATGTGTTTAGTAAATACTGCAATTCATCAGTAAATGTTACAAATAAAGTATTAATTTCACCGTTATACGCTGCATGGCAAAGTTGAATTGCCCTTGCATGGCAGGTTTTTCCATTGTCCCTTCGGAACATTGCCTTGACATTAACTTTCAGCTAGAATTAGTACTTCCAAAATATGCATATCGTCCCATGCAAATGAGAGTATGTTAAGTGACTATATCATACTCTCAAATAATCGTATAATTGAATTCTCTGAATATGATTTTATATTATGGCAGTTTTTCGTAAAACTCGAAATCCTCCCTGATGGTGAAAAACAACAAAATATACTCTCACTTTCTTTTCTGCTATACATTTCTCCAAAGTAGAATATAGCAAAGTATTTTCAAATATTCTTGCACGTAACTATTTTTATTTATTCCTTTACAAAATCATTTATCATACTTTCAGTTGTGTTTTTTTATTTGTTTAATTCATAAACTACTTTAGAACGTTATTTTTTTTCCTTTCTCAATAATAAGTGACCTTTATAATAGTTCAATTGGGCAACTCTCAGAACTTTACCAATCATAAATCACTTTATAATAATTTTAATTGGATTAATATCGAAGGATGTTTTGCGTAATATTTAAACATATTGTTTTTTATTTTGTTTTGTTAGTTTTTATTTGAGTTTTAATCAGAACGGACTTGGATATCAATTTAATGCAAAAAAATGTTGCTAAGAGGTAAAAAAATATTAAAATTGGCATTGAATCAAATTGACGAAAAAATCGGTAAGACTATGATAAGTGCACTATTTAAGAGGTAATTCTTAAGGGTAAATACTATTTTTATTTAGCTAATGAAAGTGTAATAAGTGATGAAATAATTACTGAGAACCGTTCTCAACCGCAAGCTGACTTGCTAAGTAAGTATTTTGGCTCATTCGTAAAATTATATATTTGGGGATAACTGTTTTTGGAATTTTAATTTAGTGTGTCACAGGAAAGTGAACGAAAACTTCAGACAATTGGAAGAACCAATTGATAAAAATGATTCTAGTTTATTTGGTTAGTAGTTCTAACATTTAAGCTGTTACTGTAAAATAATAACCGTAACATTATACTAATTTATTCATATAAATTTCCCTGACAGTGGAAACCAAGTAATAGTGAGTCAAGTTCGTCGGAGGATGAAATAACCTCAGTTTTATCAGGTTGGAAAATTAAATAATACATTTTAATATTTATATTCAACGGGTTTCAATTATCTATGTAGGTGGGAATGCTTTGAGCGTTGTTACTGCTGTTACTCCCCCTAATTCAGGAACAGAAGCTCAAGGTATTAACGTTGTTGAGAATGTAAACTCCACGCCAAAGTCCAATAAACCAAACGTAAGAAAACGTAAAAGGGATCAGCTTAATTGGATTTCCAGAATTTCTAAAACGGCCTATAATAAGGGATTGACACACGTGAATGAGAGAGGCCAACCAATAAAAGGACGGCAGATGCGGCCGCCTTGCACTTCCTGCCAAAATAAATGCTCCGACAAAATTACAAATACAGACAGAGAATTTCTTTTTAATCAGTTTTGGAGCCTATAGGTGAACGCTATCGCCTGGAACTTTATAATTCAGTACATCGAACAAAAAGTAAAAATTCGAGCCAAATGTGCTGCAAATAGGCAAAGGGGTGGCAACCGTGAATATTTTTTGTTAGCTTCGAGCGGGAATAGTTCTTTAATTCGACAGAAGGTAACAATTGTTTGAAATTTGTTTCATGTGTACATGTATAAACTTTTGTTATTTTAGGTATGTAAACTAATGTTTCTCAATACGTTGGATATTAATAGCCAGTGGATCACAACGGCATATGAGAAAAAACAATCTGGAAGTGGCGTTTTAGATATTGATCGCAGGGGCAAACACGAGCGATCGGAAGACATACGGAAGCTTGCTATGTTCAATACAATTTGTGAGCATATAAATTCATTTCCATGCGTTGATGCACATTATTGCCGACAAAAAAGCAATAAAAAATATTTAGAAGGATATTTAACTGTTGCAAAAATGTACCGGCTATTCGTTGAATTTATGGAAGCAAGCTCGATTGAACATAGCGTGACTGAACGTCAATACCGCGACACTTTTAACCAAAATTTTAATTTAGGGTTTTTTGTACCCAAGAAAGATCAATGCGACCAATGCATTGGATTTGACAATTTGTCGCCCGAAGGAAAAGAACAAAACAAATTAATTCAAGACAGGCACTTGTCGAATAAAATCGAACCAAGAAAAATAAAAGAAATCGAAAAACTGGAAGCTCAACAAAGTGAAGGTAAAATCGTCAGTGCAGTGTTTGATTTTCAAAAAATTTTAACTGTACCACAATCTCGGGCGTCAGTTTTTTACTATAAGCGAAAATACTTTGTGTATAACTTTACTGTATATTCTATGAATAGCAATACTGGATTCTGCTTTGTTTGGCACGAGACACTTGGTAAACGTGGCGGAACAGAAGTCGCCAGTTGCCTTAAGCAATTTATCGAATTGCATCCAACTTGTAAAGATTTTAGATTTTGGTCAGACAATTGCCCTGGCCAGAACAGAAATAAAATATTGTACACATTTTACGCTTGGGCTTCTAAAAATTATAATATCAACATCTCGCATACATATTTGGAGAAGGGCCACACCCAAAATGAGGGCGACAGCGTTCACTCTTGTATTGAACGTGTGGCGAAAAATCAAGAAATTTTTGTGCCGGAGCAGTAGTACCAGCTAATAAGATGTGCAAAAGTGAAACCACCAGCTTATAAAGTTATTGAAATGAACTTTGGAGATTTTATTGACTTCAAAACTCCTTCAAACCACTTTAATTTTACCAAAAATATTAATGGGGAAAAATTTTGTACCAGCAAAATGAAACAGCTTTTTATTGATCGAAATAATCCACAACATCTAAAATACAAATATGCATTTGAAGAGCCCTATAGAATCATTGCTTTAGTTAAAGACATTAAATCTAGAGGACGAAATTCGACCAAATCAACGAATCTTTGTTTTGAATTAAAACAGGCGTACAATTCGCTCCATCCGATAACGGAGGCCAAATACAAAGATTTGGTAGATCTCTGTAATAAAAAAAGTATTAATTCTGCATACCACAATTTTTACAGAAATCTGCCTCATTCATTCGATAATTTGGAAGCTTCGGATGATGAATAAAAGAAACCAAATTTTTTTTCGTGATATTATTCGTGATTTCGTGAATTTCTTATTTTTGTGATATTATTTTAATAAATGGAATAATCTTTATACTTACATTAAATTTTTCAGCAATTTTATATTATATGGAATAAAACTTGAAATATTTCAACAAAAACAATTATAAACTATTTTAATATAACGAATATTAATATCTCTCCTAATCAAATTATGATTTCGTCGTTTAGTACCCAGAAATATATTTTATTTCCAGTTGATTATAATACATGTATAGTTTATCATAGTACATTGTAAAAAAAACCGCACAAGACTATTACAACATTTTTAAACTTAGTTTTCATTATAAATAATTAATTAATTTTAATGGGGATATTAAAAGCTTAAAGAACTGATAACACCTCACATTTTTTTATTGAAACCGTTGAAATTAACTTTGTAGCAAAACAGTCACAATGGATTTAATAGTAAAAAAATTCAAACTCCTTTCTTGAAAAATGACATTTTTAACTTATCATACTCTAATTTGCATGGGACGATATGGATTGTCGACAATTCATCCCAGAAAATTGCTAAAGTATCTTGCGAATTTTTTTCTTTTCCAGTGCCCTTCCTGATATTACATATTGTAGTGTTTCCCTAAAGATGTCACAACAATAGGGTTGCCAGACATCCCGGTTTTCCGGGATTGTCGCGGTTTTTGGATAATAGTCCCGGTATTCCAAAAGATTTCTTCGGGACACCCAATGGTCCCGATTTTCCTATTTTTTGTTATAAAGTAAAAAATTTTAGACTTGAATACTTCGCTACGGTGTGTTACCCTAAACAAAAGAAAAATCAAACTACCGTTTGATTGATTGTCAACAAATTGTTAGCTCTGTGCATCTAAAAATTTATTTTCTTATAATCTCTTAATTTTGCGCATTTAAAAATCTTGAAGTAACATATCAAAAAAAAAAAAAAATCTAAAATAAAGAAAATTGCGCCGATCTGTACTAATTTAGTTTAGTTAAATTAATTACTTAGCATCCAAGAGACACTGGCTCATATCCAATCTCTTCTTAATTTGTGATGGTCTTGTGGTGCACCATGATTAACGCAGTTTCCCTAACTTGAAAACAATAGACTTTGAATCGGAACATTCAGCCGTTGAAAGAATATCCTTGAATTTTACGGTTCCGAAACTTCCCCAAAAGCAGATAGCTAACTTAAGTGCAATTAATTGGTCAGTATTTAATAATTATCTAGACTCTAGGCTTAATAATATTAATATACCAGTGAGTAGAGGGCTGGATAAAACATGTTCCGGTCACGACGCTTAATTGCAGCACGCAAATACCACACACAAGTTTATTAAAATCAAAAACACCTCACGATGGTAGCTGTTTAGAAACAGATATTCTCCCAGCTCTAATTTAATCAAATCTCAGATATACAACGCGAATACCATCATCAAACAGTTAATTAATACTATGAATATGACGGCAGTGTGAAGTTTCTGACAAATTGACAAAAAACCTTACAACAGTTAAAAAAGTGTAAAGGGACTGCTACACTTTTTCCATGTGGTTATTTGTAATAACTGACGAGACATCGCAGAGATGTCTTGGTACAAAAATGCAATGTGGTGAAATTGTGTCGTTAGGAACATATTTATGTGACCCGTCCAACATAAATTTATTCAAGTTTCAAAAATGTAACGTGGTAAAATTCTGCAGTTGGGATATCTATGGGCAATTGACAAGGCATCGTAGAGATGTCTAAGTAATACCGGGTGTACCATTTCATTGTATTGACCTCTGTGCATGATTTCTAGCAGACAACATATTTATGCGACCCGTCCAACATAAATTTATTCAAGTTTCAAAAATGTCACGTGGTAAAATTCTGTAGTTGAGATTCCTATGGGCCATTGACAAGGCATCGTAGAGATGTCTAAGTAATACCGAGTGTCTGTTATTAAAATATGTATATTTTTCTTTATTTATATTGTTTTGTATTTGGAACTTTTTGTTTTATTGTTACTGCGTTTCTATATATATTAGAGAGACTGGATTTATTCTGCGCCCCGCGTTCGTTTCCAGTTTTGTGCTTAAAAGATCGTCATATATTTCCCAAGACTCATTGTTTCTTTTTATATATGAAATATAGTGTCCTGGGATCATCAGTTTTTCTGGCCGTTGAAAGTGAATTATCCCTCTTAATAAATACAGGTTTGATTCCAACTTCAACTCCGATTCAATATCATCAATTTTTACATTGTAATATTTCCTAATACCAATTGGCTGCACATCAACAATTGCAAAGCCATTATGTGAATTGATATTAAAAGTTATTGGGTTTTCGAACCATGTTTTGCATTTCGTACAAGTAGCTCCATAAAATTTTACGGCATTTCTAATATTTTTGAAACTTCGTTCATTGAAGTTTTTATAATTTAAAGGCACATAAAAATTATCTTTTGTGTGCGATTGATAATAACTTGGACAGGTAAAATCAAGGGATATCGAACGTTTCATAAAAAATTCAATTATTTTTGAAATGTTACAATCCATTCTCATATCTATATTAGAAGTGATTGTGTTAATGTTAAAACATTTCAATAGCAAATGCGTCCTTCTTCTGAATGTAGACTGAATTGCTCCATTAATTGTGAAGTACGAAATAAAATCAGCAAAATCAGTGCCAGTAGTTTTAATTTTATCCAATATATGTTTATTGTCAATAGATAATATTCTAATTATATGCGCTAGGGCATCGAAACCGCGTGTGTGAGAAATGGAGACTCGATAATTTTGATATTCAAATGAATATCCATTTGGCAATATACTATCGGTAACAATTTCTTCAACCTCCGATTCCATCCCGACATCATCTTTAGCAAAGTATCTCGCTAAAACATGTTTTCCCATGTGGTTTGGGGATTCGTATAGACGAATTTGTTTGTTCCAATTTTCTTTGTTATTTATATTATCTGGCTCTTCCTCAGAATCATGGTTTTTCGCTGCTCTCCTTTTACTTGATTTGGGAGTTGGTTTTAACGCTTGTAAGACTTTTATTGCGTTTACTAAGCGCTCTGGTTTGTCTTTTAATAGGGCAATAAATCGTCCAACCCTTAAAAACTTTTTTTTCGATGTAATAATGTTTTACATGTCGGAACCATAATTCCACATTTGAGTTTGAAACCCGGCCTTCAATATTTAAGTATTTGGAGAAGCATGTACTCCATAAAGTAATATATGCCAAATATCTTTGAATTGTAAATATTACAAATTCTTTACAGTAGTGTGGATTTTTTTTGCAGCACTGATTCTGATTAACTTGACTCTTGACTAATTCGCTTTCGTATATCTTCCAGAATAATATAAAAAATAGACGTTTAGAGTAGTGAGCCTTGCCCATATCACTATCACTATAATTGATAGCTTCATCTTCATCCTCAAATTTGTCTACGTTTACCACATTATTGTCGCGATTATAAACAAATCGTAAGAATGAGGAAAATTTTTTTAAACCTTCCTGAACTTCAGGTGTTCTAAATTCATTTAAACAAACAACACAGTAAATTTTAAAAAGTTGTATTGCATCCTCCAATTTTTCACAATTGAGCATGGCACAAAAAATATCTCTGATTAAATTTTTGGTGTCTTTACTGGCATTAGGTAATTTCTTTTTAAGTTGGTTTACTATTATATTGATGAAGTGAGTGCAACAAATAAACACTGCTACCATGTTTTTGTTATAAATTTCATTTCTAACTAGACAATTATAAAAAAACTTGATATAATCTAATACATTCATATTATTGAAAACATGTAATATAAATTATATATAAGCCATGTCCAATCTACTACATAAACCTATGGTAGTTGTAATTTTGGAATTTGTAATATTTCGGATCTAAAATCAATTAAAAATTTGGTAATAGTTCCACTGTCATGTTTACAAGATATAAATTCAGCAACAGGTACTATGGCGGTGCCTACTTTTATGACACAGGCGTAGTACAAAATTTTATTGCAGTGATGCTCCGGGTGGCAATTTGGTTTCTTTACTACGCTTCCTGTGGCATCCAAATAAATTATTAAAGGACTATACTTTGAAATGAGTTCAAGTTGCGACTTTCTTAGTAAAGTTATATTTAATGGCAAAGAACCAGAATAGATATATGTATTTTCAGAATGCAATCTCTCGACATCCCACCTGCGAAACATATCATAAACATCACAATCTGCAACGAGGTCATCACGCTTCAATACTTCGGATCTTATTTTTCTTAGAACGTTGTTAGTGGTTAATTTCTTTGTATTGCCACTATTTATCAACTGGATGTCAGTATTGGACATCATTTGTAAGCCTACATTGTGAGCACTATATTTTCCAGCTGTTTTTTTTTAAAATCGGCTTTTTTCCTCTTATTTGTTCAAACATATTTTTTCCCCTTCATGGGAACAACAATTTTCGCTTGTAACAAACACATTTTTGAAACTTGAATAAATTTATGTTGGACGGGTCGCATAAATATGTTGTCTGCTACAAATCATGCACAGTACACTCGGTATTACTTAGATATCTCTACGATGCCTTGATCTAAATTCCAGCTACACAATTTTAGTGTAGCGGAGCATTTATACTTTTTAGCTTTTGTAAGGTTTTTTGTCAATTTGTCAGAAACTTCACATTAGTGAATATGACTGGAAATCCAAACCCTCTAGCATTAAGCTAAACAGTAGCACTTACATAGAAATAAACAAAATGACTGCTAACTAAATTCCAACACTAACAAGCTCCACTTACCCAAGACGTAGTAGATCAGAAGCTAATTTCTTAGGAAGTACGTTCAAAGATGGTCACTGCCAAAATAATGTGATTTGGTATGACAGATTTACAGACTCAGTAGATGAACATGTCAATAATTACTTAAATATGAACAAATCACCACTATAGTCTAAATCTCAAATAGCGAACAGATTACCTCATATAAAAATTGTTAAAATCCGGACACTGCAATGAGATTTGCCAGACCGTCAGAAATTAAAGCCTTCATAAGATCCAGAAATAGTCAAAAATTATCAGGGAGCTACATACGGTAATCATAAACCACTCGTTGCCATTATTGGGTACTTTCCAGATAGTTGGAAATTGGAGATTATTACCCCAAACCACAAAAAAGGTAAACCGCCTGATATTCCCATGAGTTACAGGCAGATTTCTTTACTCTCAAGTATCAGTAAACTATATGAGAAATGTATACTTGAAAAAATCCAAAACCATTGTGAAGAATATGGACTTATATCCGACAGCCAATTTGGCTTTCGTGCATCTCACCCTGCAATTCATGCGTGGTTGTAACCTTGAGAAACGATGTACCTCTTAAATTAAATCAAACCAGCCATTTTAAATTTAAAAAGCTTAAATTAAATCAAACCAGGCATTTGACACCGTCTGGATTAACGAGATAATACATAAAATGATCAAGTTAGGGTTCGGGCCAGGTCTTATTAAAGTAATATATAGTTTCTTTCGAACAGACCGTATCAAGAAAGGCAGAGGACGGACTTTCCAAAGTACTTACAATTCATGAAGGGGTACTTCAAGGATCAATTTTAGAGCTGATTCTATATGTTGATAACAACATTAACTTATGCAGATTATATTGTGATCTACATGCACGGAGAAACTTAAAGCAAAATGAACGTGACCTCAACATTTATCTGGATCGATGTAATAAACGAGTAATTCAGGAAGTGGGAAATCAAAATTAACATCGGTAAATGTGAGGCAATAAGCTTTATAGGGAATAAAATTTGCAGATATCAAGAGCATACTACAGAAACATAATGCTCAAAGTGGACACCATTATCACAAACAAGGCAAATAAAATATCTTTTAACAGAATGATTTAAACCGTACAATCATACAAAATAATCCGTACAGAAAGCAAACATCTCTTACAATAGCATTTAAACAATACTTCACTACAGTAATCCGACTGATCCTGGTATTTGGATTTCCAGCCTGGTCTGAATAATCTTCGGCCAAAATGGAAAAATTGCGCCAATTTGAGTAAAGAACGGTCACAATTTGCTCCAACATAAACCGTAAACCGGATACCTAGGGATACGTCAATAACTCGAAACTGTATAGCGATACAAACACAACGTGAATCGACCATTTCCTCATAAACAACTCCATCAAATTTTACGAATGAGCCAAGCACTCTACTAACCAGCTCATAAAAGAAAGCGTCAAAATAGCAGAAAACATCACCAATATCATCAATTCGATACCTATCTTAAAAGTAGCCAACTCTATAACAGTAGCAACCAACTAATCCACTACTACAAACGTTCATCAACCAGCCGCACAGTATATAACATCAACCAGAAACATCATCTAATAAACAAATAAGAAAAAACCTTAACCCCGGTGCGGGGTTTTAAATTATATCATAACAAGTAAATTTAGAAGCAATTCTCAAATTATAACATCATATTATAAATAAATTAAGCCTCCCCTGTAAATATTTTTTTTTGTCCCGGTTTGTCCTAGCAAAAGTCTGGTAACCCTACACAACAAGGACATCTTTTTGTCTTTCTTCTGAAATTTGCTAAAAGAACAACTTTATTATGGTTCACTCTTTTCTAAAGGCCTGTTTTTCTCCTCATATTTATTGCAATTCGATGCAATCGGCTTTCCATTCTTAAATCAGTTAAAATCTTTCCGGTAGTAAAACACTATGGAAACAGTGTGGAATAACAGCTAGAATGCTTAACATACAGCAAAAATGCTTAACACATGCCAAATATACGTGAGTAAGCTATGTGAACTACAATGTTATTTGTTAATGTAAATAATTTTCTATGCTTTGATTCAAAAGGTAAAACGCTTAGCGACATACCAATTTTCTCATCCACAAACCAAATTAAACATTTATTTTAATGATAATAGGTTTCCAGTAATGAAATATTCCTTTCCATTTTATTATTCGAAATGGGTCATTATTAGTAACAAAGCAAGTTAGGTACTAAAATCAAACGGTACATTTTTGTTACGACTTACGAAAAGTCCATAGGACACTTTAGCTGTATTGATATTTAATTTAGAACGAATAATTAAAATGGCATTTGTTCTACTATTTAGCTTCCAGCAAAGTTTTCGTCTTTGCTAACAAGTTTTTTACTTGGCCCCAGGTTAGAGAAAAAATATAAAATTATTCAAGTTTAAAAGAGACGAATTTCTTAGGCAACATGTCCTACGGTTGTCTTCAATATGTTGCTAGAGACACGTATTTGGTATAGTCGGTGGCGCCCCAATTGGTTAACATTATAAACATTATAAAACCCTAAAAAGTCTTGAATAAGTCATTACAGACGTTCTCGTTTATTACAAATATTGTCCACATTTTTTTTTTTCATAATAATACTGCAAAAATATCACAATACAAAAATGTATAACTATTACTCTTGTCAGCATTCAAACCTCTGCATGCCTTCTTCTGCGTTATATATACTCTTACTCGGACCAAACTTCCTTGCAGAATCGTAAAAAGGTGACTATCAAGAGCGCAACTTGTTTTTTAAAGCATATCATACATATAGTATTAGACACAATCTCTTTCAAAACTTTATGCATCATACTTTTGCTTGAAGTCCATTTAAATTTCCCGTCATTGCAGTAATTTTCACATGACACCTGCTGATTTGAAAGAACTCTTACACATACTTACACCTTCAAACATCTCATTGCTTATTGTTTGTTCAACCAGTGGCCCACAAATCAACAAACCACCTTATGAAAATGAGCATCTAAGAGGTAGCGCTTATAATTATGCTGAAAGTTGACCTGTTCACAGATTATAGAGGTTTCATTATAATGCAAAAGCTATTTTGAACTTTCATGTTGTCTTCACTTAAAATATTTTTGATGTATTGAACTGACATATCAACGTTATTAGTCTTATTTAATTGTTGCCTTAAGAGTTAAGGTAGCAAAATTAATTATAAGCTTGACATAAATTGTTAGGAAGAATTTAGTAATTATGTACTACGAAATTTGATTATAAATAATTAAGAAATGGAAACATTAAGCTAAAACATGACGTTTGTCCTTTAAATAAAATTACCATCAGTTCTTAGATGCTTTCGAAACGACATTTTTATTCCCATTTCCCAACATTTCAAGCGATAACTAAATATATGAATTGACTTTAATAAGTCTAAAACCTGTTTGGTTTTATTTAAATCATTCGCGGAATTAGACCATTTTTTCCAAAAATTACCTATTAACGAATTCCTATACGCTCTTTCAGATTTTTTAATCCTAATTTTCTTACCTCTGATGGATTCGGAAATAATTAATTCCTGTTTTGTCCTTTAGAATAGACGGTATTGGGTTTTAAAAAAAGCAAAACCCGCAGGAAAAAGTTGTTTTAAGCTGAAGTTCTTGATTTAAGTAGGTTTTTTGGCGATATTTCTAGGTTTTTGAGTATAGAATTAAATAAAAAAATGTTTCCACATCCCACCACCTCCACTCCTCCCGCCAAGGGCGGAAGTGGGGGAAAAATCGATATCTAGGAGCAAAAAATCGCAAATTTACGTTTTTCGCTACTATCTCTAAAACTACTAAATATCGCAAAAATAGGGTTCTCCAAATGAAAGAGAAAAATTTCTTTGTTCTATTTAGGTTTATTGTCAAAGTGGTCCTTACGGTTAGAAAATTGTACAAAATTTGACCACTTGTGTAAAAGTCTTAAAAATAGAAATAAAATCCTAATACATACTATCTTAACATCAAACCATCATACCTTCTATCACTAACATACTATCATACCATCGTACCGTTACACCATCGTACCATCATACCATTATACCATTATACATCATATTATCATAACATCATCGCCATAAACATCAATACCATCGTCACTATTACCATCACTAACATTGTCACCGTAACTATCGACGCCATCATTAAAAGAATTATGGTTCAAAAATCAACTCAATTGGTAAAGTTTTAAAAATTCCTCTGTAATAACTTTGG
This sequence comes from Tipula vernalis, assembly GCA_958295665.1. NCBI lineage: Eukaryota > Metazoa > Arthropoda > Insecta > Diptera > Tipulidae > Tipula > Tipula vernalis. The sequence goes on from OY282560.1 coordinate 46,670,000, forward strand.
ACCTGATTATCATCCTTCATTATGGAGATGGAAGTTTGAGATATTAAGAGTGGCCCTTCTTAAGTATGTAGGCAACGAAGACCAAAAAATACCAAATAGCGGAAATAATTCATGTAGAAGCCAAAATTGGTACAGTTGTACCAATTTTTCGATAATAACTCAAAAACCACTGCTTCTATCAAAAAAATGTCTATATACTAATTAATCTACATGATTTGTGCAAATTGGAAAAAAAGGGATAATTGGATTAGTGAAGGCAAGTGTGTTAAGGAAAGATGGGAAAGAGAAAGTTTTCAGGGGTAAGATAAAGGTGTTGTTCATAATTCTTGCAGAGGAGAATACATCAGAAGTGACTCAATAAAAAGGTTTTTGCGAGACGCTCTCTCAGATGAACCTTCAACATCACGTGATGCTTCGTCTTTGCGTTCAGGACAAATGAATGTGGTCTTGTCACTAGCCAGTATGAGCAGCACCATTAAAATCAATGGTGATAAAGTTACAATTAACCCTCTGACAATTTTCCAAAGAATTGTCATATCAAAAAAGGACGATAAAGATGTAGAAGAGCTTTTGACATATGAATTAACTCCATACCCCCTGGCCCTGTTCAGCGAGGGCGGAATGCGAAAAGGGAAAAAATCATCACTCTATGATGTTTGCCTGTAGAGGATCTAACCCACAGCTTCAATGTGTTAGACGGTGGTTTCCTACTCCATTGCATGAAATGGAAACAGTCTTCCAACATATTATCAATTTGCCATTAGTACATTCCCTACGTACATAAACATTACGGTAAAAATTGTTCGGTGGTTTTTGATGGATATGGTGATGACAACAGCACCAAACGAGCAGAACAGAAGCGAAGAGCGCTCACAAAAACTTCTGTTGACATCAACTTTCATGAAAGCAAGACTATCACAGTTCAACAAGAGCATTTTCTTGCTAATGAAAGAAACAAAACAAAGCTGATTCACTTGCTCAGTGAGAAAATGGCAGCATCCGGAATAGAAACAGCTGTTGCCACAGGGGATGCTGACAGCACTACTGTGAGGTGTGGGTTGGATAAAGCTGCTGTACATCCAACTGTAGCAATAATTGCGGAGGATGTAGACTTGATAGTTCTTCTCATGGAATTGGCGCCACCATCTATCAATATATACTTCATGAAGCCAGGCCGTGGGAATGTGGAGACCAAATTGTTCTCAATGCGACAACTTCAACAGCTTCCAATTTCCAAAACGATTCTCCTTCTTCATAGCTTCTCCGGATGCGACACCACCTCGGTGATACATGGAAAGAGTAAAGTAGGAATCGCTAAGCTTTTCACAAAAAACCCTACCCTCAGTCAAGACATTTCAGCAATATTCACAGATCCCTCAGCATCACCTGAGGATATTGAACAGGCTGGCGAGAAGTTTTTTTTGGCTGTACACAAAGCGCCTGCATGCAATAAACATTTAATTTTTAAAATTAAACAATTCATTTTAAACAATAAAAATTGTTTTTTTTTAATTTTCTATTTACCCCCTCCATATTTCCTTAAGCTTTAATCCTATCAAAAAAGTGTAGAGAATCTTTATTGTACAGAATTTTATGTAGATTAATATAGTACATAGACATTTTTTTGATAGAAGCAGTGGTTTTTGAGTTATTAACGAAAAATTGAAAAAAGGGCCTTTCGAGACCCCGCCCCCACCCTTAGCTTCATTCCCACCCCTCAATACTTTTAGTACGTTGTTAAGGACACCTTCCCCTACAACTGTACCAATTTTGGCTTTTACATGAATTATTTCCGCTATTTTTCCTTCGTTGCCTGGACGTAAAAGTTGTTTCAAATCGGTCAAGGCGTGTGGATTGATCTAAATATCTTACTCACGTACTGTACATACATACAAACGATAGATAATATATTTTATATCCCAGTCACCGTTAGCAGTTGAGTTTATGTAAATAACAAACATTTTATGAACTAGAAATATCGATAAGTTTAAAAGTATAGAATCAAAAACAGGCAGCGAAAGTCGTCCTTGAACTTTAATGCAGCAACATACGTAAATAGTAACAGTGAAAATTTTGCAATTAAATTGAGTGGACTCGACCGTCGCCATTAAGTCCGTTCATAGCTGTATTTTGTCTGCACCAATTAAATGTCTTCTTAGATTTGTCTCATGTAAGATTTTGGACTTAATTTATGATACAGGAAAGATTTTTCAAAGTTGTCCATATTGCCTATATCTAAAAAAAAGGTTAATGTCATTTATGTTAGATTAGCAATACGCAGTGGCATAACTAGGTACTCGCAGCACCCGCAGCCGCGGGTCAGTTTAGTTCAAAGTTTAGATTAGATAGGTGGTAGCTCTAAATCATCCTTTCAAAATTGTAGAACGGGACATTTCTAGGAAATTTTTAAGAAAAGACGGTTTTTAGAGAAAGGAGGAATCGTAAGACAGGCTCAACAATTTCTTCTCGGTTGCTAAAAGTGTAGTGAACGTCAGAGTAACTACACGTAATCTAACTCTATAGAAATTAAAATGGCTTTAGGTTCTGAAAGTTATTTAGAGTTAGAAGAAGATTTGGTAAACTTCTTTGAAATTAAAACTTTTACCATCAAATGATAACGATTTTAGTGTTTGCAGGGTTGATTTATTTGTAATATATGTTTTGCACTCCAAATTTACCTCTAATTTACTTTAAATTCAACCTTTCAAATTTCAATTTGATTTGGAAAAAAATGAACGTGAATGACAACAGATAACATTTCTTTAATTTAAGCCAAAGGCGCTCCTAACGAGGAAAACAATTTCTTCTGCGAATACCTGAGCCAAACCAGTTAATCTCTGAAATGAATTCGTTCGACTTATAGTTTCTCATTTACTAAAACTGAAATTATCGGTAAACCGGTTTCTTATCCCCTTGTCTTGAATTTCATGTTTTAATCACTTTTTAAATTTTTCGAGATTATTAGAGTGTAGCATGGAAAGGGAATGCGTGATGTTCGAGACTTAATTGGTGATTCGGTGTTTCGAAGCAGTCAGGTTATTTACGAAAATATCCGGTACTATTTGACGGTTTCATTCTTATTGCATATCGTTTTGTTGAGCTTAGTACACTGATAAAAATAATTTGTTGGCATAAGGTTAAATTAACTATGTTTTGTTTATTGTAATAGATTATCATATGCCTTAAATAACTTACTCTTACAAAATCTAAATCTCGATCCAGCCAGCAAAAATTTGTTTTCTGCAATCAAAGACTGTTATAGTAGTAACAAAAACCTAGAATTACGAATGCCCTTGTAGCCGCTATTTAATAATACGGTTGCGGCAATCAACGTCATAAACTTATTTAACAAATAATTCGAGAAACACAATCAAAATTCAGTTGTCCCAACCAAATTAAAATTCAATCAGTTGCTTCAACAATAAATCATTTTTAGCAATGCACTTTCGTTTATCGGATGTACACATGTTCATGAAAACGAAAAACGATTGTTTTAAACTCATACGTGTCCATATTGAGTTACCGTGTAGTCTAGTGTCATACGAGTATGTGCAGTTTTTGTGAAAAATAATTTATGGAAATTCTTATTAAGTATATTAAGTGCATTAAATATAAAATTAAAATTTTGTGAGATTATTTAGTGAAATCATAAATATTGCATTAAGTAATTTTGCACGTGTAGTGCTTATAGCAAAGATCGATTAACTTGAGCTAATATATTAATTTTTCTGCTTATAATTTATGTAGAATGGTAATTTTTGTTAATGTGACATACAATAGTTCAACGGCCATATTATCGGTGAACCCAAAAGGCGATAATATAGCAGTGGAGGATTTTTATGTGGCCGGTACATATCTAATAATTTATTTTTAAAATCATACAATTTCAACAGTAATTTAGTTATAATTTTATTTTTATTTTGCATAATATTCAGTGGAAAGTTTTTTTAAAATTTCGGGTGGCATTAGTTTATATGACAACAAAACATCGTGTGTGATTCCCGATGAAATTTTAGTAAAGTACGTAAACCGATATTTCAATGCTCCAGGTTGGTTTTTGGGAGCTATTGATATTAAACAAGGTTAATATTTTAATTTATTTCTTCCATGAATTTAAATTTTTGTTGCAATTTTTCTTACTGATTCTCAAACAAGTTTTTTGTACATTTTAAATCACTTTCAGATGAAATTTTTGACTCTACAGCAACGGACTACGAGCCCCATTATTTTATAGAAGTATAACCATCTGAACAAACCACCATGTCACGCATCATCGATATCTCGGAGTTTATGAATGCCGCTTCACCATCTTCGATTCGATCGGATCTAGATACAAATTTGCAAAGCAAATTGTGTGGAATTTGAACCGATGAAGTAAGTTCAAGTTCGTTTAAGTTTATATGACCTAACCTCCTTTACAAATAATTTATTATTAAACATTTTAGGCACTATCATTGCTTAAATACATTGAGTATAAAATCATTTACGGATTTTACGGATTTTATTAAAAATAAAGCAATTTTGACAAATGTAGATGAAATAAAATTATGTATAAAACTATTCTTGAAAACGATGCCAATATTGAGTAAGTTTAAGAATTAAAATTGGATTTGTTTTCCTTAACTAGTCGATTTCCTCTTGGTTCGTTCGCCATATTTTTTCATCACTTTGGGAATCTTAATAAATTCATTAGATTATGTTACCAATATTTTTAATTTTTTTAACATAGGTTAACCCGACAAGATTTTATTTATTTATCGCAAATAATTTGCGACATTTTTCTTCTTGAATTAAAAGAGGTTTACTATACACTCGAGCGGTAAATGGTCAGAAAGCATCTGGTAAGCTTTATGATGTGTATTCAAATTATCGAAGACAGTTGTGTTCAGCAGGTATTATCCAACGACGAGTTTACTCGAAGCAAACACTTACTCACACTATAGTTATATCTAATGGTATGTAATTGCAATATAAATTCACTTTCTATATACAAAATATCAGTAATGTTTTTAGTTTTTTAGTGAAGACCTCAGATAATTTACAATTATAATTGCGATATAAAATTTCATTAGCTTATTATAGGTAACTTGATATCAATGTGATGATTTGATTTTGAATTTATAAAAATTAATGCAGAACCTACTGGTATAATAGCTAAAAAGTGAATTAGTTGCCTCAAGCAACGTTTAGAAATACTTAATGATAAAAAAGTATCAACAAACGATTACCTTAATTTGTTCCCAATTTTCAGATCAAACGACACCTTTGTTTTTGAATTGGTAATTAAATCTGAATTTAATGGAAAAATAATAAAATTAATAGTTAAAATATTTTTGTATTTATAGTTTTTTGCAGATGTAAAAGCAATCTATAGCGATATCCGATCTGTTGATGTATGGGATAGAATATATCTTAATATTTTAAAAGAAGGGGCATTGAGTAGGGAAACATTTGTTCGAACAATTATCGATTCAACATTATCGATCGATATTGATAGATTTATTTTGAATTATATAGAGATTAGAAAGTCAGTTGCGTGGCTAGTATTGCCTTATCTTTTTCCATCGACCGAGTTAAGAGCCAGCGTAGGAAAAACGAAATTAAAGCATCAAAAATAGAAGTTCAAAAAAAGTTTGTTGTTCAATTTAATGTAAGTATCATTATAAAATTCAAAAACATGTAAATAAATTACAATTAATTATTTCAAATAATTGTTTTCATTCTAACAGACATTAGAGCAAGCAGGCAGTTACGAGAGGAATCTGTTAAAATCAAATAGCGGAGATCAACCCAGAGTAGTCTTTGTTGGTAATCTAAAAAGTCTAACCGCATATGTGACGTTGATTGACAAAAAATATTTCTTTGAAGAACCGTGTGAAGCTGTTAAATGTTGCATGGCCGTTTATCTGTCATTAAATATTACTTATCTCTCTGAAAGTAAGGTTGTGTGGAATTACGTACAGCAGCATATATTTTGCATAAAAACATCATATGATATCAGTAGCGCACAACTAGTATCTGTCAATCAAAAGATTAATCGCTGAGTTGTCGACTAAATTGATTAAAACGAAAGATTTTTTTTTGGAAAATGTGTCTTTAAAAATGTATGGAGATCATTTAAAAATTGAACGTCCACGTTTAAACCGATTTTATTGTAAAGACTCGAAATGCCACCGAATATATTCAATTGTTTACAAACATTTAAATCATATTGACACAGATCATTTATCACTTATCTATAAAGCTTCAAATGAAACTACCAATAATACTAATAATGTAGCGTCACTGGTGGTTTCTCTGGATAGTAATATTTTACCTATATATCCTTTACCGGATACAAACGGTAATTTTCTTCAAAATCTTGAGAGCAGATTAGAATTTAATTCATTTGATGAAAATAATTTAAGTCATTGTTTGTTAAAACTAACATTGCAAACAATGAGTGACGGCAGAGTTCCTAGAATGACAGCTTTAAACGTATTCAAAAATGTTTTTTTCTTTTTATGATTCTCAGATTCAAAAGGCTTTAAGATTGTTGGATAGTAGTAGGGGTAATTTCGAGTAGTTATCTTTAATTTTAAATTCACTGATAAGCGCTGATTATCTAAAATCTGAATTTCTTATTATTAAGCAATTAAAAAAAATGAACATTTTAGTAGATTTTGAAAATGTTAAACTAGGCTCGGAATATAATCAAGGTTATTCCAACTTAAATGAACTCACAAATGGCCAATACAATTATTTTTCGACACTGGTAAATTTCTGTTTACTATTTTATTTTATAAAACTTCAATACAAAACCGAGAGCTTAGAAACTCCAATTGTTAGTATACTTCAAACTCAATTTTGGAAAGCAAAGGTTAGAGAAATTAATCCTGATAATCAAAGTAATTTGATCGTTATTCCTATTTCAATATATAGTATTTTGATGATTTTGAGTGTTTCAATCCGTTGGGATCCCTTAGTGGAATTGAAAAAATTGGAGTAGTTTATATCAAAATATTAGCTCTACCGGATTACATTTCTTCTAAACTACAGTCAATATTTTTTGCTAGGCATGTTTTTTTTTTACTGAAGATAGAAAAAGATTCGGCAATACTAAAATATTTAATTCATTGATAAAACAGATAAATTATTTACAAAGGACAGGCATACAAATTAATGAATATTTAATAAAATTAATTCCTTGTGTTATTATAGGAGATAATTTAGGGTTAAGTTCAATGCTTAGTTTTACAGAATCTTTTAATTCATTTTATTACTGCAGTTTTTGTAAATGTAATATTGAAGAAATGAAACAACTATGTAATGAAAAGATATCTAGTTTAAGAAATGTTACCAATTATAATCGCGATGTTATTCTAAACAACATGCAACTAACAGGAATTAAAGAAAGTTCTGTCTGGAATACGATACTACATTTTCACGTGGTTGAGATTTTTAGTGTAGACTACTGTATGCATGATCTCTTGGAAGGGGTTTGCCAATATGATATGGGTTTAATTCTTAAAATTTTTGTTTTGGAGAAACATTATTTTACAATTGAACAATTAAATAGAAGAATCGAAATATACAACTTTGGACCTGTGACACAGAAATCGCCACTTTTTAATACTGATTGTTTCCAGAAAAATAAATTTAAATTATCTGCATCAGAAATGAAAGTTATAGTAACGCACTTTTCGTTAATCATTGGGGATCTGGTACCCCCAGACATCCAAAGAGTGGGAGTTGTTTCGACTTTTAAGAGAAATTCTTCTTCTTATTTTTAGGAAACTGTTTCATTCTAATCCTTTTAATTACTTAAGAGATATTATTGCCCAGCACAACACATTATACATACAACTCTCTAAAAATAATTTGAAACCAAATTTTCATTTTTTATTGCATTATGCATGTATTTTGGAAAAAATAGGACCAATACCTGCAATAAGTTCAATGAGATTTGAAGCAAAACATCAAACATATAAAAAAACCTCTTATATTTCGAACAATAGAACCAATATTTTAAAAACATTTCATATTAAAAATCAACTGAAAATTGCAAACCTTGTCCTTAACAATAAAGAAATTTTTGAGTCTCCCATAACTCACGGACCAATTAAAAATATAAGTATAGCAAAATTAATAAAATATAAAGTTAATTCAAACGCGAAATTAATTTCGTGGATACAATTTAAATATTTGTTTTTGAAGAAAAATAAGTGTTTTGCTTTGACATTGATACGAATGGGGAACCAATGTTTGGGCTTATACAACTTATTATTAAGGATATTGAAAAGTTTTATGTTAGTTTACAATTTGTTGAGAGATTATATTTTAGTACTCACTACTTTGCATATAAGGTTGAACTGCAAAACACATTTTTCGTATATGACATAGATTCACTAAAATTTAATCACACTTCTTATATATGTATGTAAGTAAGGCTGCTAACGGTCAACATTTTATAATTTGGGACTATTAAGTTAATACATTCAATTATCTTAAATGTTACCGTAAAAATTAAAATTTTAAATGTTTGAAATAAATAAATATAAATATTTGAAGTTTAAGTGTTTTAATTTAACTAAAAAAAAATAACAAAAATTTCAGATTAGTCATAATGATGTTTACCGGAACAGAAAGCAACAAAAGCAACAAATATGTACGCATTTAACCTAAACTTAAGACAGTAGAAACAAACACTATTTACCATTACTACTAATGAATTTTTATTGTGCAAGCAGAAAATCAGTTACTACAAGGCTTTTATAACAAAATCATTCGGTTGTGACAACTAATTTTCAGTAGACGCAACTAAATTTTGCGGTAATTCTGAACACAGGAACGATTTTTCAGTTGGAAATACTAATATTAAGGTTACAGAAACTTTTTATTAGTTAGCATAACCAAAAATGGGTTTATAACAATCATTAATCAATTTATATCAACCTCAAATTATTGGTATCGCAACAATATTATCTCATTTACTACAACTGCTTAATTCAGTATAGGCAAAAAATTCGGTTGCCGTTCTGTGTACTAACTTGCTTCGTAGCATTTTGCTTATTAGGTAGTATTAGTAACATTAAGCTACTTGACAAGTAGTTCGAAATTTACCCGAATTTTCGAAATTTTCGTATGTTTTCTAGATTTTCACAAGCTTTCCGAAATTATTCATTAATATCCAGATTTTTCGATATTATTGAAATTTTTCAATATCATTCGATATTCACATAAGATAGATTATTCGAATTTGTCTGAAAGAGAAATTTCCTTAGTTTTTCGACATATCTAAGATTATTTGAAATTTTTAAAGATTTCCAATTTATTCGAATTTTCTATGGCAATGTTCTGCGCTTAGATTTCAGTTCTTGAAACTTTCAGAACACATATAAATCTGAATCGTGATTTCCTTTGGTTTTACATACTTATGGATAATTCGACATTTCAAAATTTTCTAGAATATTCAAGATACTTTGAAAATTCGCATTTTTGAGATTATTTCGAAATTCTCGATATTGAAATTTTTAGAAATCGTCATATCATTGAGTTGATTGCAAGACATTTCGTTTTATTTCAAGCCAATGAACTAGAAGAAATACGTTTTTAACTAAAAGCTAATGGATTTCTTAATACTTGTGTGCTCTCTATTGACGATTGGAGCATGAAGAATTCCACCTAAGTAGCGAATATTTTTTGCACCAATTGCTGATTGGTAAAACTGCAATTTATTCATAATGCACATGTCAAATCGTCAATAGTTCGTTCAGTTATTCTTAGACTGCAAGCTTCTAGGCTAAGATCTAAAGAGCATCTAAAATTCTAAATTGCGACATTTTAAACGTCAACGGAAAGTCTCCGAATATATTTGCTGCAAGATAGATATGTCAAAAAGCAACCCACGGAATCCCATACGATATTGTATAACTTTCTTTTATTTTCAAATTCTCATTAGATCGAGCCAAAAACACACAACAAAATTAAACCAAGTCTATACATGCATCATAATATGAACCAAAACATCTTTATATGTAAAAATGTAACAGACATTCCGTCTGCACGAAGCGAATTCGCTTATACATATGTGTAAAAGAAAATCTTTATAAATTACGAAGTAATTACAGATATACAGACATCTATGTGGAAGAACCTTGACGAATTAAATACATTAATTATTGTACAATATGTTTTCAGCATTTTGCGCACACAGTCAAGGTTACTTGTACAAAAATTACTAAATATCAAAATTAAATTTGTTAAATTACAATATGACAAACGATTGAGTTTTAAATTTGGCACGTGTAAGTAATTTGCATCACTACGTTCAAGAATGACGATGTTGATTTGGAATATAGTAATACATACATATTTATAAACCAAACAAATCCGGTTCCCTGTACATTGATCTCAAACAAAGCTAAAGACTCTTGAACAATAATCGAGGTTTCCATCTGTGATAAAGAAACATAAAGATTACGTTAATAGGCTGATTTAGGCATATACATAAATACTTCAATTGGTCATCATAATACCTACAGATTTGGTTCTTGTAAAAATATTCCATAAAATGCGCGAAATTCAGTAATCAGACATAAATTTACTGAATGAAATTCGGTTCAATGACATTTCATTGATAACAGTAGCTTCCTTACAACTTGACATTAGCATATTTTACTAAAATTTATGAAAATATGTAAATTCAGCAAAAAAATTGTGAATTTTAAAATATTAAAAAATAGTTTTATTGTAAACAAAATTGATAACTAAGCAAAACAAAATTAAAATTTACGACTTTCATTGAAAATAAGACATAACCAGTTCGCTATGTCACATAAAAAATTGTGGTTGCAAGATGTTCAATGACCAGTGTAACAATATCAAAGTAAGAGCACTGCAACCGATATATCAGAAGGTGCAATAATTGCTCATTACGCTTCGATACTATTTGTTGCTTTCTTTGTATAGCAAATATAAATTGTAGTGTAAAATAGTTATACTATAAATCGGTTGATTTAGCGTTAATAAATGTTTAGTAACTTACCGCAAATTTATTCATCAATCACTTACATACTAACACTGGCTTGAAAAGCAATATAATTTTAATGACAATTTTAGTTCTTATAAGAGAAATATATTTTCAAACAATTTGAATACTTCAAACAAATATCGAAGTTCTACTAAACTGACACTAGAAACAAAAGGAAATTTAAAAAAGGTCGGTTTTGTAAAATACCTTTATCGACATTTAACATTTCACATAAAAGAATATGGATGCTTTCAAAAATTCAGCAACTGCGTAAATATTGCAGAAAAATTGCGAGATTATAACATTTGTAATATATAGCAATTCTGATTGTCAATGTCATCTTCATGCTTTTGTTTAGGACAACAAAAGTTGTATATGTAGATTAAGGCGAGTTTCTAATTTTACTGATTGAATAAACTGGATGGATTAAGTGTGGAAAGATTATCCACGGTCCAATTAATGAAAGAAAAGTAATTCTGAATTAATGTTTCCAGTTTTGATTCATAAGATATTTATAAGGCCTCGATGTTATTTGAATCATATCAACCACTTTTTATATATTGTAAATTAAATTTATACATCAAAGGTGGGTGTCGATGTTATCAAAAAATATATTTTCGAAAATACTTCAGTTATATTAAAACATACTTTAATCACCAGTAGGTCCAGGAGAATTACTACCACCTGAATCACCACCAGAACTAATCGGGGGACCGGTGTCTCCACCGCCACCTCCACCCCCGCCATTGTATCCGCCTCCGCCACCACCCCCGCCATCGTACCCGCCTCCGCCACCACCCCCGCCATCGTACCCACCCCCACCGCCACCCCCGTCCCCGCCTGTTGAACCATCGCCTCCGCTACTATAACCGCCGTATCTGTAATTCGGATAGTAATACGAAGGGCGATAGCCGTAATACTTTCTAAAACCATAGGGACGATAGTAACGTGGTTTGTAGTAATATACTACTTTTGGATAACGGTAACCATAAAAACCTGCAATTAAAATGGAACATTTAAAAATAATTTCTTCTATTCGATAACTCAACCCAATTTTTCTTCTCACTTACGATATTCGGCACCTTCCAGCAGTTCAGTTTCAACATTAGCTGTTTTTATAATTGCATCAACATCTTGTGATTTCGTTGTTTCAACCGACAGTATCTGACTGTCTACTGATGGAATGCTATGTACCACAGAAGCGAGCGCCACTAACACAATAATCTAAATTTTGAAATGGACATTTGTTATTTAAATATTTTAAAAACCATAAAATAAAATTCTAATCTTGTTATACTTGCCTTGAACATGTTTTGAACATTTAGTGATCAATTTATTTTTATCATTTGTTTAGGACTTCAACGTTTAAAATATATCGATTGACTGATTTTTTTTTTTAAGGTTCGTCTTTATTTTATAGAACACAGAAAGTGGTTTGATTCTATCGTAAGCATGTTTGGTAGCTAAAAAATTCTTTGGAATTCCCGCCTATAAAACAAGTTTTAGCATGTGATCGAATATAATCATGTGAATATATTTTCAAATATTGTTTCCTAATAACCTTTTAATGTCAAACGTGTCGCAATAATTTTTTTTCTTCATATTGGGAATATGTCAAAGTAAGTATCGGTTTTTGGTTAAAATTACATGTTTATTTAGCAAGTATATAAAAGTGGTAAATTATTCAAAGTACGCTCCGTCAGAAGGCACAACCTTCGCCCATCTTTTAAGCAATTCAAGGATTCCATTGCTGAAAAAGTCGTCGTCTTTTGAAGCGATCCGTTCGTCAAGCCAATTTTTGATATTTGAATAAGAATCGTACGTCTTGAAGGTCTGACTGCATCGAACGAAATCCGAAGGAGCAATGTCTGGCGAATATGGCGGGGGATAGAACTTCCCAGTCCTACCCTTCTAGGTAGGTTTTAACGACTCTTACAGTATGTGGTTTGCAATATCAAGCTGCAAAATCAGTTTATTGTGTCTATTCTCCCATCCTGGTCGATTATCTTGAACAGCTCGCTTCAAACGTATTAATTGCCGTCGGTAGACTTCGCCATTAATAGTTTCAGAAGGTTTCAGTAGCTCATAAAATACAACGCCTTTCATATCCCACCAAATTCAGAGCATAACCTTATCACAATGAACATTTCGCTTTGGCTGTGATAAACCAGCTTCACACCAGGTTTTACCCAATCTTTTTTACGTTTAGGATTCTCGTAGTAAATCCATTTTTCATCTCCAGTCACAAGTCGATTCAGAAAACCCTTTCTTTGTTCCCTTTGAAGAAGCATTTCATAAGTGATTTTTCGACAATCCATATATTTCTGTTAATTCATGTGGTATCCAATTTCCAAATTTTTAAACCATCGCCATGCCAATGCTTGTTGCGTTTGTGTGTTGTCTTCATCCAATAATGCTTGCAATTTCTCATCTTCAAATTTTTTCGGTCTACCTTCACGTTGTGCGCCTTCAACATCGAATAAACTTTGTTCAAATTGCCTGAACCACCTTCTACACATACTATCAGAAAATGAATGTTCACCGTAACCTTCGCTCGAATTTTGCAACTTTTATTGCACTTCACTTTAATACATTTTACTGTTTACTTCTTAAATTTGCCCGCTTACCACTGATAAGGGCTATGACAACAGATATATTCACTGATTCACGTTTTAAAGTAAACTAAAAACTGCGCTCTGCTTACAATCGGCGGAGTTTATACACCGGTTTAATACCGGTGCGTGTTGAGATTGACGTTTTACTCTCCAATCAAAAAACCATGCCATCCTTTGTATTCAAATGCTCACATCTCGAAAGTTTTAGTTTTTACGAGATCAAAATGAATTTATACGTTGGTATATCAACATGTTTCGATGTTTACAATAAATATTAAACACTGACCGGTAGAGAAAACGGGCCACTCTAAAAAAAATGTGTTTTAAGACTATTTGCATTAGCCATTTCAAAATGACATGGTCAGTTCGAATTAGAAATTATTGTCCATACAAGTATTTACGAAAACGTTTAACGCATACCCCAACGGCCAGTAATTTCTTTCTGACCTGGAAATAATTCGACTGAAGTAGCAAATTACTCGTTCTCCTTCTAACTTACACACTTCTTGGCACTGGCCGACTTCGTACTGCTTCTATCTTCTCCGAATCGGTACGAATTCCTCTTAACATGTCTTTCAGTGTAGTCCTTTCAAGATTTGCTCCATCAGTTACTCGAATGTAGCTGATGCTTTGCACAGGCCAAAGGGCATAACGGTGAATTGCCAGGCTTGTGCCATACCCGCTGTCTAAGTCCAGAGTGCTGAATACCCGGCCGTATTCATCCTTGCTGTTTGGAAAAACTTCGTTTTATTCTGAAAACACTCGTACTGCCTTTGCGAACTCTTCACCTTTCAAATACTAGCATAATTTTTGAATTAACTTCCTCGCCTCGCTATTATACTTAACTAAGTTTGTCAGCATTGGCTTTGATACCGCATTAAGCGATACTAACAGGAGGCTACTTCTTCCCGAGGACAATACTTGACTTTAAATGTTTAGCTTTTTCGAGTGATGTTAGTGTTTTTCCAAACGGCAATTCTGTTCGATATTTGGTTCAATATTCCTATTTTCATGCTGCGAACACTTTGACTTCGTTTGTTGCATCAATGAGGCCCAGAGGGATTTCAATATTCTGTCATCGTAGTAAGCAATCCTTCATGTTAAGCGATGTTCCGTGTTCTATCATGAAATCCAATCGCTGGATGCATTTTGATGAAAGTTGAGGGTTCCAATCTTTACGGTAATATCGCACTCTCCTTGGCCGGCTACGTCCTCTACGTTAGCTCTTTTCAGTCGATATCGAACCTCTGGATAAATAGCTTCTCTCTTGTGGTCCCAGAAATCTATTCCTTAATTTTACTCAGATCCGCAGCTTCCGGTTTCCTTAGTCTACCTGTCTCCGGATAATGCGTCTACCTTGCGGCCTTATACTCCAATGCGGCTATGAGGGCTTCACTTGGCGTTGTTCGTTTAGCTGTTGTGCAGAGATATAACTTCAGCGAATCTTCTGGTACCGCGTTGATCAATGCATCCAGTATAAACATGTTTCGATGTGTATAATAAAAAATTTCAATAAAAACTTTACCTACGATGAACGTCGAACTGTCTGATTTATTGTATTGGTTTATCACTTGGCAGAAATCAAGTGGCATCTATCATATAAAGTAACGAACGAATAAGGGAATAGAAAAATTCATGTGACATGACTATGAGAATGGAAATGTTAAGCTCCTTAGCTTTGTGAATGCGATTAGGCTTTGGATTTATTGATGAAAGATGAATGTAACATTATTTCCTGTATCCAAAACAGAATCATCATCACATCGGCTCAAAAATTCACTAATTTTGTTTTAATCATAAATTCCAAAAATGGCAATTCATGACCCTTCCGAAGAGTATTATGCATGACATTATGCCATTCTCCTATTGACCAGCGTATTATTATTATCACAAGTATTTTTTAGCCATTTTCATGTTTATAAATTTTCATTAGATAGTATTGTCACCATTAATCTGAATTGAAAAAATTGCTTGCCCGCGATGTGGTTGACACAAACACACACATTTTGTTGTTATATTACTGAAAAAATGAAATCAGTTGATGATTTTATTTCACTAAAGATATAGTTCTGCTAAAAATATTTAGAAGAACATTTTTGCATTGAATGTATTAAAATTAAAAATATATATAAAATTTTTCTTTTTAATGTTTCTCAAACTCAAAAGAAGAGATTAAAGTTCGTTAATGGTCCGTAACTCGTTGTTTTATTATTATCTCTAAATATCAAGCATAATGTTGACAGCCATGAAGGTAATGATAACCATAATTATACTGATTACAGTAAAAAGGATAGTGATAATGACAATGATCATGATCATGCTGGTGTTGATACCACATTTACAAAATTATATTTTGCCTTCTCAAAGTTTTATCATTGCTTACCACTTTTCTACAATAATTGTAATTCGGTTTCACCATCGGTTGAGTTTATAGATGATCGTGTTGGCACATTAAAGAGAACGATTAATACAAATATCTGAAATTAGAAATTCATTTTAGAAATATGTATAACGCAGTTGCCCCTAAACCTTCATATTAATCTTGTTCACTTGAAAATGTTCCATTTAATTTTTCGATCCACGCAATTTTTTCTTTGTAGTCTTCACACACCTAATCAAATTTATCTATTGAACACAATTTTTGATCAAGTTTATTTTATACAAATTTCGAAAATGAAATGCAAAGAACATTTCATTCTCAAGAAAACCGAACATGTGATTTGGTTCCTTGTAAATTATTTAAAACGAAAGAAACACAAGTTTGGAAATTCCATCAAATAAATTTTTACATTTTATTATCATTAAGATGTTTATTGAGTAAGAATTTGGTTATATATAAGTATATACCTTATTGCGTCAATAGATTCTTCACTTAACTTACCGCAAAAGTGTATCTGCTAATTATTCTGAACTTTAAAACGAGAGAGTTGCTCTGAAAGGTAAGTTATACCAAGTTTACATTGGTAGAATAAAAGTATGTAGCAAAAAAGTATCGTCATGTGAACTCAAATTTAAATATTTTATCACATACTTTTTTGATATTTCGATAAAGTACATATGTATCAAAAAAGTATTGGTATATTACGTTGTAATGTGAACCCCGACTAATAACTATATGTTAATGTCATTCGTATATTTGTTACAATTTCGTATGTTAATCAAATAATTTACAAACAAATCTAATAGAGTTTGAGAAGAAATTCACAACACATAAACTGAATTGAATACGGAAATCTAATGGTCAAAATAACAAACTTTTATAGTATGCGTTCACACTACAAATCGCAAGGCTAGTGTGAACCGCAGCGGAAAAATAATTAAATAGCAAAAAGTACATACTTATTAGGTATGTACGTATAATGTAAACGTGGTATTAGTTAAGTTTATGTAGGGATGGAAAAATAAAGATGAATCAGAATTTTTTTTTTCTTATACATAATAATTAAATCAATCAAAACAAATTTATAAACAAAAAATGACGAATTATTTTTTTTAACCAAATCAACGAATTTGTTTTAATTTAAATCCAAAACGGCTTGTAAGGTAATCCTTATAAATTAAATTGACCATCAAATTTAAAATTAGCATTAAT
Organism: Tipula vernalis; assembly: GCA_958295665.1. NCBI lineage: Eukaryota > Metazoa > Arthropoda > Insecta > Diptera > Tipulidae > Tipula > Tipula vernalis. Next base: position 46,687,218 of record OY282560.1, read on the forward strand.
TATCTTAAATTTTTTGATTTCGTTGTTACTGTTAATTATGTCAATATCAAATTATTAGCAATAAACAATAAATCGATGAATGTGGAACAGTGACTGCGAGGGCTGAACAAATTTAATTTATTAAACAACGATCCAAGTCGAAGACTATCGATAAAGACAATAGCTCAACAACCAAATTGAGAGTAGTTGTTGATGATCCAGTAACATCATTGAATGACTAAATTCACACTGGCCCAACAGTTCAGCAACCATTCGTAAAGATATTGGTACATTGGACGAAACATAAGTGTGTGTTAAAATCTGACATAGAAAAGACGTTTAGACTAATAAAAATTCTTCCCAAGATCAAAGCTATACCAATTGATACTATGGAGGAACTATAAAGATTCAATCAGCACGCACAAGCTGAAAACGGTTACGTGCGGAATGGGCGCGGCCACATATCTATACCACATATCAATTAGCTTAAGATGATAGTGATAAATATCCCGTAGCAAAAAGAGCAGTAACTGAAGATTTTTATGTGGACAAACTATCACAATGCAAAAACAATTAGGGAAATTGTTAAGATAAAGATGTCTCAATCTTATAAAATGCAGTTGCAACAACCAGGAAATACTACAAAACATAGATGATGATCATCGGAATAAAAACGACAATAGAATTAGGGACAATTATCAAAACACTGGGTACCTTATGGAATCCGACCGAAAATATTTTCCAATTAAAAATCAAACCCTAGATATCGAAGCGCCTACTAACAACCAAGAGAGAAATGCTGTCTGAAACTTCCAAACTATTTGGTCCTATCGAATGACTAGCACCGCTTATAATAAAAGCGAAGATGATTATAAAGGGTTTTCCAATAAGGAATTGACAACTTTCTTTTTAAATAAAACGCAAACCATTTGAGATATCTCGAAAATGTTATTATTGGGTCAAAGTACAATCAAAACATTTATGTATGGAATTCGACATCGTTCATATGTCTACCACGGAAACGTTTGCAAGTGTCGATTCGTTGAACCCAATTTTCGATTATTCGGCCACACATTTCGACCGAAACGGCCGGTATCTCTCGTTTAATATTGGCTCTGAGCACCTTTAACGACACCGGCTTGTTGGCATAGACCAATGATTTAACGTAGCCCCATAAAAAAAGGTCTAGAGATGTTAAATCACACGACCTAGTCGGCCAATTGACAAGACCATTTCTGGATATAACACGTTCATCGAATTTAGATTTCAATAAGTCGATTGTTAGACCCGCTGTGTGGCATGTCGCACCGTTTTGTTGAAACCATATATCATTAATGTATAGTTCATGCAATTGACCAAAGAAATAACGTTGCAACATGTCTCTGTAGCAGCGAATCGACTGTTTTGGTTCATTTGCGACGGGCGCTTGAACGGCAGCAATATTCTTAGCACTTCGACCAACCCGTTATCTCACTGGCACGGGAACATCCGACAGCGAATATTTAGACTCAAATTTTTTCACTAGATTATGAATTGCTTATCTACTGGGACGATAATTACGACCAAAAATTGGAATTAATGCTCTTGAAGTTGCAGTCACCGACTTGTAGTAAATTTTAATTATTTGTAAATGTTGTTCATTCGTGTACTTCATCATGATGAAAATGTTGTCTTTACTGAATGTTTTGACACTGACAGTTTAGTTATTGGTTTAAGGGTGCGTTCACAGTGCAAGTTCCAAGTTGTCAAGTCCTTATTGGAAAACCCTTTATAACAACCATGACATTAGGTTTGGATTGAGAGACGAAATAATTCCCACCGAATTTTAAGCAAAATGGATATGCTAAGCTAACCAATTGCAGAAATTAGAAATTGTAAAATTACAAAGCTGGTTAAGATATAACACGGGAGGATTACACACGGGTACTGCGATGCATCAAAAGATGTATATGCAGCATTAATTTACTACAAATCCAATAATACAACCAACCAAAACAAAGTAACTTTGCACCGTTAAAATTCAAATGAACCATCTCTATACATTAGCGTTGCAAAACTCGAATATGAAAAATTTGCATGAACGGATTCAATGATAACTTTAGCATGGATTATTGAAGGAGAAGAATTGTTGAAATCCAATCCGTATTATCTCCATTAAAATGAGTTCGTAAAATCCGAACAAAATGCTGAGAAAACCACCGAGATAACGATAGAAAATAACAATGCACGTAACAATGTTCTTAGAAGAACATGAAATACGTGAACATATTTGTTAGATTAGATGGAGCTTCGGGAGTTTTTTTTAATTATGTTTGATTCTTTTAAACAAAATATTTATTGGCCCCACTCCATATTCATATCACTTCGGTCGTAAATACAAACTCCTCATCAAACTTATAGGAACACAAGCATTTTTCGTAAAATTGACCAAGATTATTCCTGAAATTGATCAAATTTAGAGATTTTTTATAGCTTATTGCTCTCCCTCCTAGATGTTTACTACAGCATGTAGTTCCGCTAGAAAGACGGTAGCATTGGAGCCCAAGGACCTCGAGAGGGTTGTCCCACTCCCGTATATTCCTACTCCTGCCTCGTATTCCGTTAATTTTACTCTTACGAGTTGCTCGGAATTGCAAATTGTAGGTCACCCAGCTTTACTACAGGAAGGCTAAATAAAACTGGAGGGTGCCTGGTATCCAGAGTCCGCATATTTTGGACTGATTAACCTATCAGCCATTCATCCGTCGACATATGCTGTTCCACCTTAGATTAGGGTTTTTTGTCAAGGTTTTCTCCTTTAGCGCCGTACTTTAGCCTGTGCCAAATGGCCAAAAATGTGCCAAATGGCCTTAGATACCAGTGGTTGCCACGAGGAGGCAGTACTTACACTTGCGAATTGTGAACAGGTTACCCCTTACACAATTTTACCCATCAAGCAGCTGCCTAATGACAAGACCAGAACAGCTCACGTGATGCGCATCCTACTGGAAGGTTACGGAGCTGGTAGATTAATCTACTCAACTTTGCCCCCCCCCCCTCCAATAGCCGCCAAACCACCTTAAATTAAAGATAATTATGTTTAATTTTTTACTGTGAAATTAATTAGTAGCCTAATTGTTTCTACACCTCCAGATATAATAAAATTTTGTATTTTAAAATAAGTAAAACTACGAGTTTCTCTAGGGTTATTCTAGTTTAGTAAAAAACATTTCTCTTGTGCGATCAAAAGTATACGAACACGACGTGTATTTCTATTTTTAAAATTGTGTTTAAAAATCTTAATAACTAGATTGATAGATAATCCAAGTGCTAATAAAATGGTGCAGGTAAAAATTGAATTTGCAAAAAGTGTACTCATAGGTAGCTTGAAAGAAAGATTTGTTTCTTACTTTAAAACAAATTATTGGAATAAAATGTGTCAAAACTATTAGACTGCACAGAAACTAATTTCATTTCATGGTTAAAAATTAGACATACATAATTATCTTTAATGTAAAAAATCTAAAAAATCTTTAAATTAATCTTAGAAACTTATGAAGTTAAGGATAGCAATTTATAAAGAAATGGAGCTTTATAAACTTCAATTATGTTAAACCTTTCTAATTTACGCTTTAGTGCGATCTTTTGTACACCAGATTACAAAAAATTTAATCAAACTTCGAATAAACTGCGAACCCCGCGGAAGTAATTCAAGGCAGCAGAATAAAACAATTATCCGTATCCAAGAATAAGATTTAAGCATGTTTGAAACATTAAGAGAATAAAAAATAAACGTCTTGCAAAATATAACAAAACTAACAAATCAAATTGAGATATGTACTAAAAATATTTGGTTGTTTCTCATGCTTGATAAGATCAAAGACTATAATAAAATGCATGATAAAATATATCTATGGTATATTATAACTTACATGTTTCTAAATTACTTCTAATTTTTATGCATTTATCCTATAATTATTTTGAAACAGAAAATAAATACACAAATAGGTTTAAAAACAAATAAATAAGAAACTAGGCTGATAGGTTTTGTAATGGACTCTGTATCGAATTGATCATTAAAAGCACGTTTGTATGAATCTTCCTATGCACTCCGTATTTCGTATCTCAGATGTCGAACTTTGGTATACAGTATGTTGGTAAAACAAAACTTTTGTCCGCTTGACTGTAGTTCCAGAAATCGGTGTTTTTCATTTGCAAAACTTTCAAAGTTACTTTTGGAAATTTTGCATTTGAAAGAAGACGAATCAATCCAATAGGACTATAAATTTCCTTATTCTTTAAATATCGTTCCAAAGTGATATGGACCGTATCGACTTCTTGCAAAAGCTAGTGACCTGGCTCGGAGTATTTTTGCTTTATAAACTTTACCGTTGGGTTGTCCTTCAGAAATTTAATAAGGCATAACGACAATATAGAATTACAATTCTGAGGCACACAAGAATCTGTCCAAATGATTATTTTATCAGTTACTGGAGAGTCTGATATAACTGCATCTAGAATTCGCTTAAACGCACTTGCCAATTTGTTTGCACCTCTTCCTTGTGTGCTCTCATTCCAAATGCTACAATAAGTAGTCTTGCTATCCCTTACAGTAGCCCGTCAAATTGAAACATAACAATTTCCTTTTGTAATAAAAGCAATTAACGTTTGCTTTTGGCAGTGCAAAAACGTTTTGTAAATCGATTACTACAATGCGGGTATTCGTCTCAGAATTGGCTCTGTCCGAATCTTTCTCGGCTTTTGCATTTAACTTATTTTGTAAGTGATCCGCTAAGTGTTTATGTTCTTCTGGTGTCGATACTATTCCGTTTTTTTGTTTTGTGTTGTGCTCCTCGCACTTGTTGCACAAATCTGTTTTTGGGACGAAAAAAGATAAATTGAATCTCGTTTGAAAAATATCTTTGTATACCCAAAATTTAACCGGATCGTCAAACTCATTACAATATAACTCAAACATCTTTTTTTAAATTTAAATGCGGCTCCAAATATTTTTTGTTGGATGAAGCGCGGCAGTAATGAGAATCGACTGTTGCAAATCCGTTGATATGACTTGTTACTTCATCTAATTTGTTTTCTGATAGTTTATGTTTGGCATATTGTTTCCCCTTTGCTGGCGATTTCGTGGTGTTGGTTATTCCATCGATGAGGTTGTCGAAATAGTAGTGTATTCGTGTTTTATTTATGTCCAAGGTTTTAAAAAAAAAATACTTGGCATACTCTGGTCAATTTGCCCAATTTTAGAAAATGGTAATTGTAGGTGTGTTTTCTTCGAGAATTGTTATTCTCAGTACGTTTTCTCTCCACTGACAACCTGAAAACCATTTTAGCAAAAAATTCGCCTTTTGATTTTGAATTCAATTTCCAAAAATGTTCAAATATGTTTTGCCTTTCTGCGAAACTAAACAATTCGTTGCAACCGTAAGGACAACTAGTGGCACACCCAACTTTTATTTCTCGCTTTTTACGGGTTATCCCCAAGTGATCGTCAAACTCTTCCCCCGCTTGACATTTAATTTTCCGTACATTCATCTTCCATTTTTCTGGGCGTTTTAATCTTTTGATCGTCAATTTTTTTGAGCTACATGGAGTGTCTAAAAATATTTTTTAACAATCAATTAGTGCACTAAATTATCTTTAAGAAGTATGTATAAACTTTTACCATCACGCAATAGGTCGATCATTCCTTCGGTGTGTACAGGTGGAAAATATTCTGGGTCATTATCCGAATGAAGGCATGATGATACTTTAAATCTTTGAATTAGATGTGTATTAAAAGAAAGAAATAGAAATAATGTTACCTTCTTCTTCGAAGTTTGAGGCAATTTTACTTAATAAAGAGTTAGGACCATTTTGATCGTGTGGGTTGGAAAAATTACTCTCCCACGCTTGATCTTTTAGTGAGTTCAATAAATTATCCTTATTAATCGGCGTTGGTGGTATCAGTATAAGGTGTACTAGTTGAACTGTCCGATCTCTCCAGCTCATTTAATGATGAGCTCAATAAATTGTACTGATTTTGAGGCGTTGGTGGTATAATAGTAAATGGGGTTTTAATTGAAATGTCCAATTGCTCCTGCTCCTGACGCTGCTGTTCTTGAATTAAATTTTCTACAGAATAGTATGTTCTAACAAACGTATTTTATAGGTTATTTGACCTGAGTTATTCTGCTGTAAATTTTGGTATTGGAGAACTGTTAGCCTCTCTTACTGAATCCATCACAAATTCTTGTTATTAAAATTTATTTTGACTTACTGAATAATTATAAAAATAACCATGCGGTATTACGTGTCTTTACATCAATATTTTACAGTGAACTACTTTATTTCGAACTATCCTTTTGATTTTTTATAAAGATTATCGGAAGTACCGTTATTAGAAAAAGTAATTAATCAAGTAATAAAACACCAACCGTTGGATTTATCGGAAAAAACTATAAGAACCTCAAGCAAGTTGATATTAATAATATGGATATAGCGTATTTTGATAAAAAATTTTCAGGATAATGTAATACACTTTTCGGATATAGCGCAATGTATTTCTTGTTTTCGATATTAATTATACATACTTGTGTGACTTAGCGTGAAATGTGGATGAATCGTTTTTTTATGTATAATTTTAAGTAGAGTTAGCTTAAAAATCTTCTTTTAGTTAAAGTTTTATATTACTAGATTTTCAAATACTGGAGATAGCGCAAAGTAAATTATAGCGTAATTATGGTTTTTGGATATAGAAAATAATTATGTGGATATAGCGTTAAGTAAGATTTAGCGTTAGCGGAGAGATAGCGGAAAATATAAACATAATTTTGCAGGAAGTGGTTGTGTGATTACAATGAAGATAGTCGCAAATGAAAGAGAATAGAATCAAACCATAGAAACTGCCAAAACCCGGAAAACGTCAATTTGGCGCTTAGCGTACTCTAATCCAGGACTGTGTTCATAAACTCTACATTGTAACGATATTGTTACCAATGACAGTTCTAAAGCGTTCATAAACCTCGGTTGTTACCACAGCAACGTGCTTTTTGTTGTTCATAAACCTAAAACAAAATTTCCCCTTATTGTTATAAACGTCATTTTCAATCCTACTCAATACTGCCTTTCTAGCTGTCAAATGTAAGAAAAAACAAAAATTCAATTGAATTATCGAAATAAAAAATGTATTCATTTGCTTTAGACGAGCAAAATAATTTCATTATTCAAAATAATGAAATTTTGCGTGTTGATAACGATACTGTAAGATGATAATAACATTACATTATTGTTATAATATTATAAAGCTTGTGTAAATATTTTGTTGTTTTGTGTTTTGATTCTTCAATTGTCTTCGTTCCACGTTTTTATTTGACATTTTTACTTTGACGTTTGTAACTCGTTGTAAGTGGAAATGTCATTTGTACAATGACAGTTGTAACATTGTTCTACAATGTTGAGTTTATGAACGCACTCCTGAGGCGACGATTTTCAAGAAAAATCAATGCTTGCTTGCAAGTAAACCAAAAAATGTTTTCCGAGTTGAACAACTAAGTAGATTTACACCGCATCCCCAATGAAATACTTTTTACTTTTGCCTTACAGGGTTGTATGAATTTCCAACATAACGATCAAACATTTTTGTTCGTTATGTTGGAAATTCATACAATCCTATAAGGCAAAAGTAAAAAGTATTTCATTGTGGGATGCGGTGTTACTTGAAATTTGTTATTTTTTATTTTGCTCGTTGAAACAAAAAGAAAGCAAAATTACTCGAAAAATAGTTTTTCGTATTTTTAGTTTTGATTTTGCTTGTGCTTGCAAATTTGTTTGTTTCTGATTGAAATGTTAAGCTTGTATCATTTCTCTATTATACCTACCGGATTATTCTTTCCCCCTTTATTAATTTTAACAAATCGGATAATTTTCCCACACTTAATAAAATAATAATCAAACGAGAAATAAAATATATAAAACGGCATTATATAATTTCAAATAGAAAGCACATTTTACTATTCCACTCAGTACTTAAAATGAAGTTCTATATCTTTTCGAAAAAGACGAAAAAAAACATCGAATCGCGGTTTGAAAAATGAATAAAATCGCATCGGACAACACGAAAAAAATCCATACGGCTTGTCAGCCATTTTCAATAATTAAAAATGACATTTCGCTTTCGTCGTATTTTTCTTTGAATGGCAGAAAAGTTTTTTTTATTTTTTTTTATTTTAATTTAATTACAAAGAAATTTACAATATTAATAAGTTTGTGGTTTGAATCAAATAAGAAAAGTTAATAAATAGTTTTGTTACGCTTTTGAATAATGTTTTTTCCTATGGTAATTATCTAAATTTGTTGTGTTTGGTTTTCTTGCTCGTTTTTTTTTTTTTGCGTTTGGTTTTAGTGCTGTGTTATGTAAATGAAAGCCTCGCTTCATTTTTTTTTTCGAACACAAAAGCTAAACCAAACTAGCTACTTCAAAAAAAAAAAAAAATCGGAGCCTTATCAAATTGTTTACAATTTTGTTTATATTTTGATTTAATACGATCTGTTGTATTGTTAAACAAGAAACACAAAAGAATTATTTGAAGGATTTTTTGCGTTTCCAGTTTGATGGACATGAAATTCAAGTTGCACATACAGAAATTCAGCCCACCAACATAGCGACCGAAGTTAAAGACCCAGTTATTAGTAATCTGCATAATAATACTCATCACATCACTAGTAATAATAATAATAGTAGTAATAATCATGTTAGGACGGAAACAAATTATTTGGAACATTACAAAAAGATAAAGTGTACCCAGTGCCGAAAGCGTTTCGATACCGAAGCCCAAATGCTGGCCCATCGCGAACGACATATTATTGAATCAACATTTTCGTGTGGCGTATGCCCCAAGAAATTTACAAGCCATAGCAGTTTATGGAAACATATAAAATCACATACGGGCGAACGACCGTTTATTTGTGAGATATGCCATAAAGGATTCACGCAGCTGGCCAATTTACAGCGTCATCATTTTGTTCATAATGGTAAATTTGTTTACCAACCACCGATACAAGTAGATTTCGTGTACTAATTACTCTTTTTCTATATTCTAGGTTTACGGCCGTACGAATGTCCAGTGTGCCAGAAACGATTCTCCCAACATGCCAATATGATTAAACATCAATTACTTCATACAGGTATTTCAAATTTTATATAAAATCTCAAAATCACTTCGAACGTAACTTGAATACTACCACCCACCAACATGTCGAATACAATGTTAAAACGAAACCGTTTCTAATTTTATATAAATAAAAACTTATGACGCCCATTTGAAATCCTCTCTGTTATTTAAAAAAAAAAAAATCCTTTTTGTTTTTGTAGGTCTAAGACCATTCGAATGCCCTATTTGTCAAAAACGATTCACACAACATGCCAATATGATAAAACATCAAAGATCACATACAGGTACTTATACCCATTTTCATGCATTTAAAAAGTAGCTAATAAAATTTATTATTTTGTGTTATTCATATTTTTGTAGGACTCAGACCATACGAATGTCCAATATGTCAGAAACGCTTTACACAGCATGCCAACATGATTAAACATCAGAGATTACATACAGGTATTTTCATATAAATTTTTAAAATGATCTATTTGTACATACTTTGTTTTATTTAAATCAGTGATTCTTAACCTGTGTTCCGTGGGACCTGATATTTGAATTTTAAATTGTGTACATGTTTGTAGTTAAGTAGAAGTTCAATCTGAGCAAATTTTTGTTACTTACAGTTTGTTTTGAAATTAATCAATTTTATATAGAAATTGCACAAAATCTGGTCGGTGTTATTTAATTTTCTATAGGTGTTTGCCAAAAAAAGAAAGGTTAAGAAACGCTGATTCAAATTACTCATCCATAACAAATTCTGGCGTTAAAAAAATTTATGTATTAATTAAAAAAAACAAAATCTTGAATCCATCCACTTTTTTAGGACAAAGACCATACGAATGTCCTGTGTGTCAGAAAAGATTTACACAACATGCCAATATGATAAAACACCATCGTTTGCACACAGGTATTTCTGTTTACTTTTATATTTTTTAATTTATTTTCTTTTATTTTTCACATAACCTTAAGACAAAATGTTTACGTATTTGAATTTCTTGCCAAAATAATAAATTTTAAACACTATTTTTAAATAAATAAAAATTAGAAACATCGTTGTTTAACATTGTATTCATTTATAAAAAACAACAATTATTATTTAATTTTATGACCACAAACAAAATTTTCTTTTTTTAATTAATGCATATAATTTTTTGTAGGCCAAAGACCATATGAATGTCCTGTGTGTCAAAAACGGTTTACACAACATGCAAATATGATAAAGCATCAACGGTTGCACACAGGTATATCCAATTTAATTTTTTGTCTTTTTTTTTTTCTTTTTTGCTAAAATCTGTTTGTTTATTGCTTAACGTAATATTTATGTACTCGTCGTAATTACACACATTGTATTCGGCAAATTATTATTATTAATTTTTTAATTTATTTTATAAATTATTGTTACAAGCGATATAAAATGTTTCTGACAATTTTTCTATTCTCTTTCAAATTTATTACAGGTCAAAGGCCGTATGAATGTCCTGTGTGTCAAAAACGTTTTACTCAACATGCGAATATGATAAAACATCAGCGAGTGCACACAGGCGAAAAGCCATTCAAATGCAAAGTCTGTGATAAATCATTTGCTCAGAGAGCAAATTTAAAAAAACATGAAATGGTTCATACAGGTGTGCGGCCCCATAGTTGTTCAATATGTTTTAGGACATATGCACAATCGGCAAATCTAAAAAAACATTTGCTCGTACACGAAAAAGAACAGAAACAAGCACGAGATTTTGTATTGTGAGTATGAAACTATTTTTTTTATACTATTTGTACAATTAAAAATTAGATATTGTTATTTACATAATGGGCCCAATTCTGGATCGCTAAAATTATGTTAGATATATTTCCGATATTAAGGGATAATGAAAAGTTCCAAAGCATTTTTCAATAAGAATTCTGAGATGTTTGTTTGTGACTTTTTTAATTTACCGGCTACATCAATTAGTTTTTAGAAAACATTAAAAAAAATTATTTTTTCTGACTTCCTTGCCATGTTCGCAAAACGATTTCTCTTTTGATTGAATTGATTTGTCTTATCCCAGATACCAAATATTATTTTACCAAAAAATGCCACTGAATATGTTTTATTAAAGTTTATAGGGTTCGTTAAGAAACGGATTAAACCAGAGTTTAAAACGGGATAGCATTTCGCTCTTCACTCTTCATTTTTTTAAGAGCGTTATTAAAAAACTATTCATAAGGAACGATATTGTAAAAAAAAAAAAATATTGTTCCGAAGAACAGGAGTATTTTTTTATTATATGGCTCTTGCTCTTGCTCTTCCGCTGTTACGTTTGTATTATCATATTTTTTCTCTTTGTTATTCGGTTCTATTGAAAAAAGAAATACGCTCTACTCTGATGAATAAAACCTTCATTAATATTATACGATTCTCCAAATTAAAAATGTATGTATTTCTTTTGCAAATTCATCATTTTTCCAAATTTTTTTAGTTTCAGTCTGTGGATATTATGGGTTCTACTATGGTTAATTGTTCATTTTAAGACCGATTTAATCGTTTACTTTAAAAGTTACTTTAGATGAATTCCTGAAATTTGGACAATTATGTAGGATGGAACTTGGCTATTTCTCAACCAATTACGATGAAACTCGACAGATACAACGGTACTCGGATTGTAAAATGGTAATGAGATTTAGCAATTTGGCCAATTGGTATGGAACTTGGATATTTCTTAATGGATTTTAGTGAAATTTAACATGTGCGATGGAAATGGGATTCTAAACTGAACTCAACTAAAATGAAATTTGTCTATGGGATTCTAAGAGGAATTTTAGTTGAAGTTCTGGAATATAGCCAATTAGGATGGAACTTGGCTATTTCTTAACCGATTTTCGATATGCCTCACATACTGTTGATTTAACCTCAATAGTTGCAGAAAAATCAAAAGACTATAACTTTTATGATATTGTCTTTTGAGGTTTTTTATGAATCTGGCAGCTGTTGAGGTTTCTCATATTGAATGATAGGGTGATTACCTATCATTCAATATGATATATTGAATATATGATATATTATATGAAAGCTTGATAAAGCTAAAATTGAATTAATATTCCTGCAGAACATCTACATTACAAACGCCACTATCACTCAAACAATTATTTAATTTAAATTGATTTACCCGGTTTTCTAAATAAGAACAGAACTAATAATTAGCAACGCCTCTGAATCCTATATCATTCAAAAGGGTGTTATCTCATATCGTTTAGTGTTAATGTTGTAAACATTGGATAGAAATTATATTAAAGCATCTTCGGTACTTAACCAGGAGCGAAATAATATCCAAATTATTTATTATTGCAAAATTGGTGTTTTTTCAAAAAAGGTAACATACTTTTCCTCACCAATTTTTCAAATAACTTCGAAATAAAATGCCAAATCGAAATGGGCCTTTAGTTATTCTTATCAGTTGTTTCACCCTTTCTTTTATAAGCCGGAACTACGTATGCACATTTTAAATTTTCAGGAAATATACCAGTTAAACTACTATACTTACCTACTCGATACTTTAACTGACTAAGAATTCAGATGTCTTTTTTAATAGGTTCGTGTTAAAACCAAAGATATTTTGAGATTTTTTTATTGTTAAGATGCGTTATATCATAAAAAACTTCATGAATAGTAATAATTAACATTCGATACAGGCTTATCAGGCATAGTATTTGAAAGTAAGTTTAAAGGTGTATTTACAAAAAATTGGTTGAAAAGGTTAGCAATATCTTTATTCTTAATTATGAATTCATCTTTATGACGTATGATTTTCACCATAGTTTTTAGGTGAGACTGAGTTTTGTTTAGCATGTAGGTTATGGTTCTCAATTGATTGGTCGCATTAGAAGAATGGTTTTACAGAGTTTATCCTTGTACTTTGCCAAATTTTTTTTCACGGATGTTTACTAGATAATTCACACACCTTTTGCTTTTCTTCACAAAATTTAATAACTTGTAAGCACTAAGCAGTGTTTAAATTCATTTTTCGTTCCCTTCTTTTATTTTTATTTTGTCATGTTATGTACATCCAGAACTTCATATAAAAATCATTTTGGAATCCCATTTCCATTACAGCTTTCGATTTTCATCGTAATCGGTCTGTATTTTGGTCTATATATTTGGTCCCTCTGATTGGAAGGGAACGAAATTTTTAACTTTTTCGCTTACTCTTCCTAGAGCGATAATAAAAATAAAAATTTAAATCATTTTGAAAGAGTGAAATAATTTTTTTAAGTGTTTATCAATGGTAAAGAGCATAAACGCATAGTGAAAAAATATATCATTTGGAGCAAAAGCGAAAATTTTTAAAAAGAACGAAAAATTCAAACTCTGGATTAAACACAATTGAATGTATAAAAATGTGGGTAACTTGTCAACAAAGTACGGGTAATTTCTCAAAGGGAAGGTTTCTGTCATCACCAATGCGTTTCTCATACAAAATTCGAGATTAAAGCTAAGTTAAAAAAAACATTGGCAAAAGAAGAATCCAACATCCATCTATATATGTACATATAATCATTAATGACATTAAAAATCTGTCTTGTGGAATAAGACATAAAATGCTGTGGACTATGTACATAAACCTTCACTAATAGAAAACGTTTAGATAAACGTTTAGGGACATTCACTTTTAGTTAAGTTTCAAGTAGCAAAAACGCCCGGTATTTCTGCTCGAGGAGTTTGATACTATACAATTATGAATATCGACGGTTAGGAGAAAAGGATCAGCCATTGCGATTTTGAGGAGCGCAGTTGAAACGATATTGAAATTTGTTTAGAATTTGCATTTCGACAATATTTTAATAATCAGAAAATTTTAAGAGCTGATTTTAACACATTGTTGACCGATCACGAGTTAACTCGTGTTCGCACTTACATTGAATTAATTATTTTAATTTTTTTAAATTTATGTCCTATACCTGTTGAAACCTGTTGTGTGATAGGATTAGTATTACCAAAGTCATGCGACTCTAAAGCCTTCTATTGGAAAAAAATGCCTCAAAGTATTTTCCTAACCCATTGTTCCACCATATTTTCTCTATGATATTTAAGCCCACCAAATTCGTTGGCCTTGGTTTTGGATAAAGATTTTAACGATTGTTGCTCTATGCATTATTGTATTGATACATTCATTCAATCCATGAATACGTTTTCATCACTTTTTTTCTTTGCATAAAATCGTAAGGTCAACCATAAGGAATATTTCACAATGGATTTGCTAAAAAATGTCAATTATGACCAGAAACTGTCGCATCTGTTTGACCGCCATCGGTATTGAAAAAAATTTCATTACGTCGAGATTTCTCTCTCAGAAGATGTCTTTCCAATACATTTCCAAACTATTCAACGTCTTTGGAACAACTTTAAATTTGACAACTGCTGACGATTTCGTAATCACGATTCTTAACCAAAATTGATCCATCATATTACAGAGCGTATTTTATCGCGAGGTGTTTATGTAAATCGGTCGGGATTGGTATTAATTGCTTTTTTTTCGAAATTTTAGTTTCTCGAAAAATTCCGCTTTGAAAAATTCCGTTTTGCAAAATTCTGTATTTTTAAACATAATTTTTGTCATTAACTTATCCACCAATTGTCTACTTAGATAATGTAAATAATTACTGTTTGGTGGACCATTGTTATGGAATATTATGTACGATAGTCTGCTTAGACTTCGCAGGGGGAGCGTTGCTGTTATGTTTGTGACCAAATTTACGTGTGAAGCAGAAAATATCAGTAACGGGGCCATAGCCATTATCCAGCAGTGGTTATCTAAGATAGGACTGCTGTTAGCCGAACCTTAGTCAGAGGCGGTATTAACCTCGAGCAGGAAAAGGCGAGAAACCATTGCCGTCCAGGTGGGTAATTATAACGACGGTGTGCTCTAAAAGTGATCTGTGTATGAGCGACACAAGCTAATCCTTAAACGGCTAAAGCGAATCGCAATCTGAATGGCAACAACGTTGAAACGAATGGGATAAGGGATGATAGATACTTGGTTGAACCACCAACATGGTGAAGTTGACTTCTATCTGACCCAGCTGAACTGCTGACCGGACATGGAATTTCCGGTTACACCTGTAAGGGAGAGAATGCCTAACATGTGTTTTTCTTCTGCTCTTAATTTGAGGAGGACATATGGTTAATGAAAGGAAGGTGTTTTTAGCCGGTAAAAATCCAGCAGTGCTATTTGCACCGCCAGATAGTATATTTCGAAGATTTTCACCAACCTATAGGTAAAAATATACACACACACACAATCTTACAGACTCTTCAGATTTTTTAATTCTTCAAAAAATTAGTTCTGCAATTAATTTTTTTGCAGAATTATTTGAAACAGAATTTTGTAAAACAGAATTATATAAAATAGAATTTCGTACTCAACCTAAATCGGTCAGACCTCACGCACAGTGTTATTGATCAACTGATCATTTCAACGCAAGAAGAGCGAATCAATCGCGGATCGAAAACTGCATATAAAAAAATAGAAAACACGAATAAAATTTTAGATTTTTTTTTCGGTCGGGCATTTTGATTTTTATATATACTTGGGTGCAAAAAATTCGCACATTGATAAATTTTCACCAAAATTTCAAAAATATCAAAAAATCCAATGTTTGTTTAATTTTCTTGAATGCAGATTCAAAGTCTAATTCAACACCTATCCAGTGGTACCATTTTTGTACTTATATCGTATCAACAAAGTGATTTTTGGGGTCAATATCTGAAGTACACGTTTTTTGTGAATTTATCTGCATGAAAATTAGTGGTAAAAATCGAATTAAAACATGGAAATCAGCAAAAAAATATTTTTATTAATAAGAAGTATTCCCTCCCCTAACCCGAATGACAGCTTCCATTCGATGTTTCATCAATTTCTCCAAAGTTTTCACCAAATTTTGAGATATCGCCTCCCATTCCACTGCGATCGCCTGTTGCACCTCCTGGAGACTCGTTGAAACAACATCTCTGGCTCGAAACCTTTTTTTCAGCTCTTCCTATAAATGTTCGATGGGATTGAGGTCCGGGATTCGAGCTGGCCACTCCATAACAGGCACATCCACCTCTTGAAGGTACTGGTAAACTGTACCAGCCGTATATAGTCTCGCATTATCCTGCATTAACACGAAGTTTTCACCAATAAAACCAGCAAAAGGTACGACGTAGTCCTCGAGTACTTCCTCAATGTATTGTTGAGAAGTAAATCCTCGTGATCGACGGCCAATATTCACTCCGGAGATGAACACAAGATATGTCTTCGCCTCCAATGACATGCCTTCCCAAAACATGCATGATCCACCGCCATATGAGACTCATTCTTCAATGCAACATTGTGCAAATCGCTCTCCTGATCTTCTATATACCCTTTCTCACCCATCGTTGCCATGTAAGCACATCCTGCAATCGTCAGAGAACATGACTGTTCTCCATTGTTCTTCTGTTCAATCCAAATGCTCTCGAGCGAACTGAAAGCGGGCTCGCCGGTGGGCTGGGGTCAATTTCGGCCCATTTGCTGGTCTGTGTGCAGTCAGATTACCTTCTTGAAGTCGTCTTCTAACTGTCCACCGACTGCCTTCGGATTCACGAACTTCTTGGAGCCGCTGTCCCAGTTGAACCGCATTCAAACGACGATTTGTTTTTTTGCTGATTTCCATGTTTTAATTCGATTTTTACCACTAATTTTCATGCAGATAAATTCACAAAAAACGTGTACTTCAGATGTTGACCCCAAAAATCACTTTGTTGACACGGTATAAGTACAAAAATGGTACCACTGGATAGGTGTTGAAATAGACTTTGAATCTGCATTCAAGAAAATGAAACAAACATTGGATTTTTTGATATTTTTGAAATTTTGGTGAAAATTTATCAATGTGCGAATTTTTTGCACCCAAGTGTAGGTATAAGGACGAAATGTGATTTTTTTTTTAATTTACGACTGTTAATTTTGCTCGGATACATCAATTTTGGGGCGATTACCACAAATTATCTATCCATAGATGTAAGTGAACTATTAAGTGTACAATCTTTCTTTTCTCTAGCCACTTACGCACTTAAGCGTCTCTAAACAATATGTTATAAGACAAGAACATTAGTTTGTAAGTGTAAGTTCGAAAATGTATTTAATATAACAAATAATATTTAAGATAAAACTACAACATACTGCGATATCTCAAATTATAATAAATTTTAAATTCCATTCTCTGATATCAGAGCAATGTCCTTACTACCTCGCTAATAGCGATTTTTTATTTTTCTTCCGAAGCTCCTAATTTTTAATATATATTTTCTTTGCTTTTAGAGTACCAAACTTTGGGGACGGGTTATTAGAGCACGAAAGAAAGCAAAATAATACATGGTTTGTAAACAGTAGATTTTGAACAGTAGATTAAGATTTTCATTTTCCTTGTGGGATTTGAATTAGACCCTTACATTTTTTCAAATTTATCATAATGATGGGTTGTAAAATTAAAATGGATTATTTATATAAGTGTTTCAACAAATTCCTACTAACATAACAATAGAGCCTTTTCTAGAAACTCAATTTTTTTTTTTTTAGATAAGACGAATTAGCAGAATGCATGTTTGATACCAAAACGATATTCTTACAACATCCATTTCATGTTTTATAAATTATTTTAAATTGACGATTTTTAAATTTTAGATAACCAACAAGAGACAGTCAGCCTTGTCGTATTTAATTTTAATTTTTATCTCTATTCTTTTTAACAATTCAATAATAATTTAAAATTATCTTCCACCCGAATCATTTTCCTTGTTCATTTTAAAATTGTAAACGGTTAATAAGATATTTTCTTTAATAAATTAATAAACGTAAATCATTCAAGTAAATCAATAAAACTAAAATTGAAGATTTTTTTTTCACATTCCACTGTTAAACAAATACTTAATAATTTGAAAATTAAAGCCAATTTATTTGTGTTCAAAATAAGACTAGAAATTATATTTGATCAATTTTAAAATTGCCAATCAAACAACCGATAATAGATAGTCGCCTAGTTATTGTGAAGAAAATTTTTACAAACTTAAAATTTAAAATGTACAAGAAATAAAAATTAAACAATATTTTCTCTTGTCTATTTCTAGGACAAATTCTTGTACACAATGCCATAATGTAACTGATAAGACAGCATACGATGAACATTTACGAACGTCCCATATACCAATGGGATTAACCGCCATAAATTATTGTAGTCCAATAGCACATCCAATCCAGCATAATCCTCACGGTCCCCCGCCCCCGCCTCCTCCCCATTTAGCACCCGTATTACAACATCCCGGCTTAACGCCATTAAATAATAGTAGTGGTATTAAATTAGAAAAACCGGCCGAAGTGAAAAAAGAGCGCCCCGAACAGGAAGGACCGGAAGAATCTAATTTATCAAATGGTGATATTTCCGAGAATTATTCCAGAGTAAAGGTGTGATTAATGTATAATATACTATCTGCGGTCATGGAAGCATTAAATAATAAATAATAATACTAAATAGCTACAAACTAAAAACATTAACGACAATTAACAAAACAAATATATGATATTTAACTAATTTAACCCAATATATAACAAAAACAAAAATTGTATATATATAGAAAATATATTACATATTAACATTATACGAATATATAACCCTTTAATATTATATATATATTATTTCTATTTCTTTTGTATATAAATATAATTTCCATTTCATAATTTTATTTTACTTATTTATTCTAATTCGATATACATTTCCATTTTCAATTTTTGTAAAACAAATTATTTATATTATTAAAATTTTAAGGTCTTCCGTTGGTTGTTGAAAATTGAAATGTACGGATTCTGAGAAAAGTCTAAATTAAAAACAAAATAATTAATTTAATTAATTAATAAAAAGTAAATAAGTCATACAAAAAAAAATAACTAAATGCATGGCAAAATATTATAATGTAATAGCTAAAAAAAAAATATTCTGAGATCTGCTAAATCTAACCATACTAACATAATTAATATGGTGGCTGTATATGTTTCTTTAAATGTTATAAAAAAAAATTTATGTTATATATATATATTTTAGAAAATTTATCTTCAATTTATTATTATTATAATTGATTAATTAAATAATGATAAATTTTAATATGAACAAAATATTTAAAAACAATCAAGGTCGTTTTGCGTTTGTTTCGAAAACAACATAAAAAATTAAAACTGAAATTGTAATTGCTTACAAATAAACAAAAACAAAAAAAAATCTTAATTAGCTCTGTGATTTAAACCCAAATTAAATTATTATTTCGATATTCCATTTATAAAGAAGGAGTAAATGATAATTACACACATATATTATATAAAAATACGATATTCGGTAGTTTTTGATTAGATTACTATAAAAAAATATTACAAAATCATAATTAATTTAGGCGACGTTAAATTAGATGATACTTTTAAAAAAAAAACGTTTAAAGTAATTATAATAATAAAATCTAAATTATTCAAAATTAAAATCTATAGTACAAAAAAAAACATAAAAGTTTATTTTAGTCTTCAAATTGTAGTTGAATATTTTTATTACTGAAAATTTATTAAAATTATACAATAAAAATTAGTTAGCGATCGTATAATTTTTAATCGGATTTCTAATATTTTTATCTCTGTAGACTTATAAAAATAAAATAAAAAAAATAAAAAACGCGCGTTACAAAATAAATTTTCTAAATTTTGGTTGGATTATAAATATTGAATGTTATTTTAAATTTTAAAAATAATTTATTAAAATGCTAATCACATTATTATATTGATACCATAACATACAGATGCTTCAAAACTGCAGTGTGGCAGCTACCATTCCCACTATGGTCAGTGTAAGTACCGAAATTTTTGTATTCATTTATCGTAGATATGTTAGAAAACTGGTGGTGGAAACTAAAAATTATGTTTATAAAAAACTTGTTTCATGTGTCCTTTAATCATTATAGTTTATATATTTCATTAAGTTAATTAAACTTTTTTTTTTGCGATAAAATAGATTTTTTTGTTCACCTTTTCAAATTCTAACTAATTTTAATTCTAATTGTCTGAGGATTTACTACTGCACATTTTCGTTTTGAAAATGTTTGGCAGCAGAGATTTGTTTGTCTTGTCTTCAACCGAATTCTACAGAGCTTGGATGATAAATGGTAAAAGTAGAAATTTAAAAAAAAAAACTTATTACCTAGCTCAAGAGTAGTGTGATCGAGTACGTCCACCGTTAAGATACCACTGACAAGTTGATTCAATTTTCTTTAAGAGATATAAAGTTTTACTTTCCTTGCAAAAGAGGTACAAAATTTCTCTAGAAAAGATAGAGGGTCGCACAAAACATTTGAAACTGTTGAATGATCCAATTTATGGCCAATTTCCTTTGTTCTACAACTTCTACCAAAAGTATCAATCTCTTTTATTATATCTATCCATCTTAGTTAAGACATTTTTCTCGTCTCATCACCTATTAAAATTATGATCATCGTTAAGTTAACCCGTTATCTACCAGGATATCCCTCATACTATTCGACCCGAATGCGGCAAAATCTCGTCTTGTCGGTCAACGCAGATCATTCTTCGCCTGCAGACAACATTTCGAAGAAAGGCTTCATATATTCGACTCTGGTAGATCTCGTATATCTTCTCTTGCCTCGTCAAGCATATAAACTAATTCCCTCGGCTCTAAAGTCGGCCGAGGTAAATTATGTAGCTAGATCGGAAATAACGCATCGTGGATTACTAAATACCCTTTTGGATTTCTAGTTGGAATGGCCAGAAGTTCAAAAAGTTATATTTGTATTTTAGAAAAAATTCATAAGTCTAAGTAAAAAATAAAAATTTCGATGAAAAATTAAATTGAATCAAAATAATTAATTTAACGGTTAAATTAGAAAATCAAACAAGTTTGAAAAACATCACTGGAAAATTTAGAAAACGTGATACGACTGCCAAAGAGGACGGTATAATTGTGAAACAATTTAAGCGTACCTTATCCTAGGAGAGGCGTATAACGTTTTTTCCGAAACGATAAAAATGATGCTCGAAAACCAACATCAGCTTAATTACCGTTCGGAAAAGGCTACGTTGAGCTTCCGTGAAAGAATACGTGAAAAAAAGAAACCCTTTATAATCCAAATAAATTGGGAAGAGCGACTCAAATATGCGTACGCCTATTAAACAAGACCCATAGAATTTTGGCGCCACGTGTTATTAACCGTTGAGTTTGGTTTTTTTTAAATGGTAATACGGCAAAAATAGTATTATTCAACCGCAAAAGAAAAGAATGCGCGCAACATTACTAAACTAAGTCATCGACAGAGGAGGTAAAATAATGGTATGGTGCTGCTTCTCTCAGCATGGCGTCGGTAATCTCGTAAAGCCTCCTTATAAGTTAACATCAAGCACGTATTTGCACGTACATAATAAAAAAGCATTTGATTCCGGGCGTAAAGGTATTGAAATAAAAAATGACAGTTGTTTGTAAAAAACAGCCCAGCGAAGCGTTTGTCGAAATAAAAAAATATTTGGGATCGAATACCAAAGCTAATCCTCGAAAAACTGAGTAGAATGAAGAAGTACATACTTCCTAATAATTGAATCAGGATAAATCACATTAATTGTGGTCACATTTCCATTTCGTCCATTTTGAATTTAAGTAGGTACAAATTTGAAGCAATAACTTAGATGCAACTTATTTTGGAATTTTAGTTTGCTTCTGTTTTTACAATTTTTTTAGCCCGTTAAGGATGTTCACAAGCTTATTATGAACACAGCCTACGGTTTTCAGATCACTGCCGCTACCGACCATCGCATCTATAGCATGAGCTTCTATTCGTCACCCTCTTCAAACACCTGACTCTCCTCAAGCTCGGTAGCGCTTATATTCTTGTCACCCTTTTTATAGACATTTCGATACTAAGTGCAGGCTCCTTACGCTGAGAACATTAGACTCCATTACCCTTATCATCACACACAAAGAATTTGCAGATATTTTTGTTTGCTCTGTGATTTCGGCGGGTTACATACCAAGGAGCTCCGAATAGTAGAGCTTGAATTGGCAGGGGGGCTATTATGAAATTTTCGACGCGCGCTTTTTTTTCGACAACGTCGAAAATTAGCTATTATGAAATTATTCGACACGCTTTTTTTGCGATCATATCGAAAATTTTCCTATTATGAAACTTTGTTTTCGACAAAGTCGAACAATATGCGACTGCTCTTGAGGTGACGAATGCATACGCGTGTTCAATAATAAATCGTGAGATAAAAAAATTTCAGTTATTCAGTTCGTAACGTATATTTTAATTTTTATTTTCCGCCTAATTAATAAATTAATATTAATTTTTTTTTTTTTCGATATTGTCGAATAATTCATAATAGCTATTTTCGACCTTGTCGAGTTGGTCGACAACGTCGAAAATTTGCGATGTCGAAAATTTCATAATAGACCCCCTGGTTGCCTCCATTATCGATAAAAGATAAAAATAGGTTTCCCGTAGCCTTTCTCTTTTTTCCGTCATCTGCCTGTGGTTTTCCGTCATATGCTTGTCATCGACTTGACTATTCAGCCTTCGATGTCTCAAAATGAAAATTTTCGGCCAGTTTCTGGTTTGAATGGAAATATGACGAAGCAGGCATTATGCTTGCTGCATTCAACTATAATTCTCAATTGATCAAATCGATCTCTGCTTATTTGAGTTCCAATTCCTTTTGGTTGCCAGAAGCTAGTTGGTTTACCTGACGACCGATCACCGAAATCAGATCAGCGAAATCGCAGACCAAATTGCAAATCGAAATATTAATTCTAATAGTAAATAAATACCATTGGTAAAACAAAAAATTCTCGATTGTAAAACGCATATAGGAGTCATAATTCACGTGCCTTCTAAAGAGAAAAACCTTGAATGAATAAATTATTAAACTTGTACACCAGGGTGTCCGATTCAAAACGCGTCTCACTATATTTTCAAAGAATTATAAAAACATTAAAAACCAGGCTAGATAGCACTAATGCGCGCGCATATTTAAAAACTGTCGGCAGTAACTTTTTTTTGGTAATTTTGCAATAGAAAAACTTGACGGCGAAAAATTGTAGGGTAATTTTTGAAAGAGATGAGGAAAAACTAATTTCATCAAGTTCTTCTGCTGCCATAATACATCATCTTTCGAGCCGTCCAGAGCGATGGTTATGGAATATTTTTTAAAAGAGTTCATCACAATCAGCTTTGGAAACCCACTCTCTCAACTTTGATGAAGGTGTTTTTTCTAGAAGGTTTTCGGTTAACAATCAGGATCTGTTTAATTTTCTATAATTATTTAACCGAAACGTCAAGAGCAGTGATCGCAAATACGTGGCGTGCGTGCCATGCCGCCAAATTTTTTTTTTTGAGTTTTCAAGGATTGACGTTTTATGCAGTTATTCTTACAACAAAAGGGAAAGAAGTTTTCAGAGTTTTGATAAAGCCCAAATATCGAAAAGCAGCGAAATGAGAACTGAACTGAATATCAAATATTTTCGACAAATACGGAACACTCCAAAGAAAATTATTAGTAGAATAAGAATTGCCGAGCACACCAAAACACGTATAACATTTCGACAGCCAATAATACACTAAGCATTTAAAAGGGCAACAAATGTTAAAGAACGTTCGGTTAAGTGTACAAACAAAAAAATTGTCATAATTCAATTTATGCAGCCCGCGAAATTCCAAAATTCCGCATGTTTTTATCAATAATTGTGCGTTCTACATTTGAAACTTCAAAACGAACAATCACAAGAAACCATCACTAGTTACAAAAGCCTGTTCCACATAACTTCCAGCCAATCTTCCATTATTTCGGCCTTCATCGACCCAAAAAAAGGTCTGCCAGAGACAATGTATTTATCATAGAAAAAAATTATCGAAAATATCGATTTTTTTGATTTTATGTATGTCATTTCTCCAATTCTTAACTTATTATTAAAAGATTAGGTTGATGCAGTGACCACAGGTATACACTGACCACATCCTTTTGCCCTTCTGTTTCAGATAATTTTTCACGGCCCTACAATTGGCACCGTAAAAAAATGCCTCCGCGACCATACGGCTTCATGCTATATCTCCGTCAATTTTCAATCTTTTCTGATGATTAAAAATGGAAAATGCTCGTTAAAATATATTTCTTCCTCTTCAAAAAAAATTCCTAAAAATCTGCTCAATTTCGGCGTTCTAAATGGTTGTGTCCCCCCTTAATTTACCAAAACCAAGATAATTTATTAAATCCCATTCCATGTTTCGAGATTTTGAATTTTAGTAAGCCAACCATAATTTAGAAAATTCCTAATATTAGTTAACCCTTTATTAACACTCCCGTAAGAGTATCTAGTCTAAATTACAAGGAATCACAATTTCAAATAAAAATAAACTAAATATTAAAATAATTGGTTATAAATTATATTTGATTTAAAAATTAAACACAAATATTGAAGATGAATTTTAAAATGCAAAAATTATTATTAAAAACCAAAATGATTATTATAAATTAAATTAATTTTCATTTAAAATAAAACAAAAAATAAAATCGAATATTATACAAAATATGACAATTTAATTAATTAAAATAAAATTATATTATTACATTAATTTATAATTATTTATTTGTTGAATGTTAAAAAAAAATATATATTTTATTGGTAGCATGTAATTATTAAAACAAAAAACTCTATATACATATATAAATAAAAAAAACAAATAAATTATATTAACAAATTACTAATTTATTAGTTTCGCTGTTTTATTATTACTCAATTAAATGTTTTGTGTTTGTTTACTCTAATTAATATTAATCGTATTTATTATAAATAATTTTTTTTTTTTTTTTAATAAAATAAATATTATTTTGTTTTTGGCTATCTTTCCAGAGTGGAGCACCACAAATTCAATTTATCTACGATACATCAAAAAGGATATATCCCCCGCCTCCGCCTACTCCAATCTATAGTGAAACTACAACTCATCTTCAAATTTAATTTTTGTTTTTATTTTTTTTTTTTTTTTTTTAGTTATTAATTTCTTTTTTTTATTTTATATAGATATTATTATACATAATTATATTATGAATTTTTATTTTTTATTAGAGTTTAAAAAAAAAAAATTTGATTAATTCAATTCACACACATACACACACGAACAAACAACAAAAATATATTGAAATTATTTTACATTCATTAGTTTATAGAAGTTATAAATAAAAATTATTATTATAATGATAAAAAAAAAAAATAAACATTTTAAAAAATGATATAAATATTATATTATATATTATATATTGTTAGGCCATCCAAAATAGCCAAATTATAAAAAAAAAAAATACAATTTTTTTTATTATTATAATTATGTATTAGTTTTATGCATGAAGTAAAAGGCATCCTTTTTTTTGGATGTACGCATAGATATTATTTTGTATTATACCTACCTAATTATTTTTCCGTCATATATAGTGCGTCGATTGGGTGGTTCCACTGATTTAAGCATTGTTTATCTGTAAATAGTTAATCTTCATAATTAAAAATGATTTATCGTCTGTTCAAAAATGTATAGGGATGCATTTCCAAATATCGCCAACCTAACAGTGAATTAACATAATTGACATTTTTTGGAAAGTTCTTTTTGATACCAATTGGTTGGTCGTGAGAAACTCGTGTCTCAATATTTACACATGCGTTGAATGACCGTTAGAACGACAACGTCGCCCTAACAGTCAATTAATGTGGCTGCAGGTATTCGGATGCAGTTTCTCACAACGAAAATTTTAGCATCAAAATGAGTTTCCGGAAAATGTCAGATACGTTGTTAATTCACTTTGCATACTAAACTGCAGCGGCGTTTCCTCATTATTCGTTTGAAACGTTCGTTTTTGCATTAAATATGTAATAATATAAAATCAAACATTTTTCTATATTAATTGTAAATATCTACCTTAGAAACTCTAAAAAATGGTCGAAAACAACAAAAATTCGTAATGAAAAAACTTGAAAAATATTTCTTTGTTTTTTATCATTTTTATCATTCTAATGAAGATTTTTGTATGTTTTATGTCATTTTGCGCCAATCAACGTGAATAGGCTGCGGTTTAATAAATCAGTTATTCAGTGATTTTTACGAGTTTAGTCGTAGTGTATCAACTTCAGGTCTAGCCAATCTCGTTAATTTTTGGGTTTAGTGCTTAAACGCGTTTCGTGAACTAATCCCTCAATATTTGGAATTTTATCTCGAAATAATGACTTTAGTGAGGGTGCAAGAATTGCAGAAAAATTATAACATTTACGGAGAGTTCAAGTTGTTACATGTTTGTGATCGTAATAAAAAAATATGTAATTTGTATTATTCTATGTAAAAAAATCAATTTTTTTTTCAATATATTTTGAACAGCAGCTAAAAAAAGCAGTTTGCCCCAATTCCCATAGTAGTGTTACTTCTGGTGACATGACTTAAGAAACGTCACGTCGTAGGAAAATTCATATTCTTGAAGTCGATTCAAGTGGACTACAAATAAAAACACATCTTCCGCAGAAGATCTTTTGGGTTTGATATTTTTTCTTAAAATGCAAAATAAGCGAGTTATTTGCGAAAATATGACCGTGACCCACTAAAAGGGGTGTTGTGCATCTTTTTGATCGTTTCCCCCTTCGTCCGACCTCAGCACTTATTAAATTTTAAATCTCCGATTCTGATTTCGACAATGTCATATTTTGTAAGCTGTTTTTGAGTTTTTAATAAAAATTCATATGGGAAGGAAGCGTGAGAAATAGAATACAACATGAAATTTTTATTCCCAGGATCGACTCGAATCAAATTGAACCGATAACAAATCAAAATAGGTCTACCATCCGACTCCTGAGACGATAACACTGGTCAACACAATTTTTGTTTCCTTTAAATTGTTTTGTGTTATTGGGTATTTCTATGGCCCTGACTATGACAATAATACTGGGAGATTGCTAACAGCTTTACTTTTTGAAATATACAGTTTTATTATTTTGACAAAAAAATACAAAAAATTAATACATATGTTAACAAAATTTCTATCGAACACTATCAAATGGTCTTTTATAGAATTTCCTTGAATGAATGACTTTAGGTAGATCTCGTTGCAAACTCCAGCAGTAGTCTGCCATCATATGTGAGTCCCACCTTCCCTGATAACGCTCTTCCATTGTCCGAAGATCCTGATGAAATCTTTCACCCTGCTCCTCACTAAAATCACCCAGATTAAGTAGAAATCGGTCTAAATGCGAGTGCAGGAAGTGGATTTTTATGCTCATGTTGCACCCTAGCTCTTGCAAGTTCGATAGCATGTACTCGACATGGTCGTCAGATTTCTTTTTGCCTAGGAAATTACTCATAACCAAAACAAATGAATTCCAAGCTTTGGATTCGACTTATGTCATTGATTTGACAAAATTAGGATCTTTCCTGACTGGAAACTTGCGTGAAAGAAAATTGAAACATTCGCCACTTTTGTCAAGCGCCTTCACAAACTGTTTCATTATGCCGAGTTTAATATGAGGTGATGGAAGTATGATGCGGTCTCGGCTAACTAAAGGCACGTTTATAACATTCTTTGTACCAACTTTCAGCTCTTCCCGCACTGGCCAAACTTTTTGTGACCAATGGTGTTATTTGTCACGACTGTCCCAGAGACACATGAAACAAGGGAACTTTGTGTACCCCCCTTGTTGACCTAAAAAAAAGAAAGTTAACCATTTTTAAATCAACACAAATGACGCAGTTGTGGTCTTGATACTTAATTTTTTCCATAACCTTAGAAATATTTGCGTATTCTTCTTTTAAAGTCGTCGAATGTGCAATAGGTATGGATCCGTACTTGTTACCGTTATGAAGCAAAACACACTTTAAACTTCTTTTGCTGCTGTATATGAAAAGACACCAATCACTAGGTTGGTACTTTTTTAAACCCATCTGTTGTAAAATACCACCAACATCGTTACAAAAAACTAAATCCTCCTCTTGAGAAAAATACGGTAACAGGTTTTTTTCTCGGATACGATAAAATGTGATGTTGGTTTCCGGAGTAAGCAAGTTTTTTTCTTTTAAACGAGATGCTAAAATTTCAGAAGCTTCTTTCGGTAAGTTCAGATCTCTTACTAAATCATTTAGTTCTTTCTGATTAAATGGTTGAGGTTCTGAAATGCTCAATTTGTAGTCTGGATCAGAGTCTTCACTTGATGTATTTCGTTCGGGTTCACAGAGATTTGGGTCATCAGAAGATTTAAATGTGCTGAGGGGCTATTATGAGATTTTCGACGCTCGCTTTTTTTTCGACAACGTCGAAAATTAGCTATTATGAAATTATTCGACACGCTTTTTTTGCGATCATATCGAAAATTTTCCTATTATGAAACTTTGTTTTCGATAAAGTCGAACAATATGCGACTGCTCTTGAGGTGACGAATGCATACGCGTGTTCAATAATAAATCGTGAGGTAAAAAAATTTCAGTGTATATTTTAATTTTTATTTTTTTTATTTTCCGGCAATTAATAAATTTATATTAATTAATTTTTTTTTTCGATATTGTCGAATAATTCATAATAGCTATTTTCGACCTTGTCGAGTTGGTCGACAACGTCGAAAATTTGCGATGTCGAAAATTTCATAATAGACCCCCTGGGTTGTACCTCTCGTGATTTTAATTGAGGTCGTTGAGCAGAAGATAAGTTAGGATATGACCATTTATTTCGATTTCAAGGGTTAATACCGTTTATTTTCACAACGCAGAAGTAGCAGTCGTCATGATGGTTTCGACGTTCTCGCCAAATCATGGGTGTTACGAACATTATTGCATCTCATTTTCCACTGGACCATAACCGTAGACATACCACACATTTCTGGCATATAATATGAGGAACCCATGCGTTGTCCTGATTACGCAATTTTATTTTAAAGTATTGATGATACGCAGTTTTCACAAAGTCCGATATAGGTTTTCGATATTTTTCAAATATATATTCACCACAAATATAGCAAAAACAATCTGGATTAAGCACACAGCATCCTCTTGACGAAGCCATATCTAAAACAACAAGCAAATATATTTTAGTGTCCAATAAAAAACGAAAATCTAAGTAAAAATAGTAAATGAGGGTAGTTAGCTATAACTCAAAAACAAAAGCTGTTAGAGAAAAATTATTGCCGTATTTAAAAAATGCGCGTCAATTTGACAGAAAAAAAAAATCACAGGAAACAAACAATTGTTTTTTTTTTTTTGTTGACCAGTGTAATTTTCCCATAGAGTGTAATATCGCAATTTGTAACGAATATTTATATCTTTACTCCTCAAATCCGTCACATATTCACATTTGTAGATAAAATATATTTAGAACTGCGAAATGCTGAAAAGTAATTTAGCCGCCTTTCATCACTCATTAGTAGTAACCTCAGTAAGGATTTCTATCGTAGCCATACCGTAATTTGAAAAATATTCTTTCATTTTTAGTCAACAAAATGTTGTCAGAATCGTGAAATCCAAATATCTGTTAATACGCAATCTGATGTTCCAGGCATTTACTTAAGCAAGCACGAAAAACCCAATGCTGCTTGGTAAAGCCAAACGATTTGCTTTTATCTCATATGTACAGTTGTGTTCATATTAATAGCAGCGCTATCCAGAAGAAGAAAAAACTCGTATAAGTTTTCAAAAAAGCAGATTTGATTTAAAATTTATTCATGAAATATATTTGATATTGACATATTAAGCTATAAAAAGACAAACAAATATTTATTCGTTTGATTAAAAATTAATAAAAAAAAAAAAAATCCATTTCATGGTGTTCACAAAAATAGCAGTCTGAAACAATGCTTAGGAATAATGAAAAAAAATCATCAAAAAAACTTAACAAGTACCACTTCTGTGTATTGTTTTTTTAATAAAGCAGTTAATATTTAGTTGCATGCCCATTATTACGAACGACAGCCGCGGATCTCCTTTTCATATAGCCCACTAAGTTTCGACATTTCTCAATCGGTATTGTACTCCATGCTTCGTGCAACTTTGCTCACTTTATTTTTGACAACAGCCCACACGTTTTCTATCGAATAGAGGTCCGATGATTGCGTTGGCTACTCCATAAGATTAATTTTGTACTTCCGAAACCATGACTTCGCCTGTTTGCTTGTCTGTTTTGGACCGTTATCTTGTTGAAACACCCATTTCAGGGCCATTTCGTACTACGCATACGGTATAGCATGATTTTAATGTATAAAAATTTATCAATGATGCCCGTTATGGTATATATCGGCCCAACACCATAGTATGAGAAGCAAGCCCAAACCATCAAATTTGCACCACCATGCTTAACAGTCTTTACTGTGTACTTTGGGTCGTGGGCAGTGTTTGGAGGTCTCCTTACATATTGTTGACGACCTGTGGAACCATAAATCATTTCGCCAGTTTTCTAGGGGCCAATTGACGTGCGCCTTAGTGAACTGTATTCTTTTTGCTACATGTCTCTTGCTGAGCAATAGTAATTTTCTTGGACTCCTGGTGGCCAATTTAGCTTCTAAGAGGCGCCTCCGTATAGTCACTGCACTTACAGGTACCTGAAGTTCCATCTTTATCTTTTTTCAGCTGATATGAGAGTCGTTCTTTACCATTTGTATGATTTGTCGGTCAATACGCTCAGTTGTTTTCCCTTTTTGGCTCACGTGTTTCAGCCTTATCAGTCCATTTTACTGAATTACAGACCATTTTCGCAGAACATCAGATAATTTCTTGTATTTCATGGTAAGATTTTCCTTCACAATGAAATTTTTTTAATAAGGTTTCATTTTTCTTCCGTACAGTTCTTGGATCGACCCATTACCTTTCTAAAATCCAGTTAAATATGGTTTTGCACTTTACGAATTACGGGAAAAATTGGTACTTACCAATTAGTTAAAAAGTTTCAATTCTTCGTTAAAAAATCTCGCTTCAAATTATGTTTCTTGCGTTGCTGCTATTATTATGAACAGCTTGGTTCAAACACTCGCTAACAAATGATTTCTCATAAAAAAATATTAAGCATTTTTTGAAACAGTAATGATATACCGTTAATAAGGGAGGAGCAAAGAAACCCTCAGAGCATTGCCAACCTTGGAAAAAGTCACTGAACTGTAAAAACTTAGTATGTCGATTCATACTGAAGAATAGTCACAGGTCGACGGGTACAAGTAATTAATGAGTAATCACCCGTTCATAATTTATTATGAAATTATTCGACGCGCTTTTTTTGCGATCATATCGAAAATTTTCCTATTATGAAACTTTGTTTTCGATAAAGTCGAACAATATGCGACTGCTCTTGAGGTGACAAATGCATACGCGTGTTCAATAATAAATCGTGAGATAAAAGTTTCAGTTATTCAGTACGTAAAACGTATATTTTAATTTTTATTTTTTTTCGATATTGTCGAATAATTCATAATAGCTATTTTCGACCTTGTCGAGTTGGTCGACAACGTCGAAAATTTGCGATGTCGAAAATTTCATAATAGACCCCCAGAACTGCCCTACCTTGCCGATTGGCAGTGCTAATCATCATGACATTGCTGGTGTTCGACACTGAAAATTTTTGATAAATTTAGTTCTTGGATCTCGTGAAATAAACAACATCGAAAAAACAGTAACTCTAATCATTATCGGTGACTTTTAACTTAACAATTGGCGACTTTTGACTTCGCATTTCTGACGTTATTTTGTATCAAAACATTTCATTCGATTTATCTAAAAAATATCGTGAATTACCAAGGCCACGATTTATTTCCTGGTTAAACTAAACAACTTGGCACTTTGGCTTATGACGATGAGCTCTAGTTTTAATCTATTATTTTATCGACTAATAAGAAGATCATGTAACTTTTGATTTAAGGATATAGCGAATTAAGATTTTTGTCGCTAGGAAAATATAATTTCGTCAGCGATCTCATATGTACCTATGTGATTAAAGAAAATTTATTTTAATAATGTCGGATAATTTAAATGCTAAATAGCAGTTTTTAGTTGTATGTATTGCATAAACCTTATTTTTAAAAAAAGTCTGCTAGCAGGTTTTGTCAGATCACCGATGATATGTTAAAGTAGCTGGATTAATTTATCCTGGATAAGACAAATTTAAAATAAATACAATAATTTTGAATGAAAAGGCTTTTTATAATATTGATACAAATGAACCAGTTATACTAGATGTAAATGGAAATAAAATAAAAGCTAGAACACAGACTACAAGAACGCTAAGAAACACAAAAATTAAATTCTCTTGTATACATATTATTTAACACTCCAATTCCCATAGATGTGTCACGTAAGGTGACGTGACTTAAGTCATGAATCCAGTAGAAAAACGTACAAGGCAATGGTGTAGTGTATCTTTTTAGTAATCTATTCCTTTTTCCTTTGAGTAATTTTGTTTCATATAAAACAATGTTCTCTATTTTGCCCTCTTTCTTCTATTGCCTCCCACCTTCCTATAATTTATTCATGTTACTCGATTCATATTTGTTGCGTTACGATCATAATTTTTTTTCTTTTACCTTCCGGTAAGTATCATCA
The DNA here is from genome assembly GCA_958295665.1 of Tipula vernalis. Taxonomy (NCBI): domain Eukaryota; kingdom Metazoa; phylum Arthropoda; class Insecta; order Diptera; family Tipulidae; genus Tipula; species Tipula vernalis. The sequence continues at coordinate 46,719,951 of OY282560.1, forward strand.
TCGATCTTTGGTTATTTCATAGTATGGTAAGATTCTCCGAACATTTCTTCCATAAATCAATTTGTTTGGTGATTGAATCTTCTTGGGAGTTTTTATATGACTTTCAACCATCTCATTACTTCTTAGATATCTTGGACTCTACATTATTGGTTTCGTATTGTATTGTTTTGAGAAATCACCAAACAATTTACAACTAAATTGCAGACGGATGAGAAATTCCCATCACATCGAATCAAATTGATGTGTCCTCCAATAATGTAATTTCAATATATTTGGAATAATAGTAAACTACCATCAGATAACTATTGTTTTTACAGTAAAATAAATCTGTTCCTACTGTGTGAATCTGGTAACTCGATCTATGTTAATTCTTCTTTTTCATTAATATTTTGTTGTCAGCTTCTCACATGCATATAATATACCATAAATTTCTTTATCTGTGACCAACTTGGCTGTGTAGTAGTCAATGCCTTCGGACAATACATCACTCATTGGTTTGCCATCTTGCACTAGCATACAACCGACACCTGTAACTGTGTCTAGCAACACACACTGTGCATTCTTGTTCAACATCATAAAATTTTAAAACTGGTTTAGTTAATATAATTTCCAACTGGTTGTTATATGCATCATCTAGTTCTTCCTTCCAATCGAAAGTACTACCTTTTTTCATTGATCTTAGCGGTTCAGTTATGTGATTTTTTAATATTTTTCGAAGATTGTAAGAGAATTCAATCCAGTTTCGAACTGATGAGCTTATGATTATGAAAAAATCAATCAAACGACAAATGAATTACTGTTCGTAAATACTAATATACTTCTCGTGTTAATCGAAACAATTAAAATGGTCTAACCACCGGTAGCATATTAGAAATTACATGAATTAATTAACATTCAACAAAAAAATTAATAAAAAAAGGTAAAAACTTGTTCAGTTATATCTCAAAAATTTTGAATAAATTTCGATAGGTAGGTTATTCCAATTCCCATAAAATTTTCCAAATTTTTCTTTTATTTTGGTTTCTGCACATTCTTTATTCCAATTATTTTGTCATTGCCAATTTGCAATTCACTTCTGATAGTATATCATTTGATGCCCAAATCAATAGTTCATCTCCGTTGCCTGTTTTAATACCACAAGGGATTCTCCTGAAGCCATATTTACCTTCTGTTGTCATAAATGCAGTGTATTTCGCACTTCCCACTGCAATCGAGTGTAGTTAATATTTTTGCAGTTTTTATGTTATTAACAATTTTATTAATTGTTGGCATTTGATAGTATTCTCTCAACAAGCAATCATTTAAGTTAACTTCTCCATCATTCTTTTTTATATTATAACAATATTCCTTAAAAATTATGTTGGTTCTTCAAGTTTTTGTAGAATACCATCTGTTTCCACGCTATCTATTATTTCACGTTTAAATTGATCACGTATTTTGAATGTAATTTATGTTATCTTTGCTTGAATTTGAATTTTTAGGTAGGCCCAAAATTTGAACTATATAATATTTAATTTTGTACACATTATGTTTTATTTCAGAGAACATAATAGCACCTAGTATTTCAATTTTATTTACATTATATGTCAATAATTTTATATCTGGTTCTTTTAATTTGAGATAATTGCTTAATTGTGTTGAAATTGATTGTATTCAATCTGCTCCTATATCCAAATATCCACATCAATCTCACATTCGTACTAAGACACAATATTGTTCGAAGGTTTGATAGTACACAAATATTTTTGTTTATTTATTTCAATGGCAGCTATTTTTGATTTGAAGCCCTTTTATTTTTATTTTCATTCATATTTCGACACATTTTATAAAAATCCCCTAATTTATTACAATTATTACATCTTTTATAAAAAAGCTGGACATCTCATTATTTCATGCTTAAATACACATTTATTACACACTGCACCTTGCATTGCACACTTGGTTGTTGTTTATAATATTTTCGATCCTTGTCGTTTACTTTACTTAACGTTTGTATGTATTTTTTAAAACAGCATTTACCTGACTTGTTGTGATTCTCCTCTTAAAATTTTTATCTCTTTTCTGCTAATTCTGAAGCTTTACATAATTTAATGCGTTTTTCTAAAATCAATTCTTCTTCACGTATTAATCGTTCTTTTAAATGTAAATCTGTAATGCCACTCACTATCACACTTGATATCACCAAAATTGTAATCTAAACTCAATCTTTTAATTTCCATAACAAATTTATCTAAGTTTTCTCAAATTTCTCAATTGATTTCTCTGAATGATTCAAATAATTCCAATGCATCGTCACCAATTTTGTTTAATAAAATAGCAGCCTTTACTATACTGGCTTTTGCATCAGCTACAATCGCTGTTCAATATGTCTCGAATTTTAATTTGTACATTTTAAAATTCGTTTGTAAATCTCCTTCTAAGCGTAGACGTGGTACAACAAAATTATTATTCATTCATTACATTCACTGTGATAATTATGATTATTAATTATCAACTGCGCCATGTTATGTTTGATCAATTATATATTAAATTTGTATATTGTATTTATTGAATTTGGCCTTTAATTTACTCTTCCCATCGTTCTTCTATTGTATCCCAGCTTACTGTAATTTTATGTTCGTTTGTTATGTTCTTTAAGTAATTAACTCTTTAATACACCACAGATGCCCGTATAAGTTGTATTTGTAGGAGTACCGATTCCAGAGTTGAGTTATTAGTTTCTAATATTTTGCCAGGCCTAATTAGATTTAATAATGGGTTTTTACATACGGTTATGTGATTAGATTTTTTTCTCCTCGAACATCAATTTTATTACATGTTTCAATTAACTTTTCTATAGCTTCGTAAAAATGTTCACTGCTTGGAGTGACTCATCGCTACCAAAATGCTTTCCACGAAGCACATTTTCAAATTTGGGAACAGGAAGTAATCACTGGGTACCAAATCTGGGCTGTATGGTGGATGATTATGTTCTGATCAGTGAACTACACTTTTCGCGCCACTCCATGGATTCCTGTTTAGATTCTGGGTCTTAATGATGAACCCAAGTTTCATCTCCAATAGCAATGCTGTTGAATACACATCTCTCGAATTGTCACCACACACCTCCAAACTCCTTACAACAATGAACACGATTTTCTTTTTGGAAGAAAACGTGCAATTGCTGCAATACTGAAGTGATTGAAAAGTGAAATTTCACTTCCATGTGGCAATGTCTTGTTTTTATCACTTGTCATACAATATACTATTACGGAAGTATAGAAAAATTAATTGATAAATAAAAATAAGGAAAAAATATATCCGTTTGTTTTCGTCTGTTTCCGCGAACTTAAAATTCTTCCCTCGTACAAAAATCAAAAATGTTTGCTTTCCGTTTTGCTAATATAAATTTGCTTAAAACTTACCTAAAACGTCTTCTCTATAATATAACAAAAACTCTTTACACATTGATTCAAATATAAACACAACAATGGATACATTATGTGGCTGACTATAATACTTAAAACAATTTTTTATCCTGATCCTGAGCCTTGTATTAATAATGAATCTCACCACATTTCAGCTGGAACACACCCAAAACAAAACGATGGCAAAAGTGCATTAGCGTGTATCTACATTTTTGATATTTTTACAGGAGGCGGAAAAAAACCGAACGGTTTTGCCATATAGATACCATTACAAGGAACTAAGTAAATTGAATAATAGTTCATGTTTACACATTCTGTGTGGACATATTAAATTAAAAAAGAAAGCAAACACTAGTTGTCTTGCCGATAAACCAATAAAACACTTTTGTCATGCACTTTTGCCATCGAAAACTCAATCGGCACAAACAAAACCATACAAATTTTTGAATTCCAATAAAAATAAGAAAACCTTACTCAATCCATGTGTTGTACAATTTTAGTTATGTTTAATTATTACAAAAAAAAAAAAAAAAAAACTTTGTAATTTTGTTTTCCTTGAGTTGAGTTTTCTCGATTGAATCAAATTCGGTGCCAATAATTTTTTTTTTAAATAAATAAAAATGAAGATGCAAATGATATAAGACTCCCAATATTAGTTATATAAATATATATATTTTTTACATTTTTTTCTCCACCCCTTTACAATTTAGATTTTCATCATTTTTAGTTAGGATATTATATAGAAAATGTATATACCTATATAAATATATATAGAAAAGTCTTGAGATAAAAAACAAATTATATATGTGATTTAATAAATTCGAAAATAAAAAAAAGATCTAAGGAAAAGCTTACCAGTTTTTATTTTTAATTTATTTTTCAGTTTTCATTTACTTAAAATTAATTTTTATTCTCATTCTTCAAACTTTTTTTTTTAAAAAAAAATTATAATATAAATTAAATTATGATTATAATTAATTGTTTTTTTTTTTGTTTTTAATTTAATTTAATTACAACTTAAAATCATAAAGTTTTCTTTTGTTTTTTTTTTTTTTTTAATTTTAATTTTAAATTAAATATTATGCATCGGTGGCTGGGAAGAAATCTTTAAGTAATGTAGTGCGTCTTTTTTCAGCAATGTCCATTTGATTTTCTAAATCACCTCGATCGGTTTTTTCAGTACGTTCTATTTTCCATGATAAATTTTCAATTTCAGCTTCTAATTGGGCCTGGAATAGTAAACAAAATATAATAAGGTAAGCATATAGTTACAGTAAAATCTAAGATGGATAACTGAAACATAAAATCTAGCAGGGATTTTGGTCGTAAAATGAGACTTTAAGAGTTACGATTTTCATCTATTTACTAAATGAGCAAGTAGTATTAAAATAAAATCACACAAGGAAAAAAATTATCTCGCCTCTTTTAGTAACAAACTCTGTGCCCCGATGTATTAGATCATTGGTGGCCAAGCCAAATGAGTATTTTTGACAAATTTTGATATTAATTAAATACAGCAATAAAACTCTGATTAGAAAAAAAAGTCAAGTGGACAACGTGGCAATTATTTTGGTATTCAGAGTCACAGAATTTATTACTGTGGAAAGAGTTTGAAAGCCACAGCAATATTTATTCCATCTTGAGAAATGCGGCCTGCAGGCCGCATGCCGTAAGATGGAATAACTGTTGCTGTGGTCCTCACATCCGTTTCCAAGTGATATATTCTATGACTCTGGATAGATAAATAATTACCGCGTTGTCCAATTGACTTTTTTTTCAAATCGTAGTTTTATTGCTGTATTTAATATCAAAATTTGTCAAAAATAATCATTTGGCTTGGGCCACCACTGTATCAGACGAAGAAATCAAATTGTCTAGGCCTCGGACAGGTGAGTAATGGCTCTTTGGGTTTGACCAAAGGCTTCGAATTTAGAAAATAATTTTTTTACTCCTTGATTACAATATAAGTAGTAATCTTCATATAAGAATAGACAGGAGGTATTAGATATTTCACTTGCCTCAAACTTTTTGATGAATAGTCTATTAAATTGGAAAGTGTCGGAAGGCCATTGCTTTTCTGATCATTGTTATCTTCAATTCGAATTGGACATGACATCTCCTAAAGATCAATCTATAGGAATAAGCGGAAAACCGACTGGGATACCTTTAGAAATATTCTGGGTAATTCACTTCCAGTTCCGATGCTATAAAACCTCCAAAAACTAGGCAAAAGCTTAATGACTTCGTGGACAAGATGTACAGCGCTTTTAATGAAGCGATACTAGGTTCTAGTCCTCTTAGTAGGCATAGGGGTAAATCTCGGCCACATTGGTGGTCCAACGAGGATTAACAAACCCGTCAAAAATGCAATAGGCTCTTTAAAAAAACAAGAAAAACAACAGCTGCTCAAGACTGGGGCTCATATAAGGAAGTCCTCAAAACTTACAAATATGAATTAAGAAGTGCCAAGAACAGATCTTGGAGACTGCGGCAAAATCCAGGAGTCTTAGCAGATGTCAAGGCTAACGAAATACTATCTACTGGGCCTTCCTTTAATAACACTAAATAAGGTAAAAGACCCAATTGTGGATCGCTATTTTTAAGTTAAGCATTTGCTGTATTTTATAAAACTTCTAACAATGAAAAATAAATATTTATTTTTTATTTTTACATAGATTTATTATTTTTTTCAAAATAAAAGTCTTGAAATCATACATTTTGCAAAGGTAAATGCCAATTTTTTGCAAAAATGTGGATTTACTTCAGGGGTTGTATTGTAGATCGCCTTAAAATTTCATGCGGCTAAAGCGGATCGTTTAACGTTTCTAATGTGGATCTCAGCGTAGAATAGTAGCTGTTTAAATTAATTTAAAATTAAATATATAAAATTTTAAAGTTATTCTTTTCATAAAAAAACATTCTTTATTTCTATAAAATACAGGATTTAGTTAAATAAAAATTAAAAATGACTAAAAAATAATAAAACTTCATGTTTTAACAGCACAAAATAAAAATTTAAACAAAATAAATATTTAAGTATCACATAAAAGTTTACACTTTTCACATCAAAATTCAAAAATATTTATGCATAATTATGTTTGTACTAGTAAGGTGTAGCTGATAAGGGTTTAATTCAATTATTTTTGTCGCGTAACGAGTTTACTTCTTCGACGGAATAAACCCCTCGCGCGTTTATCAACACTGTCACTGGTTCCACAATTTTTTGGATAATATCCGTCTTGCTATACCAACAATCATCATCTTTGTCGGGCCATTTCCAATTATTCCCGGACATACACATCACCCTTACAAAATATTCGTCTTTTTTTTATATTCTGTATTATTCCTGGAAACAACTCACCCTCATATTTAACAATAACATACTGTTGAACTTTAAGTTCAAGATCAACATCAGTAGTGCTCGCTGACGTTATTGTTTCCTTTTTTTCTCTTTTTCCAGAATCCAAACAATGATTCCTTTTTTTTTCTATATTTTCCTGTCTTTTTCGCTTTCTTTCTTCTTTATCATTATTTTCCTTTTCCTTTTTAAAAATTTTATTTTTTGAATACAAAATCCATTGTTGTGATGAGACCACTTCTGGTAACTTATCCCTTCTAGATGAAATTGATTCAAGCTTGGGTGTCGGCCAAATTAAATTTTGTTTGAACGGTGTTGGTAAATCGTTATTAATTTTTTCGTCTAGTTTTTTTGTAGTTTGATGTTCACTTTCGACTGTTACCGAGCCATCAAATTCTACATTTAAAGTTAGAGCAGAATTTTCTCCTAATATCCCATCTAGATCAACGTCCACACTATCGAGGCCTAATAAATGATTATCTAAAGTTCCTTCAATGTTAAGATAGGAAGGCTCGTCACATCCTAGTTTCCGTTCACTAACATTTGTTGCTGCAATTTTATTTTTGAGATACTTCCAGTATTCGAATAAACAAGTATCCTCCTTGGATCCAGACCAGGAATTGCATAAGAGAGCCATTTCAAATAAATTTAATTTCAAATCTCCCAAATAACTATCAAGGTGTTCTAAGTGATCATTTACATTATTTGGAACATTGCTTTGTTGGGCAATGCGATTATTATCTTGTATAAGTGGTTTCACTTCGTTGCTAATAAGTTTCTCGTAATTTATAGCGTTGGCGTCGAGGGGACATAAGCCGCATGCTTTGAAACCGTTTCGTAAATTTTCTTCAAAGCGCACCCAATTTTAGCCATATGGTCAATCCACGTACATAAATGTCGCTCTTGATCTTTCGACAAAATGCTCGGTGCGCCTTGTTTTATATCGGCGCTCAGGTTTTTAGTATGATGGTTGCATAAGGTTGTTTTGGAACTTTAAATGTTTTGCTGGCAGTGTGAACAGTCATGCCAAATTTCACTGCTTCCAAAGCATTTTTTAATCCATCCCTTGGAATTTGTACAGCTGCATTGGAGCCATTTTAGTTTGCCAAGTATAAATTCGTTGAAATTTACGGTCTCTAATAAATAAATAATTAACACGATCCTCAATAAGTACAACAAATTTAATTAGTAAAACCTAATTGAGATCGCGCGGTCTACTTTTGAGCCATTAACGAGATTTTTTAAAACTTAAAATTCTTTATTAAATTTAATTTATGAAAGTTAGGTGTAAACAATTATTAATTAAAATAATTTAGGAAAATCAGTGGACTTAAATTGGATCTAGGAGTTTTGCTCTAATTAAGTAGTAATTAATCAGATTATATACCCGTTTTGTATCACAATTATTTATAAATTTAAGTAACTTTAACTATAAAAAAAACTAAAAAAATGGTGAAAAAACGTAGATCCAAATTAGCTCATTTTAAAAGAACAATTGTTAACTATAAATTGTATTTCTTGGTTTTAATTATATTGGGATTTATAATATAATAAATTTCGATTAAAAATTTTGAGTTTGTGAACGGAAAGTGGTTCTTGCGATCCGAAATCGGGCGATCTTCAAAATATATTGCACCGAATGTAGATCTAGTTAAATTGAACTAAACCAACGTTTTTTCGTAAAAATAAACATTGTTTTATTAAGTAGATATTAATTACTTACCTCTAATCATTAAACAACTGATTTTTAATAAATATAATACGGTTAAAACCTTATTTGGTAACTTCACTTCTTTTGCGAATTTTATAACGTCTTTTCACACAAGACACTTTGCTGCAACTGACATACGATGTAGTGTGCATTCGTGCATTAAAATTAATAGTTATACAAGGTTAAATGAGACAAAAAATGAACACGTGCAACTTAACACATCAATAAATATAGTTCAATATTCAATACTTGTAAATCATGCGCATTTTTCTTATTTTAACAGAAAAACCGTTAAACGATCCACAATTGGTACCGCGATCTGGATTGTGGTCTTTTACCTTAAACCTGCAATATTTAGATTTGTATTGGTGAATTTTATATCGGATGCACAATCCAGTACAAATCAAATTATTTTAAATAATCAGTTGAGCTAGAAATTCAGCAAAGTTTTGTTGTGAGATGAAGGTTTTATTGAAAATTAAATTAAATTCCAAGAAAATGACCTTATTGCAAGAAGGACATAGTGAACGGTTTATCTGACAGGAATCAACCAATCAACAGTGTCCCGTGTATTTGCACGTTATCGGGAGAATGGCAACAATCAACGGAGACCAGCATCCGGGCGAACACGTAAAAGTGCCGTATTAAGTTTTTCGCTCTCGTTATTCAGATGTTATAAATTTCTTCACTAATGGTTCAAAAAGGGATGGGAACTTCGTGGCCGGAGTGTTTTGTGAGAAACTTCTGATAAATTTCTCCTTTCGTCTCCCCAACTATTACAGCAGTAACTGTCATAAAGGAAGTCGTATACTGCTTGAGGGATAATGTAATATCGGTTGGTGATATTCGCATTTATACGGAGTCAGGCTGCCATTAAAGCGCTTCAATCACACCTATTCACGTCAAAATTAGTCCAGAACTGTCTTCCATCTCGTAACGAGATAGCAGATCAGTTCAACATCCATCTAATACGGTTTCCAGGGCATTTTAATAGCACAGCGAATACAAACATCATAAAGGATATTGAAATGCCTCTTGCGTTATACAAACTATTGCTTCAGGAAGGAGCTAGCAAGTTGACAAACGACAGACGGTAAAATAGTACCTCATGTGTAATAACTCGGCAGGTCTGACGAAAGTTAGGTTTGGTGAGATCCAAACAGTTCATCTCACTTCAGCGGTGTCAGGTGGTATGTTTGTTGGAGTGATTACAAGGCACTGTCTCACAGACAGGCATGTGAGTAGACTTGAATTCTTCTTACATGACTATGGTCGCATTTGTGAAGATTGAAGAGGCAGTACTCCATTCTCTTTGCATGTCTGGCCTAAGGACGGCGTCCCTTTTAAATGACCTGACGAACCATAGTAGTATATTGTTAACAACTAAAAATGGTTGGACCGCCACCTAAATCTAACGTAACCTAGAAAAGAAAATTCGAACAATTCCTGTAAAATTGAAACATGATAGTTTGATTAAAACAGATTAACGAGGGATTATCGATAAATAGGATTACAACCTACATATATTATGATAAATAAAAATAAAATTCACATTAAATTTACATTGACCTTGCTACAAAATTAACAACACGTTTTCAGAAATATGAAAATACCACAATAGGCAAAATGAAATATAAATAAAAATTCACTCACCTGTTGATATTCGAATAACTCCTTCCGTGAACCTGGTTCCATATAATATGCATACGGATAAGTATATTGCAACGTGTATCGACATTTCGCTAGTAGATTGGCCGCATTAAACAAATACTGCCAATCGATCCATGTACCCAGACCATGCATTACTTTATCGTTTATCCTAGATTTTAACCGTTCGAGCGTTTGTTGCTCCAATTGTAGCGATTTCGAATGATTCTCCCATCGCTCATAATAGTGGAGATATTTTTTAAGTGCCTCACGTGCCTGTGCATGCACCGATTCATGGGCAATATTAGGATTTTCTTTGTAACGCGAACACTCATAGTATTCTGAACCATGATTTTTCCAATCGCCCAGGCACATCCAACAAAAATCATGCTTACAATTATAACATTGCATATGATTACATCCGCCATTCTTCTCTATACAGATATGACATTTGGGACAATCTTTTGTATGGGCACTTATATAATTGGCTGTTTCACTATCATCGGCACATTTTGTCAACCATTTTTTAATAACTTGGCAATCGGTTGGTGCATGATAATCCGTACCACATTTAAAGCAGAAAATCGTTTTACATGAAATGCACACAGCACGTTTTGGTGTTAAATCTTGGCTACGTAAAATTATTTCACAATTAGGTCCCGGACAAAATCGTAATTCCGGATGGGATCGCACATAATCGGCGAACGCAAACGATTGATATTTATCGCGCAGCACCGGACGATTTAATAAGCCTAATACAAATACTTCAGGAACACGTACATCACATTTTGGTGCCATACAACCGATTGTCGTTGAAATTCCTTGACTAATTTGAATTTCAAAATGGGTTGACCAACATTCTTTGCAGAAATTATGACCGCACGATAGGCTACAAAATTTATCAGGTGGTTTTGTTGTCACGCATACAGGACATTCGCTGCGATAAATTTGTGGCTGGCCATTTGGTGGTTTGACGCGAGCACTTACCAATAAATTATTTGCATTATCACGATATTTTTCCACGATATCCGTTGTATTCCATCGATGCTCGTGCAATAATACTTTGGCAAGAGATGGTGTAATTTGTAAATTGTTGCTCAATTGTTCAACTGATTCGTTTAACAATTTTTCGATTTCTTCGACATTCAAACATTCGTAGATAAAGTATTCGGGATCTGATTTTTTCGGATCAATTTGTTCTATGTCACAGTCTTCTATATACCCAGCAATGAAAATGAAAAGAAAATGTTATTAGAGTATGTATTGGATTTTGCTCTTGATCAATATTTTCAAGGACAGCAGATGAAAATAATAAAGAAAAACTTCGATTTTGAATATGTAGAGAGATGATATTGCATCTAATAAAATATAAAGGCCGATCAATTTTTGTTGTATGTTTTTGGTATGGCCAAATAAAGCACACACTTGCTTTAATTTACCAGAATATTCCGATTTTTAATAATGACATTGGTGGTCAAGTATATTGGTCATATCGAAATTTGGTCAACTAAATAAAATTACAATGTCATGTAGTCATTATGCATAATAAAATTTATTAACCAACGGCGACGACTACGTAATATCTGCATAGAAATGGAATTATGTTCAAGATCATTTTTGAATGTGATGCGTGAAGGATAAGTTGTAGGTACAATAGAATGGGTGAAGTGGCCATACCAATCTAGCCCCAAATGGAATATCGGGTTTAATTAAGTGGCGTTACAAACTTAGAAACTGTTAGAATTTGTTGGAAGCAATCTGATCCCAAGCCAAAGTCACTCTAGAAATAATCTAATTAGAATCCAATGGGATTTATGTTAATAAAAAAAGGCAATACACTAGGATAACTTTCACGAATCTTTTGAGGAATTTCCTAGAAAACACGATTCAATGTCAGATATGAAGGTTTTATAATCTTACATAAGCGAAATCGTAAAATGTTTTGACCCGAAATAAACCACTGCCTTGACCGATTGCTTTTTATTAACAAAACCTCAAACTTAACAAAGGCCATCATTAATCCGCCAAAACAAAACAAAAAATTAACTTTAGTTAAACATTAATTTCGGTCAAAAGAAAGATAGAGAACTCAATTCACCGAACCAAAAAAAATTTCAAGGAAATGGTATTTTTATCAACATATATCAATTGTACATAGTAAATTTGTGACCACACCAACAATCAAATCTCATTTCATTTCCTCCACACAAAAATCTACATTTACTCATCGCTATCATTCATCATCAATATCCAAAAGCAAAAAATCTCACACGCCACATACCCCCCTCCGTTACAATCCGTGTGTTTACCTGTGTTGTAGTAGTCATCATCCTCACATTCATTATCAGAATAATCCATATCCGAATCGGCTGACATTTTTATTATTATTGCAATTTATTATTTTTTAGCTAAAATATCAATTATTTATTATTAAATATAACTATTATAAAAAGGAAAACTATTTTTAATTAAAACGGAAAACTAATTTTTTGCACTCTTTTTATTAATTAATTTGCTTCTCGTCGTTTGCGAGCACCCCACAAAGAGCTGTCACATTTGTTTTTTTTTTGCTTTTGCTATTCGATTACAAGTCTTGCACTACATTTTCAAAACAAATATTTTGTCTGTGCACATTAATTACTAAAATAACACATTCTTGTATACAGATTTATTTATTTCGATTTTATTAAAACTAAATACGAACGAAACGAAAAACTTTTGGAAGAAAACAAAAAGTTTTGTTTTTTTGTGTGTGGTACTCGAACGAAGTTTTATATTTTGACACCTAACAACTTCGGATTTATTTATCGACGATACAGCGTAGCGCTTTCATATGAGTGAAATTAGCTACGATTTGTGTGATTTGTCGGTAAAATAGATACCCAGCAGACGATTTGTCACTAAAGCTTATTGTCAGGTATACAAAAGAGGCTCGACAAAAATGCCTTTGTGAGATACCTGCATTTTAATTGTAAGGTCTGACAAAATCAATAAAATACGAGCGATTGTAATGCCAGACAATTCTCGTGACAAAGTGGTCACGGAACCTTTTTAAAAATTAAACTGACTTAGAACTTTTTTTTTTTTTTTTGGTTTTAATCTATGCAATCTGTTTTGGGGCTCAAGGACTCCCACCAACTCTTTCGCAGTTTACTTTTACCGTCCTACTTTACGCATTAGTAGCCAAATCGAGGACGTACGGCTATAGATAGACTCGTTTTGTATAAACCACCTGAACATTGCATTGCTTCATGCCAACCTATAGTGCTGACATGGAAGGTGGGTCGGCCCATGGATTCTGCACTCTCAACAGGGGGTCATAGATGTGTTCATCTTCATCATCGATCGTAATCAGATGATGAAAAATCCCTTTTGCATCCCGCCCCTATTCGAACTCGGCACCTCCCGATCCAACCGCCGCAGCTTTAAACACTGCGCCGTTTGGTCGGTGACAGAACTTATTCTCATAAAATATCAGCTTTGAATTAAATGCATTGCACCGTCATATAAGCGGCAGGTGTCATGCTTGATCTTAATTTAATGCATATGAAAATTACAAGTTCAATCGAAGGCATTTCATATTTTGGGTGTCGATTGAACTATTTAATATTTCTGTTAGTCTGCTAAAAAATAGAAAGAAAACATATTTTCAATCTTTCTAAGGGTCAATTAAATCAAATGAAACTAAAACTAAAAAAATATCTGTTAAAACCAGTGTATTGCAATGAAAAAAAAGCCAGAAGTATTACAAATAATTTTATTAATACTGGTAGTATTTAAAAGATATAAAATCTTCCTGTAAATAGAATTGTAAATAATGGTATAAATAGTGATGTGAATTGTGATGTAAAAAGTGTTGTAAATAACATTAATGATAGTCACTATCTAGAAGACAATTTCGAAATTTTGACGATTAATGTTGGCAGGAGATATGGAGTTATGTTAGAAATTCATACAAACCTGGGGTGACATGTTATAACCATCACTTTTTTCGCTTCGATGCATTTTCGATTAAATAACTGTATTCCTTTGTTAAAAATATAAAATTTTAAAAAAATTTATTCGTAAGATACCGTTACTCTGTCGAAAATGCATCGAAGCGAACAAAGTGATGGTTATAACATGTCACCCCTGTAAATAAAAGTAATAATTTTGTTCATTGTGAATGCTCTGTTATTTACGTGCGAATGTACAGATAGCGATAGCGACTGACCTATGACAGTTTTGTAATTTTTTATCCCCAACGATATAGGTGAATACGTTCCATTCCAATGGATAAACATACACCGTACACCGATATTATCGTTATCGTCGTAGTAACTCCGTCTACAATGGGTCTGTTTGATAACTCGCACGGTGCGATGCAGTGTACACTTCTTTCTTTATTTCACTGTGAGTTTACGTAAATATTCTGCTGAATAATTTTCAGCAAAAATATTTTATTCAGAAGACTGCATCGATTGGTACTGCTGAAAATTGTGCAGCAGAATAATATTTACGTACACTCGCACCCACCACTAGAAAATAAATCTAAGTAGACAAGAAAAACAGTATGCACTACACGGAACGGTGCGAATTATAAAACAGGCCCATTATAGGCATACTGAAAAAACGCTCTTGACCCTCAGCGATCGCACTGTAATTTCGATGCTTCCGCGGTTGCACTGGGTCGAAAACGTCCACGCACAGTTTTCAACGTGTTAAATAGCTTTGAAAAAACTCAAAAAAATCAAGAACACAACTATATAAGTATAAAAGTTATTATATTTTTTACAATAAATCGGTATCTGGAGTTTGGTTGCTGTTTGTTAAGTTTGGTCATTATCATCTCTCTTTCAGCTGCGCAACGAAATCGGTCTCCCTCATTGGATCAGAATTTGGATTAAGAAATTATCCTGACAATCTGATCGTAATACCGTTCAATAGTTTAGAAGTAGTCGCTCCCAAACCGGGGTTCAATTCTCATTCCCAAAAAGATAATTGATTGTCTAGTCGACCTATTCGATAATTTAAAATTTCATCATCATTATCAGCGAGAAGGTGAATCAGTAAAAGAATTCGAAACATCAAGAAAAATGGTAATAAATTGAACTTTGGAAAATTATTGGAGGCAGCTCTGAGAAATCAATTCGTCTTTGGCATTCAAGATGAACGAAAAGCAAACCGATTATTGGAGATGGCGGATTTAACATTAGCAATAAAAGCGGGTAACAGTACTGCAGCAATGAAAGCATCGGCGAAAGACGCTTAAACTTAAATTTACCACAACTTCAACGGGTGATAATGTTAATGAAATACCACAGAATAATAAACAACCAGAAGAGACATTGCATGGACCAAGAAATTTTTGCTCTTACCTTATATTTCACATTACACACACATACAATCAAAATTTACAGTCGGGGCAACGTCAATAATAATTAATATCCATAGAATTGCTTGCTATTTTACTCTTATTACTTTCAGCATCGTATACTAAAACTAAATAATGAATAGATGAAACAAGAATGAAACGTAATAATATGTAATATGAGAAAGAAATCAAGCTACATTATGAAGGTGGATATGTGGTAGTATTAGTATCCGTGTAGAGAAAAAATATGTAAGCCAGGAGAAGCTTATTCAATAGTAGTGTTTTTTTATTCGCTCCGGATAGCTGCTATCGAGAGCCGTCATATGAAAAGTGGCTCCGGATAGCGCTCCATATAAATAGGTAGAGCCAAATATTTTTTATATCAAGTTTTCGCTAAACAATTGAATTAAAAATGATACTTTGATGTTAAATAAGTTTAGTTTACCAATAAATAGCGCGTCAAATTTAAATTTAGGCGTATAAAAATGACGGCTCTCGATAGCAGCTATCCGGAGCGAATAAAAAAACACTACAAATGACGCTTTGAATAGGAGAGAAGAGACTAAAGAGTAAAAAAAAGAAGAATATTTCTGTTTAGATTTTTAAAAAAATATTTTTTTGGTCATATTAAAGGAGTTGGTTTAATTCGCATAACCACAATACACTGGTCGCTAAACAGAATAGGGAGGTGGTCTGGTTAAAGAGGATTTTTAGAACAAATTTGTATGGTTAATCTGTTGGGACTGTAGAAAAGTGGCCTATTTAAGGAGGTGGTCAGAATGAAGGGGTGGTCACATTGGGAGGTTTCACTGTATATATAAAGAGATGGTTTTTATATATTACAGGTTCTTAGATATAAGCTGCAAATTTCCAGGAAGCAGCCATGACGCACACGGGTTTGTCAATTTCGAACTTTATCAAAATATTGCCAGTATTTTACCTCAAGTAAAAAATTAAACCTTTCAATTTAGATATCCAATTAAAACTTAATTTTAACTACACTACGATGTGTTCACGTGGAGCATAGTGAATTTTGAAATATATTACGATACGCAAATTTTAGCGTAGTTGATAATAAGCTCCGTTGTAATTTTTTTGGTGTTCACGTGGTGGATTTTGAAATCTATTACACTATACTACGCTCAATGTGAACATAAATTGTAAATTTTCTATTTAACGGTTTCACGGAAAAATCGTTTCATTTTAAATAGTCCCTTCAACCTAATTTGAATGTAAAAAATTTACGTGTTTACGTGTAAACTCTCGATACGCGGAAGGAAATTATTTCGTAGAGCAATAATTTTGCACCCAAACTTTTCGAAGGTAGAATTTTAGTGAACTTTACATTGAATCGTAAAATAAAAATTAGTATCAAACATATAATGTACATATGTAAACATATGTCCAAAACGAGTATAAAAAATCAAATTCATAATTTAGACCTAAATGGAAAGAATAATGTATGTACATATGTACTTAAGCGAAAACTGAAAATAAATCAATAGCTGAAATATGTACAAGAGGTGCGTCCTAATATCCAACTGCTAATGAAAATGACAAAATTGAACATCCAATGAACATCCAATATCAACACATTTGTTTTTAACCTTCGAAATCCGGAATCTCGGAAATTTTGTCGGTCCCATAAGATTCCGTCTTTGACAGATTTTACTGTATTAAATTCAAATTCAAAATGTAAAAAAGAAACTTTGCGTTCTTAACGTAACTTACATCAGTTTAATTCCAACCCTAATTTTAATAGATTAGCCACGCATCACAGTAAAAAAGAGACAAAATATCAAAACATTATAATAAAAGCATGTAGTAAAAAGAGCAAACTATAAATATTTTTTTAGCGTTTTTCTTTTTATTCATTAGATGAAACAAACGATAAACAATACATAACATCTTTTCAGTAGTCGAAAGAAGACAGCGCATAACATAAGTTGTTGAAAGGTTGTCACTTGACGTATTGGCTAATTGCTTGTTAGCAAGACACATCAAAAATCACAAAAAAAAAATATTGTGAAGATAATTTTGTCCAATTCTATACCATATTGGTGGTGAAATTTTTTGGAAATTATAAAAGAAAACTGGTGAACCCGGTGAAGTGTACAGAATGGTGGAATTAAGCGGTAAATCAGATCCGTATCAACATGGATTCCCAAATGTCGTGTTCATTGTTCCAGCGATTATTGTGATCGGCCTATCAGGTGAGTTTATATTCTTTATCTAAGCGTTTTTTATGATAGTTTTACACTTTACATTTGTAGATAAATAGAGAAATTGTGATAATTCGATATGTGGTAATATAGGGTGATGAGACTGAATTTCATTAATTGACGTGGCAGATTTTTGAAGCTGGACGTGGAACTTTGTTTTTGTTCGGTTTGGGATGAAGTTTAAAATTGAGTACGATACCAGATTATTATTGGTTTTGTTGAGTGATTTTTTCAAGTTTTTGAATTAATTTGTAACAACTTAATGTAATTTGAAATGAAATTTTTCCACAGGAAAATTCAGCGGTATGCCATGTTAAATAATTCTACAAACGGTCAGTGGACCACCGGTATATAAAGCATTATTAAGAATGACATACCGGTGGTTGCCTGGCAGCTGGAAATATTGGTTCCTGGAAATGGTTTCCATCGTGGCATACCGGTGGTGCACAGGCAAGGAATCAGTTAAATTTAGAATACAGATTGATTTTGAACTTCAAAGTTAATAATTAAATTCAAAATCATTCATTTCGGGTTGAATTTTTTTCAAAGGAAGGAAGTGTTGTCTTTTTGATTTTAATAAAACATACGGCGAAATAATGGTCTAGTGATTCGATAAATAGTCTGCAGATAATGAACAAATTTTAACTAACCAATTCAAAACCGATAATGATGGCTATTTTAACAACCTAACTAAATTGCATTTGATTTGTTTTCACTCAATAATTTCAGCTAAGTTTTAATAACGGATTTCGTGCTGTGCCAAAATGGTACAATTTCTTTGCCAATCTGACTTCAGTTTTAAAACTAAATCAACCAAAAATCGTCCCATTTTGATAATTTAGCATTGCTATCAATTGACAACAATGTTACCTCAATATAAGTCTTTTTATTTAATGATATTTGATCACAGCAAATGAGTTTACTTAGCTAATCAAATTATTTTAAATTAATAATATGCATAATTTGTTGCTATTAAATTACAAAACATTGATAATAGAATATTCTACGAAATTAAAACAGAAAGAACAAGAATATTCAAATTAGTTTGTTTAAAAAAGTCGAAGATTAAAAATGTCTCAAGAAATCGTAAGCGATGATATTTATATGGGTGATTTGGAAAATTTACCTCAACCCGAACTAGATGGTATGAATCTTGATTGGATGGATCAAATGGGAGTGTCACGGGAAAAACTACTTGAAATGTTTGAAAAACTTAACATAGATGTAAACGATCCAAATATGTTTAAGCAATTTGAGCAGTATCAGAAAAAAATGGCCGTTGGTACTGTTCCATATTTATCACTTGGACCGAGAGTCGATACTTTGCTTATCGTATTTGTTTCGTTTCTATTGGCATCAATATTCGGTAAGTTTGTGCTGCCAACAAATCAATTCGTTTATGATTATTTTGAATGTTATCAACGCACTTGATTTTCTTATGTACTTATAGTATATTATTTTTTTTGTCTTATCATGTTGTGTTGTATAATCTATTTGTTCAGACAATATTCATTCAGGTGTACTCTATAGATTACGCGCTTTAGTTGGGATTTGAACGTGGCAATTAGCGTGGTCATTTTAGTATTATTATATTGTATAGTGATTAAAAATGGAGGAACAAATGGAAGCTGCTGGTCTTGTTTTAGACCATCCGGAGAGCCCACAATTAAAAAACATACTTGAAAAAATTGAGGCGGGTGCAAATGGAGCCGAACTTAAAGAGAAAATTTTAAGCCAGCTTAAAAGTTTCAGTGATAAAATGAAAAGTCTTCCAGAAGAGGAGCGGGAACGTTTAAAGGATAAAGTTAAAGCGGCAATGATGAAAGAAAAAATAAAAAGTGCAATTCCGCAGGATTTAACACCGCTTCTCTTAATTATTGTGGTTTTACTAGTATTGGGTTAGTTAGTAGTATATAGTATTCCTCATAAAAAAAAATCTCATTTCTTATCTGTAAGCAGTTCAATATTTGGGGTCAAATTTATAGATGCTAGATAGAAAATAAAATTAATTGTGGTGATTAGTAAAATTTTGAACGTGGCGCGCACCATCATGGGTGACAATTTAGATTTCTTGAGTCAAAATTTTAATTTAAACCATCCGAAAGTACGGGAGCTGCTCGATAAATTAGGTGCTAGTGGCGAAAAAGGGAAAGAGATTACCAATAAGTTATTAGATCAGTTAAAGGGATTCGGTAACACGGTGAAAGGTTTTTCAGAAGAGGATAAAGAAAAATTTAGTAATGAGCTGAAAAAACTGTTGAACAAGGGAAAAGATAAATTTTTTGAGAAACAATTGGCCCAGACTAATGTGGGCGTTTATTTTATAATTTTTGTTGTCGTGATAGTGCTAGGTTAGGTCCCCAAATTTAAATATTTCAAATACTAATCAAGCGTTTTATTTTTCTCCTAATTTATAGCATTCTTCGGCTACAAATTGTACAAAAATCTTGTGGACAAGGAGCGCAGAAGGGAAGAGAAGGTAAAAGCCAAACAAGGCAAAAAGAAGAAATAAATTAATCGCATGCGCATCGCTCTAAATTAATCTAATATATTCCATCTACCTAAATCATATTCTTGATTTTAAACATACAATTCCAGACAAATTCTTTAAATATTTAATTTTTAAAGTTTTAATATATATATAAATAAATAATATAATTATTAAGAAATTTATAAATGTATAAATAAATAGACGAGATATTATTTAAAAAAAAAAAACCTTTTCGTGACTGTTATAGACAAATTTTCTGTGAATAAATTTAAATGAAAATTAAAAATTCCAATTTCTATTTACATTTTTTTACACAAATAGCATAATTTTATTTTATGTGTTTTGTTTACTATTTTTTTGTTTTAAATAAAGAAAAATGTTTTTCATTTATATTTTTGTTATATTGAATAAAATAAAACAAATTGTCTTAAAATAAATTTATAAAAATTGTACAAATAATTTTCTTACGTTTTGAGCTGTTAAAAAACTGTCGCACCTTCAATATTTTTATGATCTTGTTTATTTTGAGGGGTATTTTATTTTGATAATGCAACATTGAACTTGCGTCAGATTGCCATTTTCAATGGAACCGTTTTTTTTTGTTTATAAAAATGCGGGTAATAAACTAAATCGTTATTCAACAAGGTTGATGGTTCTGATGACCAATATAGCCCTTGGCTACCTACCAATTCTTGAAAATTCTATTGATGAACTTTGATAATTTAAAACTCGAAATTATTGCTTACATTTATAGTTACGATTGATTTGATTTTGCAAATTATTCCGAGATTGTCGGGATGCTTCAAAACATGAAGGGAATAGGCTTTAAAGGCAGGCTGAGAGCATCCAATTTCATGAGCGCGTAGTGACCTCGATATATAGAGAGGTCCTCTTGACAATCAATCATTTTCGAGCTCGATCTGCAAAAATACGCCAGACAAACCAATATGACTGAAGATGGTGCAGTTTCATATTTTAGAGGTTGGTTGGGTGAACCACCTGCTATGGTTCGATACCCCTTCTTGAGTATAACCGTTGCGGCTGCCCAATCCAAAATATTAACTAGTGTAGTTGCGGCTGTTTAAATTCTTCTTCGATTTGAACAGTGGAAAATTGGTTCGGCGTAATCTTTTAAGTTTTAAGAAGACCTGTAGCTCTACTTAGCTTTAATGCAAAGTCTTAATTTACTGTTTTTATTAAAAACGTTTTAGAAATGAGATTATTAACGTGTGTTGCCGAATTGAACTGTATTACCTTGTTTCAGATGGTGTATGATACGTTAGCCCTATAAAACTTTGCCACTTTTTATTATTATTATTGATATTGGAGGGCCTTGCGGGCGATTCTATAGCCCACAAGTTTTTGGGCTGCTCCGATTACGATGGTTGATACCTCTATCAATAGGTTTCGGGACCTGTAATTGCTGTGACAATTTTCATTTTGATTGCTCGATTATTTCTAAACCTTTCTTAGAAAATTCAATTTTATTGAAAATTAACTGTGCTGTAGCCCACAAGTTTTTGGGCGGCAAAAATCTAAAATGCTCCGATTACGATGGTTAATACTTCTATCAATAGGTTTCGGGACCTGTAATTGCTGTGACAATTTTCATTTTGATTGCTCGATTATTTCTAAACATTTCTTAGAAAATTCAATTTTATTGAAAATTAACTGTGCTATAGCCCACAAGTTTTTGGGCGGCAAAAATCTAAAATGCTCCGATTACGATGGTTGATACCTCTATCAATAGGTTTTGGGACCTGTAACTGCTGTGACAATTTTCATTTTGATTGCTCGATTATTTCTAAACATTTCTTAGAAAATTCAATTTTATTGAAAATTAACTGTGCTATAGCCCACAAGTTTTTGGGCGGCAAAAATCTAAAATGCTCCGATTACGATGGTTGATACCTCTATCAATAGGTTTCGGGACTTGTAATTGCTGTAACAATTTTCATTTTGATTGCTCGATTATTTCTAAACATTTCTTAGAAAATTCAATTTTATTGAAAATCAACTGTGCTATAGCCCACAAGTTTTGGGCGGCAAAAATCTAAAAGGCTCCGATTACGATGGTTGATACCTCTATCAATAGGTTTCGGGACTTGTAATTGCTGTAACAATTTTCATTTTGATTGCTCGATTATTTCTAAACATTTCTTAGAAAATTCAATTTTATTGAAAATCAACTGTGCTATAGCCCACAAGTTTTGGGCGGCAAAAATCTAAAATGCTCCGATTACGATGGTTGATACCTCTATCAATAGGTTTTGGGACCTGTAACTGCTGTGACAATATTCATTTTGATTGCTCGATTATTTCTAAACATTTCTTAGAAAATTCAATTTTATTGAAAATTAACTGTGCTATAGCCCACAAGTTTTTGGGCGGCAAAAATCTAAAATGGTCCGATTACGATGGTTGATACCTCTATCAATAGGTTTTGGGACCTGTAATTGCTGTGACAATTTTCATTTTGATTGCTCGATTATTTCTAAACATTTCTTAGAAAATTCAATTTTATTGAAAATTAACTGTGCTATAATTAGCCACCTCGCACTGCGTCCTAAAAGATCTACTGTGCTGGACCGTGCTTAATTATCCGTCCAGTCAATATTCAGGTTCTTAATGAACCTGATAATACTGCCTCCCGATACGTGATACATACTATCTGGACTTATTGCTCTCCCTCCTAGATGCTTACTACAGCATGTAGTTCCGCTAGAAAGACGGTAGCATTGCAGTTCAAGGACTTCGAGAGGGTTGTCCCACTCCCGTATATTCCTACTCCTGCCCCGTATTCCGTTTGATTTTACTCTTACGAGTTGCTGGGAATTGTAAATCGCCTGTAGGTCACCGAGCTTTATTACAGGAAGGCTAAATAAAACTGGAGGGTGCCTGGTATCCAGAGTCCGCATATTTTGAACTGATTAACCTATCAGCCATTCATCCATCGGCATATGCTGTTCCACCTTAGATTAGGGTTTTTTGTCAAGGTTTTCTCCTTTAGCGCCGTACTTTAGCCTGTGCCAAATGGCCAAAAATGTGCCAAATGGCCTTAGTTACCAGTGGTTGCCACGAGGAGGCAGTACGTACACTTGCGAATTGTGAACAGCTTACCCCTTACACAATTGTACCCATCACGCGGCTGCCTAATGACAAGACACCAGAACAGCTCACGTGATGCACACCCTATTGAAAGGTTACGGAGCAGGTAGATTAATCTACTCAATTTTGACGCCCCCTCCCCTCCAATAGACGCCAAACCACCAAATTTCCACTTTAATCTGAAACTTAAGTTACAAACATTTTCTGAAACGTTTAACTATAGGTTGCCTGAAACTTTGTTGGTTGCAGGTGAGTGGTTCTTCTTCAAAATCTCTCGATGTTCTCACTGCAAGAGAACGCCAAAGACGGTGACCGAGTGTGTTTAGGTCTCTTTCAACATCATCCATCCATCGGGTTGGTGGTCTCCAACGAAGTCCGACTTTGTGAATTTATAACGTGCCCAAGAAATCTTAGCCCTGATGATTTTAGGAATCCGATGATATCAACTTTATCGAGATCGTTTCTGATCTCGTGATCCATTCGCATTCTGTATGTGGCTCCCTTTTTGATGGGACCGAGAATTGATCTAATGATCTTACATTCAGGTACAGCAATATTCTGGATGTTTTGTGCTGTCAGTGTCCAAGACTGGTCTTATACCAGCGCTTTGTAGATGTCAAGTTTTACGTTGAGCAATATAGGAGACTTGAATATTTTGATGTTGACGTAAAATGCTCGATAGTCTGCTACGATCCAGGTAGATATATTCCAATAATAGGTTGAAGAGAGATGGGTCTACGTCTCCAGCACCATCCTCAGAGTAAAAGTTTAATCGGTCGCTGATATATTTGGGCGAAAATCACTTATTCACGCAAGATCCTGTCGCTATTAGTTGATAACTTTGCCGTAACTACGTTGGCCAAAACCTTGTAGCCTGTGATCAGGAAAGCTTCTTATTGAAGTGGATAGATAACATCCGTCTTCCATTCTTCTGGGATGTCTTCTCTAGACGAAATTTTTGATATGAGCTAAAATATGCGGTAGAACAGAAAATCGCGAAAATTGATATCGCGTTGTTGTGACAAGAGAGGTTGTTGCTCGGAATGTGGTGCCTATCTATTTAGAAGCGAGAATATCAGGCTACAATTTTGGATGTTGCGTGCCTGTTGCTCATGTCATTCTCGTTTCTTTCGTCTGGATAGCCGATTGGAGATTTAACTCGAAGTTATGTAGGCGTTATGCGATTGTTTTGTTCTTTGTGATAGATTTCGTTGGTGTGCACGATCTTTTTCCCGATTAGCACCACGACAATCATCATTCAACTAGAGAGTTTTAGGTCTAGATGTATTTTTACCGCCGTTTTGATGATGTCTCCCTGTTTTGGTTGTTCAATGCCGTGGTATTCCTCAAATGTCTTTTGGACAACAGGATGTGGTCGATTTGGTTGACCATTGTCCCGAGTTTGGCCGTTGGTGCTACGATAGTATTGATGTCGCCCAAAACAATTTTAATGCCACGTGGCGGAATTTTGCTAATGACGGATTCGAGCTGAACATAGAAAACAAATTTGATTTGCTCAGGCTTATCCTCAGTGAGGCATCAACCTTCATAAATATGATATTAAATTGACGTCCATGAAATCTAAGTGAGTGTACAAATCTTAAACTAGGTTAACTTAGATTTATGTGCGCATACCATGTTTTTATGTAACGAGTTTAAACAGATTTAGGTTTCGTTGGGTTTCCATGAACAGAGTTAGGTCACAGAAGAAAGATTAACCAGAACCGTCATAACGCTGTTTTTGTATGGAAAAATTTGGACTCATTTTTTTGACCTTGATTTGCCGAAGGTAAGAGAAAGTTGCGTTATGTATTCTTTGGTTTACTGGTTTTGATTTGAAATAATAAAAATTGAGAATCCTTAACAGTATAGTTAGTGGAATTATTTGTCAAGTTTTGTTTTGACAGCATAATTTGTATTAAATATTCAAAAAATTCATAATATTCGAAAATAATTATACTTCAATGTCCAAAAAAGAAGGTAAGATGAAAAAAAAATTTGATCCACGCAATGTCTATTCTGGTTAATCTTTCTTCTGTGGTTAGGTTTACTAAAAAAATACTAAATTGTAAGTTGAACAAAACCAAACATTTTTCTTTTGACGTTGTTTTCTTTTATTCAATCCAGATATTCTGTCCATTCCTGCTATTCCTTTTCTAGTATATTCTTTTATTTATTCGGAATATTCAGAACCTATTGGAAAATGGTGAAAAATGTAGTCCATTTCTCCGAGGTCACCTGATCAATATTCCATTCGTTCTGTGGAATGAATAAACGAAAACATTAATCGTCATTATGTTGATATAGCGACATTTTAAGATAAGATCTAACTCAAACGAAAAGATTCGTTGAGTTAATTTGGATTTAACGAAACTGTACCCTAACAAGCGTCACTCTGCACATAAGCCTGAGTTAATATTGTGTAACTCTATCATCAAAACATGGTAACGGAAACGTTCGTCAGAGTAGAGTTTCGTTAAATCAAAATAAATTCGGTGAATCTTTTACCGTGATTACATGTAGCGAACTCAAATAGCTTGCTGTTTCCATGTAAGTTTCAAACTGGCTTGAGTTGGAGTTGGTGTGCATGGAAACGAGGTTGGAGTTAGATTTTCGTTAAGTCTGTTTGAACTCAACGAAGCTAGGGATTTTTATTGTTACCACCATAAAAAAATGTTACTATAATAAAATACAACAAAAAAATATTAACAAAAAATTAAGAACGCAATCCAAAAGTCAAAAGTGTATTTATAATGTACTTTGCTGTAACATTTTCAACTCGACCTAGCTCACTTCCATTGAAATTTAACGAAAACCTAATTTCAATCCAACCTAACTCAACCTCGTTCATGGACACATGATAAAATAGGTTTAGGCTTCATTGAGTTGAACACATGGCAGGTTTACAGATAAAGAAAAATATTTCGATTGAGTAAAAAAATAAAATTATGTATTGAACAAAACCAAAATCCGCTTTATGTTAACAAAGACCTTTTTTATGTATTTTTAAAATTGTTTTGTTGAAAATTAATTAATAATATGCCAAGCGCCATTTTTAATTTTAAAAAATTTTAACAAACAGAATATAACTCAAACGAACAAGATTCGTCAAGTTTATTTGGATTTAACGAAACTCTATACCCCAATTAGCATTTCCAAGCACATTAAGCAATTTGAAGCTGTGTTAACTCTATCACGGAACACCTTCGCAGAGGTGAAATCTCGGTGATGCTTCGGCAAAAGCCGACCGTTAATAAACCGTCAGTATCGAGTGAATCACGCCTAGAATGTGTTATCACTCTTGGAACCGAAGGGAAATTCTGCCAAGATGCTGGAATGCGATTTAATTGTAAAATGTAATCATTGCGTTTAGATTACTAGAGGCTTTTCATTCAGTCGTAAAATAACTTCGATCCAAAAGCACTAAAGTTAAGGAAATCCTGCCAAAAATAACCAAATATTTTATTTGCCCAAAACCCCTTTGAACCACCTCTCTTCGTTTTGAAAGTCCTTGAGTGCGAAAAAGCAAAAAAAACTATAAAGGGCTGAAATCTCACGAGGTGATCAGAATTTCGGTCAGTTAGCAACCCTCCTGAAATTACCAAATTAACCACGAACCTAACCCCAAACGCAACATTTAACTCAATCCTCGAATCAACCCCCAAAATAATTCTCCAACCGAACACCTAACTTAACTTCAACACAAGCTAACTCAACCTCAACTCAATTTCAACTCAACTTAGTTTGTGCCAATTCTCAACCCACTACTCACCTCGACAAAGAACGGCCAACTCGATTCGAGAGCTACAACTATGTATGAACTCAACTCGAATCAACTCAATCTAACCTCCCACTAAACCCTCAACTCGACTCCAAATTAATCCCCAACCGAACCTCTCAACTCAACCTTCAACTCAACCCAAACTCAACCCTCAACTCAACCCCAAACTCAACGTCCGACTCAAAAATTCGCCAACTGAACCCCTTCGCTCAACCCCAACTCAACACCTACTCGACAACTCAACCCTCAACTAAATGTCCCAACTCAATCCTCAGATCAATACGCTTCGTTATGTTAGAAACTCATACAAATATTTGTATATGTAAGTATAAGAAGTGTTTGCATTGTGAATGTCCTATTATTACCTCTAATAATGGGTATCGGTTAGTTGAGTGTCTGCTCATTCTTTTAACTACACTTAGATTGGGCTCTATTTTTGTACCCAGTTTGAAGTAAATTAATATACGCTTTATCTTTCCTAGTTGATGACCTTTGTCGCGTTGGTTTAAGCATCACCCGCCAATGTGTTTTTTACTGAAAGATGACTCTATCCACTAGGCCAGTTAAATCCTCCGTTCCTGGTTTTGAACTTTTACAGTTAATTTTAAAGTTGGTGAAACATGAATATGAATGGAAGAAACATTTTGCTTTGGTCATTTTAAATCTATTTTCAATTAATGTTAAAACAAAATTTGGTTGTTAATAAGAGATATAAGGTTTTCAAGAAATTTTGACATCTGACATTACTTTTGCGAACAAACAAACAAACACAACGATATGAGATATTATTTATAAAACACATTTTATTTGGCACAAAACTAAAACTATTGTAAACTATATATTGTACGTATAAATTAAATAAAGGTATTGAAAAAATTAAAGCGCGCGCTCTCCATATTTTATCCTAATGAAGTCCTGGCAATGGTATCCATTCCTTAATTTCAACTGGCCCCCAAACACGTTTCCACAAAGGGACATAAATTTGTTTTGGCTTCCATGTTTTTACCCATCGTGATTTCCATTCGAAACGTTTACGCCAATAGCCCGAGTTACTCAATGGATGTGACGATTCCAAATGTATAATGCTGTAATAGAATAATTAAAAAAACAAATCAATTATTAAATTAATAAAATTTAAATACACGAACAATCGATTAGTTATTGCACAATATACAATTGGATAAATAAGACAATTAAAAGTTTGTATAGCGAAGACACATCAAAGAAAGTAAAAGTTATACATTTGGACATGGCTTGGCAATCGATGCTTGTAAACATTTAATTGATATCCAAGTTCAATGCGATGAATTTTTAATTATTTTGTTATGCGCCAAGGTGAATATTAATTACATTAGGGATGCTTTGTAATCGGAAGAATTTCCGAGTGAAACTATTTTATACTTACTTTGTTTGTTGTCCCCCGGCACTTGTTAGTGTGACACACAAGCTAGCGATGAATAATAGAATTATCTGAAAAATTAAATAAATAATTATTTTAAGTTATGAATAATTAGAAATATTTATTTTTTTTTTAATTTACCGCTATTAATTTCATTTCGAATTAATTAAATTTTTAGTAAATCACAATAAAATAATCGAATAACTACTTTAGATGAACACAACAATTGAAATGTACAATTATGGTGTTCAGCCAGTTGCTTTTTATATGCATGCGATATTGTTGTGACGATACCTTTTAGATTTTGGGAAGAGGTAAATTAATGGTGGTAGGTAAATGAAATTAAAATTTTGGTCACACAATTTAAATGAAAATTTATATTTATAATAATAGCTGCAGTAAAAAAGTAGCATGCCCAATAATATATTGTTGTGTGAGCGATGATGGAAATGAAGCGTGTAGATTTAATATAATTGAGAAGAAGCCAAAAAATGTTGAATTTTAGCGTGATTTTTGGTGTTTTCATTTCATTTTGATCAAACTTAAAGATGATATATTGAGGTTGGTTAAGTAATGTTTGAATTGTGATAGATTGTAAATTGTATCGCCTCTTTAGCTCAGTGGCAGAGCACTGGTCTTGTAAACCAGGGGTCGTGAGTTCAATCCTCACAGGAGGCATATATCAAATTTTGCGTTATTTTTTTTTCCTGCGAACCAGAGGCGCTGTCTTTTATGTAAAATTGGAGGGAACAATTCAGTTTAGGTTCCCACCAGATTGTGAGGGAGCGAGAGGCTTACTAAAAAATTGTATGAGTTCAAAGGCAAATATTGTTTAACCCGTCTCGTTATAATTTTATATATAGAGCTCTTTCTCTAATTAGGTAGAAAAGCTTACTATGGGCAAGCAACACAAAACTAAAAAAATTAAATTTGCCTCTGCTGGTTTATAAGACCAGTGCTCTGCCACTGATCTAAAGAGGGGCCGATAAATCAATTGTATAATAAATCCTCAAGTACAAGCTTTAAATGCTTAAGAATCTTTTTTTGTTTTTTTTGAGGCACTAAATCCAAAAAAGGAGCCATCTGGCCCGGTTTCAAAATTTACATTTACTTTCATACCATTATACCACTCATTCTGATAAATATTCATATATATTCATATTTACTGTACATACTCGTACATATTGAGGTTGGCTGACACTTATTCACTCTTAATAATTTGTTGCTTTAATAACAACTTATCACGTGACAAATACTAATATTTCTCACCGAGAAAATTGATAACGATATTTATAGATATATACTGTGGGATGAGCTTCAATCGAGATATGGTCGATGTTGATTGAGGCCGAAAATTAAATAATAATAACATACATTTTTCTGTGGAATTAACAGGGATACTCTAGCTATAGTATTCAAATCAAAATACTTGACGAAATTACCGGAAATCACCTCCTTCCACAGAAATCCTTTTCCTTAGATAATAATTTAACCCTATTACCTTAAAAGCAAATACCAGACTTTGGGCGCCATCTGTAACTCATGGAGAGGACTACCAATTATTAAGAGATTTGGACTTGCTGGAGGAACGCGAGGTGTGTGTCCAAACTAAAAGCAATAAATTAAGTATGAACCAACAATTCGCCATCAAACATCTAAATAAAGCTTACGAAAATAGCGCCAATCGGTATAATCTGCGCATTACAAATCGAACTTTCGAAGTAAGGCAAACAGTGTTTGTTAAAAATCACGTTTTGAGTAACGCCGCTAATAAACTATCATCCAAGAAGCTAGCTGCTAAATTTATTCAAGGCAAAATTATTAGAAAATGGGGGGGAATGTAGCCTTCGAACTTGCACACATGGATGGCAAACGATTTGGTGTATAATGTGCGGCTTATGAGACTGTTCTGAGGTGGGTCGTCCCCACGTTTGTTGGAAAAAATTCTCGGTGTTTTTTTTTCCAAACGAGTGGATATCTAGTAGCATAAGGATCTGCGAGGTTTGGAAAATTTATGGAAAGCGAAGAGAAAAAAAAAGGAAGGCAGTCGAGTCAGAACGAGGAAAATAAAAGGTGTGTATCGAAAAAGTGAAAAATAAAAGGGCAAGATAAAATAGTTTCAGAATACCGGAGAATAGTCCAGTAATAATGAACAATAGGGTCAAGAATCTTAAGCTAAATCTAAGTACGAACAAATAAAACGTGAAAACTAATACGTCGTGTAAATAACTAAAAGTTTCAATACAAAAAAAAAAGAACATTACGGTACAAGAACCATATGTTAAATACAAGACAATAGTCCAGTATATTGGAGTCCAAGACCCGTCGTAACAAGAGAAGGCAAAACCAAAAAAAAAACCAATATAATAGCTACCTCGTTAACCAGGGAGCTACCCGTCGAACCGGAAAACATCGTCTCGACAAAAAGGAGGGAAAGAAAGCCATTTGGGAGATACTCTCATTATACGACCTAGAGGGTGGGTTAGCGGTTACCAAAGGCCTGATGAAGCATGCCAACAAGGACGTCCATCCGGGCGGGAGTGTGAGCGGACATAAAGGTCTGCTGCAGCGGGGCTTGGTCCGTGTGTTCGGCGCGGAATTGACTGAAGGTTGAGAGTGTGTCCCTGAAAAAAAAAAAAAAATCATTTATTAAACCATCGTTGTATGGGAACCCAACAACAAAATTCCAGCCACCCCCGTAAGGGGATATTTAAATAACAACATTTTTTTGTCCATACAGGTGCGGGGACCTAACAAAGCGCTTTGGAGAGGATCCGGAACCAAACCGTAAGTTTGCACAATTTTTTTTTGTTGGGTTTTTCCAGGTCCTTGATATTATTATATCTGTGTTTGTATTTTTTTTCGTTTTCTTTTATTTTTTTTGTTAATACTCCTAATCATATTCGAGAGGTGTTTAATTCCGTTCCGCAACACACATACTAGGGACCGGTGTTGGGGTAGATTGGATCCGTGTGCGGAGTAAATCCTCTGCCCGTGTTTTTCTTTTTTTTTGTTTTGATATTGAATTGTAAATAAATTTAATTACGAGTATGTTTACCCTAAAAATGGTGTTAAAATTTAAGTAAGAAGTTTTATTTACTGAGGAATGAGCTGAGGAAGGAGGTATGGTCTACTGTTTTGAGCGGAGCGAAGGTAGAAGAACAGGCAATTCCGCCATGGGGCGTTCGACATGATTCCCTGGCCTCCCTTTCTGAGAGCATCGTTAAATTTATATTGTGTGTTTTTTTTCCTAGTCTTTTTCTCGCTTCGCCCTCGTGGTTACTGCCAAAAATGTCTCTATTATAATATGTTGTCCGGCTACATCAGGGAGGGGTGCTCCAGCGAATTCTGGACCTAGCGTCGTGACTGTGCTGGACCGTTCCTCCTCGTTGTCCCTTGCACGCTAAGAGGAGGGATGAGGATACAAGCCATTTCCACCCGGTGGTGTTGATTGTGGCGATTCCTCGTCTCGCGGCTCGGTGGTGCATCACTTAGCCTCTTCATTCCAATTCTGTGTTCTTCTGGCGAGGTCCCCCATTTTTGGCAGGAAAATTAGTATTAAATTTTTTTTCTGCCAATACATGGGCGGTACACTCTAAATTCGTGTTCTGATAATGGAATCATGGTTCCTTATCCTTGAAGGATAAGTCGATACCTTGACAAAATAAATTTTCGTTACACATTCAGGCCTTAAAGCGGTTTGGTTCCAGAAGAGGTTTGCTTGCGGAGATTATTTCTAAACAGAGCATTTTTATTGCATTAATGCTGTTGAAAAATTCACAATATTTCGCGATCCACAAAAGTTATAAAATTATGGTGTTCTAATATTTGTTGTCATAATTATCTATACACTTGGTCAGGAACGGCTATAAGGTTGTGCACAAAAAATCAACATCGGAAACTATTCAACAATATAGTGTCACCAGTTACAATATCTACTGATGAAGTGATTTTTCCTGAGTTAGTAAGGCAGATTCGCCTTCGGGCTTTCCGGGCTGGAATGGAAACTCCCGTTTAAATATAGATGCAGTTCGCGGCGCGTAAAACGATTATTTAATATTCGAGTTTTTTTGGTAGGCATATTTGAGTTAGTGAAAAATTAGCACCTAAATGAGCTTCATTTTTTCATTCTTTCGGACTCTGATTTTAATAATATTTTTTCGGTCAAATTTAGTAACGACTAGTGAGGTTTAACAATTATTTTAAAGTCAATAAACCAAGTTCCTGTGCAGTTTAGCTTGAAATAAATATTTATCCGACTTTTTTTGATGAAGACTGACTATTGCGGAACTTAAGACGAACAGAATATAATCGTTTTGCTTTAAAAGGCAAGAAAAGCAATTAAGATGGCCACAATAAATGTTTTTCCATAGTAACAATAATTTTAACCTCAAAAGGCATTTAATTTTACCGTATTTTTTTTTGTTAGTTTTTGTTAGTTTGGAGTAATAGCCCAGAAGGGCAAGTTCCTATTTATATGAATTACTACATATCGAGTATAGTATGTCTAACACTCCTCCTTAATTCATATAAATTAAAAATATTATTTATAATTCAAACTACTCTAACTTTTACTTTACATAAGCTCAAATTAATTTGAAAAATTTGTGCAGTTCTCCTCCTTAATCCATACTGTTTTCAATTAAACAAAATTTAGATTTGAAATTGTTAAATTTAGAATTTGATAATGGCTTAGTTAAAAAATCTGCAATATTATATTCGCTTGAGCAATATTCAGTTACAAGAGTACCATTCCCAATATTACCTTTTATGTGGTGTGCCTTAATAACAACGTGTTTCGTCCGCATGTTGAATTTTTCCTCATGAACCATATGGATACAACTTTGATGGTCCTCGTATATTATAGTTGGTTCTTTTATTTGCAAAAAGTTTGTTTTCTAAATATCCAACTTATCGGATCGTGATGACAATCACGTTGTGTAGGTTTCTCAACTCCAATATTGATACGGCAGCCGAAATATCAGGACGTGTGTTTATAGCCACATACAAGAAGCTACCAATTGCTTTTCGGTAATTTTCATTATTTGAAAGTAATTCACCTGGATCAGTGTCTATTGGAGTATTGACTGGTTTTGCTTCGTTCAGACCGAATTCATGAACATTGTTACTTAAATTTCACCCAAATTGTATATGATGAAACGTTTTTCCAGTTAAACCTGCTTTGTTTGAGATCCAATGCGACTAACATAGTGTGAAGTGTTTGATTCCACACTCTGGCAGATTGTTTAAATGATTTTGTTTACCTTCTATTATATAGTCGGGCGGTTGCTTCATGTAAATTTTTTCTTTTAGTTCACCATTAAGGGAAGCCGATTTCGCGTCGATATGTTGAATACTCATATCCTTTTGGGCGGCAACTGATAAAAAAATTCTTAAAGTTGATTGTCGAGCCACTGGTGCGAACACTTCGTCATAATCAACACCAAAATTTTGATTGTAGCCTTGAGCCACTAAATGAGCTTTGTATTTTATTTTGTAAACCCATTTACATCCGATTGCTTTTCTTTTAGCTGGTATTTTCACTAAATCGCACGTGTTATTATCGTGAAGGGATTTGATTTCAATAATAATCTTTTTGGCGGAAAGCTTTTTGTTTCTCGAATCGATTGTCGATGTGGAACGTCATTCCTAATATTTTCACTTGATTCCCTAGATTTATCAATAACTGGTTTATTTATACTATCTGCTGGCAGATTTAATTCTTCCTCATCAGAATTAATTGGGATAATGTCAATTATTTCATCTGGTGGAATTTCAATTTCAACTGCTAATTTTTTATTGGACTGTTATTGAGCAGCTTTCTTTATATAAGAATTTGGAATTTGAACATCATTGTAGAATTTCACGCCTCTTGATATGATAACTTTGTGGTGCTCGTGAATAAAACATCTGTATGCTTTTGATTGCAAGTTAAAACCGAGGAAAATCGCAGATACGGCTTTTGCATCTAGTTTTTAACGCTGGCCATCTTGAATTCTAACACAACATTTGCTGCCAAAACGATGCAAATTTGCGTAAATTGGTTTTCTATTATTCCACAACTCAAATGGTGTACGATTTAGATGTTTCCATGGTAATAGATTTTGCAAGAAATTAGCTGTGACAAGTGCCTCGCCTCAATATTCATTTTGGATATCTGCATCAAACAGTAAGCATCTTGTCATCTCGATCCTTGTTCTATTTTTCTTTCAGCAACTTCGTTTTGTTGTGGTGTGAAGGGTGCTGTGCGTTGACTCTGTATAACATGTGATTTAAGAAAATTTTTAAATTCTCTGCCCATATATTCTCCTCCAGGATCCGTTCTGATAATTTTAATCGTTTTATTGAATAAATTACGAGTAAACTCATAATTGTGATTTTTCCATAAGTAAATAAACCGTAGTGTAACGGCTGACATCATCAATAAAAGTAAGTACATACTTTTTACTACTAGAAGTTTTCGTTTGCATTGGTCCACATAAATCACTATGCACTAAATCCAAAACAGCGGATGTTTTACTATATGATTCTTTTGGCCATAGGCCAACATTAGGGCCGAAAAAATTCTTCGGGCCATGAAATAATAGGTTTTATATTAGGAATTATTTATAATATCTACAAAATAGTTAGCTTATCAAACTCCATTGTGATGGCTCGTAGCAGTCTAGTCACTAGGATTGAAAGAGCAATATTTTCGCCTTTGTGGACATTGAATGACACCTAGAGGGGGCAGCAATGGAAAAGAGGTCCGCCTTCTACAATTAGGTGGGTCCGATCTATGCTGGAACATCGTAAGATTACAGCCAGAATAGATGGCGAGTTATAAACTATCAGGGCCGTAAAGCCGTCAATGTCGGATCTTGTGGCCCCAAGGGTAAAAGAAATAAATCAGGAAGCGAGCGAGGTGCGGAGGAGTATCTCGAAAGTGGTCATCGTGAAAAAACATATCGACGATCTTTTTGAGTATGCCAAAGATCGAAACAATGTCCATGGTGAAATCAAGAGGTTGATACGAATGATCAAACAATCGCTTAGGGATGTAGAAAAGGAGTTTCAAGTACTTTCCGAAAGAGGGGAGGATCCAGAGGGAACTCTAGAGAACTTTCTACAACCTGAAAGGAAGGTATTCAAGATAATCAAGGAAACACCTATACTGGAGGAAACGAAAGAGCAAGCTGCCAAGGCCGGGAACTCTCTGGAAGAAGATGTGTTCCTTGACACTCCGAAAAGTAAAAGAAAGAGGACACCAAATTCGGGAGGCAACGAACCTAAGAAGGGAAGGGCAAGCGAGGCGATACTCCAGCAGCAAAGGAGGAATGGAAATCCCTTGCAATTGCAAGGTAATAATAACGAAGACACTAGAGAAGCCACAAATTGGACACGTTGGTCACACGCAAAACTCGAGAGAGACGGGCGAGGCCTCCTCGTCCGGATGCTTTAGAGATCACAAAGAAAGGAAATCTGACGTATGCGGAAATCTTAAAAAACATGAAAATCAACCCTGACCTAAAAGAGCTAGGAAAAAGGAAATCGCATTCGCAAGACGGACAAGGGTACCTTGCTTCTTGAGCTGGGGAAAGCCACAGGCGAAAATACAGCCGAATTGCAAGCATTTCTGGAACGAAACCTAAATACGGAAGCAGATGTAAGAACCCTCAAGGAAACAGATGAGGTTTTTATCGAGATTAAGGATATTGATGAGGTCACCAATAAGGGGGAAGTCTTCAAGGCGGTGGTAGCCAACTTTGACGAAGGTAAAATTTTCTCAATGAGTATAATCAAGTCGGATTCGTGGAAAAATTAGCCCACTTCGTTGTTTTAAGTGCCTGGGATATGGGCATAGGTCAACTGTATTCCGTAGCATCGTCGATCGCTCCAAGCTTTGCTATAAATGAGGTAGAGAGGGCCACATTCTAAGGAACTGCACTAACGATGCAAGCTGTTTCCTGTGTCAGGCTAGAGGCAGCAATACAGACAGAAACCATACGGCTGGTAGCATTAAATGTCCAGCGTACCGGAGAGCTCTACTAGTTACTTGAAGATAATAAAAGTTTTGCAACTAAATCTAAACAATTGTGAGGCCGCTCAAGACCTCTTACTGCAGTCTGTGCGAGAACTACAAGTGGATATCGCTATCCTATGTGAACAGTACAGAAACATAGAAGGGAATAATTGGATGACAGATTCAACTGGCAAGGCTGCGATATGGTCATGCAACAGGCGGCTTTCCAGGAAAAGCCAGTACGCCAAGAAGCAGGAGTTACTAGGGTAAAAATAGACGGAGGATTGAGGATTTTATAAGTTTTTTGGATCGGCTTGTCCGCGATGCCAGGGATCGAAGGCCGGTGATTTTAATGCATGGGCCACAGAATGGGGCAGCACAAGCACAAACAATCGAGGGAGGGCTCTTCTTGAGGCAATATCTGTTCTCGATATTGTTCTTTGCAATAATAGGAACTATCCTACTGAACTAAAGCTGGCTATCATCTTTGTAACGAAGTGGAACAGGATCCCTGGGGTAGGCCATATAGAACAGTAATGTCGAGGTTGAAAATGACAAGTGCGTCTCCTCCGATATGCCCAATTATGATGCATGAGATCGTTTCCACATTCTTTCCAGAGCAAGTGGAATTGGTGCCCAATGGGGACCGACTTATAGCACCCGAAGAGGTTCCAACCATTACGATGGAAGAGTTGATGATAGCTCTTAGGAAAATTGGAAATAATAAGGCTCCTGGCCCAGATAACATTCCCAACATCGCACTAAAATCAGCAGTTCGTGCTAAATTGGAAGAATTCCTGGACCTATTAAGCTCTTGTTTAAATGAAGGGATATTTCCTGAACGATGGAAAAAGCAAAAGTTAGTTCTACTTCCCAAAGAGAAAAAGCCGATGGAAGTATTATCCTCATATAGACCTATCTGCATGCTGGACACAGCTGGCAAGACACTAGAACGAAACCTGGCGCAGCACCAGTATGGCTTCAGGAAAGCGCGTTCAACGATAGATGCCATAAATCTAGTGGTCAATACCGCTAGCAATGCAATACGGAGTAAAAGATGGAAAGGAGGTAGCAAGAAATACTGCGCCATTATTACTTTGGACATCCTAAACGCTTTCAACTCCGCTAGGTGGAATTACATTAGGTAGCTACATTATAAAGATTGTGAGGAGCTATTTGCAAGATAGAATCCTAAGTTACAACACGGAAGTAGGTATACGAGAGTACACAGTGACGGGAGGAGTTCCGCAAGGCTCAGTTTTGGGACTTTTACTGTGGAATATTATGTATGATGGGATCTTTCGACTATGGATACCCGAAGAAGTTAAAGTGGTGGGCTTTGCAGATGATGTCGCAATAGTTGTTGTTGCGAAGTTCAAGGACGAGGCAGAACACACTTGCAACGAAGCCGTTATCCAGCGATGGTTATCGGAGGTTGGACTTCGGTTAGCTGAACATAAAACCGAGGCAGTTCTAGTTACGAGCAGGAAGCAGCGGGAAACAATTACTATCCAGGTGGGCAATTCTGAAATCTCTTCCAAACCTTGCATCAAATATTTAGGCATCACGATTGATGCAAGACTTTTATTCAAGGAGCATATTGAGTACGTAAGCGACAAAGTAGCTATAGTGCCGCTCTTTCACGTTGAATGCCGAATTTGGGGGACCTAGACATAAACGTCGGAGATTGTTGGCCAGTGTCATCACATCCATCTTATTGTACCGTGTTCCTATTTGGGCAGATTCACTGAGAATCAAAGCCTATAGCCGAGACATAAATTCAGTATATCGGAGGTGTGCGCTACAGGTCATCTGTGGGTTCCGCACTATATCGGATGATGCGGCGTATGTGGTAGCGGGAATGACCCCAATTGCTCTTTTGGCAAAGGAGCGACAACAAATATACCAACACGGAGTCCAAGGAACCAGGTCGATGACTACAGAGGATCGTAATCTTGTGAGATCGGAAATGATGGCATCAACAATGGAGTTCATCAGAAAAGGGTAGATGGACATACCGTCTCATTCCTTCGATTGGCGAGTGGTTAAACCGACGACACGGAGAAGTTAACTTTTACTTGACGCAGTTGTTGACATGCCACGGTTGTTTTCGTGCATACTTTCACAGGTTCGGACACGATGATTCACCTGACTGCCCGAGCTGTACAGTTATACCGGAGGATGCGGATCATGTGTTATTCATATGTCCGAGATTCGAAGAAAGCAGGAAAGTGCCTACAATAATGCCAACGTTGTTTACAATATTTTCACCCGCCATTCACCTGCATAACATTTATTTACAATCAGCAAACTAATATTTTGCGATGCGTTACGCCAGATTGAAACTGTTTGAATGTCAATGTTAAAACTATGCAACATATCATTATCAATTATTTGCATAAAAGCCGCACTTATTTGCCCATTCGTTTGTCGAGACACTATTATGCAATACTCATTATAATATGAAATCCATTGTTGAGTTCACTTTCAATGTCAGACCGCAAATTAAAACAATAAATATTAATATCTTTTAGAAACACTACTTTGTAGTAGTTTTATCTCTTGTAAATCATAACATACTCGTTTGGTATACACAAACCAAACCAAAAAACACAAAACAATTTAATATGAAGCATGGAGAGACTGAGACCGATTAAACGACACTGCTTTTAAAATTTACAATTAACATGAGTCGTACGTACGTACGCTGAACTACATACAACATACGCGCACACAAATTTCCTGTAAAAAGCGAAAATCGTTCAAACACGTTCGCACGCATTGGTTTGAATTTTAATAAATTTATGGTTGCTGTTAAATTTTACTTTCATTTTGTTAAAATTGCATACACACGAACCTATAGTATACATCATTTTGACAATGAAATTTGTTCACAACTGATTTATGTATGGATTAACAAATTTGTGGGTTAATTATTTCAGTTTTAATGTCGATTAATTTGATGAAATATTAAAGAATCAATAAAAAAAAATTAAAAATATGTTCATTCAAATTACATGGGGAATATAACTTTATAACGTGCGACCGTAAGTGAAATTAACTTACATAATCGATTTATTAATTATGCGTTTGATTGAGGAAGAATATGTGACAGGTAGCTGTAAAAATGTACAGTTTCAAAGTTTAACGCAATTAAGTTGATTTTTAATAATAAGAGCGGGGTAATCGGTTGTTCTTAATTGGTAAGTTACAAATACTTAATAGTGACTTTCCAATCGACCATCGCAAGTACTTATAAGTGCGAAAAATATGTCTCGCCTAATTGTTCGATTGGAACAAACAAAAAATTATGATATGAGCCAAACATAACCTCTAAATTTTTAATTCCCATAATATCAAAAAATAATGCGATTCTGGTTTAATTTTTTAAAAGTGTGTGTATGGTAAATACATTTTCGCTTTATTGTTGTAAATTATTATCAAATATCACCTAGCGGAGAATGTTGACGTAACTGCTCGTGCAAAAATAGGTAGAGCAGTTGCGAGTAGATGATTTCGCAAAGACATAAACCATAAGTGCTTATAAGTACTTGCGGTGGTCGATTGGAAAACCACTATTACTGGTTGTTAAGCAAATAGTAGTTAACTGTAAAAACTAAAATGTTGCGAAATTGCTTTTAATGTTTTAAGCCTACTTAGTACGCTGTTCAAGCGAAATGAAATTTTCACCGGTCTCCAAAAATAGGAAGATAAATCTGACGTGAAAAATGTGTTTGTCGATTCTCGTAAAATTTTATGTTAGATAACTTCAATTTGTAATTTAAAAACAAAATTAAAATTGAATGCAATAGGCGGTTGAAAAACAAAAAACTCAAATGATGAAACGTCAAAATTTATCTTCACATTTATCGGCTGGGAAGATAAAAATGCGCTTGTGTTATTTTTATATGAGAAATTTCATTCCACTTCAGCAGCGTACCGGCCTAAATATTTTAAATTATGTATTGCATAAGTTAAGATTTTTAATAACGATTTAAAATAAATCTTTATTTAAATAAATGCTATGTTATCTCTTCGGGATATTATTTCACATAAACTGTATATGTGCAGATAACTCGTTTTTTTACAACAACCGCTGTATCAATTTGATTTTGGCCGTAGAAATAAAACTAGTTAACACCAGACATCGTTTTTTCAATAATTCATCTAATCTTTTTTATAGTTGATGCGTAAAACATTTGAAAATAACGATAATTCTTGAAACCCGATTAGGGTATATTATTCGCCTTTAAAGCGTTGCAAGAAGAGCCCAACTTTCTATAAGCCAAAAGTAGTGAACGGTTATTTATGTGCCACATTTATTTTTAAATTTAAATATTATTGTTAAATCGATTACCCATCTAAATAAATTTAATTTTTTTGTTGGCAGAGAAATATGTCTAGTAACTCGTATGTTTGTATTGCAGATAATATTGTGCAAAATATCGTTAATTGAATGTTTATTAAGACAATTTTCTTCTTACCTTCAGAAGATTTTACTATTACTGGATGATCCTTGTGGTGTACTAAGATACTAATAAATAAAGTGCTAACTGGGTGTGCTAAAATGATGATAAATAAGGTACTAATATTTGCATTCGGTAACACCAATGGGGGATGGGAAAAGCGACTGTAGCGACACCACAAGCACTTCCCTTTCATACGTTTCGTTGACTACATGTACAACGTCACATGTATAAACAAAATCAATAATAAAGAAACATGTAAAGGTTAACTAATCTTAAATCATCGAGTTTTATTAAACCAAAAACACAACATTTGCGACGAGAATAGGATGCATTGTTGATTTATTGTGGAGGTCGCACGTACAACTTGTTTTATGGGTTATGTAGTCCAAAAGACCCAGGGGATTTGACGTACACGGAGTTATGTGCAATGTTAGAGACTCATTTCACCCCACCAGTAATTTTGTTCCAAGAGAGAAAAAAGTTTTACGAAGCGGTAAAATTATCGAGTGAAAGTGGTCAGAATTTTATATTGCGATTAAGAGGGTTAGCAACAAATTGCGAGTTTGGTGAACGTTTAGATGAGCTGTTGAAAGACAAATTTGTAACAGGAATGGATCGCAAAGTATTCGACCGCCTGTGTAAAGAAAATGCGGCCCTGGATTTAAACAAGGGCCCTGGAAATTACAAAAAACTACGAGCTGAGACAAAATAAAGTGGCCATAGAAAGTGACTGTATTAATGTGGTCGCGGGAAGGAGGCAGCAAGCAAATGCTATGAGAGGGAACCAAAATCGATACGGGAACAACACCAAACCGAAGACGAGCAGTTTTGAAACGTATAATAATTTTAATTATCCTACTTATAATAAATCTTCAAACGCTGTAACATTTAACCCTTGTATTCATTGTGGATACACTAATCATTTAGACAATAATTGTAAATTTAGAGATAGTTATTGTAGTATGTGTGGTAAACAAGGTCATATAAATAGGGTGTGTCAAAATAAAGTGCAATCGCAGCATAAAGCGTTTAAAAGGGAATTAAATAGTGTAAAAGAAGGGATGAACACAAAAGCAAATAGTATCAATACAGTAGATGGTCAAATTTATGACGAAATGTCAGATAACGTAGATAATAGTAATAATAGTGTTAGTAATGAACCTAATGAGATTTTTGCTAATTTTTCGAATAGTAGTAATGCGATGGAAATAACTTTAAATATTTATGATAAAGGTTTAAAAATTCAAATTGATTCAGGTGCATCAGTTTCAGCCATTCCGGCAAAAATATTTTGTGTTTATTTTAAAAAAATTAAATTAGAAGTGGAAAATATATCAGTAAAAGGATATGGTGGTAACACTTTAGTGGTGTTAGGTTCGTGTAGCCCAATCATTTGTTATAATAATATAAGAAAAAAATTTAAGTTTTTGGTAATAGAAGGGGCAGAAGGAGCGATAATCGGACGATTTTTTTTCATGAATTCGCGATTAAACAAATAAATATTAACCAAGTTAGTTTAAATCAGATTCTGGTGAGGCATAAAGGTATGTTCAGCGAGAATATCGGTAAATTAAAAAATGTGAAGGTTCATTTAGATATGGCAAAGGAGGTAGGACCGGCATTTAAAACATAGAAAGGCAATTAGAGAGTTTAGTCCAAGAAGGGATTATAGAAAAGGTGGAAAGCACAAATTGGGGTACACCGCTGGCGCCGATTTTAAAAGAGGATGGAAGTGTTAGGATATGTGCCGACTATAAGGTCACAGTGAATACATTTTTAAGGGAAACTAATTATCCA
The DNA here is from genome assembly GCA_958295665.1 of Tipula vernalis. NCBI lineage: Eukaryota > Metazoa > Arthropoda > Insecta > Diptera > Tipulidae > Tipula > Tipula vernalis. The sequence goes on from OY282560.1 coordinate 46,762,696, forward strand.
TTGCCGAGAATTGAAGATGTGTTATTCAAGCATCGAGAGGGCAACATTTTTTCGAAGTTAGATTTGTCAAGGGCATATCACCAGTTAGAATTAGATGAGGTATCAAAAGATTTAGTAACGTAGAGTACACATGTCGGGAATTTTAGAGTAAATAGGTTACCATACGGGGTAAAACCGGCTACGGGAATATGCCAGCGAGAGATTGAAAAAGTTATAGGGACATACCAGGGGTAACTAATTTTTTAGATGATTTCTTGATAATCAGCACCTAATATGAAAGTTCACAATCAGAGGTTGAGATTAGTTCTAGAGCGATTAGAAGATTCAGGTTTAAAATTAAATTATATAGGAAATGTGAATTTGCGAAAGATAAAATAACCTATTTGGGCTATACAATTTCAAATGAGGATATTTTTAGAAATAATAAAAACGAGGCAATTTTAAGTTTCGAAATTCCAAAAAATATTACGGAAGTAAGGGCTTTCGTCACCCATGTCACCCATATATGGATTAATTAAGAAAGGGGGCCAACTTGTATGGTCAGAAGAATACCAGAAAGCGTTTTAATTAAATTTGATCCTGAGCTTCCGTTAATATTGACGTGTGATGCATGCCTCAAACGTAGGTCTAGGTGTAGTATTAGCACATAGGTTTCCCAATGGGGACGAAAGATAGAATTCGCTTCGCGAACATTATCGGAAACGGAAAAAAAGTACAGTGTAATCGAGAAAGAAGGTTTGGCCATAATTTTCGGAACAAAAAAGTTTTTTCAATATTTGATCGGGAAACATTTCGTTTATGGTCACGGACCATACGCCTTTACTGGCAATTTTCGGAGAGAAACGGGGGATACCGCAAATGTCTTCAGGAAGACTACAACGGGCGTTTCATCTCTCTTGTTTCAATTATAGAATACGACATGTGAATTCAGAAAAAAATTGTGCTGATTGTACTTCACGTTTTCCGTGTGAATCCGAGGGGGACGAATCATTAAATATTAATTATTTAGCATTAGCAGGAAAAAATAAAAATTTTCCGATAGATGTAAATAGGGTAAGAGAAGAGACAGCTAAAGATGAAACTTTATTGGCAGTTATTAAGGCAGTAAATGAAGGCAAACTCCACGAATTAGATAAGGAAAAGCTTAGATCGTTTATGATTAAGAAAGAAGAATTGGGGGTTGAACGCGAATATGGGGTTATAGAGTAGTGATACCGACATCGTTGCGAAATGAATTACTGCAACAGATGCATGTCACACATTTAAGCATAGTAAAGACCAAGTTCTTATTAAGATCATATGTTTGGTGGCCAAAGTTGGATAGCCAAATTGAACAATTAATTAAAGGTTGTGAGGCATGCATTGCAACATTACCTAATCCACCAAAAACGACAGTAATACCATGGGCGATACCGGAAGGTCCATTTAAACGTGTTCACGTAGGTTTTACCGGGCCCATAAGAAATACCTATTTTTTTACTATGGTGGATGCATACAGTAAGTGGGTCGAAGTAAACTATACTCGAAGTCCAACTTCAGATTTTACGATTAAGTGTTTATCATACTTATTTTCTCGTTACGGTATACCGGATAAACTGATATCGGACAAAGGAACGCAGTTCACGGCTGCAAATTTTCAAGAATTTTTAAAATCAAATGGCATAAAGCATTGTTTAACTGCACCATATTTTCCGGCTACTAATGGAGCGGCGGAAAATTCAGTCCGCACAATAAAAAATGCATTATACAGCGCTTGATTTCTAAATAATCAAAGTAATTTAGATGTAATGTTATGTAATTTTTTAACGGATTACAGAAACTCGGTGCATTGTACTATCCAAAGGAGTCCAGTCTCAGAAATGTTAAATTATAAACCAAAAATAAAGTTTTTTTTTTTTTTTTTTTTTTTTTTTTTTTATACTATGCAATCTTTTCTGGGGCTCAAGGCACTCCCAACTCTTTCGCAGTTAATTTTACCGTCCTACTTTACGCAGTATTAGCCAAATCGAGGACGTACGGCTATAGACCCACTTTGTATAAACCACCTGCACATTGCATTGCTTCATGCCAACCTATAGTGCTGACATGAAAGGTGGGTCGGCCCATGGATTCTGCACTCTCAACAGGGGGTCATAGTTGTGTTCATCGTCATCACCGATCGTAATCAGATGATGAAAAATCCCTTTTGCATCCCGCCCCTATCGGGATTCGAACCCGGTACCTCCCGATCCAAACGCCGCAGCTTTAACCACTGCGCCGTTTGCTCGGTAAAAATAAAGTTACTCGTAGACTTATTAGTTCCGACAAAAGAAAAAACTGTAGAAGTGACTGGGGAGGTTGAGGAAAAACGAACCCGTAATTTTAAAGCAGGAGACACGGTAATGATTCGAAATCACCGACAAAATAAAAGCGAATGGATAAAAGCGCACATCGTTAAACGATTAGGTCTACGAATGTATTTGTGTAGATTAAAAGGTGATAGAATTACAAAAAGACACATTGATCAAATAAGATCGTATTTTGAATATAAAGATAGTAACGCAAATAGCTATGATGGTAAGGAAAATATTAGGGTATATAAGGGTAGTGAAGATAAAAAGACAGGTAACGGTTCGAGATCCCACGACGATAAATGGTGTGTTGGAAAATCCAACTAATATTAGGATGGGTTGCGAACCCCTTAGAAGCAACAACTTTGATGATATGAGTATAGAAAGAAATGAAATTTATGAGGATGAGAGAGAGAATGCCGATTTAGAAAGGGATGTATATATACGTAGGGAAGAACAAAGGAAACTGCGAGATAGAAGTACGCTCAGTAGGCCTTTGAGATAGAGAGATGATTGAAGTACATAATGCCTACACATATGCATTAAATCTAATGTTAATTATAAAAGCGACACATACTAGCTCATGAAAATAATTCTCCGACAATATAAATTTCTTCGATGAAATTAAAAGAAGAAGAAAAATTAATTTTAAGTTTCAAATATATGTATAAATAAGGAACCAGTACGTTCTATAATGATAATTAAAAATAATTAAAGTAATCTTAAATTTAATATAAGCATTAGAAATTAATCTTGAATTCAGAAATAAGTTGACATATGTATGTACGAAGAAGAACTATATATATTTGATTATAAATCAGAAGGAATTACTGTAAAGAATAGAAATCAGTTATAAGTTTGTTAAAAGGGGGAGCAACTGTGGTGTACTAAGATACTGGGTGTGCTAAAATGATGATAAATAAGGTAGTAATATTTGCATTCGGTAACACCAATTGGGGAATTGGAAAAGCGACTGTAGCGACACCATAAGCACTTCCCTCTCATACGTTCCGTTGACTACATGTACAACGTCACATGTATAAATAAAAACAATAATAAAGAAACATGTAAAGGTTAACTAATCTTAAATCATTGAGTTTTATTAAACCAAAAACACAACAATCCTATGGATTTGGGGTGGGAAAGGGGCTTAAGTAATTGGTCTACAAATAGTCCAAATGTCATCCTCACCTGCACGTGGTGCACCCTGCTAGATAACTAACGAGGCTCTGGCGACCGAGACACGGCGGTATAACTGACTACCGAGAATTTAGTAAATGATCTTCTTAAACCAGACCCACTACCAACTCGTACTGGTCAAAGTGGTAGATGCTTTATGACCAGTAAAATAAACAATGAGTACAACGGATTCAGGAAATTGTACCCCACAGATGGTGATAGCTATAGAAAGTTAACAGGAGCTGTTAATGAAGAAAAGACAGCGTGGTATTCCTACGAAGATAAGCAGACAAGGCAAACCAAAGTCATGAAGCTACACGCTTCATGCAAACCAGAAGAGATAAAAGAGTATCTTTTGGAGAAAAAATACAAAATTAAAGAAGTTACACAGCTGCTAAAAAGAGGTGACAAAACACCTCTTCCATTATATATGTTCTCTTTTGAAAGAATAGAAGACATTAAAAATATTTATGCAATCAGCGAAATACTCCATAGGAAAGTGCAAATAGAAGCAGTTAAAAAATCTAAACTGATCCCCCCGTGCAAAAAGTGCCAAGTCTACGGACACACGCAAAACTTTTGTAATAAGGAGCCCAGATGTGTGAAATGTGTATGAAAACACCGTACGGCTGAATGTACAAAACCAAAAGACACCCCACCAAAGGGTCAACTGTGGAGAGGCACACCAAGCCAACTACTGAGGTTGCGTTGTTATAAAAGAGCTGCAAAAAATTCGCAACAAAACAAGGGAAACTTCAATAAGTTCCAGGCCAGAAATTAACTCAGCCTCAACAAGAATATCTACAAATTTAAGGCCACACCAAACATTTAACCAGCTATTGGAAGTTCGAGAAGACGACTTAGTCCCTTAATTAATCATTCAAATAATAACCAAACTAATAAAATACTACAAGGTATTCTTGACAGACTTAGTTCACAGTAAGAAAAGCAAGAAAAAGCCCTTGTATCAATCCTACAAAGGCTCACACTACTCGAAAAACATGGCAAATAATTTAAAAATTCTTGCATGGAACTGCAATGGTATATTGCAACGACAAAATGAAATACAACAATTTCTTGATTTAGAAAAAATAGATATATAGTATGTTTATCTAAAACACAGCTTACTACCCAAAGTCATATAAAAATCCGTGGCTACGAAGTTCACTCAGCAGTTCATCCTAATAATAATGCACGAGGGGGCAGTGCCGTGATTATAAAAAAAGATATTAAATACCATCTGCAACAAAAACTTGAAAGTGATGAAATACAAGCAATTAACGTTAGCATTAATACCCGCAACTACAAGTTAGTGGTATCCGCAATATATTGCCCACCTAGATATAACATCAAAGAGAATGCTTATACTCAGTTTTTCAAGCAGCTCGGTGAAATATTCGTAATCGGGGTGACTCCAACGCTAAACATCTGACTGGGGATCAAGACTAACCACAACTAAAGGGAAAGAGCTTCATCAAGCAATAATTAAATACAACTGCGAATGGCATTCTAATGGAAAACCAACTTATTAGCCCAGTGATCATAATAAAACACCAGACCTAATTGACTTCTTTATAACAAGAAAAATCCCGGTTGATTATATACAAGTGCAGGAAGGATTGGACTCCACATCTGACCACTCCTCTATTTTAATGATAATAAGTGATACAATAATTAGTAATGATAAACAGCCACTGTTAACAAATAAATATACTGATTGGAAAAAGTTCAGGAATGAACTAAACAATAGCATAATTTTAAACACACAACTTTCATCAGAAGAAACATTAGAACAGGAGGTGGAGAAGCTCGTCAAGGACATACAGCTAGCGGCGTGGGAAAGTACTAACACAACAAACAAAAAAATAGCTGGCAAATGCTATCCAATGGAAATTAAATCACTAGTTATAGAGAAGATAAGTACCCGTAGGGAATGGCAACGTACACGAGACCCAACCGTCCTAAATAGATTAAATAATTTAACACAACGAATACGTAGAGAAATACGGGAATTTAAAAATAAATCAATAAATTCATACCTACAATCTCTCACCTATGATAAAGGTAGTGATTATTCATTGTGGAAAGCAACCAAATATTTGAAAAGGCCAGTTATGCATATACCACCAATAAGAACAAATAATGGTCACCTGGCTAATAAAAGCAGAAAAATTCGCGGATCATAAATTTAACAACACTTAACCAACAGGATATACTGTTCGAAAACCAACCAACTATCCTGAGACAGGAAATTCCATTAACTAATGCTAAAGAAGTTAAACAAGAAATAAAGAACCATGTAGTACTTAAAAAATCACCAGGATATGACCTGATAACTGGAGAGATTCTAAAACAACTACCTAATAAAGCTATTAAAAAAATATCGGACATAATTAATGCTTCCTTCAGACTCCGTTATGTCCCTTTCCGTTAAGTGATAATGATACCTAAGCCAAGTAAGCCACCAAGTGAACTGGCCTCGTACAGGCCAATATCACTTCTTCCAACTATGTCAAAACTATTTGAGAGATTGTTACTAAAACGAATTAAACCAGAAATTGTAAAATCAGGAACTGTTCCGTCCCATCAGTTTGGATTTAGAGAGGAACACTCCACAATCGATCAAGTCCATAGAATAACAGATATAATAGAAAAATCCTTAGAGGAAAAAAAGATTTGTTCAGCCATATTTCTTGACATAGCGCAGGCATTTGACAAAGTCTGACTAGATGGTTTAATATTTAAATTGGAGAAAACTCTGCCATTTGTGTACTGCGAACTGCTAAAGTCATACCTGAAAAGAAGATATTTTAGAGTTAAACAGGAAGGAGTTTACTCCACCATTAAAGAAGCTAAAGCAGGAGTCCCGCAGGGGAGTGTCTTAGGGCCTTTCCGCAGACGAGCAATACAACTATCGCCACGTTTGCAGATGACACTGCAATTCTAGCTGTTGGTGATACAATCGGTGAAGTCACATTCAAACTTCAATTAGCCATAAATAATATACAAGATTGGCTAGCTAAGTGGAGAATTAAAGTGAATGAGTCGAAGTCTACTCACATTAACTTCACTAATAGATCAATAGAACCACTACCTGTGACTCTCAATAATATCCCTGTACCACATGCCAATCAAGCAAAATACCTTGGTATGAACCTTGATGCAAAGTTAAAATGGAAAGTACATGTGAAAAAGAAAGCAGAAGAGCTTCAGTTAAAATATAGAAAAATGTACTGGTTAATTGGAAGAAACTCTCAGTTATCCAATCATAATAAACTTGTGCTTTATAAACAAGTGCTCAAGCCGGTCTGGACATATAATATTTAACTAGGGGGATGCACCAAAATCAGCAATCAACAGATAGTTCAACGATTTTCTTATTCGAAACGATTTGAATTGTGAATGCCCCTTGGTACACTCGTAATAGTGACCTTCAAAGAGATCTCGGAATAGACACAGTCGCAAGTGAAATAAAGAAATGTGCACAAAAATACCAGGAGAGGCTCCATCATCACCCTCTAACATCGAAGCTGCAAGACTACTTCATCAAGAGGGTATAATAAGAAGACTCAAAAGACTAAAACCTTTTGAGTTACCTGAATAGTCCGCACAATGCAACATCAACCAAAACAACACTTTATGGAAAGAACACATATGAGTGCTTTATTATTATATTGTCAGAATCAAATGCTGTTAGTCAAAAATGACTAGTTACTTTGTACAAAATTTTATTGTTATCATAAACAAAAGATTAAAAAAAAACACTTAACACATACTACCAAACATTTTTGTGTCATGGCTTTTTATGTAGTGGCATTGACTAAAACAAAAAACATACTAAAACCACCAACACACATTGACGGTAAATATTTTCTACCATCTTTCATGTGCGTATCAGTAGGCCTTATAGTACATATGAACACACCTAAACTATGTATCAAGATAATACAGTAAAATATTGTGACTATTATGACAACTGTATCAACAGCAAAGCAAAGATTCTCTTTCTCGTTGTTGTTTGTACTTAATAATACAAAAACCAATGCCACTACATAAATAGCCATGACATCAGTCTAAAAAAGTCAAATCACTAATATAAAGAGGGGAATAAAGACAACCATCCTCCCACGAAACGCAAACAAAATCATATGGGATTCCCAAACACCCCCCTCCCCCACATCGTCTTTACTTTCCACCCAAATGAACACCCCTATTCACAAATATAAATAACCCGATATCAAACACATCGAAACGTAAACCGTGAACAACCCCGACTGAAACCAACAATCATCCACTAAGCAACTTTGCATTTCCACAAAAACATTTCCCCCTCAAAACATCGTCATGCTTCGTGTTCCTCCAATCATAATAAATTTATTATGAAAATGAAATGTTTAGAGGAACACGAAGCACGACGATGCCCTGAGAAAAAATACACCCTTACAGAAATGCAAAATTACTTAACAAATAATTACCAACTTCAATCAAAATTGTTCACAATTTACACCTCGATACATTTGACATCAAATCATTCACATTTGCAAACAAAAACGCTCACCTAAATTGAAAACAAAGACGATACAAAAAACATGCATTTGAAATTCCCACACGATTCCGTCCACGTTCCACAGGAAAACAAAAATCTTTACACCCTTAACACATACTACCACACATTTTTGTGTCATGGCTTTTTATGTAGTGGCATTGACAAAAAACTAACAAAACCATGCACACTTCCTTCACAGAAACCGTGCAAAGAGTAAACGAGACAGCTACACAAACATATTTATGGCCCTTTTTTATACCAAATTATAAGTATGTATTACACAAAATCACACATAAGAATACAAATAAGTGTGCGTAAAAATAAAATCGAATACCAAATTTACTGCGACTTATTTTATATAAGTTAAAATTTATTTCAATACTATCTAAATATTGGACTTTAGTAATTAAAAATTAAACTTTGATTTTATATACAATCCACACTTTTAATTTTTCTATCTACAAAAATAAAAAAACCTTGCCTGACAAATGCATCCCGGTGGATTGCATTTTCCAAAATTACACTTTAATTATTTTCACTGCACTTTGACTAAAAACTGTATCACTAATTAATATATAACTAAATTACACTTTAATTATTATTATATTTATTTTATACAACATAAAACACAAAAATATAAATAAATTAAAATTAAATTTTTGAAGAGGATAGAAAAAACACGTCTATCCTCTTCAACGAGCGTTTGCTCACTATCGAAAACATGTTAAAGAACTTTATGACATAAAAAACGTTCGATGTTGAAAGGCCGAAGGTCGGAAGGCCGAATGTCGAAAGGACGAATGTCGAAAGGCCGAATGGGTCGAATACCGAAAGACCGAATGTCTAATGTCCGATTGGGTCGAAAGGCCGAATATCTAAAGGCCGAATTGGTCGAAAGGCCGAATATCAAAAGGCCGAATGGATCGAACGGCCGAACGTGTGTAAAGGCCGATTGGGTTGAAAGGCCGAATTTTCTTTAATTTTCATTCTCTTAATTGATTGAAATCAATATTTAAAACGATTGAATTTATTTCTTAATGTAAAATAATTTAAATAAATTGAAAATACGTGCTAATAAATACTGTGATGTAGCATATGTGATCAAATTTTGTCGGAAAAAAAATTATTTCTTTTTCTTTTTTTAATTTTTAATATAATTTTTAATTTTTAATTAAATGACAAAAAAAAACGTAAGAAGATTTTAATATTTAAGGTAATTGATTTACTATTAAACATTTTTATACAAAATTTTTGATAAAAATCAGCCTTTCGACATTCGGCCTTTCGGTCTATTCGGCCTTTCGGCACATTCGGCCTTTCGACCCATTCGGCCTTTCGCGATTCGGCCTTTCGACACATTCGCCCTTTCGATACATTCGGCCTATCGGCCTTTCGACATTCGGCCTTTCGGCGTTCAGCCTTTCGACATTCGGTATTTCGACATTCGGCCTATCGGCCTTATTCCATAAAAAAGGTTCGAGAAAATTCTGCAACGTACTTGCAGAAATTTATTGACACAATGCATAAGCATGTCTTCGCTCTCAAAGGATTAAATTTAAAAATCGAGGAGTGGAATAAACATATACATTATAATAATCGAAGTGCTTCGACTTTATTCAGCGGAAACCAATCTTGTCCATGTTGCCACGAACAACGTACTGTTTTCAAATGCGAGAAATTTTTCAATATGAAAATAGACCAACGAAATACTTTCCATTGACGATTGGAAATACCATATAGAGAAAGCACTACTTATCGGAATAAAATAAAACTGACGTATGATGGTATGGTGGTTTAATAGTATTATGGTTTGTATAGAAGAATTGTGTGATGGTGATAGTGACGGTGGTATCATGATGATGATGGTATGATGGTATGATGGTATGATGGTAGGGTGGTACAATGGTATGATGGTGATTGTGGTACAATGTTATATTGGTATGATGGTATGAGTTGAGCAAAGGGTTGAGATTTGGTTCGTGCTAAGTTGATTGAAGTTGAGTTAGGGTTTAGTTAGCCTGGGGATTAGTTAAGAGTAGATTTGGAGTTAGGTTAAGGGCTAATTTGAAAGTTGATTTGGGGTTCATTTGATGGTCGATTTGAGGGTTTGGTTGGCGGTTAATTTGGTGATTGCGGTTAAAATTATGTTGCGATTGAGATGGAGGTTTATTTATATATTGAGTTGAAGGCTGAGCTGAAGATTGACTTAAGGGATTCATTTCGGGATTAATGGGGGAGTTGAATTAATCAAGACCGATGTTCAGACCACCTCATGAGGTTCAGGCCTTTATATTTTTTTAAAATTTTAATTCAAAATATGACAGCTTCAAATAAAATTTGATTTTTTCGAAACAATTATTTTCATTTTTTTTTTGTCAAATTTCTTTCTTTGAAATCTTATATCTTACATCTACTAAATCAATTTCTTTAAATTTTAGAAATAAATATTGAGATTACGTTATGAAACCAATTGTATGTATCATGTGTATCACATTATGCTTTTCTTTTCTTTTATTAATGTGGTAGGTGCGGTTATATAAAAAGTGTAGTGTTTCACTCACCGAAAACCCTTCTTTGAAGGTCGCGAACATTAACAACCTAGATAGACATTTGAAAACATTTTACATTTTTACATTTTATACATAGGTGTCATGCTGGTCGGAATTAATTTTCGTTGAACGAACAGTAATTCCATAATATGCAAGATTATGAAGGAAAAACAAAATTTAAAATATTTTAAGAAGTGAAAATGCCAATTACATTTAAACGCAATATGGAATTTTAACGAATTCATTTGCGACCAAAATCGATGTCCGGTATGGTTCATTGCTGTGGTGACTGAGAGTAAAAATACGAGTGGAACGGTAAAAAAGGTTTTGTGGCTGAGACACGACCGCAAAAGGTTAATTCTTAACGCGAATATGAATCAGTTTACGATCATACTTAATTAACATTATTTTTACAGAAAAACGTGCTTACCAACGTCTGAATATTATACCTTTTATTAAAATAAAGGATTGGCTTACACACTTTTCTTACGTCAGCTTTTTTTTTTTTAATTATAACCGACGGTGAAAACTGGCGCAAAAAAACAGATATTTTATATCATTTAACTTGGTAAATTGATATTTATGATATGTCGACACGCAATATTTAGCTATGACTTGATAAAAAAATTATTGAGGTTTTAAGCTTTCTTGCGCCTATCGAGCACGATTTCTTTGCTGGATATGTTTATTATTTCTTGACACTCATTAGCAGATAAACTATAATTATTATTTTTTTCTTCTTTTTTTAAGTTCGTTGACCGTCTCGAAAGTTGTCTATTATTTACCTTTGGGAATGTTGTGTAATGATGTTATGCATTGTAAACATTTTGTGTAATTGTTTTGATGAATGTTGTTTATTTACTTATATGTGTCAACTATTTAGTACGATGATTATTTTAAAGACAGCGAAGGACGAAGGCGAGTATTTTTTAACTAATGAAACTGACCGTTACTTTAGCAGTCACCAATTTAGCTAAATAACTAACATTTATGTCGTTTGCCAGTTACAACAAAGAGTAGCGAAAGAGTAGAACACGAGTAGAAAGAGCTGTCAAAAAGGCAGTTTTTTGATATTTTAAGTGGAGTCTAATTACTATTGAGACAATTATATGTCAATGTATTAGTTAGAGTAGTTTGCTACTTCTTCAATTTAGACGGATTTCAAGATGGCGGATTAGACTAGCTTTAGAGTAGAGTAGTATGTAAGTAGAAAACGACATTACTTCAATTGTTGTTATTATGATCAATGTTAGCTTTGGTTTGATCCATAAAATTGCTTCTATTGACGATATCCATCCATTTTTGTCCATGTACCGCATCACTACACTACAGCTTGTAGCAAGAATAAAAATTGTTTTGTTAAAATTTTATCATAATTTTCGGTTAAAATCAAATAAACGATTAGAGTGACGCCTTCTGTTTATCTTAAATTTTTTTTTAACTATGTGGGACAAGCAACTTTACTATATATCGAAACTTAACCTCATTTCCCTTATAATTATTATGTGATTAGAAAGATAAAAAAAAAAAAAATGGATCAATGATGGAATTTTAATTGACATGAAAGCAAGGAACAGACTATATAAAAAGATAAAAAAGCTTAGGCAAAATGAAATAGGTACAGGGTGGGCCATCTGTTAATCCTTTTTCTATTTGTAAATAAAACACACACATTTAATCTGCCGCCGATCCGTAATATATCGTTTTCATCGAGGAAAGGGTTAAGCGATTTTAATTTGCTATTACGTTGAACAGTTTTATGTTTACGAATGTATGTAATATCTTCTGAGAATGACTCCATTTGAACTAATCTTATGATACACTTTCGCGCCGCCTCGATTTCGGTGGTAGTCACCTCTCCGTTTATCCGAAAATTCTTCTTGGCCCTCAAATTGTAATAAAACTGAAAACACATTGCAACCACCCGCAATAATCAGAATACTTTTCAATTAAACTCAAATCAGTGTTAGAAGTAACTAAACCAACCTCACCTTTTCTTAACTCGAGTAGTTCGGCGCTGATTTTGACGTTCGACGATTTTGGCCAATTGCAAGGATCTAATTCCAAAAACGAAGGTCCGTTCCACTATAATTTTGAAGCAATAATATCTGTAGGCATTACGCCTCTCGATATTAAATCAGCAGTAGTATTACCTTTAGTTGGAACATACATCCAACTTTCCACTGAAGACAAATCTTGTATTAACGAAACTCTATTTGTTACAAAAGTAGCAAACTTAGATGGACACGATTTGATTCTCAACAAAGTAATTTCCGAATCCGACCATAGGTAAATTTTATTAAATTTAATTTCCATGGCCTTTATTACTTTGTCAGAAAGCTGTGCTAACAACAAAGCAGCGCACAATTCCAAAAGCGGGATGCTTTGCTTTTTTAAAGGAGCTATCCTTGATTTAGCGCATAACAAAGAAATACGACTGATATTCGCCAAATCAGTAACACGAATATAAATTACGCAACCGTATGTTGTTTCTGATGCGTCTCCAAAGCCGTGCAGCTCAACCGATTTTATATTATTACAGAAGATACAACGAGGAATGTTAAGTTTACGAATCGAAGGTAACTGACTTCTGAAATTAGACCAAGTGTCTGATATTGAAGCTGGAACTTCATCATCCCATAACAAGTTGGAAGTGGTCTACAGTGATTGCATTATTAGTTTTGCTGTCACGACCAAGGAATCACCCCATGACGGATCAGCATCCCAAACCCGGACACCCTGATAACATGTAAAATACTGTTTTGGTACTCTGTGAATTGTCTTCGACTTTGACTATATTTTTTTGGACTGTATTTCCACTAAAATCTTGTTTCTTTTAATAAAAATGCTTCTATTCAGCGTAACTATCCAAACAATAATCCTCCATCAACCGTTTATTTCAACACATACTAGATTGAGATTTTTACATACATAATTTTTCGTACAAAGCATTTTAATATTTTCATGCAACCCCACTCGACATTCTCCCCTCCTTGGAAAGGTTAAGCCTTTACCAACTATTAATTCAAAATTTATACACAAACTTAAACTACTAAGATAACAATTATCAATTTTAGTCATTCAATTAACTGGTAATTTATATACCTTCGTTATGGCTCTCTCCACTTTGCCGCATTTGGTGTTCTGAGTACTACCACTCGAATTCTGCTGTCTCGTCCTGGTATTGTCTTTTCCACTCGACCCATTAGCCATTTTGAGCTTGGTATATTGTTTTCATGAATTAAGACGAGGTCATCTACCATATTTTTAAATTTTCACGTTCGAACTTGCATTTGGTTTTTTGTTGTAGAGTGTGCAAATATTCTCTGGAAAACCTGTTCCAGAAATGCTGCACCAACTAAGTTTTTTGTTTCCAATACGCTAGCCTATTACTTGATAAGTTTGTGACATCCACCTCTAAAACTGTATTAATTGAACCCCCTGTTGTGAAATGCCCAGATGTTAGTGGCTCTAGATCACGTGGATCACTCACTATAAAGTGATGAAAGAGGGCGAGAATTAAGAATTCCCTCTATCTCTATAGCCATTGTTGTTAACTGCTCCAAGGCCAATACTTGAACTCCAACTACTTTTTTCATGTGAGATTTAAACATCCGAACTGCTGCCTCCCAGAGGCCTCCGAAGTGTGGCGATCTAGGCGGAATGTATTTCCACGTGATGCCATCATTTGAATAAAATGCTTGCAAGTCTATGTTTGATCCACGAACTAAATTTTCCATCTCTTTGACTTCTCAAGCAAAGAAGCAAACGAATATGCAAATATAAACTTTGTTTTGCGTATCTTTTCGATGTCCCTTATATTTGACTAGAAAAGGACCACAAAAGTCAGCTCCGACTATATTAAATGGTCTGGCAGCATTAAAACGATCTGGGGGCAACGATGCCATGATTTGTTCCTCTAACTTTGGTCTAAACTTGAAACAAGAGACACAGCTTCTAATAACTCGCCTAACTGCATCCTTGCCATTAACTATCCAGTACTTCTGGCGCACAGCTGCCAAAGTACACAGAACTCCAGCATGTATATTTTTTATGTGCCCATGTCGAATAATCAACTTTGTCAGGCCATGATCTTTCGGCAAAATTAATTGATGCTTTAGATCGTAATCCAAATTTCTGTTCTCCAGCCTTCCTCCTACTCTAAGCATTCCTTCTCCATCAACAAATGCCGGAAGGCTAATCAATTTACTATTTGCCGGCAACGTTTTATTGTTTAACAACATTCTAATCTCACCTCTAAAATTACCCTTCTGAACCGTCCGAATGACTGACAATAACGCGGCCCCCAACTCACAGGCCTCCAAGCCACTAGTGCAAATAGTCGCTACAACGCGCTTGAGTCTCACCAACGAACTAAAATTTTCAATGTTAAAAATATCTATGACTCTTACAGAAACAAAAGATGACTGTTCATTTTTCAATTCAGGCAACTCCTGACTGTTTGCAATATTTATTTTACTAACTGGCCACTTTGACTCATCATCCTTTAAAAACAAGGGACCGTGCCACCAAACATCCAAAAGACCAATCTCGTGAGGTAAAACTCCTCTAGACACCAAGTCTACAGGATTTGATTTCCCAGCGATGTGTCTGAATCTCATATGTTTACTACCATCCTACCATCGCTAACCCTATTGGCCACATATGTTTTCAAATTGTGGAGTGGAATCTTTAACCAGGACAAGGCAATAGTCAAATCAGACCACAAAACAATCTTTCCAACATTTATCTTGAGAGACGCCACTACATTCTGAACTAAATTGACAAGGAGCAATATTGCAGTCAATTCTAACCTCGGCAAAGAGATCACTTTTAAAGGAGCTACTCTAGACTTACTGCATAGGAGATTCATAACTACACTACCATCACTATTTTTGCAACGAAGATATACACAGGTGCCATATGCTTTTTTGCGACGCGTCACTAAAACCGTGTACTTCTATATCACTAACATTTTCTGGAATGACACATCGGGGTTCAATCTTAAATTATTCAAACATTCCAAACTATCTCTGAAATTAATCCAATCTGCCTTTAAGTCTCGGGTATGTTAGCATCCCAATCTAGATTGCCATCCATAATCTCTGAATAAGAATTTTCGCACTTTACTGGCCCCAATAGTCCTAATGGATCAATCAATCTACTAATATCAGACGTACCGATCTTTTTGTAATTCTGTTACTGTTATCCAATGGCTGAACCAAAAATGTGAATTCATCACAAAGGATGACCAGCGTAAGCCCAAAGTTTTAATTATATCGTTGACATGCAATTCATTAATGTTTGAAAACCCGAAAGTAAATCGTCTACATAAAAATCAGTCCTTGAAATATTTGACACTATTGGGAAATTTACTGATTCATCTACAGCTAACTGTTGGATAACACGAGTTGATAAGTAAGGCGCAGATGCCGTTCCATAAGTTACGGTCTGCAACTCGTAAATCCTCAACTCATCACTGGAACTCTCTCGCCAATAAATCCTATGAAACCTTGTATGAGATTGCTCCAACTTCACCATCCTGTACATTTTTTCGATATCACTTGAGAAAGCAATGGCATGCTTCCTGAATCTCAACGCAATTGAAAATAAATCCTCCTGAACTACAGCACCTACCATTAACAAATCGTTCAACGAGTGCTGAGACGAAGACTTCGCCGAAGCATCAAAAACAACTCGACAATTAGTTGTGGAACTACCAGGACGTAATACAGCCAAATGAGGTTTAAAATAACCCGGACCATCATCCACTTCAGTACAAAGCGTCATATGTCCCATTGACTCATATTCTCTCATGAACTCGATATACTGCATATTCAATTTCAAATTTTTATTTAATCTTCTTTCCAAAACAATGAATCTATGAAAAGCCATATTAGAAGAATTACCCAACAAGCTACTATCCATTTTAAAAGGTAGTTGTACAATAAATGTACCGTCTATATCTCTCTTGTGAGTGTCACCAAAATGCTGCTCACATGCTAATTCCTCAGCTGTACGAATTTTATTCTTATCATTGCAGCAGGACTCCATATCCCAAAACTTTTCTAACAAACTATCCAACCCAGTATCCGTTGTTTTCGGTTCTGATGACAAAAAGAAATTCTGGTTGTCTGAACTACTTTCCAACTTTCCACCAATTACCCAACCAAAGCTCGTATTACGAAACACTGGGAGCTCCTTTGACCATTCTTAACGACGATCTTTCAAAACTTCCCAAAATACTTCACTTCCTAATAATATATCTACAGGTCCAGGTATATTGAAATCTGGGTCGGCCAATACTAAATTAGATGGAACGGACCATCTGGAAATATTGATATACTGATAGGGCAATCCATTGCTGATCTCAGAAGCTACCAGGAATCTCAAATTCTTACAACAATTTTCAATGCGAGAATGAATTGATGCTTCTACTCTATTACAAACATCAGTTTTTGTACCATTAATACCACATACAGTGTTATTATCCTTTTCGAATTTAATTCCCAATTTTTTGACCAAGTCCATAGATATAAAATTGTTATGAGAGGCTGAATCCAAGAGAGCTCTACATTAAATATACTTCTGATTAGAATCTTTTATCAAAATCATAGCAGTGGTTAAAACGACCTGTTTGTGCACAATTTCTTTGCACAAATATTTTTTTTTTTTTTTTTTTTTTTTGAAAATAATTCTGTTTTATTATTTCTTTTTTAATTACAATCTAGTCTAAGACTAATAAGCAATTTTATTCTAACTTAAATTACTACATTTTACTGAAATTTAAGGGTTCATCCATCGATGTACTCCTTAGTTTTGATATTTATGATTTGATCGCGCTTTTGTCGTGCGCTAGATAAAGATTTATTTTAACTGATTTACACTAACTCAAAAGGCTTTACTCTTTTGAGCCTTCTAACTAAATCCGTATTATCCAGTAGCTGGTTGGCCTCTATGTTGACATGGTGAAGTAGCCGTTGTTCATGACTTCTAGCAAATTTCATAATTTCGGTTTTGATGAGTTCTATGCCCAGATCTTTGTGGATGTCGCTATTTCTGACAAACCATGGTGCGTTGACGATGCTTCTTAGCACTTTGTTTTGGAATCGTTGGATAATATCCATGTTGCTCTGCTTGGTACATCCCCACAGCTGTATACCATAAGTCCAAACAGGCTTCAATATCTGCTTATAAAGCAGAAGTTTATTAGGGATTGATAAATGAGAGTTTCTTCCCAGTAACCAATACATTTTTTTGTATTTTAATTCCAACTCGCCTCTTTTCTTTTTTACATGAGCTTTCCAGCGAAGTTTAGCGTCTAATGTCATACCAAGATATTTGGCAGTGTTTGCATGTGGTATTTCTTGATTATTTAAATATACTGGTTTATGAACTAATCTCTTGTTCGTAAAGTCAACATGTACAGATTTAGTTTCATTTAGCTTTATGCGCCATTTTTTTGTCCAATTGTGTACTTGCTCTATGGCGTTTTGTAATTGCTCTGCTGTATCTGAGTTGTTGTCACCTACTGCCATGATAGCTGTGTCATCGGCGAAAGTGGCTATCATGTTGTTTTGTGGGATTGGGACATCTCGGGTGTATAGTAAATACAGAAGTGGCCCAAGTACACTTCCTTGTGGAACTCCTGCTTTTATTCCCTTAAGCTCTGAATATTCATCTTCTTGCTTAAGCCTGAAATATCTTTCCGTTATATATGATTCCAGTATTATGCTGTACTGTTTCGGTAGGATTAATTTGAGTTTGTAGATTAATCCTTCGTGCCAAACTTTATCAAAGGCCTGCGCTACATCAAGGAATACTGCTGAACAAACTTTTTTCTCTTCTAAAGTCTTCTCAATAATATTGGTTATTCTATGCACTTGATCGATAGTTGAGTGCTCACTGCGAAAACCAAATTGGTGATTCGGAATTAGATTATTTTTTTCAGTTATTAGTTTAAGCCTTTTTAATAGTAGCTTTTCAAAGAGTTTGGACATTATCGGCAACAACGATATAGGCCTATATGATGTTATTAGATGTGGCGGTTTTCCTGGTTTGGGAATCATGATGACCTCAGCCACTTTCCAAAGTTTGGGTACATATTTTAACCTAAATGCGGCGTTTATGATATTAGTTAACTTTACCGTAGCTTTTCCCGGTAGCTGCTTTATTATTTCTCCGGTAATCAGGTCAAACCCTGGTGCTTTCTTTAAGTTTAAATTGTTTTTAATTTCATTTGCTACTTCAGTAGTCGATGTAGGGGTGATATCTTCGAGAATTTGTGTTATGTTTTCATCCAATATTTCTCGTAATTGACATTCATGAGGTTGAAATATATTTTCAAGATGATTGGCAAAACCTTCAGCTTTTTCTTTGTTTTTCCTTGCCCATGTTCCATCCATTTTCCTGATAGGATGGATCGGCATTATTGGCCTTTTCAGAGTTTTAGTTGCTTTCCAAAGCGAATAATCCGTATTACTATCATTCGTTAACTTACTTAAGTAGAAATTAACTGACTCATTTTTTAATTTCTGAATTTCTCTTGTTAATTGTTGAGTAAGATTATTTAGTCTTTTTTTGTCCTGTGGAGCTCTACTGGATAGTTATTTCCTTTTAGCCTTGATTTGATTTCTGGAGTACTTTCCCATGCTGATTGTTGAATATCTGTAATGAACTTTTCTACTTCTATGTCCAGTTGATCCATAGTTTTTAAAGGAACTTTCAAAAGTATTCTTTGTTCCAGGTGTACTTTGAAACTTTCCCAGTTCGTATATTTGTTGGTTAATACTGGATTATTCCCTTTTTGGATGATATACTCGCTTAGAGTTAGGACTATTGGAGAATGATCTGAGCTCATATCTTGGCTTTCTTCAACTTTCATAAAATTATTAGAAATATTTTTGGTTATAAAAAAATCGATCAGGTCAGGTATTTTCCCTGGGTCAGTTGGCCAATATGTTGGTTTACCTGTTGAAATGGATTCACATCCATTTTCTTTGATGGCAATCAATAATTCTTTTCCTTTAGTGGTAGTTAATCTAGAACCCCAGTGAGTATTCTTCGCATTGAAGTCACCACCTATTATGAACCTTTTTCCCAGACGCTTAAAGAACTCTGAGTATTGTTTGCTTTTAATTGAATGTCTTGGTGGACAGTATAATCCTGCCACAACAATAGGAAAGTTTTCCGTTTTTATATAAACCACTGTGACCTGAATTTCTTCTTTTCCGTACTTTGCTTCTTCAAAATGTTGGATATTTTTTTTAATGATGACTGCACTTCCTCCTCTGGCTGAATTATCTGGATGAATAGTGTGATATATGCAATAGCCTTTAAATGTTATGTAGGATTGCTTAGTAAAATGTGTTTCCGAAATAAGACACACATCTATATTCTCAATGTCGAGGACTGCTTATAGTTCTTGCTGATGCCGGAGCAAACCATTAGCATTCCATGACATGATTTTCATTGTGTTGTTCATTTTTGTGTTGATTTGGGTCTAGCTCCCAATGCTCTATCTTCCAATTTTTGTAGCCTCTCATCAAATTTTGTTAATTTCATGAGAATATCTTGTAATATTTGACTGATGTCTACATCTTTAGATTTTTGCTGGGGTTTATTGACTACGCCACTTGTTACTTCAGCATATGTAACACCTTCAGTTCTTAGTTGGCGGCCAAATGGTTGCCCATTGTCTTGTTTTGCATGCCTCTCATATCGATTTGACTGGCCATACATTTGAGTTTTATTCATCCTTTGGTTTTTAATTTTCTGAATGTCCTTTGCAACAATACATCCTCGATAGTTAGCAGGATGACCTTGTCCACAGTGTACACATTTAAGTTGAGCTTGTGGATTGTCGCATTTTCCAGTTAGGTGATGTCCGGCACATTTAACACACCTTGGAAGTTTGCCACAATATCTTTGCGTATGTCCATATGCCTGACACTTTTGGCATTGCGGAATTGGTTTAGACTTTCTAAATGGTTGAATTTCCACTTTGCAACCCAATAAACTAGTGATCTTATATATTTTAGTTATATTTTCGTCACAACTGAATGTTAGTACAAACATGTCTAGCTTCTTTTTATTTCTCCAGCTAACTTTGTTCATTACGCTGATTATTTTAAATTGTTTCGATGATAATTCTTCTTTAATTCGTTCTACATGTATGATGTAAGTTCCTTGCCATAACTCTGATTGGCCTTTCTTGTTTATTTTCATACGTGTGAAAGATAAATGAGCCTTCGGTCAAAGTTTTCACTACGTTTCTATATGCATCGACGCTATTTACGTTGATTTTGATTCATCAATTTAGTAATGCATGATTCTTCTGAAACACTCGCCTTAATTATATCATAGAAAACGTGATAATTTTTAACATCATCTACTATGATCGGTGGTGGGGGAGGTGTTTTTTTATCTGTTTTGATATTTGTCTCAACCTTTTGAGGCTGAGTGTTTTGATCCAGAGTTTGTGGTTTTTGTGGTGGTGACGGTGTATTATTTAACCTTCTCTTTTTACTTTTTCTAGACTTAGCACGAATCCATTCTGTTTCTTTAGCTAACTCTTCCTCATCGGTTTGATATTCAACGTTTTTATTAACATTAGAATTGGTGTTTTGTTTCTGTATTATTGATGATTCGGTTGGACATTTAACATTGTTGGCGTTAAGTTCGGTATTCTGGTTCTGCTTCATTGATGGCTTAGCTTGAGTTTCGTTCTGCTTTAATTGCATCATTTCTTTTTTTAGTTCGTCAATTTGTTGTTGTAAATTGAGAATAATAATGCTTTGCTGATTTTTCTCATCAGTTACTTTTTGCCATTGTTTGTATAACGTTAGCTCTTTTTCTGAAGTACCACTTTCAAGAATAGATGTTTCACCATAGTTATATGAGGTTGTTATACTTGCTTGTTGGGGTGCTGCTGTTGCGCCCTTATTATTTTGGAATCGTTCCATGTTAAAATTTTCAGATGAGAAATTAAAAGTTTTCTCAGGAGATCTAGCAACGTTTCCTCCCTTGTGGAACGGGCTGTTTACTATTTGCATATTTTTGTTTTTTTGTGTATGCAAGGATCGGCCCTCCCCAGAATCCTTAGGGCCAGTCTCATCAGAGAGTGGATTGCCCAATATTTCTATTGGTTTACCACCTGGGGTATTTTTTCCTTCTGTTTTATTCATTGCATATTGTATATTTATAGTGTAATCCACTCGCCTCTAGTATTTAGCCGATTTTAAAATCGTTGCCCGGGTGTCACCACGAGGAGGTATACTAGACACATTTGGTGGCCTCTACATAGTTGCAGAGCTGGAATATAGTTCACGAAAGTCGTGGCTATAAACGGTCAACTCCTACCCTATTGAAGCACACCCCCAACACAAGACAAATATGTAGAACTATTTTGAGCAGAATCAGCCTTTGTACTATCGACATCTCTATTATTATCCGTACTACTACTAGGGTGTTTTCTATTTGTTTCGTTTGACGTTTTGTGATTTCGACTATCCAGTCTCTTCGACTATCCATTCTGTGACAAGTTTTAACTAAATGACTGTCGCTCAAACAATTTAAACATCTACCTAAAGATCTTATTTTTCCACACCTTTCCTCAGGACGTAAATTCATAAACTGAACACAATTTTCTAAAGAATGACTACCACTACACATCGAACAATCCATTTTTGTATTTACTTGATTTGGCCTTGAAACCGACACGAAAGTTTAAGAAGATTTAGACATTTGTCCTTGACCCACCATATTTTGATTAGGTCTTTTGGAACGACAATTATTTTCCACTATATTCAAAGCCCTACAACGGGATTGTAAGAATTCAGAAACTTCCTTCCAAGTAGGAACCCCCTTTTTATCAAGTTGGGATTCCCAGGCCTTTCGAACATCATCATCTAACCTATAAGTAACAATTCGAACTATCATCATGTCCCACTGATCAACATTCTGCTTTAGTTTTTGTAATGCACGCAAATTGAGCTCAGTGCGATCAATCAGATTTTGCATATCTGTACCAGATGATTTATTGACGTACTGTAATTTAAATAATTCACTAATGTGTTTCTCTACCAAAGCATGGGTATCATCGAATCTATCTACCAAAGCCTTCCAGGCGATATCAAAGCCATCATCAGAAAAATCGATTTTATCAATAATCTCTTTGACCTTTCCAACAACAAACATATCTAAATACCACATTTTTAGTATCTTTGAATTTATTTGATAATTATCTATAATGATTTTCTCAAAAGAATCACGAAATCTTAACTATTTTCCATCAAATACGGGTATTCTAATCTCTGGCAATTTTGCCTTAGAAAAAAGACCACCTGCACTGTCACCATTCTCTGAAGCCGCATCATCACCCAAACCTCATTTATCACCTATATTACTCACTACTTTATTAATACTTTAACTCACTTCAAATTTACCCTTTACATCATAAAATTCACGCACGAATGATTCGAAATCCGTATTAAATTCCTCCTCATTTTCCAACAAAAGCTTTAAATTTTCATATCTAGCACTAACTTAAATTTCCTATTTCATCAGGATTTTTTATAAACTTTAATTGTAACGTGAGTTTCCTTTTAACGGTTGCTCTTTTAACTTTCTATGATTCAATTGTTACAATTTTTTGCCAAATTATATTACTACACGCAAAAGTTCAATATTTATATATCTCAAATCTAAATACCTTTACTTTTGTTGCCAAAAAATATTGAAATTGATGAATCAAATTACAAAATGATCAAGTATCCAAAATGCCTATTTTAAATTCCAACTATTTCCATTGTAGTGGACCAAATATGGACGTCTTCTTTTATAGATGAAACTTTTCTTCTCCAAACCAAATCAAACAAATTCCACCAGATTGCTAGTATAAATATCTGGCTCGAGCTGGACCATGAATTATCTTCGACTTTGACTATGTTTTTTATGGACTGTATTTCCACTAAAATCCAATAATCTTGTTTCTTTTAATAAAAATGCTTCAATTCAGCGTAACTATTCAAACAATAATCCTCCATCAACCGTTTATTTCAACACATACTAGATTGAGATTTTTACATACATAATTTTTAGTACAAAGCATTTTAATATTTTCATGCAACACCACTCGACACTTTGGGGCCCTATTCTCGAATTCCACAACAATTTTCCACATGTGGACATCTGTCAAAATTATTGACGTTTTTGTATATGGGGAATTTTTTTCACCTGATTTTACCCATTCGGAAATATTCCCTTAGTATCGAAGAAATTCCATAGCGATTCCGGTCTATTTCATAAAATACTGGTAGGGCTGGTTTACCCCAGGTTAAAACTTTTACTAACATCGTTAAATATATAGGCAGAATGTAATTATATGAGCGATTTACGTGACGCCTGTATACCAATTCCTTTTTATTATTCCATTTATTAGCGTATTAAAATGATTCCAGTCTGAATTACAATTATAAATACCCAGATTAAATTGAAACTGAATTAAATCTGTTCCCAACATGATTTTTTTCGTTCAAACAAGTGGATTCAACAAAATAATTGATTTTTTTTTTCTTTCATAACGAATAAGATTTCAAAAGAAATTGTCTTAATAATAAAAAATTTCAATTTATTTGCATCAGCACTTTCGTGGTCGCTTCGATGGCAATATTTTATACAAAATTTGCAACAGTTCAACACAACTTGGTGAAATTGGTTTGCTTCTTATAATTTTTGCTTGCGTTTTCCGACTCAATTAATGAATTTTACCACCAACCACCATACACAAATGACATAAATATTTTGGTTAATATTTTCTATCTTATTATAACGTTCAAAACTACATACTCGTATGTACATACATACTTTTTTTATCGATACGAGAAAATCTCTTATACTAATTGACTCTGTTGTCCACATTTTTATTGTTTTCAATGTACAGTAATTTCGATAAGTCAATTTTTAGTTTTGTTTTAAACGAGTAGATTAATAAAACACGTGCGTCGACAAACAAAAAATTTGTCATAATTTGCTGACACGTGAAACCATGTCCAAATTATATACGTATTATTAATATACATAATTATAAGAATTAATATGAAAAGATGGGCTATATATCCGCAGGTATCACGCTGGTAAAACGTTAATTATACACTAAACACACACACACACCCAAAAGAAATCCAATTTGATGCAGATATTCATTTGTTTCGGTGTAAACTTGCCACTCCGACACGTATAAACTTGTAAAAAAGCAAAGCTTACTTTTATTAGTTTGTAATGTTTTGATTTTATTTGAAGTAGTAGCCAAATCGAAAAAATTGCAAACTCATTAAAATAAGCTTCACTATTTTTTAGAGAATCAGAGTGCAGAACATCTCAATATGTAAAATACATACAATACAAATAAAAACAAAGGAAAACCATAACGATAAACTCTTCTTGTAAGGGGAAACCAATTCTTATACACGCTCTTTCTTTACGATTTTATGTTTTTTGATAAAGTTTCCATTTTAAACATAACCATTGGTGTACGACGTACACGATCGGATCACAGCAGCCCAAACTAAATTAGTTAGGCTAAAAGAAGATCAAACTGGATATTTTTTTTTTTTTTTTTAAATTTCGTCTGATACGTTGTTATGCTTTAAAAATTTCTCCAATCGTGAGAAAATGATCGTGTTCGCAGCAGTCCAACAACCAATAATTTTATGTTTATTATATTGAATACCAATTAAAATATGTATATGCGATCAAATATTTTTGTGTGTTTTTTGGGCCTACTTTATAATCATTATACGATCAATATATTTTTTGTAATAATCTGCTTATGTGTATTTGAGACAAAAAATTTTCCGTTAACTAATTATTGTTACATGGCCACGTGACTTTTTTTATTATATATCGTAATATTATTTAAAATGTGTAATATAAAGTTTACATTTAAAGACAAACAATTTTTTTTTGTATTCTACGCTATATAGTTTGGTTACTTAAGAATTTTGTTTTGTGTTTGTTGTGATTGGAAATTTCTAGTTTCAATTGGAAATGTCCAAGAAAAGAAAAAAAACTAAAGTTATTTGTTTACAGAACGACAAGAGATACATTTGCGTCAAAGCTGTTTGCTTCAAAGAGATTTTTGGTCAAGTATACGAGGAAAATGTTTGCGGTATTTATGAAAAGATTTAATATGCGATGTTCGCAAATATTCAATGATGATGATTAATTATAAAGGCACCCTCACTTATTTTATTAATCTGTGTCAATTAAAGGTTTGAACTGATGAACAACAATAAAGTTGATCATTTTGTTTGTTCCGATACAAAGATAATATCGCATCTTTGTCATCATACTACAGTTTCATAGAATTTATGTATTTGTCACAAATATCGATGAGCTTTTATTTCTGTTATACTATATATAGTTAAGTACGATCGCACCTAATTATTATTTTTTTTTTTTGGCAACTAGCATACACATATTAGCACAATTATTTAGCGATCATTCATTTATTGACCAATAACCAATACAAAAAATGTGCTAAATATATCGAATTGTTGGCTCCAAATATGTACATTATAAATTTAAAGTGTTAATTGATTGGAATGTAAGCGCCTTGTGATAATTCGAGTATGTGAAAATTTTTTACTTTTACTTGATATTATTCCAATCAATATACATAATTGTCCACCGGATTTATGCTGTTTTTCGTATATAGTCAGTAAACTATTTGATAATAATAAAAACAATTGATTGTATATTTATTGGTTTTAAATCAAAATGAATTTTTGATTAAATGTTATCGTTTTAGATGATCACGAACAGACCATTTAAAATAGGGCAGAGTGTGATCATAGTCGATCTCGAGCTTTTTATTAACCGCAGTCTCAACAATTTCGGATTTTTTTCCGTAAACGGGTTAATCGATTAATGTACATATGATTGTGACCGTGTAAAAAGTTCATTCGATTTATGCCCACTTCTGGATTAGCTGAACTACAACACTCAGTTTTTTTTTTGTTGAACAAACTAAGTGAGTCAATAACTAACCAAGGTTATATGCTAATTCTTAAATATTTCAAATTGTCTGCGGCTGATTAATATAAATGGGCTCACTCAATCATTCAGAAAGAGATGAGAATAAGTTAAAATGGGAGTTGTGACAAATTTTATATTCCAATAATATCAGTCGGACCTTTCGAGCCTTTGCACATTCTGGTCCAAAGTTGTTGCCATTTCCTAACGTACATCACGTGCCAAAAAAAGAAAGTAAATCAGATGCTTGCAATGATCGTTTAATTGCTATTGCCTCTGTGTTCTCCAAAGTATTAAAAACGATCATCAATTCCTATCTGATGAAATATTTTGTTGTGAACCACCTGGTTTCGCCAACTCAACAGGTGACTTAAATAACGGTCGTGCGATGTCCTTCCCCAATCACTTAATGTTTATTTATTTATTTATAGTATTTTATAAATAATTTAGTATTCATAGGAAAAGCACACATGGCACACAAAGCAATCGAAACAAAAAAAAATAATGAAGTTGCTTCCATTAGGCATAAAAACCTCTTAAATTTTTTCAAACAATTTCCACCTCATGCTTACACATTCTATTTTGAGCAGTAGCTCATTTACAATAAAATGTACAGCACGAGGTGACATAATATTAAAAATTAACA
This sequence comes from Tipula vernalis, assembly GCA_958295665.1. Taxonomy (NCBI): domain Eukaryota; kingdom Metazoa; phylum Arthropoda; class Insecta; order Diptera; family Tipulidae; genus Tipula; species Tipula vernalis. The sequence continues at coordinate 46,789,981 of OY282560.1, forward strand.
AATATAACAAAGTTATTAAAAATAAATTAAAAAACTACGTATTGCCCATCAACCACGCCACTCCAAAAATTTTGACCTAAATAATTTTGCTCTTAATTTCCAATGGAATTGAATTCCAAAGGGAAACTCCCCTAACATAAAATGACGTGTTTAACGACCTACAACAATTTTTAGCCGGAATTAGGCGGAAGTTAGAGGAATGAAACCTACTAAACATTAATTTCCTATATAGATAACAAGGCTCCTTAGCTTTGAGAAGTTTAAAAATAAAAAGACAAACGCGAAATTCGTAAAAAATAGATAAACTACATTCTAAAACAAGGCTAGAGTAGGCAGAAATATGATCGAACTTCCTAATACCAAAAATAAACCTGGTACAATGGTACAAGCATTGAAACATCTTTGGAGAACATTCATATTTTCGTGAAGCATACCGAATAAAACTATGTCACCGTAAATAAAATGAGGAAGAAGATAAGACAAAAGGACGAGGTATCTAACGGTTTTTTATAAATTATAATCGACTGAGATTTATTCGCGTTTAAAACGAGCCTGTCAGAGACCGACCAAATAACGATATTACTTAAATCTTCATTTATCAGAGAAATATTCCTAACAATAGAATCCTCATCTAAACGACTATTTCTATAAAGTTGAACGTCATCAGCGAAAATATGAAATGAACAATGTTGAATGGAGGATTCTATGTCATTTATGTACATAGAAAATAATAGAGGACCCAGCACTGAACCCTGAGGCACGCCGGAAATTACAGGAAGGAAATCAGACAAGGAATTGTCGAAAAAAACTGCCTGAGAACGATTAGAAAGATAGTTAAAAATCAATTTGGCAGCAGAAAGCGAAAATCTAAACTGAGATAAGAGTTTATTAAAAAGAATTCTGTGATTATCTTATACATTTAATAACGCAGTAGAAGTGCTATGAAATTTTCTAAACCCAGATTGGAAGCAACTAATTAAACTATTGCTATGTAAATGAAATTGAATTTGATTTTTAGCAACTATCTCGAAAGCCTTAGAGAGAGAACTTAAAATGCTAATTGGCCGAAAATGGGAAAGCTCTGAAGGATTACTGATCTTTGGGATGGGGATTATTTTACTTAGCTTCCACTGATCTGGATAGGAAGAGGACGTGAGAATAAAATTGAAGATATGTAACAAGTATTTTGAGACGAAAGGGAAAACTACCTTAACGAATTTTAAATTGACGTTATCCAGACCAGAAGATTCCGATTTAACCTTCCAAATAGCAGATTGTAAATCCTCGAGAGAAATATTTGAAAACGGAAACGAATTAGAGAACGCGTTAGAGAACAAATCGATGGAACTACTGCTCGAGTTCAGACTAGAGCAAAAATAACTATTAATTTCATTGGGTTTGAAATCCCCACTTGAACTAATCTTGCATCTGCCTAGGCCTAAATTACGAACATTACGCCAGGAAACTTTGGGAGGAAGAGAGGAGTCTAACTTTTCCTTGAAAAAATTACGTTTAGCAATTCGAATTAACCCTACAACACTGTTACGAGCCTGCTTGTAATCTAAATGAGACTGACTATTAGGACACCTTTTCCATACACGATATTTACTAACTCTAATATTTATGGCATTCGAAATTTCCTGAGATAACCAAGGCGGAGATTTTGCTTTGCAAGTAACCTTTTTAAGCGGAACGCAACTATTAAACATCAAACTAATATACGAGTTGAAAAATTCTATTTGGCTAGTTGCAGAACTAAGGCAAAAAATATCCTCCCAAGGAACTGAGTTACAAACTAAGTAAAGGCGGGAATAGTCTATACTAGAAAAATCTCTAAAGCTAAAACTCTTATGTTTAAGTGGAGAGTAAGAGTTTACAGAAAAAACTAAAAGATCATGATGGGATCCCATACCGAGAGACAACTGATTGAAAAAACAAATAGAGTTATTAGTAAAAGAGATGATATGATCAATAAGGGAATAAGAGGCCCCGCTAGCGGTTGGACAAGAAAATGTTGGTGCCACAGTGTTGTGTAGGGATAAATTAAAACTATTTAAAAGATTCAAATAATCCCGAGGAAAGCCGGAATTTTGGAGTATATTGAAATTAAAGTCACCTGATATATACATACATTTCATCGAATCTACAAGAAAATAACTAAATAAACTTTCTAAGTCTACAAGTGATTTTTTAAATTGGGCATACGACCTTCTACTAGTTTTTGGTAGGTTATAGATGGTACCGACTAAGATTTTACGACCATTAATGAAAACATTGACAAAAAAAAAACTCTAAATCCGATACTAACAATTCTGAAATGGAAGAAGGTATGGTAACTAATCTAGCCTTAATGTGATCACCTACAAACATACATAAACCACCATAATTAAGGGGAAGTACCGCTCTATCTTTCCTAAATATATTATAACCTTTCATGGCCAAAGCTGATTTAGGGATATTCGGATTTAAAAATGTCTCAGAGAAACAAAGAATGTCCACGGAAGCACCATTAAAAATGTGACGAATCTCGTCAATATTTGGGACTTGGGCACGTTGAAACTAGCTACATTTAACAAAGACCTATCGACTAACATAGATTTTAAAACTACATTGGGGTTGTTAAACGACATTACACTCAAGTGTAAACACGACGCGACGTGATTGATGCGCAATACTTACAAATAAATATAAGGAACGCTTCATCCAAACCGAACCAGATTACTGGACATCTAAAACGAAAAGAAACAAAAAACCAACCAAAGTAATAAATGCCAACTTAACGTAAACAAAGGTACAATACTTAACCGTTGAGCCCCAATTTATGCCCTAATTTATTTTAATATTTGTTTTCCCTATGGTGGAAAAAAAACATAAAAAAAAAAATGCGACACGTCTGTCTAAGGCTACTAATTTACTAGCCGATGCTGGTATCTCCCGGGATCCGCTCTTTCCCCATACTTCAAATGTCAACCCAATACATTATTTTGCTGATGACACAGCTCACTCTCCTCCTCTTACTTTGTTTAATTTGTTCTTCTTATGTGATTGGAGCTTCTAATCTGGCTAATTCTCGGCCTCACAATATCAAACAAAACCTCTTGGGTTGGATAAACAAACAAAGCAGCACTTAATGTAGCTAGGTGGTCAGGTGTGAAGCTGCTCGGGTGATTCAAGTTGGCAACTGCGGCCAGCTCTGTAACTTGCCACTTCCACAAGTGCTCGTGTTACCTCCACGTGATGACCGCTGGTAACTAGATTGCTGATTTTTTTTTTTGGCTTCTAGGCTAAAACTCGGCGCTAAAGGAGTCAACCTTAAACACATCGCTGGGGTGGGTTAAGGTGCTAATCGTACCGTGCCGATAATCGACCAGACTGGTGGCCCAGTTTTAGAACTAGCTCAGTCGTTAACGGTGGATCTGGATACTTAGCGCCCTCCGGATTAAGTAGCCTTATCTGTGTACTGCGGATCTCTGCACAGATGGACACTTCTTTCTCCGCTACTCGTGGGAACAACTATGGATCTTAATGAAACTAAACAATAACAAAAAGAGTCCGGCTCTCTAAAAAATCCGGAAAATCTGGACAAAGAGACTCGGGTCTGTAGACCTGACTCTAAATCTACAAATAAACAACGGGACATAAGCTCAAGCGAGACTGGTCCCTCCACTCGGGTCACCAAATCTAAGTATATAAATACAAAGCGGAACCAAAGCACGAATGAAGCTGGTTCCTCAAAACCAACCTATAATACTAGGAGGAAGGCCTGAAGGGCCCTGGAAAAGATCAACAACATCTCGCCAGAAGGTAGGACGGATAAAGACAAAGCCACGCTTGCATAGGCAAAAGAAGTCACCGAGAAAATGTCGGAAGGCCCTTCCTACCACTATGAGGCCTTTTAACGAGGTCTTTAAGGATCAGCTGGTTGTGGCAGTTATTGACAAATCCCAAGAGGATGGCAGTATTACGCCCGCCAATTGGAGGTGGAAGGGGCCTTAGTCACCACCTACCTGAAAGTCCTGTCGGAAAATCCAGGACCTGCTCCGACTTGTCGGGACGTGGGCTGGCACAGGAATCAGGTGAAACTGACTGTCTGTGCAGATCAGAGGTCCATGCTGCTTTATAAGAAGGCAATGGGGGGACTTGGCGAGGTATGGGCCGGAGCCAGCCTTGCTGTGATTGATAGGGAGGAGAACCCCAGCAGACCAAGAGCTAGGGTGTACATCCCTTCGAAGCCTAGGGATCCGAAGGTGATACTTCAATTGTTGCAGGTTGGCAACCCGGAGTTGCCAACGCACATTCAACACTCAATGTGTATAAGAAGGACGCGGACAAGCCGGAGGCTCCGAAGTCATCTTCAGAAAATACCACGGTGCTTGATAGCTCATCTGCGTGCGCAGAGGTAGCCAGCCAAGCGGAAACTCTCTCCGCGGACACGGAGATGTCAACGTCCATGGAATCTTTAAAGATGCTCTCAGAGAACTTCTCATCAGGGGATGACTCTTAACTGAAGATTCACATTTGACGGGCAGTAGCCCAATGGTTACTCCCGTTTGAATTTAAAAAGGGAAAAAAAAAAATACAAATTCCCAAGACCACCAACTATACTGTACCGTCACTATCTTTTCACACAAAGTTCCGAACTAGGGGATCCCATCCAGGGAGGACTGGATGATGGGTGCAGTTTTGGAACCAGGAGTTATAAACTTCTTCACTGATGGTTCAAAACGGGACGGGAAGGTCGGGGCTGGAGTGTTCCGCGAGGAACTCCTGATAAATCTCTCCTTTCATCTCCCCGACTACTGTAGCATTTTTGAAGCTGAAGTAACTGCCATAAAGGATGTCATAGACTGGTTGAGGTATAATGAAATATCAGTTTGTGATATTCGTATATATACGGACAGTCAGGCTGCCATTAAAGCGATTCAATCACACCTCCTCACGTCGAAAGTAGTCCAGAACTGTCTCTCATCTCTTAACGAGATGGCAGATCAGTTTAACATCCACATTTTATGGGTGCCAAGACATTTCATAAGTACAGGGAATATAAACGCCAATGAACTGGATAGACGTGGTACAATGGACCACTTCTCAGAAAGCAGAAACGATATTGAAATGCCTCTTGCGGTATGCAAACTGCTGCTTCAGGAAGAAGCTAGCAAGCTTACGAATGACAGATGGTCAAGTAACACTTCTTGCGTAATAACTCGGCAGGTCTGGCCAAAGTTGGACTTGGCGAGATCCAAACAGCTGATCTCACTTCAAAGAAGTCAGATCAGTGTGGTTGGTTGGAGTGATTACGGGGCACTGTCTCATAGGGAGGCATGCGAGTAGACTTGGTGTCTTCTCACATGACTACTGTCGTAGTTGCGAGGACGAAGAGGAGGAAGAGACAGTACTTCATCTTCTTTGCACTTGCTCTCGTCTGGCACGAAACAGACTAAAGTTTCTAGGGGCACCCCTCTTCAAAGACTTGACGGACCTCTGTAGGATGGACGTCAGAAGTGTTTAGAATTCATCTGTATTAGTTATGATTCGCTAATACTTAACGCACAGCACATTCTGTATATATAGAATGTAAATTGTGGTGTAATCAGTCCAGTCGCCGCGGCCTGATGAGAAGATTGATTTTTTCATAATCATAAGCTCATCAGTTCGAAACTGGATTGAATTCTCTTACAATCTTCGGAACATACTCGTATTAAAATCATATAATATTTTTACATTCTTCGCCTGATTGGGCACCAATTAAAATGTCATCCAAATAGGCTAAAGTTTTCGGAATGTCACATAGTATTCTGTCCATCACGGACTGTAAAATAGACGGTGCGCTTTTTACACCAAAAGGTAAACGATTATACTGATATAAGCCTTTATGCGTATTGATGGTAAGGAACTCTCGCGAACTTTCCGCGACTTCTAATTGTTGATAAGCTCCCGACAGATCTATCACACAATAAACACTTGAATTTGCTAGTTGGGCGAATAAATCGTCAACTCTAGGAAGTGGGTAATGCTCCGTTTGCACAAACCTATTTATGGTCTTACAATCTATACAAAGGCGGATTGACTTGTTCGGTTTCATCACAACAACCACTGGGCTTGCCCATTAAATCGTACTGCGCTTAATATACCTTCATTCACGAGGCGATCTAATTCCTTACCTACGGGATCTTTAATATGATAGGGCACAGTATAACAACAATGAAAAATTGGCTTAGCATTCGCCGCCATTACAATGTTTGCTTTATGGTCAACAATGACACCTCCCGATTGAGGAAGTACGTTCGGATATTCTCTTTTTATCATTTCGACCATTTGGTTAGACTCTACCGACATTTGGCTCACCCGTTTATAGTCAACTATTCTAATTCGCCATTGAGGGAACAATCTATCAAGCCACGTGCGACCCAATAATGGCTTAAACTCTCTTGTGGTTTTAATAACTATCAACTCCAACGGCTGTTCTCTACCATCCTCCTGGGTTTTAACATTTACAACTAATTTTCCTACTATTTGAATTCGATCACCTGTAACAGAAAAATAATGACAATTTACATTTTTAATTTCTAAACAGCTATAAATAACTCTTTATACTTAACTACGGAAATTACAGATGCACAGGCTCCCGAGTCCACTTCCGTTTCCAAAGATTGTCCTTCTATAATTAATTTGACAAAAATTGACTCTGATTGTTGTATAGCATGAACCGCATCATTCATCGTTTCAATTTTATTAAAATTTAGGTGCTCCAAATCATTAGAGAATTCCTTCACGGAATAACTATTTTTTTCTCTGTCGTATTGACACGATGTTGATGTTGAAGGACCTGGACTGTACCGTCGACTTCGATGACTTTGAGATGTACTTATTTGATTTGATCGACACATACGTGACGTGTGACCTCTACGATGACAACTAAAACACTCCCACATTATAGCTGGACAAGATGCTGGATTATGATAACGGCCACATCTAAAATATTTGTTTGAATAACTGCTGGGACTCCGACTCGGCCTTGAAGGACTTTCTGACTTGACTTTAATTCTATTACGACCTTGGTTAATGGCGCTATTTTCTACGACCGCAAAATGATTATTGGGCTTTTCCTTTTCCGCTAATTCCCAGCTCAAAGAAATTTCAACGGCTTCATCAAATGTTAACTTTTTTTGTTTTAATAAATGCGATCTTAATTGGGTATCCCGTAATCTAAACACGAATCGATCACGAAGGGCTTCATTTAAAAAATTTTGAAAATTGCATGTCTTTGCTAAAGAATTTTACTGGACTATATGTTCCGAAATTGTTTGTTGTTTTGACCGGAGTTCTGATCCTCCTTATGAAATTTGTATCTTTCAGGTATTTCATTTAAAATGTTCTTCATTAAATGTTTTTTAAGTATATGTAGCTACTAGATCAGAATATTTTTTCTCAGCGGGATCTTCAGGTATCAGTAATTTTTTAAAAATTGAGTATGCTTCTGAGCCTATAAAAGCCAACACGAACGCCACTTTCTTTTCGTCGGTGATATCATTTAACACAAAAAACTGTTGCATACGTTCAGTTGCATCGAAATTGTCACCGAGGACGTATGATTCAAAATTACCTAACATGTTGTTAACAATTTTCCTCGTCGCCATTTGTTGTGTTATTCCAATTTAGTTAAATGAAACAATAATGCAGAGTAATTTTATAATTTATTGTTCAGATCTCGACTCTCGACTGATCATCATTATCCAAAAACCTTTTTTTACTTGTTTCTTCCCGTTACAATTTATATTCATTCTAATTAGCAAAATTATACAAACTTACTGCTATTATAAAAGGGTGACTCAAAATTATGACATATATAACACTAGCCTTAATGACATTTATGTAGTGAGAGGTGGCAGCCCTGTTATATTATTCAAATAAAAATGAGTTCTGTTCTGTCATTAATCGAACAAACACGTTTGTTTTAACTTATTCCGTTTTGCTGCAGCTGCGAATTATTCTAGACATACCAGTTCCTTGTTAAAATTACTTTTAGAACTCACGAAAAATATAAATACATTTATAGTGGTGATATATAGTGATCCTTGCATGAAATACATTTATGTACATCGAAATGAGGATGACAAGCGATCACCAAGCAGGCCAAGAAAAGTCCCTTATAGCCTTACCAGGAGTACTAATGATGTATCTGCTACGAGCCTAACATGTTTTGGTGAAAGTTGAAAATATTTTGCAAACGGATAAGAAAAAATGATAAACTAGTATAAATTGAAAAAGTACGTCCAATTTAATTTAAAACTGTCATATAGAGTCATAGTGTCTCACGACGCGTTCTTAAAACTTAAATTAAAGCATAATCGAAGAGACAAAACAAACACGTGTTAAAATTTCAAATAATTCGTGAAACACTGCGACACTGCTTAACAATTAAGTTCGAGAGCCGAAATAAATTAAATCAATCGACTAAAGACTAAATCGATCAAAATATACTCAATTAACCTTTCGGCAAAAAATGTAGAGATCACCATTAATTAAATAATTACGTAGTAATACGACATTTTTACACAAAACAAATAAAATCCGATCCAGTGAAAACTGCTTTCCACCCAATTTATGTGGTAGCATCATCAGAAATTTCAGAGAATAAACCAAAAAAAAAATGCTTAATCAAAATACCTGTACCAAATACATGTAATAACGATAACCAATCAATTATATATGAATACGTCAAAGACAAAGCAAGATGTTGAAGGAACCACTATAAAAAAAGCGAGTTTTGTAATTTCCGCACTTGCTTGCGATCATGACTAAAAAGCAAAAAAAAAACGTTGGTAGGTAGTCAAAAATCAAAACATGTTTGATCAAAAAATTTCCCCTACATTTGTATTCGCAAGTAATTTTGCTGTTCTTGTGTGCGCCCGTTGTTTTATGCTCTCTCGCGTGTGCGTACGCACTCACTATACTCTCCGCATTGGAGGAGCTTTACATCAATGAAAAAAGCTATAAAAAACTAGATAAAAGCGATATAAAACAAAACAAAAAAATGTTTTTCTTCTTTTTCATTGTGTGCTAACTTGTGTGTCTCTATATAAAAAGAAGTTACTCTTAAAACCATTTATTACTTATTGTTTTATCCGAATGAAAACTTCATCAAAATAGTTTTGTTAAGGGATCGTTAAAGAAAGATGAATTTTTGTGTTTTTTATTGTTAATTTTTTTGTATTTTATTAATACACCCGCAGTTAGGTATTAAATATACCAAACAAATTAAAAATAAAACAAATAAGTGTGGACCAAATCTGTGAATTAATTAATAAAAGTGGTAAAACAAAAAAGTGTTCTAATAATTAAGTACCGTTAATTATTTTTTGTGTAAATAATTAACAAAATAATAATTTTGTGTGGAATAAGTTTGTAAAAACTTTTTAAAGTTTTTAACTCGAATGAAATACAGGAATAGCCAAGGATTAATCCTCCAAATTCAGTTTAGAACATTTCTGAATTATAATACTTTGAAAATTCGGTAAGAAACTTTTCTTTTTGTTTTTGGATTTCTTTGCACATAAAGTAGTTCTAATTTACATAAGTGATCAATAAAATATCCAAAACGATTATAAAAATGTTTAACAGTTTTGGCTGTTCATTTTCAAAAAAAAAAAAAAAAAAAAAAAAAAAAAAAAATTAAGAATTCATGTTTTATGAAAGTCACCAAAACACTTGAATAACAACTACTTTGAAAAGCTAAAAGACACATATACCAAAGTGAAATAATGTAAAACAAAATAATTGCATGCTGCACATAAGAAAGTGGTGCAAACCAGATAATAATGATAGTGTTGTTTTGTTCTTTTTTTGGTTCATGGGAATTCAGTTTGGGTCTTTTTAAACATTTTGTTGTTTCATCATAAAAATCGAATATGTGTAATACTTATTTACGAATAGCGATCCCATTTTATATAGTGGATGTGATACGTTACAATTACAAAATGGCTTTTGAAAAGAAATTTCTAGAATCAAAAATTTTAAAATTTAAATTTAGTAATTATAACAAAAACTTTTTTAGTAAATAAACCGAGTTGGCTAAAATCCTGAAACAAAAAAATTCCGAAAAACAAAAATGCAGAAAACTAAAATCCAGAAACACAATTATCAAAATTTGAGTTTTTCCGTTAAGTTCTTAATATTTATGGTAATAAAAATTGCTTCAACCTTTTAGACACAGATCAAAGGAATTGTATTGCTCATATCGCTTCTACGGATTATTGTACCATAAATGTTTGAAATTATTTTGTGGTTGGCTTAATTCGTTGGGTTAGTATAGTATCGACGAATCTATTCGAGCGAATTGCGGATTTAATTCTTTGTTAAGGCTTCGTCTACCTTGCAGACACAGATCAAAGGAATTGTATCGATAGATGTACCACAAATGTTTCAAGTGACGACAAAAGTCTAAAAATGCCTATAAAATTGATTTTTCATTTATTTTGAACAAAATATTTTTTCTGGATTTTTTTCTGGATTACTTCTTTAGTAATTTCTAGTTTTTTTCGGGATTTTTGTTTTCTGGATTTTTAATTTTCAATTATTCTGGATCTTAAAATTCCTGGATTTTTTTTTCAGGCAAATGTATAGTGATCCCAAATAAACCCAATTGTTATATAGTGTAACTAACACAAGTTTATATTTGCTTTTACGGAATGATATAAAAAGGCCGAATGTCGAAGGGCCGAATGTGTCGAAGGGCTGAATGTCGAAGGGCCGAATGTCGAAAGGTCGAAGGCCCGAATGTCGAAGGGCCGAATGTGTCGAAGGGCTGAATGTCAAAGGGCCGAATGTCGTAGGGCCGAATGTCGAAAAGCCGAATGGGTCGAAATGCCGAAATTTTTTTTTTTTTTTGTTTTGTTTTTAGAAATATAATTTTTTAAATTTGCTATTTTAAGGAATATTTTGTAAATTTTTTTATCAAATATAAATTAATTTCTTATGAATTTATGTATTTTATCGATATAAAATATTGCGGCACGCAGTGCGACATATTTGCTGATCCCACCTCCTACGTTGCCCGAAATTCAAATCTAAAGCCCCTCGGAGGCTAAGCGGAGGGGAGAGCGTAGCAACCTCCCGCGTGCCCGTGAGAGTTACCGAAGCCGTTAGCCTCTACAATTCTATTTTAAATTAGTCGATGTCATTTTTATTCAATTTATTTTCCTTAGAATAGAGAAAAAAAATGTATGGGAAATTGTTATGCAAGACTTGGTATTGCAATATTTTAAAATTGCAACATTTTGTAATTACAATATTTTGTAATGCAAAATTTTGTATGCGAAATTTTGTAATGTAAAATTAGCAGTTTTCCTATGTCCTTTATTTTAAGTTGATTTTTCACATGAGCAGGCATTTATGTACATCAAGATGATTCAGATTCAATTAATAAAAAACAAATTTTAATAATTAATTTATACACAAATTTTATTTAAAATTATAATTTCAGAAGTTAGTTTTTGTTATTGAGACATGTTTGAAAAAATTTAATAAAAATTAAACTAAATTTAATGGATTTATAAAAATTCATAAGAAATTAATTTATATTTCATAAAAAAATGTACAAAATATTCCTTAAAACAACAAATTTAAAAAATTATATTTCTACAAACCAAAAAAAAAAAAAAATTCGGCCCTTCGACCCCTTCGACATTTGGCCCTTTGACACTTTGGGCCTTTTGACACATTTGGCCCTTCGACATTCGGCCCTTCGACATTCGGCCCTTCGATCCATTCGGTCCTTCGACATTCGGCCCTTCGACATTCGGCCCTTTGAAATTCGGCCCTTCGTACCCATTCCGCATTTACAGACTAAATGGAGGTTTTCCCGGATAAGTTAGACTAGTTACAAAATAACAAAACCCTTACCAATTTATACTTGAAGTCTGTTCATTTTAGATGACACATTTACAACTGAAATTAATTGTTTTGGTAGTTAAATTGTTTGCTTGGATGCCAAATTGGATTTTGTAGGAGATTTAATTTATTTTGAAAGAAGTTTAATTTAATCTATAAGCTTTGTAGAGCCTTATTCAAAGAAATTATTTTGTTTCAATTTCAATTTTTCCTCAAATTCTACATCATCGTTCGTTGCGAAAATATTAGACAGTTTCTCTGCCATTTTGTTCCTTTGATAAATTTAATAAAAATGTGTGTATTGTAATAATGAGATAAAAATGTAAGAAGTTTTATAATATAAGGCCGGCCAACTGTACCTTTAGGCTTCTATTCGAATACTCAAATTTGTGACTTCAAAAATTGCAAATACTTAATGATGATACAGATGGAGATTTAAAAAAATTGATTATGGTTTTGAATCGATATTCACTAATCGCTAAAATAAAAATTTTTGATTTTATAATGCAAAACCTGTTGGCTTGGGTGCTTCCTATATAAAATTAAGCAAAGGTTTCCGGGTTTGAAATTTCGAAAACGAATAATTGAATTCGGCAGCTCTATTGAACATTTGTTGCAAAATATGAACTCGTTCAAAGGAAGCAAATTATAAACGTTTAATGACACTAGAATTTCTTCATTAAATTTCTGCAAAATTGGCATCAAAAAGTTTAAGTAAGTTTCTAATACCGGTGTGAAGTATTTCACATAAAGTGTAGCTACACAAATTAACGAAAAGTGTAAGTGTACTGAAAAAGTGTAGGCCTACATAAAAAGTGTCAATAAGAAGTAGAACCAGATATGGGGCGATATTACCATAAAGTAATAATAAAAAAGAAACATAAAGAAACCTGATGCTACACTCAACCATTTTGATTTTAATAAGAATAATTGTTTCGGATAGCTTGACCTGTCCACTTTATGGAAATATCGCCCCATACCTGGTTCTACTTCTTATTTACAATTTTATGTAGGCCTACACTTTTTCAGTACACTTACACTTTTCGTTAATTTGTGTAGCTACACTATGTGTGAAATACTTTACACCGGTATTATTAGTATAAATTTCACTTCTTTAATTTTGGTCCGAGCTTTGCGTCAGTCCAAATAAACAATAATTTTTTCATGACCTCTAAATCCAATAATTGCGTCGATTCGACGGAGAACTGAGACACCATTCTGATTATAATTTTCGGGTTGGGTACGTAATCCTGTATTCAAAAATTCCGTACTTCAAAATCCTCTATTCCAAATAATCCAAAATCCCGTATTCTATCAACAGGGTGCTTCGGGCTAGGTTAAGTTAAAAATTGCGCGATTTTTAATCTAACCTAAGGCGATATATCATGATAGATTATTGGAGCACGCCTTTTTGTGGGTTAGTGTTTTTTTCTTTTTTTTTGGTGGAGGTAGGAGAACCTCAAAAGACTAGTTGCATTAATTAGCCATCTACCATAAGACTTGTGTCCCCAATATCCAGTTGCACCCGACCCTATGGAACAATCGCTAGACATTACACCGCGGGCAGGCGCCTGTAAACTCTAATTGGTTACCGCACCTCCCGCTTTTGTGCCTCCTAAGCTGTTACATCACTCTACAATGCTTCCGCTGACAGCGATCTCCATCTCTTCGGATTTTAAAAATATGTTTGGATGGCTGTCTGCGTTTGATGAATACACAAATTATTTCGTCAGAAATATGTATCATCGCGTAAATGTATTGTCCACTTACCGAGCAAGCCAGCACAAAAAGTAAAAATTGCACAAGGCAGGAGCTTGGAACAAAAAAAACCTAAACTTTCTCTCGCCCTTCTAGACTGATTTCCATAGGAATTCATAGTAAAAATGGTGTTTTTTAGCTTCAAGTTTTTCAATGAAAAAAGCTAAAATATTATAAAATGTTTATATAAAACTTTTCTACATATCTTTAGTAACAATTTACAAGAAGGCTATATTGGTATTAAGTAAATATTAATTGCAGAAATATTAAAATTAAATTATTATTGAAATATATTTTTCCAACATTCATTTTGGAAAATAGATCAAAGTTGGCTCTGACGAATTAAAATAATGCTTGCTATATTTATCTTTAGTTTTACTAGTGTACGTCAGATGTCTAAGATGCTTACAGAAAAATACGAAAAAAAAATTATTTAATCAAAAAATTGTCACAAGTTCTGTAATGACCAAACGAATTGTAGTAAGCTTTTATTTCAATTTGACCAGAATGCTGTTGTTATGAAATTTTTTTTATATTTTGGTTTAATTACTGGTTAATTATAACAAATTCTTAATTATAAATTTTCTTTTAAAAATTTGTCTTAGAAAAAAAAATGATTTCCCATATGTTTTGTGTGTTTTACTATGAGAATTTTGGTTTTTTCCTCGTGTCTAATTCCCTTGGTGGGTGGGTGGCTTTGATACCATTCAAAATTATTTTAGAAAACAAATGGAAATTTTTTATAATAAAAAGGAGAAATAATTCATAGTCAATCGGACCTCAAGAGTTGTGTCCCTATTTTAGAACATTGAGGGTATCTTTTACCCCGTATATTAGCGAGTTAGAAAAAAACCTTGCTAATGGGCTTTCATATAAAAACGGTTGTACAATTGATTAAAAATAAAATTGCATGAGGCAAAAAACAATTTAGATGAACAAATCATAAGAGTTACCAATATACGCGTAATCTTTAATGATATTTATTGAATTTGTACTAGATTTAATTTGTACCTTTTCCAAAATCGATCTTTTTCTAAATTTTTTTTGGTTTTTCGAGAATTTTTATGTTATCTAAACTGATTTGATGGTTCGTATTTTTCAGATATCGTGTAAGTGCACTAATGCTTAAATTTTGATCTTTATTTATGTCACTTTTATGTTGGTAAAATCTTTTTTCTAAAAATTATTTCGTCTGTCCTGTGTATGTAGCATTGCAACTACATTGTACCTGATAAACAACGTTTGATTGTTTCTTTAAAGGTGTTTTATCTTTAATTTTAGAAAACAAGTTGTTGTTTAAACTTGTAGCTGCACGTCCTATAATTTTAAAGTTATAATTTTTGAAAAGATTTTTGATTTTTTCGTAAATATTTTTAACGTAGGGAATGGCCAAATAATTAGTGGTTTCATTTGTTGATCGAGAATTAAAATTTGTATGGAAATTTTTTTGTTTCCAAATTATGTGGGTTACCAATTTTTCCGGATACTGGTTTTGACATAATGTATCTTTTAGAATTTTTAAATTTTTAATGTGAAATTTAGTATCGGAAAGTTTTAGAATTTTTTGGGTCAAAATTTTAATGGTGTTAATTTTAGAATTGTTGGGAAGCCAAGAATGAAAATTTAAATATCTACCAGACCAAGTATTTTTGTGGTACCAATCACACGTAATTTTGCCATTTGGTTCATGAATCAGCAGAATGTCCAAAAATGAAATTTTGTTATCTACTTCTTTTTCTAAGGTAAATTTTATTCTGTTGTTTTTCGAATTAAATTTTTCTAAAAATGAATCAATTTTGTTTATTGGTATTGCCGTAATTATATCGTCCACATATCTAAAGTAAAACACTGGTTGAAAATCTAATGAATTTAAAACCGAATTTTCCAAATTTTCCATTAATAACCCCATAGGTGAGCCAAAAATTTGTTTATAAATTTGGTTGTCAAAAGAAAATTCAGAATTGTTCAAAACGATATCTAAAGCAGTGAAAAATTGAATTTTTGTTAATTTTGATTTAGCATTTTTCTTTATATTTCTCCAATTTTGACTGATAATATTTTTAACAATTTGGCTATCGACGTTCGTAAACAAAGACGTAACATCTAAAGAGATTAACAGAAAATTTAAGAAGAATATGTAAGAATTTGTCTTTCCTACACTAGGTTTTAGAATATTGCCTAAAAATGATGCTAAAGAATATGTGGGACCATCTATGGAACTTACAATTGAAAGTTCATTAAGCTTTTGAAAATGAACTCGAATAGGGTTCGAAAGCTAAAGCTTTAATTAATTAAAAAAGAAATAAACAGAGCCTTAAACCAAATAAAAATTGTTTATTTTATTATTACCGTCTGTTGGATGCCAAACTGAAATTTGAGTAATTGGCCACACATATACGGCCACACATTTTTATAACAGATCAAAAAATGCTGAACACTTTATAGTAGAAATTGATCTGAGTTCAGCATTTTTTGATATACCATATGTATGTAGATCAGTTTTTTTTTGCGTCAATAGAATTCAATAATATGTTGGATTCTATTGATGCAAACAAATTGATATAGATAAAAAATCTGAACTGAGATCAATTTTTACTATGAAGAATTCAGTAGTTTTTTGATTTAGGTTCCGTTTTTGTGAGTAAATAGAATACGACATTAGTTTCGGTTCGGGTAGGTAGTTATTTTACAAATTGTTTAATTTTAAGGTGACTATAATTTTTTTGCGGCAAAATATAATTTTAATTTGAACAGAACATTTTTGAAAAAATAGGAAATTAATTAATTAATTAGTGAACTAACTACATTATAATTTTAATCGCTTTACTTATTCAAATAACATTCCAATCATAACAAATTTTTATGAATGTTTCCACTTTGCTCAAAACCGTTCCTTGTATTCCTGTCCTGGTGTAAAATCACCTGGAAACATGATTTTCGGAACATGAAGTTCTATTTTCATTGTGGCACTACAACTGTTTCCATACTCAACTTTTCAAGTAATGTCCACAGCCTCAGCAACCTCGAGGACCTTAAATGGTTTGTCGCATTACTAATTTAACGCCTTTGTTAATTTTGCGATTTTCTGAACGAAGTAATAATTCAGCGAATAATTTTCAATTTGGTTTGGAATTTAGTTAATTTTGCTGGAAAAGTTCTTCAAAAACGGTACTATTTGATATCGTACAATTGTTTCACGTGAATTTTTTTATTCTTAACCAAATCATGACTGAATCGGTAACTCATTTAGTGAAGTTACATGTTGAACCGAAATGTTGACTGATAACATGCGTCCTACAGAAATTGCGACCAAAATCACGATCAACCCAGTCGGTTTTATGTTTCAGAGGACACGTAAACTGCGTGGGCTGACTGAAACAATAGACTTGTACTTTGTTTAATTTCGATATTTAACCAAGAAATTTAAAATGTACCGAATGACAAACATTTAATAAAACTCAGGTTAACTAACTGTCTGTCCTCTATAGCGCTAGATTTTTGTTCTACATAGATTGAAAATTGTGACCCTTGGTTTTAGATAAAATTTGTTCGTGTACCGAAAACACGAAAAAATTGTATCTACAATCAAAATGGCGGCGCAGTGGCTGATGAAAGAAAACCCCTTTTTTTAATGACCTCCACGGCGGAAATCTTCAGGTCACAATTTTCAATCTAGAACAAAAACATAGCACTGTAGAATTCCGGCTGAATTCCGGTGTGATGCTTATAGAATAATTTTTTGGTATCGTGCTTAAAATAATTTGTAGTTGTCGTTGTTGTTGTGTGAGTTGGCTTTGAGTTTCACGTCGGTTGGACGTTTTTTATTTTTATTAAATCATTTGCTTTTTCGTATAATATGATATTATTCATCGGCAAATTATGCGAGTTATCGAACCTTGAAAAGTCGGGACATTGTGCGGAAAATAGTTTCTCAACAGAATAAAATTGGTTTGACGCAAAATGATTGAGGTTTGGAAATTGTTGCCACAAGATTTCAGCAAAGATCGAGGCACAGTTGGTGGTTGCGGTGATGATCCTTAATGGGAACGTTTCATTTTGAAGTTATCCATCTCTTTTGATGGTACGCTTTGTTTGAATCAGCTTTTGCTCAAAATAGAGTGTACCGAAGGTTAAAAATTAATGAGTCAACAATAAATAAATAAATATATCCCTCGCATTAATGTGATTAATGTGCTTGCTTTGTTCACTTCAATGATAAATTTAGGTGCTTTGTGTTTTTTTTTTTTTTTCGTTGGTAAGTCAAAAGATTTTTATTTGATGTATCTCTTCGGTTTTTTTTTTGTACAATTTTCACTTCACAAAAAATGAAATTTTACGAACTTACGACTTTGAGGCAAACTATTTATTTTACAGTAAAATTTGGGGTGTTCAACTTTGGGCGGGTTCTATATTTTTCTGGAGTAATTCACCGATTGATTTGAATTTTTAATTTTATTCTCTAAGCAAGAGCATATTTTATTTCTATATTATGATGTATTTCAAATATTAAGCCAAGACATATACAAATGGGCACTGCAATTGAAATATTTCAAGAACTTTGGGAACTTTATTTTCTTACTTTTACTTGCTTTTACTTGTATATTTTTGAGACTCTTGGACTGTGACCGAAACCTGTGATAAATATTTTTTAGTATACATTTATTTGAAAAATATTCCCCTACATTCACAAATTTTCATTGCGCTGCCCGAATTGTGTAATAATTTTTTGAAGTATTTCCCCTTCTGTTATTTTGTTGTTCGATTTCGATGGCAAGCAATCCTTTTATACGCATCGAATAGGCTTTCGTTTTATAGATAAATGTTGTAGCGTATGGCTATATTTGTTACAGCATAGTATAACATTCTCGCCAAAATTTTGGAAAATATTTTACGATATTGTTAGGTTTTTACACAGGAAATGAGAAGGTGTGGTCTCAAATCAGAATTGTAACGCAAACTAAAAGATGTTGAGGTCAACCTATTATGGACTAACGTCAGTCGATAGTGGTAGCTTTTACATTTAATCACTAGATCAATATGCCATATAAATAAGATTAACCTTTAGTTGAATACACGGACAAATCACCTCACTAGAATACAATAATTGGCAAGCTGCTGCAGCTGAAATTAGGAAATTATCATGTTGCTATTATTAAGTTGCTGCAAACGATAACATAATCATTGACTTGTTGACATTTTATTTTGATGATGAGCATGTTAAATATCGACCGAACAATTAATTTATTCTGTTTGTGTCAAAAATTATCATAGCAAAAGACCGTGATAATTTGGCCGTATTCGATTTTTTCTAATAAATGTCAAAAATATGTACTAAAAAATAGTTATCACAGGTTTCGTGCACAGTCTTGAATAAAACTACTCCTCTTTGTTTTTTAATTTTTCGAAGTCGATCTTTTGGTTTTGATTTGAATTTTACTGCAAAGTAATTCTGAAACTACACTCCCTGATTTGTCCTACTGAGAAATTCCTATAATTTAAGGAATACTGCTTGGTAACCTTTCTGAATTTAGAAGGTGCTTTTAGCAACGTTAAACCGGTAGCAATAACTCGGGCTTTGTCGAGTCTGGGTGTGGATGAATCGCTCGTTGAATGGATAGATCAGATACTGAGATGCAGCATCGTGAAGGCTAAGCTGAGCGGATCCTCCATTAGCAGATTTGTAGGTGTGACCTGTTACTGGACCTGGAGGGACAAGGTTTTAGGGTGGTTGCTTATGCGGATGACGTTGCTATTGATGTCTTTTGTATAAGTATCCTTGTACCTTAAGAGAGCGCATGCAAAGCGTGCTTGGTCTTCTTTCCAATTGGGCCATCAGTTGTGGACTAAATGTCAATCTACGTAAAACTAAGATGGTCCTCTTCTCTAGGAAATACAAACTTCCTCAGATTGATCCTCTTACTTTAAATGGTATTAGCTTGAGCTTTAAAGATAAAGCGAAATACCTGGGTATTGTTTTGGACAGCAAAATTAGTTGAAAGCCTAATATTTTAGAAAGGGTAAAGAAAGCTACTGTAGCGCTATGCTTCTATAAAAACACTATTGGAAAACGATGGGGTCTTGAACTCCATATCGAATACTGGCTATATACTTCAATAATAAGGCCCATACTAGTATATGGGATTGTTATTCGGTGGCCAGCCTTAAACAGTATGGCTAACCAAAAGTTGATGAAAATTCAGAGAACTTTTTCATCTTATATCGTTAGATATTCTGGACACTCAAATGGGCACGAGCACAGCCATAAGGCTCAAATCCATTTCTATGTGGACCTGTAGCAATACAGGACACTCATATTTTGTGTAACAGAGATATTCCTGGTACCACCGATTACATGATTCCATTACCATCTCTCGAGCAAAGGTTTCGTACTGATATTCTCTCCAGAGAGGATTGGCTGAATTAAGAGATGTTGAACCCTGAAATTTTAAAATTCTTCACGAATGGTTCAAAAATTGGTGGTAGGACTGGTTGTGGGGTTTTCTGTGAGAAACTAAATGTGAACCTCTCATTCCGTCTCCCCGACTTTTGCAACATTTTCCAGGCTGAATTAATTGCGATAATTTATCCCGTGTTGAGGTATAATGTAGTACGATACGCTAAGAGCTTGTTTCCTTACGTCAAAGGTAGACCAGAGCTGTGTCTCATCTCTTAACGAGATGGCAGATCAGTTCCACATCCATTTAACGTGGGTGCCAGGACACTTCAATGTTGCGGGGAATGAAAAGGCAGATGAACTCGCAAGGCAGGGTACAAATTGCCTCACTTTACAAAGTAAGGTAAATGTTGAAATTCCGCTCGCTAGATGCCAACTCTTGCTTCAGTAAGAAGCTAGGAGGGCAGCGAACTATAGATGGTCCGGACTAGGAGTCGCCTCTAATGATTAATGTAGAAGCTGTGAAGATGTAGAAGAGGAAGAAAATAGCGTTAAGCAGATGGAAATTTTTAGGAGCTCCTCTCCTCAGTGACCTGGCCGATCTCAATGAGATGGACGTCAGGTGTATTCAACGATTCATTTTAAGCTCTGGATGATACAGTAGGTAGAGCCGAAAAAATTGTATGTGGTATGGTTACGGACTATTTTTGTGTCTATGCCAATCGCTTAGGACAGCCACCCTAACCCAGCCTAACCTAATTCTGAAATTTTCTCTTTTTCTTTTATTATCTATTAAAATTGCATACTAAATTTGGCAATTAATTTTAAATTTTGATATGCACAAATCTCGTTTAACCTGTAAAGCTTAATTTTATAATTCGTGGTACAGGATTCTCTAGTTATTAACTAGTTTAATTGTTTTTGGTTTAATTGCAGGCTTATGATTTTTTTATTGTATGTTACCAACTTTTCTTAATTTCTAATTTGGAACCATTTTATTTTATTTTAATGTTACTTAATTTTCTAAATTTCTTTTTTTATATGAACTCGATCGAAATTTCAATTGGTTACTATGGCGGTTTTTACAAATGTAACCGATATTTAGTGACTGATATTATAAATGATGTAAATTTTGCGCGTATGAGTGAGTTCGATGGAGTTCACAACAGTGATTAAAACCCGATACCTTCATATCTGAACACTTTGCTGATTAGTCGGTTGCACGCAAAGTAGCAAAATATAAGGGAAAAACACATAAATAAAATTCATGCATTATGACCAAATAACAAATGGTTTATTCATTTAGAAACATTGTTACAAAGCTTTGAAAGCTTTTATAATTTAACCGTAATAATTTAATTAGTTTGCCTTAAGCGCTGAAAAAAAGATATCAACATTATGTTTGTTCTACGCCTTCAGCTGCCAATTTGCTTCGTTTGATGTTTGTTGTCTTGTTTGAACAAGTGACTTAAAAGAGCCAGGAACAGCTTGTGTCTTATTGAAGTCGAAAATTTAGCCAAAAAATAGGGAGTTTCTTTTCGCTATCCGGAGGAAGCTATCGAGAGTCGTCGTATAAAGAAATTGAGTTTACCATTAAATAGGGGCGGCAAATTTAAAATGAGGTGTCGAAAATCGATTGCTCCGGAAAACATCTATTCGGTCCAATATAAAAAACGCATTACTTATCGACCTTAGGCAAATGGTATTAGTCGTATTTTTAAATAAATAATAAGATATGCACTTTCATACTACACGACGAAGGCAAAGGTAGTCACGTGGTCTTACTTCAAAATACACTAAACTTAGCATTAGACTGCAACAGAGCAATAATGAATTTTTCGTTTTTCTCGACCCTTTTCTCTTTTTCATGACGTTGTTTAAAATTTGTTTCCTAAGGTTAAGTATGTACCTCTTAAAAGGAAATAATGTCAAGAAAAAAATGGGTGGAAAGTCCATTTAAAAAAAAGCCATATATCTAAATCGAAAGATACGTAATATCCATAAACGAAAATATGGAAAATATGGAAAGGGCATAGAATTCTCCATTGTCAAGGATATGTTAAAATTAAATCATCCTTTTCCAAAATTATTAAACTTTGTCAATTTTATTTTTAATGAACAAAAGAATCAAAGTCCTAAATAGCTTTATGCCCCATTTTCAATTGGATATTATCCCTATAAAAATTGTCCTTGCATTACGTCTCTTTAAAAGAGACACAACCCCAAGAAAACGATGAGGATGACGTGCGTCGGGGCTCGTAAGCCGCTGGGCAACTTAACCGAGTTAAAATCTCGTAAAATTCTAAAATAATTACAATTCTCTTTTATAAAATGGGCACTTTCAAATAGCCATATTGCGTCCTAAAAGAGGACGGTAGATTTTTGATACCAACATGACGGGAATACACTCATTTCTAATTTTGACATTTTTGAGATATAAAAATGAGTACCCAACTTTACAAGTGTCCGTCCTTTCTCTTTTTTTTTGTTTGGGTCATTGAGAGGCAATCGTAGGTGCTTCATCGTAAGTGACTGCATAAACCGCACAACCTGAATTTACTTTCTGAATTTTAATCCGCCAAAAGGCACTATTTTGCCTGCAATTCATAATTATTCAACGGCTTGCTGAACTCAAGCCTTGACCGCAGCGGTAGTTCAGCAATATGTTATTATACTCGGTAAAAATCGATGTATATCTGACCGATTAACCAAAAAATTTAGATTACTCAGTTAATTTAATCCGGTTTTGATTTCCCTACCACTCTACCAGTAATGTGTTCTGCAGCTATACGTGGCTGATAATTTA
This sequence comes from Tipula vernalis, assembly GCA_958295665.1. NCBI lineage: Eukaryota > Metazoa > Arthropoda > Insecta > Diptera > Tipulidae > Tipula > Tipula vernalis. The sequence continues at coordinate 46,812,828 of OY282560.1, forward strand.
TTTTGTCGAATTTTCAAAGTATCTTGAATATTCTAGAAAGTTCTTAAATATCGAATTATCCGTATGTATGTAATCCCAAAGGAAATTATATACGCGATAATCTCCGCCATGTAAAACGTAAATAACCTGGACATTCTTTTATAATTTCGAATAACCTAGGAAAGGAGAAATATCGAAATTTTGGGAATAACCTCGAAAGATGTATATTTGTAACTCTGCTACTTGCCACAACTCAAAGCTAAGCGTAGAACATTGCCAAACAAAATTTCGAATAATCCTACAAACGTCGACCAGCTTAAGAAATCTCTCATTCAGAAAAATTCGGATAATCTCTATATTATGTGAATCTCGACTGATCTCGAACAATTTCAATAATACTGAAAAAAACTGGATATTTATGAATAATTTCGGAAAGCCTGTAAAAATCTAGAAACCCCATGAAAATTTCGAAAAATTCAGGAAAATTCATGTGAATGTTGAATTTTTATATCTCACAAACGATATGCAATAAGAATGGAACTCTCAAATAGTACCGGATAATTATATACACAATGATAATTTTGTAAATATTAAACAATCATATTCTTCGAATGGCCTCTAAGATTCTCGAGTAACATCGAACTATAACTTAACTCAATTAAGTCTGGAACATCACACATCCCATTGCCATGCTACTCTCCAATAATCTCGAGAAATTTTAAAAAGTGATTAAAACATGAAGTCCGAGATAAAGGGCAGGAGAACCCGAGGAAAACAACCAAAAAAATTTCACTAATTGCAAAATTAATTTGGAATTTGCAATTTCCTTCTATTTAAAATAGTTTTTCAAAATACACCGGTTTTACCGGTAAATTTAGTTGTATTTATACCGTTTACCTGTAATAAAAACAAATCGGTAAATGACTGGTTTGGCTCAAGTAACCGTTGATTCCCTTTCTAAAGACATAGGGGTTCCTAACGAGGGAAATATGAAATGTTTTTCGCTCACGCTTAGGTATCATATTTTCTATAGGAAGAAACTTTCGACAATTTCTTGTTTTTTTCAGATTAGTTTAGCTCCCTTTAACAAATCAGATCAAATTTAACCTTTTGCAAAAGAAATATAAATCATTGCCAATCACATTCAATTTTTACAAATCAAATTCAATGTTTTCTAATCAAAACTTGATTTATGTGAAAGGCGGAGTGCAAAACGTATATTATAAGTAAATCAACCCAGAAACACTAAAATCATTGGGCCCGTAATTTTAAACGAGGATAGTGATAAACAGCGAATTTATCCCCTCTTTCGTATTTTTAAACGAATATAAATCCACTGAATCAAACCTGGATTAAAATTGGATCCTCGGATTTATACCTCGATATCGATGGCTAAAACAGTGGATACGGCTATTTTCGAAATTGTCAAATTACATATATGTACAAAACTAAACATTTGTAGATAATGAATTACAAATTTAAATTTAAATAAGTTTTTGAAAATTTAAGTTAAAAATGGAAAATATATTTAATGGGTCATCGTCTTCGTCACCAGAATCTGGTGAATCAGATTACGAGATAATGTTTTCGATACGATCTTAACGTCCTAAGGTATTTCACGATAGAACAAACGTGGAGTTTTACAATAAGGAATAGTTTCGGCGCCGATCCCAGTTTTCTAAAGAAGGGGTTCTTTATTTGACCAACACGCCCCGACAAGATCTGGAACCTTTGTACTCATATTATCGCTTATGACATCGCATTATTACGTGCACCACTCGCTTTCTATTTTATTTATTTCTTGTACAGGAATGCCACAAATCGCGATATTTACTAAATACTAACTCCAACAGACTCAAACTAGCTAGTCGCGAATTCGAGATTATGTAGTTATTTTTTCAGTCTATGTCACAACACGATTTAAATGCTTTTACAATTTGAAACTCGATGAATATGAAATTCAAGAAAAGACGGAAAACTTAAGGGAGAAAGAATTATTTTATGTCGTTTTCGATTGAGCCGAAAAAAGCATTCTGAAGGTGAAAAATTTGCTTTTTTTTGCTTTTAGTTTGTTCGATTGAAGAAAAAACGTTGTTCTGAGAGCCAAATATTTTTATTCGAGAGCACTTTTTAGAAATCTCGGGTTTTCCGTAGATTTACCCCTCTTTTACTTATATAAATATGTTTGTAGTAGTGGTGTAACTATAGGTACCCACAGCACCCGCAGCTGCGGGGGCCCATTGGGGTCCACAAGATTTATCGAGCATTTGAATATTAATTCAAAGTCAAGATTAGATTGATTGTAGCTCAGTTTAAAGAAGCCCACCATTTCAAATTTACAAAACGAAATTTTAAGGTGGTCGTCTAATTTATTAAACAGGCCCAATAATTTCTTTTCGATTGCTGAAGGTGAAAAAGTTCCGACTAAAACCATATGACTCCATAGAAATAAAAATGCCTTTAGATTCTGACAGATATGTAGATTTAGAAGATAATTTGCTAAACTCGTTTGAAATCAAAGCTTCCGCCATCAGAGAACGATAACGATTTTAGTGTTTGGGTTAATTTATTTGTAAAATACGTTTTGTACTCCAAGTTTAATCCTTTTGCACTTCAAATTTAACCTTTTATAATACACACTGAAACTTTTACAAATCAAGTTTTGATTAGAAAATATTGAATTTGATTTATAAAAGGAAGCAATACTGCTAAGCAGATTGCGATGTATCATTCTGATGTTCATAAAAATCAAGAAGAAATTGTTGAAACTTTCTTATTAGAAAAATATCTAACAACAATTACATGTTTCCTTCATTGGGAGTGCTTTTGTCTTTAGAAAGGGAATTAACAGATACTTGAGCCAAACCAGTCAGTCTCTATAATCAATTAGCGTTGCAATTTTGCAATTAGTGCTGGTGTTCTTCTCTCCCGATTTTGGTCATTTCCGTCCCTTCCCGATTTCATACCTTTCATAGCTTCTATTTTTTAAAATTTCTCAAGATTATTGGAGTTTAGCATGGAAATGAAATTTTGGTGATTCTTTGTTTCGAAACAGGTCAGGTTATTCGAGATGTTTTCACATTATTCGAGTGTGGTTCGAACTTACTCAAGAATCTTAGAGTATATTCTAAAAATATGTTTCTTCGATATTTAACAAATTATCCGATACTATTTGAGGGTCCCATTCTTATTGCATGTCGTTTTGTCGAGCTGAGCCATAACTTGCTTATTAGCATTTTGCATAGTAATATTAGTAACATTAAGTTATATTTACATGAATTTTCGGAATATTTCGAAATTTTCGTGAATTTTCTAAATTTTGACAGGCTTTCCGAAATTATTCATTAATATCCAGATTTTTCGGTATTACTGAAATTGTTCAAGATCAAACAAAATAAAGAGATTATTCCAATTCTTCTGTGATTGTTCTGCGTTATATTCTAGATTTTTTAAGTTTTCCGACATTTCTAGCATTAATCGATGTATGACAATGTTCTGCGATTAGCTCTGAGTTTGAGGACTGGCAGAATTACAATAAATAAATCTGAATCGCAATATTTAGTCATTTTTCGAGATTATGCCAAAATTTCGATACCTCTCCCTATAGGCGAGGGAGGATCTGCTTCCATTTTACATACTTACGGATAATTCGATATTTGAGAACTTTCAGGAATATTCAAGATATGTATATACTTTGAAAATTTGACATTTTGAGACTTTTCGATATTCTTAATATTTTTCAATTATATTCGAAATTTGTGATGCTTCATCGATATATTTAGAAAACGTTATAGCACTGATAGTTGCTGGATGTTTCGTTTTATTTAAGGCCATTGAAATGAATCACGTTCTCTGTCGTCTAGTCACGAAATCAGATACTTTTAAATAATGCGAGGCTCGACAGTAAAAAGAAATAAGTTTTTATCTAAAAGCTTTACTTGCTCATAAGTACAAGGATTATTTTTGGGGCCCAAGAAAAGATTGGCGGGGGCCCGGGATTCGTAATTTCGCCACTTTTTTTATTTGGCTGATTGGGTGCCGTTTTCAGTTTGAAAACTTATTATGGTCATTGTTTATTAAGAAGTATCATTATTGCTTTTCCATAGAGGGGAAAATAATCAATCGAAAACGCCATTAGAAAACAAACAACAAAAATGCATAATATCCCAGCAAGCAGTTATTAATTCGAAAATTGATTTCGAAAATCACCGGTTTTAGCTTCGTTCAAAATTACGACACAAAAAATCCACGGATCTATCTACGTTTAAAATTACCAAAAGTAACATCGGCTGTGGATTAATCCGTCGATTTATCCTTGTTTAAAAATACGAGCCTAAATGTCGAAAGCCTTGATTTCAAATGAGTTTAGAAAATTTTCTTCTAAATCTAAATATGTATCTGTCCGAATCTAAAGCCATTTTTATTTCTATGTAGTCTAGCATTCACCTTCAGCAACCAAGAAGAAATTGTTGAACCTGTCTTAAGAAAAAAATTTAATAGCAACAGGAATAATTTATTCTTTCAAATTTAAAAGGGTCGTCTAATTTAAGCTTAATGGCCCCAATAACCGTGGGCCTCCCAAAGGCTACGGGTGCTACGGGTACCTAGTTACGCTACTCCTTGTCTCTGTGTTTTTTTTTTCTTTTCTTTTTTCGTATACGTACACTGAAAGATCCTTCATTCGTCAAACAGATTTTGTATTGGCATTAAGTAATGTTACAACAAGGCAAATTTTTTTTTTTTTGACTTGCTTTATATTTCGATAACGTATGCGATGAGTTTCCGTTAATAGGACAAACACTGGTACACGCAGCTCGACGAGTCTTTCTCATTTAGGGTTGTCGCGGGTTTTGTTATTTTCTAATCAAAAATGTTTGTAAAATCAAACTATCCTATTCATGCTACCGTTTTGATTTTAATGTAACTTGGTACAATTTGTTTGTAATAAACTGTAGCGTCTTGATCTGAATAAAAACTAACCCTGCAATCAGAATAATTATGCAAGCGTGTACCCTCTTACTTTAAAACACTTTATTACATATAGAATATATAATTGTCGCATTGTCCGACATTTTCGGCAAATTTATTATTTATGTTTGCTGTTAAATTGTGCGATGTTTAAAAATAAAAATACAAATTAATTAAATATTTTATTTTTAAATTGGATTTAATTAATACAAAAATTATTTACATTTGATCGCGTGATCCATATTATATCGTTTCCCATGATCGCGTTTAATATAATTTATTTAGTAAACATAAATGTCAACTGTGATCTTTTGTTAATGTTTCGCGCAAACACCAAAATTAATTATGATTTTATTAAAATTAATGATTGACGTAGGAGCGTTCAGAAATAGTTTTTTAAATTTTTTTATTTATAGGACCTAATTTAAACCAAGTTCATTAATAAGTAGTTAAACATAAATTTGTCAATCTAAACTCTTGTCTAATAAGTTATGGTTTTTGAAGAATTTTTAAAGATCGCGTGTGTGTAGATCAATAAATTTTGATTTATGTTCTAAAACAAAATAAATGTGTAGCAGCTGTTTTGGTTTTTGTCTTGTTTTAAAGAAGTCGATGTTCTTATTAATTAATATTGTTTGTTGTATGCATTGTCTGCGCATATATTGTATATATATGTACACAATGATAAGAAATGATTTATATTGTTTTTTTAGCAGATAATGCAATAAAATAATTATCGAATCCGATAATAAACAATACGTATACATGTTATATAAATAAACACCAGAAATTTATAATGATAATTCTATAGTTCAGAACTAGCCCAATTTTGATAGTTTTTCTATGACAACAATAATTATATGACCAGCGTCATCATGTGGAAACCGCATTGAACCGTGTTTCAATTATTTACAGTAAAATAATCGTATGTTAGCAAAATTAGCTTTTATAAGGGATGAGCGCTTAAAATGCAAAATTTATTTGACAGTATTCAAGTTCCGATATTTTCGAAATTACTCGACAAAATTAGTCACATGTCAATAACACGAGACATAAATATAAAAAAAAAAAAAAATCAAATCGAAGAACTAAAATAAGAAAACTGGACTTGCATAAAAATGTCTTCTTAAAAAAAAAGTGATTGATGATTGTGGACTATATATGTAATAAAATATTTTATGTCTTCTTTGTGTCACAATATTGCCATACACTATAATATTCAATTAATACTTATATAACTCAATTTAAATTAATTTAGCAATCACTAACACTATAGATATTAAGTGAAATTAATATGACTTTGAAAGACAACCGCATATCAAAAATCTATTCACCAAGCTAATCACCTCTTCGACGCACTCTTTCATTTAATTTTTTTTTTTGCCATCAGCTATTTAATTAGCAACATTTAATTTATCACTTATATAATTAGCATATACGCTTGTAAATAATTATAAATTAATATTGTTGTTGTTAAAAAAAGAATTTATTTTACATTTTACAAGCATAAAATGTAAAAATCTACGTATTTTTAATATGATAAACCTAAGATAACCAAAATAATTTTCTATTTCATTATTGATAACAAATCATTTTTAAAAAGTTCTCTAATTTAAATATGAAAAATTCAGAGTTCTAAAACTCGCTCTTTAAAATTTATTATTCGCTCTTCACTGATCGAATAATAATTATCGCATGAAAAGTGTGGATATTTTTTTAAATATGCACATATTATTATTATTATTATTATTGGAGAGTCATGTGGGCGATCAGCCATCTCGCACTGCGACCTAAAAGATCTTTTGTGCTGGACCTTGCTTAATTATCCGGTAAGTAAATATTCAAGTTCTTAATGAACTTGATAATACTGCCAGCCGGTACGTGATACATACTATCTGGGCTTACTGCTTTCCCTCCTAGGTGTTTATTACAGCATGTAGTTCCGCTAGAAAGATGGTAGCATTGGAGCCCAAGGACTTCGAGAGGGCTATCCCACTCCCTTATATTCCAACTCCCGCCCCGTCTTCTGTTTGATTTTACTCTTACGAGTTCCTGGGAACTGCAAATCGCCTGTAGGTCAGCCAGCTTTACTAGAGGAAGATTAAATAAAACTGGAGGGTGCCTGGTATCCATAGTCCGCATATTTTGGACTGACTGTTCCACTTTAGATTAGGGTTTTTTGTCAAGGTTTTCTCTTTTAGCGCCGTACTTTAGCCTGTGCCAAATGGCCAAAAATGTGCCAAATGGCCTTAGTTACCAGTGATTTCCACGAGGAGGCAGCACGTACACTTTCGAGTTGTGAACAGGTTACCCTTTACACAATTATAGCCATCACGCAGCTGCCTAATACATGACCAGAACAGCTTACGTGATGCGCACCCTACTGGAAGGTTACAGAGCTGGTAGATTAATCTACTCAACTTTGGTCCCCTCCTCCAATAGACGCCAAACCACCAAAGAAAGAGAATTGAGCTGCTCTGTTTCCAACAGTAATCCTAACTGTTTTCAAATAGAAAAGATGTCCCATTTTAAAAACTTGTTAGATATTTTTTGAACCATAAAATGAAATTCTCTGAGGATGTCGGTCCTGACCTCTATAAACATTTCTTCTTCTCTGGTGCTTACATATATAACTACATACGCTAGAGAAATAAAATAATTTTGATACCAATTAAAACATTTTAATTTGTTTGTTTATTAGTTAATCCAATTTTCATCGTACATGCATCCATAGTTCAGAACTTCTTATAATTATCGTTCAAAGTTTATCACAATCTGTAAAAAAATATCCAATTTTCATCCTAATTGGCCATATTCCAGTATTTCATCTAAATTCATTTTAGAATCGCATTCCATTACACATGTCGGATTTCATCTAAATCGATTAAGAATTATCCAAGTTCCATCTTAAATTCCCTTGAATACGTTCGATTTCATACATATCGGTTAAGAATTAACCAAGTTATATACTAATTGGCCATACGCCATAACTTCATCTTAATTCATTTTAGAATCGCATTTTCATCGAAATCGCCAGTTGTATTATATCATTTTGGAACGTGTCATTTTAACTGCAAAATGACTACTATGATTTTTTCGTCAGATAATTTCTTTTATTTTCTATCAATTTTTTACATAAACTTTCGTATAACCGAACACCCTCATCGGTGTAACGTCAAAATCAATTGGGTTCTTCCCTTTGATTGCTTGGCTTCCAACAGAAATTAACTACTAGTTATATCAACCCAATCTGTATATGTATCCAACCTACCACCATTCAATAATTTCGATAATTTCGATAAGCCGTGTCAGAATTTGAATCTTTGGTGTCAAAATTCGATATCTCATATCAAAATTCCATACTTCATGTCAAAATTAGATACAAATTCGAATTATCATACCGGAATAGAACTTGAATTTACGATGCCAAAAATCATTTCAGATTTCGACAAGTCATGTCAGAATTGGAATTTGTGATGTCGGAATTCGATATATTATGTCTGAATTTAATGTGTCATGTCCGAATTTGATAGTAGAATTTGGTACATCATGTCAGAATTCTATGTATCACGTCATATCAAAATTTGATGTACCTTGTCAGAATTCGATACATCATGTCAATAAACCGTACCAGAATAAAACAAATTATGTATTTTAGAAGTGGACATATCGTATCAGAATTCGATGTGTTATGTAAAAATTCGATATGTCACGTAAGAATTTGAATTTTTAATTCCAAAATTAGATACTTCATATCAGGATTCAATAAATCATAACAGAATTCGATTTGTCTTATCAGAACTTGAATATTCGATGTTAAAATTCGATACGACATCTCAGAATTTGAATTTTTGATTGTAGAATTCAAGTTATCTTGTCAGAATTCCATACTTTATGTCAGAATTAGATATACAATATCAAAATTTGTTTGTATGATGCCAGAATTCTATATATTATGCCAGAACTCGATATATGTACCTATATATCATGCCAGTAATCGACATGTCACATATTCGAGATGTTATGCCAGAATCCGATAAATTACATCAGAATTTGTTATCATGATATAAATGATTATTATTCAAGCCAGAATTCGATATGTTGTGCCAGTATTTGTATTTATGATGTTAGAGTTTGATATATCGGGGCCAGAATTTGAAATATCATGCCAAATCTTGGTAAATCATAATCAGAATTCGACATGTCATTTCAGAATGTGAATCTTTGGTGTTAAAATTTGATATCTCATGTCAAAATTCCATACTTTCAGAATTTGTATTTATGCTTTGATTCTAGAATTCAAGTTATCTTGTCAGAATTCCATACTTTATGTCAGAATTGGATATGCAATATCAGAATTTGTATTATGCCAGAACTCGATATATGTATGTATTATGCCAGAAATCGACATGTCACATATTCGAGATATTATGCCAGAATCCATAAATTAATTATTAATATACCAGCATTCGTGATGTTATTCCAGAATTCAAAAGGTCTTGTCACAGCTGGATAAATCTCCCATGAAGCCTTCAAAATTCCGTATATTATCTCAAAATTCGTTATGTTATATCAGAATTTCAATTTTTAGTTTTAGAATTCTACATATAACGTAAGAATTCTATATCACGTCAAATTTTATATGTCACGATGATATTTAAACTTTTTCCGTATTCGACATATTCGGTCAAAATTCGACATGGCTTTTCAGAATTCAAAAGGTCTTATCAGAATTTGAATCTTCGATGTTAAAATTCGATACCTCATGTCACATTTCGACACTTCATGTCAGAATTCGATACGACATCTAAGAATTTGAATTTTTGATGCTAGAATTCGAGTTATCTTTTCAGAATTCCTTACTTTATGTCAGAATTGGATATGCAATATCAGAATTTGTATTATGCCAGAACTCGATATATGTATGTATCATGCCAGAAATCGACATGTCACATATTCGAGATATTATGCCAGAATCCCATAAATTACATCAGAATTTATTATCATGATATCAATGATTATTATTCAAGCCAGAATTCGATATGACGTGCCAGAATTTGAATTTATGATGTCAGAGTTCGATATATCGTGTCAGAATTTGAAATATCATGCCAAATCTTGGTAAATCACAATCAGAATTCGACGTGCCATGTCAGAATGTGAATCTTTGGTGTCAAAATTTGATATCTCATGTCAAAATTCCATACTTCATGTCAGAATCCGAGAATTGATGTCAGAATCAGATTTACAATATCAGAATTTGTATTTATGCTGTCAGAATTCTATATCTTATGTAAGTTGCCACAGTTAGAACTTAAATTTGTGATGCCAAAAATCGATGCATCATCTCTGAATTCGATGTATCATCGTTTCAGATTTCAACAAGTCATGTCAGAATTGGAATTTGTGATGTCGGAATTTGATATATTATGTCTGAATTTAATGTGTCTTGTCCGAATTTGATGTTAGAATTTGGTACATCATGTCAGAATTCGATATATCATGTCTGAATTTAAATTTTAAATGTCAGATGTCAATATATCATGTCGGAAATTAATACGTCATATCAGAATTTGTTGTATCATGTCAATAAACCGTACCAGAATAAAATAAATTATGTATTTTAGAAGTGGACATATCGTATCAGAATTCGATGTGTTATGTAAAAATTCGATATGTCACATAATGATTTGAATTTTTGATGCCAAAACTAGATACTTCATATCAGGATTCAATAAATCATAACAGAATTCGATATATCTTATCAGAACTTGAATCTTCGATGTTAAAATTCGATATCTCATGTCACATTTCGATACTTCATGTCAGAATTCGATACGGCATTGTAGAATTTGAATTTTTGATGCTAGAATTCGAGTTATCTTTTGAGAATTCCTTACTTTATGTCAGAATTGGATATGCAACATCATAATTTGTATGTATGATGTCAGAATTCTATATTTTATGCCAGAACTCGATATATGTATGTATCATTCCAGAAATCGATGTCACATATTCGAGATATTATGCCAGAATCCGATAAATTACAACAGAATTTGTTATCATGATATCAATGATTATTATTCAAGCCAGAATTCGATATGACGTGCCAGAATTTGAATTTATGATGTCAGAGTTCGATATATCGTGTCAGAATTTGAAATATTATGCCAAAACTTGGTAAATCACATCACAATTCGATATGTCACGTCAGAATTCCATACTTCATGTCAGAATCCGATAATTGATGTCAGAATTAGATTTGCAATATCAGAATTTGTATTTATGCTGTCAGAATTCTATATCTTATGTTAATTGCCACAGTTAGAACTTGAATTTGTGATGTCAAAAATCGATGGATCATCTCTGAATTCGACGTATCATCGTTTCAGATTTCAACAAGTCATGTCAGAATTGGAATTTGTGATGTCGGAATTCGATATATTATGCCTGAATTTAATGTGTCTTGTCCGAATTTGATGTTAGAATTTGATACATCATGTCAGAATTCGATATATCATGTCTGAATTTGTATTTTAGATGTCAATATATCATGCCGGAAGTTGATACGTCATATCAGAATTTGATGTATCATGTCAATAAACCGTACCAGAATAAAATAAATTATGCATTTTAGAAGTGGACATATCGTATCAGAATTCGATGTGTTATGTAAAAATTCGATATGTCACATAAGAATTTGAATTTTTGATGCCAAAACTAGATACTTCATATCAGAATTCGATTTGTCTTATCCGAACTTGATCTTTTAAAATTCGATACCAAAACTCAATAATTAATTTTAGAATTCGATATGTCTTATCAGAATTCGATTTTTCCTTTCAAAATTAGGGTTAATGGTGTCTAAAATCGATATGTCTGAATTCAGAGTTTAAATTTTTGGTGTCAGAATTCTATATATCAAAATTATACATAATACGTTAAAAATCGATATGACATGTCCAGAATACGAATTTATAATATCAGAATTGTATATCTTATGTGAAAATTCAATAAATGATGACAGAATTCGATATGTCAAGCAAGAATTTGAGTTACAATGCCTAGATTTAATATATCAGCATTCGTGATGTTATTCCAGAATTCAAAAGGTCTTGTCACAATTGGATAAATCTCTCATGAAGCCTTCAAAATTCTATATTATTCTACGTATATTATCTCTAAATTCAATATGTTATGTCAGAATTCGAGATGTTATATCAGAATTTCAATTTTTGGTTTTAGAATTCTACATATAACGTAAGAATTCGATATCACAAGTCATATTTTATATGTCACGACGATATTTTAACTTTTTCCGTATTCGACATATTCGGTCAAAATTCGACATGTCTTGCCAGAATTCAAAAGGTCTTATCAAAATTTGATATATAGTCTCATGTCATATCAGAATATGATGTATCACCCCAGAATTCAACACAATTTATTGAATTTTGGTACGGTATATCGAATTTTGACATATAGCATCTCGAATTTTTAGGATGATATATAAAATTCTGAAGTCTTGAGAAGATCTTGACCGTTTGACTTTATGATGTCAGAATTCGATAATTCATGTCAGAGTTTGAGTTTATTGGATGGGAAAATTTGAAATCTCATGCCGGAATTCGACAGTCATACCAGTATTCGATAAAACATATCAGAATTCGATTAGTCGTGGTAGAAATTAATTTTGTGACATCACATTTTAAGCTATTGATATCAAAATTCGATGTATATTGTGTCTGAATTCGATATGTATTCCTGAGGAAAGGTTCTACAACTATTAATTGAACTATGTTCAATATAATAAATCATATCCGAATTTGAAGTTACGATTTCGGAATACGAGATCTCACGTCAGAATTTGATATATCATGCCAAAACTCGATAAATTATGTATGAATTCTTCTCTTTTGGAGTAACGACCGGTCTTTCTAAGAAAATACATAATGTAGTGACCGGAACAATTACTTCTTTCCCCATAAATTAAATTTCTCCCATTTTTTAGAATTGTGCAAAAAACAAAATGTTCCCGAAAAAGTTTCATACTTCTGTTCCATCACAAAGTCGTTCTAAAACATTTTTACTAGCTCGAACGACTTCCAATCGGGTATCTTTTGCTATAAAATTCTCTAATCGTAATTGTTTTCCCTATTGAACCGTCGACGTTTCTATTTAAAGAAATCGAACAATCAATTAAAGTGATTTATTCCGCTAATGACGTTTTCGGAGATTGCAGTCCTTCAATATTTTCTTCCCAATTGCTATAATTGGTAGTTATATAAATGCCAATTCTTCTTCATTTAATAGATGGATTATTGTTACCAATTTTTCGAAATTTTTATTGAAATACTTTATAGGACTCAAGCAACTTCCCCATCGGGTTATAACAGGCTGCGGAGGTAATACCAAATTCGGTTCTTTATACATTAACTTTAAAATCTGAATACGCGACGGAGTTTTCAAAAGATATGTTTTACGCTAGATACTAAACGGTTTACATCACCAAAATATGGTCGGATGGTTTCTGCAACTCGATGCAAACCTTGAACGAACCTTACATACGTATCATGCATTAATTTAGGATATGAAACGTTAGTTGGCTTCGCGGCTTTCACCATGTATGGAGCTGATATTTGTTTTAATCCAGACAAAGCTGAAACGAGTGGGTTTTTAACTGATTAGTAGATCGAGTTGCGCCTCGTTTAGTTTAAACTCGTTTTGTTAAATCGCATTGGATCACGGCTATTAATTAACTGACACTTAATACACGAGAAAGAGAAATTTTGCGTTTATTTATTCTGTTTAATTATTAAGTAATTAACAGTTTTGAGTCCTCTATTGACAAACGATTTTTTTTTTTTTTTGAAGAATTCTGTTCAGCCATGTCAACCATGTTTTTCCAAGTAGGATACGCTATAAAATCATGTTTTGGATCGGCTAAGTCCACATTACTCGTATTATTGTTATATACCTTTAAAAATGTTGGTTGAGCCACATGGCTCCGGAAATACCAGTCAAAGATATTTCCTCCAAAAATTAGAAGGTAACCCAGTTAAAATAGTTTTCGGGAGATAGTTCAAACAATAATCTAAAATGGCGTTTAAGCCAAAACTATTTGACTGGAATCCTTTTTTGGATTTTTGGCTGCAATTCCTTTTGAAAGGGAGATTGAATCAGAAAACTGCTGGAAATTAATTCCAGGAAAACTTGATGTAAAAGTTTAATGAATGTTATGCTTTGTCCAGACTCTGTTGGTCGAATTTTTGGCTTTTCTAAATAGTTGGTGGGTTTGTACCAGTCATTCGTAGATGGCAAACAGCACAGTATTGTATGGCCATCTATGGCGTTTGGATCTGAAGCTAGCGAGTTTGAATCGGTATGGCTTTTCCATAAAATCTTCATTTATATAAACCCAACTGTTATCGGCGACCGAACGCAATAAACTTTTGTAGTGGTAAATAGACATGGGTGGAAGTGATGGGACTCCTTGAAACCATAGCTGAACGCTGGAAGGCTACGAAAGTTACAGGTTTTTTAGAGAGACCAGTCGTGAATGTAATATTTGGTAGTAGAATTACAAAAATTATTTTTATAAAATCGCAAAATCAGAAATTTGATTCGAATGATGTAGTACGCAAAATTGAACAATGATAGCCTGCCACCTTAGAGAATAGTTTGCGTATAATGTTTGTTTAGAATAATAAGAAAAGCGGGCGGTCGCGTAGTTATTTATTGTCTTTGATGGCGATCGAATAAAAAAGAAAATTCGTCGCCGAAACAAAATTACCATCTCAACTTAACCAACATATAAAGAGACCTTAGCATTCTTATGTCAAATTGCCCTAAATGAAACACTTCAAAAAGCAAGGGAGAAACTAAAACTAACAAAAACCCAACCAATTCAATCTAATTTGAATAACAAGTATCAGAAATCAAAGCCGGTTAAGCTTAACCGATTAATTCTACTAATTGACTTTTCGGTTAATCGATCCAACATAAACCAAAATTATTCTGAATTAAAGACAATTAAAATAAATTAGTTTTGTTACAAAACATTTCACTAAAGAATTATAATTTACAATGTAAGGGGAGTAAGGGGTCCCTCCATAGCTTTTCTTCATATGTACTACCAAAATAAATCAATACAATATGAAAAGCAAGACATTATCAGATATGAAATTTCACTAAAATATATCGACCGGCCATCGTTAGGCCAAATTTACAAATTCTGATCCCAATTCAACCTTAGAGCTGAAAAAATCCTTCAAGCCATAAAATAATAGGTTTTATATTAGGAACTATTTATAATATCTAGCAATTCTAGAATTAAGATTTTTCTTGCGTTCTATCAACTTTTTTTCAGAGTAGTTTTCTTACTATAAATCCAATCGGGTGCATTTTGCCGTCTGGCTGCAACTGAAGAAGTACGGTTTCCAATCCAAGAGAGTTCGAATCCTTAATGAGCTCCGTTAAAGATTTTGGATCGTACACCTTCAATACTGGCGACATTAGTAAGCTTGATTTTCTGTACACTCAAAAACTTTGTTTTTGGAAAGCAGATCTGTGATTGATCAGACTATTAAAGCAAGGTGACTTACAAACCGCCTAAAATAACTTCCTAAGCCTAAGAATCCCCTCACACTTTTAACATTTACCGGGATAGTTTATTAACGCCTACTTCACTAATCTCGAAACCTAAGTAAGTAACTTTTTTCATTAAAAACCGATATTTCTGTAAATTTATCGTCAAAATACTCTTTATAATAATGTCTAAAATCTTCTTCTTTCGTTTCTGTATTGCTATATGAGTAAATCGCCGAGATAGTACCCTGAAAACAAATCTAAGCTAGTGAAATATAGCATTTATTACCTAATTTATCTAGTTGGTCGTCGATTCGTGGTATCGGATAGTCATACTTCATGCTTTCATTATTTAATTCCCTGTAGTCAAAACAGAGCCGGAAGTCACCAGTTTTCTTTTTGATCAGGATAACTGGACTTGCGTATACTCTGACTCACTATCTTCGACGTTTTTTAATTCGCTGACCATTTCAGCAACCAACCTTCTTTCACTTAAACTTATTCTATTTGGCCTACAAAATATGACTTTGTCTGAATTTTATAATTCGATTTTCATCACAACCTGATCCATTTTTCACGCGACGAGATCTTTATACTCGTTCAACAAAACATGTACAATTCGGTTTTGTCATCCTCTGCTCTTGTCAAAAGTGCTCCTTCTTCCCAATGAATTTCACTTCCAATAAAATTAACAACTGGTACCACCACTGTATTACCATCATTAGTGGCAACAATGCAATTTGGTATGAGTGTTCCGTTCTCTCTAATTTTCGAATCGACGTGGAAAGTTTCGCTTTTCAAACCAGTTGCTACATGTACAAGACCCACAAATCTCACATCTCCTAGTGGAACAATTTGATGTTCCGGATCGACTATGTAAACTCATATTCTGGCATTGACGCCTCAATGCCTCTATTTAATGTAGTGATGCGATGGGTTGAACGTATTCGCTTTCACAGCCTGTAAGTTTGTTTAAATTCATAACAACTACTTCCTAACCCTAAGTCTACAAATATATCATTCGATCTTGTTTCCCAAAACTACCGCATATTTAAAATTGATTTGTATCACTATCGGTCGTAAATCTTGAGGATTATTTTAGAGCTATCACGTTACTAACAGGAAAATTCTCGATCAAAATTTCTTTCCACTCCTTCCACGTATTTTCAACTTCTCCTTCCTTTGCCACTCGAGTCAACTTCAATAGAGCATAACGGTGTATACCATTTTCATCTACTTCGTACACTTTGCCATACTTTTCGATTTTCGTTATCCATCCATTAATTGTTAACATGTCATCAACCGGATCAAATTCTGGTAAAATTTGTTTGAAATTATTCGAAAATCATTTTACTCGATAATGTTGGATTTCTTTTCGGCGACATTTATTTAAATTTATTTCCACAACAAAAAGGTTATGTGTGCACGTTTCCGGTACATCCCCCCTTTTAACCAAACGTTTTATTATTTTTATTAGTTCAGCCCCCCCCTCCCCCCGGGGACAGTCTCGACGCTGTAGGGCGCAGTCACCCAATAGCGCAAAAGTTAAATTACATGAAAATATATGCGAATTGGCAAAGTCGATGGACGGAGCGCATTAGACCAAGTACTAAAATTAAATTATTTTCAATATTGCACGCAAGAACGGATTGAAGTGTCACTTTTGCTGTGTTTCTTATTTCCAATCTAATTGATCTGATCGATCTGAGTACTAAAAAGCTATGTAAAAAAAAAAGATTTTTAGTACTCAGATCGATCAAATTGATTAGATCAGAAATAAGAAACACAGCATTTGTGATGTAAAAAAAATACAAAATGAAAGACATTAATTCTTGGGAACCAAAGTTATACAAAATAAAGTAATGCCAATGACATTAAACGGTTTTATCTAACTAAATTGTTAGTGATTAACTAGATTAGTAGATTTTATACAACGACGGAAAATTTAAATTGGTCAAACAAGGGGTTTACAAAATAGGATTTAAAGCAATCAAAGTATGGATTTATAAAAAACAAAAAGGTTTAGTTCATGTTAGATAGTTTAAGATTATTTTAATGTCAAAAACGTGCATCGAGATTGTCAGCAAAATTTTTATTTTTACAATTATTTTTTGCGTTTCTGTGCGTAATTCCGTCTCCGTTCCGTCGAGATTGTCTCTACCTTTAATGAGCGCACAAAGATTTGTTGTTCCGGTAATTTCGGTTTTGTAACGGAGAAATTTAATTTAACAATTTTATTATAAATGTATTATTTGACTTTACAAAAGGTCAATGTACACTCGATTCAAGGCAAATCGTAGCGTCTGTGGCCCGTTTCAGATCTTACCCCCCAGACAGTCTCGACGCTGTAGCGCAGTCACGCAATAGCGCAAAAGTTAAATTACATGAAAATACATGCAAATTAACAAAGTCGACGGACGGAGCGCATTAGACCAAGTACTAAAATTAAATTATTTTTAATATTGCACGCAAGAACGGACTGAAGTGTCACTTTCTGATGTAAAAAAAATACAAAATGAAAGACATTCTTGGGAACTTAAATTATCCAAATTAAAGTGAAGCCAATCACATTAAACGGTTTTATGTAGCTAAATTATTAGTTATTAACTAGATTAGTAGATTTTATACTACGACGGAAAATTTAAATTGGTCAAAAAAGGCGTTTACAAAATAGGATTTAGAGCCATCAAATTATGGATTTATGGAAATCAAAAAGGTTTAGTTCATGTTAGATAGTTTAAAATTATTTTAATGTCAAAAACGTGCGTCGAGATTGTCAGCAAAATTTTTATTTTGACATTACTAAATTAATTTTTGCGTTTTGTGCGTAATTCCGTCTCCGTTCCGTCGAGATTGTCTCTAGACTTTAGGTGTTATTCATTTGATTTTCTTGCTAACTTAAAAAAGGAATGCACTACACTTAAATTCTCCAAATTTACATAACGTATTCTACACATTAGATTGGTTTCAGTATATAAAGCTAGATGGCATGAATTTCATTCGAATTTAGTACATCAAATATATTAATTTTATAATTGACCTCAACCCTTTTCACAAAATTTTGAACCTCTTAGAACTTTGTTCAAATTATCAGCAGACACACAGAAATTTTCTGAAAATTCTAAAAATATTGTTAAAGTTTTTTAAATAGTTCAGCTCAAAATTCTGTGAAATTCTTTAAAATTGATTAAAATACTTAAAATTGTTAAAACGCTTTAAATTCTTAGAAATCTTCAAATTCGGGAATAAGCCCCCCACCCACCCGCGATATTCTTAAACGGCTATCAATTAACAATTAAGTCAGAACTGACTGTCAGTATTTAAAATCTATTCTTAAAATTCTATAAATTTGTTCAAATAATTTATCGGGCCGATATAGACCCACGATTGGCTAATGAACGGTTGATATTAATTAATAATTGGAACCGTTAAACTTCCTAAAACTATTTCAAATCTTGATTTTATGTAATAAAAGCTTAAATTTTTTGAGGAAAATTCAAAAATTTCATTAAATTCTTAAAAATTATAAAATTCCCAAAATTTTAAAAAATTCCTGGTAATCCTATAGTTTGGGCATTTCTTAAAATTCTATAGGGTAACTGAAAATTCTTAAAAATATTAAAATTCTTATGTGTTATTCTTCAAGTAAATTCTAGAATTTCGATAAATTTTTTAAAATGTTGCCACTCCAAATATTCTAAATTCTAAAAATTAACCAAAATTATAAAATTTCTAAATTTTCTTTTATTTTTCTTTGCAGGAGGTAAATTCCTTCAACTTCAATTAACCTTGGAGCAAACCGAATTGTACCCTCGAAATTTTATAGCAATATAAAAATGTAAATTATTCGCTCCGTGAGCTGCACATATATAAATATTATTCGAATTAACTTATTAATTATTTTTACCAACTAAGAAGAAGACCAAAGGATATTGATAATTTGCAAATAAGAAATCGGGCAGGAAAAAACAACAAATTTAAAAAATTATCTGACCAAAAAAAAAAAAAATTAAAAATGTTTAGCACACGTAAAATGGATCAAATTGTAATCATCACAACAGTGGTATGCCTGGTTATTGGTCAAACCTGCGGCCAAGCAGCAAACGTAGAAAGTCATCGACTTGTTGAAAATACCCAAAGTGTGGCTGTAGCATCGGATAATCGAATTGAATGTGGCAGCGATGAAAACTTACATCAGGGACAATTCACCGGACTTGATTATACCATCGTTATTGGAATGTTAGTGATATCGCTCGGAATCGGAATATTTTATGGATTCTTTAATAAAAATTCATCAGAAACATCGGCCGATTTTCTACTCGGTTCACACATGACACTGTTCCCGGTTACGCTTAGTTTAACCACGAGTTTTATTACCGCGATCGAATTATTGGGTAATCCATCGGAGATGTTTTTCAGTGGAACACAATTTTCCATAATCGTAATACCCATTTTACTTGTTATTCCGGTGGCTGTTAAAGTATTTTATCCGATTTACTTTAAACTAGAGTTGACTTCTTGCTATGAATATTTAGGAATCAGATTTGGAATAAAAATTCGGGTATTCGGCGCCATACTCTATATTATTCAGATGTCATTTTATACGGCAGTTGCTGTTCTCGCACCAGCTATAGCACTATCTAAAGCAACTGGATTGCATACGCACATAGCTGTTGGTCTTATATATTTGGTATGCATATTTTATTCGTCACAAGGTGGAATGAAGGCTGTGGTTATTGCCGATACGTTTCAAGTGAGTGTATACTGATAAAGAATTACCGATATATGTACAAGAATATTAACAATTTTTTTTTTTTTCATATAGGCTTGTGTCCTCGCTCTCTCACTCATATTAGTATTAGCCTTAGGCCATTTTTATACGGGCGACGTAGCCGATGTATTCACAATTGCTGAGGATCGTGGTCGACTAGAATTTTTAAATTTTGATCCAAATCCAACGACACGACACACCGTTTGGTCGATTTTAATCGGTGGCTTTTTTTATTGGACCTCGATGTTTTGTACGAATCAAGCAAGTGTACAAAAATGTATGTCACTTAGATCGTTGCCGCGTGCAAAGAAAGCTTTAATATATTCCGTACTCGGACTAGTAATTGTATTTTTAATCAACTTCTACACTGGACTATTAGTATTCAAGCAATATGCGAATTGTGATCCGTTAAAGGCGGGCGAAATTGTGGCCAAAGATCAACTATTACCCTTCTATATAATGGACGTGTTCCACGATATCGATTTTTTGACGGGAACTTTTGTGGCTGGAATTTTTGCCGCTAGTTTGGGGTATGTGTATTAATACTATAAATTATGTTCTTAAAATCAATTAACCGATAGAATTGAAAATATTGTAGAACCGTTGCCTCAGCGTTGAGCTCACTCGCGGCTGTGACCAGCGAAGATTTAATAGATGCCGCATTTAATATTAAAATGGATTCGAATAAAGCCGCATTTTACGCCAAGTGGATGTCCCTGGGTTATGGATGTGTATCGTTCTTTTTGGTATTTATTGTTGAACGGCTTGGTGGAATATTACAAGCAACTTTAACACTCAACGGATTGATTGGTGGTGTCACACTCGGTTTGTTCCTGTTAGGAATATTTTTCAAACGGGCGAATTCTGGTGGAGTATTAATTGGTGGCGTTACTACTCTAGTAATTATTGTATTTATTGGGGTAATGGCACAAATAAAATCAACTGAACCCGAGTTTCTATCAACGACCCTAATCGAATGTACTTGCTACGTAAACTCAACGAAAGAGCAAATTCTAGAGGAAATCATGAAATCGACACAAATCGATGAAGTGTCCCCAATATTTAGGATCAGCTATATGTGGTACTCATGCTTAAGTACAGTGCTTACAATATTGTTAGGGCTAAGTGTTTCCTATGTGGTCAGCTTTATTGAAACCAAAACGACAACGGTCATATTTATAAACAGCGTTAAAGATGTGGAGAAAATGACGAAAACTAAAAACGATGATAACAAAACATGTGAGGTGTATGTTATCGAACAAAATGAGAAGATGAGTCCGACAATAGAAGGGAACATAAATTTAGCTTTTGAAAAATAATTTTTACAAGTTTTACAGTATTTTAGTAATGTATAGTAATTATTAGTTATAAGACAAAGTGTATTATGCATGTATGTATTTAAATATAGTCGTTAAGAAAGCAAATATATAAAGACAAATATTTTTATAAAATATGAATCATAAAATAAAATATTTAATTATTGACGGAAGAAGTGAAGTGTCATTGAATTTCTGGTGTGGTTATTAACGATTGTAAAAGTAGAGAAAGCGCCTCTCGAGGAAAAAAGTTAAAATGAGGCTACTGGTAAGCAATCTGGTAAGTAAAAATTGTGTTTACAGTTCAAAATTGGAATTGTTTACAACTATTTCGAACGTTAAATTAACAACTAGCTCAGTTTAAAAATTGTCCACTAGGTGAAAACTGTGATACTCCAATCTTTAATAGAGCAATTAAACAAAAATACAGAGAAACTTCGCTAAAACGTAAATCCATTAAAATAAGACGGGTCAAACCACAGAATAACGAAAATAATTCGATGTTTAAATATTTCAAGTCGTTTATGCACAAATGTACTTTCTGTCTTAGAGAATTTTCACGAACTACCGAAGTGTGGTGAAAGGGAGGGAATCTGCACGACTCGAATACTATGTTCCAAAAAACGATTTCCAACAAAGTCTGTGGCATTGTCACAAAATAAAGTACGATAAAGGCCACGGCGACCAACAAACCTCTTCAAAGCGGAAATAAAAGCGTTTGATGTTAAGTTGCTCACAAGCTCTATGTGGACTGACTTTGTAGCGGAGATATAATAATGGCGATATATGCTTTAGTTGGGCGATGACCTTGATGTTTGTAGTTAACCATAACGTGACCAGATAAACCGACTCCAGATTTTTGACGGCTGCACTCAGTGAGCTAGCAGATTTCCCATTATCTTTTGATAAAATACCCTTTTGCCACAATCGAAAATTGTTGTCGAACTGTGTTAATAAGAGCTTGTGGGTTGTGGCCCACATGAAGGTTCCTTAAATTCTCAAAAAGAGTTCACGAAAAGACAAAACTTTCCTTTGGTTTTGGTATCACAACAGTTAACCTTCCTTCTTTCTGGTATGCATTATCAAGATCAGGATCCTTTTGATGCGTATGTAAATCTATGTTAACGTCTGACAAAAGCTCTGGGCCGGTAAGCCAAATTAAACTTTTGATTATTTTTTCAGGTAATATACCTCGTGAAACGAGATCTGCTGAATTATTTTTTGTGTCCACATGATCCATTGGTATGGTACTCGTTAGTTAATCGTTGAATTATAGACACACGATTCAATGAATTCCTCGAAGTCGATTTAATGGAAGCATGCATTCTCTGGTGTCTATGGAAAACCGAACTCGATGAATTCTTTGAAGGCAATTTATTATTCAAATCACGACAATGAAGACCACATTTTGAATTTTTGACAATGATAAATTCTGACTCTCTTCTAAGTTAGTTATGGTCGTGCTCAAGCTGTACGAAGCTGACTTAGAAAATGACGATGTTACTGAATTAACGGTAAACTGTTTACTCTCCAAAGGCAAACATCGCCTCCAAATCTAACCACTTAGAAAGTTTCTTACTATCAACTTTCTCCTGCCATTTAGAGAACGAAGCACTATCAAGTTTGTCACAAACCAAGAACACTAAGAATGTATTGGCCATATCTTCGTAATTCCCTAGGCATTTTAATGCATGAAAATTTCAATTGACGGAAACTATAAGGAATCGTAACGAAACAGCATTTTTGCTTCGTTGTTATATCTATTCTCGAACATTTTCAGAGCTTCTTCATAATTATTCAGGATTATCTCTATAGATTTGATTGTATTTATGGCGAGATCTTTTAAGCAGTTTCGAAAATGGGTGAATTTTTTGACTGATGAAAGGTCTTCATTATTATGTAGTTGTACGGTTTTAGTAAAACAACGCAAGTTGCTCAAATTTGAATTTTGAAAACTACTTTCTAGTGTGACTAAGTTCACGCGTATTTGAAGAGAATGATGAATTTTGTTTGAATCGTCATAGAGGATGTCAGAGCGCGACGAAATTTTGAGTTAATTTGGATATTTTTTGCGAATTGGGTCTGGTTCAGAAGAATATTTTTAGGTTTTGGAAATGGAAATAAGATTCAACGACTGTACACAATAGAAAAAACACAAATCTCAACCAAACGGAGTCAACGTTACGAAATAAATAACTCAAAATGACGTCAAAAAAATGAAACATGGCGACAGCTTGATTGTTTGGAACATACCTCTGTAAATATTTATATCATGGTAGAGGACGCATTATATGACTTTAGAAAATAATTATAAATTGTGTAATATATTTAGAAAAATAAATTGTAACGGCAAAATGTTTATTTTCAATTAAAAATCTTCCACTAGAGTTGTAAATGTCTTGTAAAAATTATTCCATACGGTATATTTACCCGAAAAATGTGGTAGTTCCAGTTTTGGCAAACGAACGGCTGATGTTTTAAAGGTGGTGTGCTAGTCTTCCTGGTCGTTGGAAAGTTCGCCTCCATCTTACGAGCTAACTCTAAGGCCGGCCCTAAACTACAGAAGAAAGATTAACCAGAATAGACATTGCGTAGACCAAATTTTTTTTTCATCTTACCTTCTTTTTTGGACATTGAAGTATAATTATTTGTGAATATGTAATTTCACTAACTATGTGGCGACGCAATGAAGTAGTCAACAGTAATAGTGCCAGTGTTTAACACGATTGGCAGCAGCTGTCATATTTGCGGTGCGCAGCCCATTAAAGTTTCGTCGTCACCCGGCATACGAATAAAAAAAAAGAAAGTCGATCACACAGTCGATATAAAGTAGTAGAAGGAAAAAGAACTACAAAAAATTAATCTAAAATTTACACGACACGTTTCGTTTGGCGACGCCATTTTTAGTTTAGTTCTTTTGTAAAAAAATTGTATTTCAATTAATATCAAGTTTATTAATTTAAAAATAGTTGACAGTGTGGACACGATCGTATTCTACGTATCGTATTTCTGTATATAACAAAAAATATTTATTAAATAAAGTAAATACAAATAATACTTTAATTCAAAAGTTTTGTGTTTCGCGGAAGCATTGGCGGGTGCTGATTGATATCAAGCCGGAGTACGTTAACCTAAAATATAATTGGGGGGACAGTTTTACACCCCCAAAGTTGGTGACCTTCGACAATATAAAACGTACGGCTTGTGCAAAGTAACAACGGCGGCATAATTAAGTGCGACAAAAATCGACACATACAAAAATTTTGTTCAACAAAAAAACGCGCTGGTAAAAATTAATTACCGAGTGGCAATCGAGGATAACAACCCAGTACAACATTTAGCAACATTATTAACATCAGCGCATGGTTGCATTCCGTGTTTAAGAGGGCATATAGCGGTGCAAAAACACGCACGGTTAACAAATCAACACGGGGTGAACATCATCGTGCAGCAGGTCGCGGATCAACTGTAATTACAATCAACAGCAGCAAAATATACGTTCAAGTAAGTGTCCACACGATATTTTAAACTGTCATTTTAAATAGATTTTTATTTGCTAAAATTGTGTAACGTAACGGTGAATTTAACGGCATTACTGCATGTAAATTTTTCTCAAACATAAATTTAATTATTATAACGAATTGTAACGCTATACGAAGGGCGTGGTCGTGTCGATAAGCTACATTCTCTCATTTTATTTCGGTATTTAAAAAAAAAATCGTTATTATAAACTGGTCAGTATGTCCGACGACGAAACGGCGATCAAGTCTGCGTTTAAGGTGTCCGTGAAAGCACCACCGTTCAATAGGGACGATTCAGAAATTTGGTTCCATCAACTGGAAGCCCAGTTTAACATTTCGGGTATAACTGCGGATCAAACCAAATACGGTTATTTAATAGCGGCGTTGGATAGTGAGACAGTGAAGTGCGTTAGGGAGAAAATATTAAAACCTCCTGAGAAATCAAAATACGATGATCTCAAAAAAACGATTATCGAACGTTTGAGCGATTCGGCAAAAATTAAGCTGGATAGATTATTGAAGGGGCTACAGTTAGGCGACAGAAAGCCATCCGACTTGCTTCGGGAAATGCAAGGCCTCGCAGGAACGCAGATACAGGACTCGGTATTGTTAAATCTCTGGCTACAACGATTACCTTCCCAGGCACAAACAGTCCTAACAAGCTTAGAAGAGAGCAACATCGACAAATTAGCAGCCACGGCGGATAGAATTTTAGAAGTCCAAAGGGTGACTGAAGTGTGCGCGGTCAGTTACGATAGTCCTCATTCAATGGACAAGTTAGCAAAGCAAATTGATGCCTTGACCAAAATGGTAAATAGCCTGACACATAGTAGGAGTAGATCACCAAACCAGTCCAACCATTCTCGACAAAGAGACAGATCCGTGCGTAAACGTAGTGATAGCGAAGTTCGCCGGTTTCCTTTGTGCCGATATCATTACAGATTCGGTGACAAAGCTCGCAGATGCATGACGCCATGCAATTTCAAGTCGGGAAGCAGCACAAGTGATGCTGCAAAAAACTAAAAGGCGCGTCGTTGATGGCGACTAGCGACGTTGGCCGCAATAAATGTCGTCTTTTAATAATAGATTTAGTCAGTAAAAAGCAATTCCTGGTAGATACAGGAGCAGATGTGTCAGTGTTGCCACCAAATATTCACGAACGAAATGCCAAATGCGATGTTAAGTTGTTCGCTGCAAATTCCACACAAATAAACACTTTCGGCAGTAAAGTCATCAAGTTGAATTTGGACCTGCGTAGGGAATTCATATGGAAGTTCTTGATAGCAGACGTGGACAGACCTATTATCGGGGCAGATTTCCTAAAACACTACGGATTGCTGGTAGACATCAAAAATAAAAAATTAATCGATCCACTCTCATCGATCTATGTGCGTTCTTCGAGAATCATTACAGGACCATCATCGGAACTAAGAACAATTTCATCTGAATCATTAAATTCAGACATTTTTAGGTTATTGGAAAGTTATAAAGAGATAACCGTGGACAAATTAAATTGTGATGGAAGAAGGGTTAAAGTATCACATGTCATCGCAACAACCGGTCAGCCTTGCGCGGCAAAGGTGAGACGCCTGTCGCCTGAAAAGCTCGAAATGGCAAAAAAGGAATTCGACATTATGTTAAGTCAGGGCATATGTCGTCCTTCGGACTCAGAGTGGTCGAGCCCATTACAGTTGGTTAGGAAAAAAGATGGCTCATGGCGGCCGTGCGGCGATTACCGTACGCTAAACGCACAAACCAAGCCGGACAGATATCCTATTCCATTTTTGACGGATTTTTCTTGCCAGTTACACAATTGCAAAGTATTTTCTACTATAGACCTCATTAAGGCATACCATCAGATTCCAGTGGAAGAGCAGGATATTCCGAAGACGGCCATTTGCACACCTTTCGGGTTATATGAATTCACCAGAATGACGTTCGGCCTGAGAAACGCTGCACAAACGTTCCAGAGATGCATCCACGCAGTAATGCGCAATCTGAATTTTTGTTTTCCGTATATTGAGGATTTGTTGGTGGCGTCGCAGTCGATGGAGGAACATTTGCTGCACCTTAAAATCGTATTTGAGCGATTAAAAGAAGCAGGTTTAGTCATAAACGTGAGTAAATGCGTTTTCGGTCAACCAGAAGTCACGTTCCTAGGTCACGAGATCTCGAGCGATGGTATAAAACCCTCATCGTCAAAGGTGGAAGTTATATTAAACTTTCCGAAACCCGAGACAATAAGCGGTTTGCGCAGATTTTTGGGCATGCTCAATTTCTACAGGAAATTTATCCCGAACGCAGCGCACGATCAAGCAGTGCTCAACGAGTTCTTAAAAGGAAGCAAAAAGAACGACAAGAGGAAAGTAGAATGGACAAGTGAAAGCGAAAACGCGTTTGAGCTTAGCAAAACAAAGTTAAGAGACGCAGTAATGTTGGCGCACCCTTCCTCGGAAGCGGAATTATCAGTTATGGTCGACGCGTCAGACACAGCAATCGGGGCTGTAGTACAACAGCGTTTAGCGGATGTCTGGACGCCACTTGGATTTTTTTCAGTTAAATTAAATGACACACAGCGTAAGTATAGCGCTTATGATCGAGAGCTCTTGGCGGCCTACAGCGCCGTCAAACATTTCAAACATATACTTGAGGGACGTTCATTCATTCTGTTCACAGATCACAAACCATTGGTGTATGCTTTACAACAAAACTTGGACAAAGCATCCCCCAGACAACGCCGTCACTTGGACTTTATTTCTCAATACACATCGGATATACGACATATCGCGGGTAGAGACAATACGGTAGCTGACGCCTTGTCGAGAATAGAGGAGTTAACTTTAGGCAGTGCCATCAATTACAGGCTAATAGCAAAAGAGCAAGAATCCGATCCTATGTTGTCTGAACTTATCGAATCAAATAAATCCCTGAAGTTACAAAAATTATTCGTATTGGGGCTGGACACTGAGATTTTTTGCGACGTTTCTACTGGTACACCGAGACCATACATTCCAGAGCAGTTTCGCCGAGGAATTTTCGACAGCGTGCATAACTTATCTCACCCAGGAATCCGCACAACTACGAAAATGGTAGCAAAGAAATACGTGTGGCCAGGAATGAACAAAGATGTTAATGCAATGGCAAAAGCATGTGTCGCTTGTCAAAGATCAAAAGTATCTAGACACGTCAAATCGCCAATAGGAGTGTACGCTAATGCAAGCAAACGATTTGATGAAATCCACTTGGACATCATTGGTCCTCTTCCACCATCAGAAGGCAACAGGTACTGCATTACACTAATTGATAGGTATACGCGTTGGCCCGAGATTATACCTGTAGCGGATATAAAAGCTGACACGGTAGCAAACGCGATAATCAAGGAATGGATTTGTCGTTTCGGCATCCCGGTTAGCATTACAACGGATCAAGGCTCCCAGTTCGAGTCATTACTGTTTACGGAGCTGGCTAAGGTACTTGGGTTCAAACACAAGCGAACTACCGCTTATAACCCCGCATGCAACGGGATGATCGAGAGATTACATCGGACCCTGAAGGCTGCAATCATGTGTCAAGGTAACGCACAATGGACCAAGACACTTCCGTTAATAGTATTAGGGTTACGAACAGCGTATAAAGTCGAGTTGAGAACCTCTGCAGCAGAACTGGTATATGGCGAGAGTTTGAGGTTACCAGGTGATTTTTTCGAAACAAGCAAATCGAACATAACACCATCAGAGTTTATAATTGGGTTACGAAGGCATTTCAATAGCATCCAACCCACTCCAGCTTCTAGGCACGTCAAAGATAGCACGTTCATTTTCAAAGATTTGAAGGATTGCACTCACGTTTTTGTTAGAACCGATGCGCTAAGGGCAGCATTGCAGCGGCCGTACGAAGGGCCATATCAAATTATTCGGCGTAGTGACAAATATTTTACAGTCAAAATTAAGGAGAGGACTGTAAACGTCTCAATTAACAGGTTGAAGCCATGTTTCATAATACGGGAGGAGCCTCACGAGATCAACGCAAAGCCAGTACCACAAACAGTGGATACGTCACAGGAAATAGGACAGCAACAAACGGTCACGAAAAAAGTGACATTTAGCAATCCAATGGAATCGCCAGCACAGCCGGTCCATAACCAAACAAGATCAGGACGGCAGTCAAGACGCCCAGCTAAGTTCCTGGAGTAGCGTTCACTTCGCTCACTAGGAAGGGGGTAATGTGGCGACGCAATGAAATAGTCAACAGTAATAGTGCCAGTGTTTAACACGATTGGCAGCAGCTGTCATATTTGCGGTGCGCAGCCCATTAAAGTTTCGTCGTCACCCGGCATACGAATAAAAAAAAAGAAAGTCGATCACACAGTCGATATAAAGTAGTAGAAGGAAAAAGAACTACAAAAAATTAATCTAAAATTTACACGACACGTTTCGTTTGGCGACGCCATTTTTAGTTTAGTTCTTTAGTAAAAAAATTGTATTTCAATTAATATCAAGTTTATTAATTTAAAAATAGTTGACAGTGTGGACACGATCGTATTCTACGTATCGTATTTCTGTATATAACAAAAAATATTTATTAAATAAAGTAAATACAAATAATACTTTAATTCAAAAGTTTTGTGTTTCGCGGAAGCATTGGCGGGTGCTGATTGATATCAAGCCGGAGTACGTTAACCTAAAATATAATTGGGGGACAGTTTTACACCCCCAAAACTACACTGTTAAGGATTTTCAATTTTTATTATTTCAAATCAAAACCAGTAAACCAAAGAATACATAACCCAACTTTCTCTTACCTTCGGCAAATCAAGGTAAAAAAAAATGAGTCCAAATTTGTCCATACAAATACAGCGTTATGTCTCTTCTGGTTGTATTCTGTGCCTAAACCTAATGTTTAATTGCGCAAATGAAACCGTGCAAATCATTGCTCAAGTCTAGACTTGTGCAAGTCTGCGCCTAGACTACAAACTATAGTTAAAATTTTAGCTCAGTTTTGTCAACATTTCATTGGTGAAACAGGACCTTTGAAGATCTTGTACTTTGCACTCTGGTGCAATACCCGAAAGCTATCAAAAGATCATTCGCCAAACAAAAAATTTAAAAAAAAAACTGCACAAACCTCGCTTACACGCAACGATGTGTCGGTCGATAGACTTGCGGAAGAGAAAGCAAAAAGTCAAAACGATTTGTTTTGCACAAGTCATCTGCGCAACGTTGCAAAACTACGCAGTTTTTACACGGTCAAGTAGACTTGTAACGATTGATTTCTGCAGTTAAATTTACGCAGTTAAACGTTACGCCTAGGGCCGGCCTAAAGATCGCCGACCTCTGGCCTAATCCAAAATCTGTTGCACTTCATCTTCCATCTTGCCGATGCTCGATTTCTAGCCACCCAATGTAAGGTATTTCTTATAATTCCATTCTTTCAGAGATTACAGAAATTGTGTAGCAAATTTGTGTTCACATCCACCGTGACTTACCGAATTCAAAGGGTTAATGAAGCATGTTGACAGTTAGGTTAGCACGCTTTTGAAGGCAACTGGGTTTATTTTATTTGCGGTAAATGCGGTTTCAAGATTGCCGCATGCCAAAAGACTTCAGGCTTTTCGACACGCAGTCTACACTAAAAAGATAAAATTTTTCCATCTCTCTTGTGTTATATTTTAAAAAAGTTAGCAAAAATAATACAACAACAAATTAGTAACTTTTTAGAATATAACACAAGATGGAAAAATTTTATCTTTTAAGTGTAGACTGCGTGTCAAAAAAACTGAAGTCTTTTGGTATGCGGCTACCTTCAAAAATTCAAAAAAAAATTGAAATTTTAATACACGTGAAATCGAGAATGCTATAAATATCGGAATTAAAACTAACCTTAAAAGGTATCTACCCCTCCCCCCCATCAACATCATCAAAAATCTGTAGACAATGCAGTTCTATTCTTGTTCGTACAATACCCTATTAGCCACCAGTAACATCTAATACCGTAGACAGACATAAACCGAATAATAGCGAATCCTAGATTATTACAGGATTTTCGCCTGTCTGTCATGATAAATGAAAATAGCGATAAATTTTGTGTCTGTCTACGATATAACTCAATTGACAATTGACAATATAGGCGATTTTTAATTCTATGGTTTTGAAGCAAATTCGACACTGTGATAGGCGGTGGTCGAGTTACAATGAATCCGTCTCGTTTCGTTTCGTCGTTCTCCGTGTCGTCTTTTCCGTTTGTTGGTTACATTGCATCCGTTCCGTCTGTTTAAACTGACATTTGAAAAACAAATAAAAAAATAAAGTGGAAGGCTACGAGACTCTAAAATCTTTAGAAATTCTCTTTAGTTTGATGTTTTCAAATAGTCGAAAATTCCTATGTAGTTACAGCCTACTTCTCACGTTATGCCAAAAAAAAAAATTAATTTGATTTGTATTGTTAAGATGTTCCGTCTTTCCATAAATTCTAAATTTTTTGAAAAAACGGATGAGCTCGACCGTCTCTTTCCATTTTATTATAACTAACCATTCCGTTTCTTCATACAAAATGTACAGAAAATGTCTAAAAATAATTTGGACGGAGAAGCGGTACGGAATGGGACGGATCCATTGTAACTCGACCTTTACAAATGTCGATAATTTACAAGGGGAATTCTATCCAAGAAAATTTATAAAACAAATTATGAATGAATTTAATGAGAATAAGTGTTAAAAATATGTTTTTATTCACTTTCAGTGTGCCCTAACATACGACTGGTGTTAATCAGTCAAATTAATTGAAAATTCACCCGATTAATCGGAAAATATGAAACATTTAATTTGAAAATATATTGATATCAATTAATATTGCTCGTATAAATCATGCTTTACTAAAGCTGCAATAAAAGAAATTATATTGCAGTCGCCGCTATCACCTTCAAGATGTCACTTGTAAAACGATGACATTTGAGATTTTTAATCAAAAACGAAAAAAGACAAAAAAATGTAAACATCTTTCGCACACAGTCACACAACAGTCATTGCATAGTTGACAGTACAGCGGAAAATTTAAAGGAAAACGTAAAGAAAAATCAGAAATTTGTTATTTAAAAGAATACAAAAAATTTTATGTAAAGTAATTATGGTTGATAATAATGTGAATTGTAAATTTCCAAGTGAATCTTTGGTACCAAAAGCTGAAACAGGTGTCATCAATTTTTTGAATAAATACCCCAAATACAACGGGGATGGGGTCGTCATAGCGATTTTCGATTCGGGCGTCGATCCCAAAGCGAGCGGCTTACAGGTGAGTGATTACTATATAAAATTGTCAGTTTATGGAAGGTCGTTTGATGATGGACTCATTCATCAACATCATCATGACTCGGCTGCACTTTTCTCTTTTGTTTGGTTATGTTTGACAGTCCGAAAATATTTTTTTTTACGATTTCTTAATTTTTGCAAATTTTTTCATATAAATTTTTCCAATTTTCTAGGTCACCGCATCAAATCTCGTGACCAAAGTGATCGAACGTTTCGATTGCTCCGGCTGTGGAGATGTTGATACCTCGAAATTGGTGACGGCGGACGCCTCTGGAACTATCACGGGACTTTCGGGCCGAAAGCTTAAAATTACCGAATTTATGAAGCATTCGAATTTGAAACCTAACGAATTTCGTGTAGGTCTTAAAAGTTTAATCGATATATTTCCGTCAAAGGTGCGCGACAAAATTGTGGCCGATACAAAAACGAAGCACTGGGAAGAACCACAACGTCGATGTTTGACCGTGGTACAACGGAAACTGGACGCTTTCGATGCGAAAAATTCAAGTACTAGTAATTTAACGATTAAGGACCGCTTAAAGAAGGAGGATTTAGAAAGTTCACTGGAATTCTTGAATTACAGCGAGAAGAAATTTTCCGAATTGAAAGCGACATATGATTGTGTGCTGTTTAGCACACAAGATGGATGGACCTGTGTGATCGATCTGTCGCAAACTGGCGATCTCGAACAGGGTCTGCAATTAATCGAGTATACAAAATCGCATGAGGTCAAAAGTGTTAATGACTATCTATCGATCTCGATGAATGTGCACAATGATGGGAATGTCCTAGAAATTGTAGGTATGTGTTCTAGTCACGGTACTCATGTAGCTTCGATAGCATCGGGATTCAATCCGGATAATCGAGATGTAGATGGTGTTGCACCTGGGGCCCAAATAATGTCATTCACTATAGGAGATGGTCGCCTTGGTTCAATGGAGACTGGCGTAGGATTAGCTAGAGCCATTATTAAAGTTATGGAACTGTGCAATGCAGGCCGCAAAATAGATGTCATCAATATGAGCTATGGTGAACATGCTCATTGGACGAATAGCGGCCGAATCGGTGAGCTCATGAACGAAGTCGTTAATAAGTACGGTGTAGTTTGGGTGGCTTCCGCTGGAAATCACGGCCCTGCACTATGCACTATAGGAACACCTCCTGATATTAGCCAAGCTGGCATTATTGGAGTGGGCGCTTATGTATCGCCAGACATGATGGAAGCAGAATATGCTTTACGACAAAAACTGCCAGCTAATGTTTATACCTGGACGTCTCGTAATCCTTGTATCGATGGGGGTCAAGGTATTACGGTTTGTGCGCCAGGCGCAGCTATTGCATCTGTGCCAGAATTTACTCTAGCAAAAGCTCAACTCATGAATGGCACTAGTATGGCAGCACCACACGTAGCTGGTGCCATAGCACTATTAATTTCGGGCATGAAGCAAAAGAATCTAGGGTACACGCCTTATAGTATTAAGCGTGCACTTTGGAACTCGGCCACCAAACTAGGATATGTCGATCCATTTGCTCAAGGGAACGGTTTATTGAACGTCGAAAAGGCATTTGAGTATTTATCTCAGTATTCAGCCGAGATGGAAACAAATGTTCGGTTCTCTGTAAATATTGGGCCCAATAATGCAAAAGGAATTCACATTCGTGAGCGTCTACTCAAAAAATCCAAAGAGTTTAACGTTTCAATCGAACCGGTATTTTTCAATGAAAAGGAGACATCTCCAAAAGACAAAATCAACTTTAATATGCGGCTTACGCTCGTCCCATCCGAAACCTGGGTTCAATGTGGTGCATTTTTAGACTTGTGTTACCAATCTCGAACCATTGTGGTATCAGTTGACCCAACTGGTTTAACTCCGGGTGTACATTCGGCCACGATTAAGGCATATGACACAAAAACTATCGACAAAGGTATCATTTTCGAGATCCCGGTCACTGTTGTTCAGCCCGAAGTTCAGTTAAATGAAAATTCCAACATTTTCTTCTCGGGCAATCCGATCATATGCAAACCGAACACAATCATCCGGAAATTCCTTTTAGTACCGAACAATGCAACGTACGCTATTCTCCGCATGATTTCAACCGACTCGGAAAATCATATTGGTGGTAAGTTTTTAGTGCACACAATGCAGATAGTACCGCAAAAATTCTGCAAAGCCGTTGAAACACAAAAAATCCTCCCCGTTTCGAATGACATCGAAACGGTGCACGCATTCAAGTGTGAAGGCAACAACGTACTCGAGATATGTATCGCTAAATTTTGGTCAAATTTTGGTGATATCTCGATCAAATTCAGCATTGAATTTCACGGTATCTACACAAATGGTGGAAGTAAGTAAATCGGTAATTTAACTGCTGCAATTAAGGCTCAATTTAATGTTTTAATTTATTTTTCAGCGGTTATGCACAGTGCGAGTGGAATTCATAGGCTCGATTTGAATACGAACACGGCACAGGAAATATCACCGTCGATAAATTTAAAAAATGCTGTGCTTGCTCTAAAACCAGCCGAATCTAAAATTTCATCTCTGACCGAACGTGATGTTGTACCACCAAGTCGACAAATCTATCAAAATATTTTCACGTACAATTTCCACCTATCAAAATCGTTTGAGGTTTCTTTGCACGCGCCCATCTTTAGTTGTGTCCTGTACGAGTCTGAATTTGAATCTCAATTCTGGATGATATTTGATACGAATAAAATGATGGTCGGTTGTGGGGATGCTTATTCAAATTCGAATTTTATTAAACTCGAAAAGGGTGATTATGTGGTTAAGTTGCAGGTGCGACATGAGAAAAAAGATTTACTAGAGAAAATTTCTGAGGCCACAATGCTAGTGAACATAAAATTGGCGAGCTCAATTTCGTTAGACATCTATCCCAGTTACAATCAAGCGATGGTACAAGGAAAGAAGATGTCACCGTTTAAAATGTGCGCGAGGACAAGTAAACCGATTTATGTGGTGCCGCTTTCGAATGAAAAGTACGTTTCCATATACTTTGTAAAATCACCCAGCTTATTGTATTTTGCCTTTTTTTTTTTTAAAACTTTAGAATCACAAAAGCTGGAATCCCATCGAATTGTTCTTGGCTTGATGGCACCATAACCTACTCAAAGGATGATATTTCGCGTAAAAGTGATTGTTCAAATTTTCAATACATCCTATACGACGGACCATCAAACAAGAAGAGTAACGGCAACAATAACAGTTCGACCAATGGAAGTGGTGGCAGCTCTGGTACCGGTGGCAGCAATCCACCTAAAGAGACAAAATCTAAATTGGATGAATACAAAGAGGGATTGCGTGACTTCCAAGTTGGAATGATCGCCAAATTGGATCGTAAAAATGCCGAAGAAATTTATGATGAAATTTTAGTCGCACATCCAGCACATTTGCAAGCTCATGCCGCAATGATTCAGCAGTTGGATGCGAATGATTTAAAATCATCGCTACCCTTTGCGTTTAGAAAATCCATATTGGCTCAGTTGCCTGACAAAAAGGATAAAGTATGTGAGCTGCTTGATAATTTGGTGCGAATTTCAGAGCTGGCCGAAAAAATTATTAACGAAACGGATAAGGAAAGTGTTTTGGCATTTTATGGTGTGAAGCTGGACACAAGAAGTGATGCGATTAAAATTAAAGGGAATATTGATAAGCAAAAGAATTTATTGTTAGATGCGTATGTAAAACGGGCCGTTTCTTTATGCAAAATTTCTATAATTGAAAAGGAACTGTTGAAAGAGATCGATTATACGGAATTAACAAACGATTTGGAAAAGATTTATGTGGAAATTGGAAAATTTATTGATTATACTGATTTAAAGGTAAAATATTTAAATTTTTTATCTGTCAAATTCTTTTCAATTTGGATATTTATTTTCTAGGTATCGCTATTTTCAATTTGGCACGGGTACACATACTCTCAATATGGCCGTATGACAAAATACCTAATCAAAAACTACGAGGATAAATTGCAAAAAGAATATTTGGACGAATTGGCCGATGTAACCGGCGAACGAAAATGGAAACACATTTCGGAGGCCATCGATAAAGCTTCGGTAACTTTTAACCCTTTAACATATAGTCCTTTTTAAAGAGTTCCTTAAGACAAGGACGGCGAAATAAATTATCCAATGGATGGACGACAACACCATCGTCAGGAAAAAATTCAAAAAAACAAAAACACAAAAAATCGTTGGATAATCTAAAAAAAGAAAAAACAGGGACGGCGGCCATCGCTTGAGAAGTGGATTTGTGAATGTAAACCAGTATTTTTTTTTTTCGGACAATTATTAATCAATTTAATTATGCAAATTTATTTATTTTAATTAATTATTTATTTCAAGTTTTTATTATTTTTGTTTAGAAAGAAATATTTTTTTTTTTTAGAATTCTGTTTAATAGAAAAATGTCTTTGTGCACGCAATCAAGTTATTTTATTGGTCAATAATATCATTCACTTCTGCATCGAAGTTTGCCATCCTTGCCTTAAGGTGTTATTATTAAAAAAAAAAATACATTTACATGAATTTAATATTTACACAACCCAAAAAAAAAACCCAATTCAAAAATAGTAAAGTTTTTATTTAGTAATTTCGATTCAATATTTTTTAAAATGTAATATTACATACCTAAATATTTAATTAGATATTTATTTATGTTTAAAGTAGAATTTTCTTATCGTCGTCGATTAAGGGTTACAAAACAAAAAACATTGCTATTAAAATGTGTGACCGAAAGAATTAATATGCTCATGTACATGTAAAAATAAGAAAGCAAATCAAAGATAGCCGAGTTATAAACCTTTTAGGTTTTTTAAACGTAAAAAACCATATTTGTATCAATTCGATGATGATTCTACTGGGAGAATTGAAAATATAAATTTATAAATAAAATATATTAATTAATTCTATAGTTTCAATTTTATTATACATAAAATATATATATATATAAATAATTTCAAAATAACAAAACATAAATTTTAAATACTTAAATAAATAAAAATAATTTTAAAGAAAAGTAACTTTTAAAAAACTGCAATTGTTTTAATTGAGCTTAAATTTTCAAACCAATAAATTAAATTGTCTTACCTTGAATATTTAGTTACAGTTTTGGCTTCTTTCTGTTTTATGTAACATTAAACTTGCGTTCATTCCAAATGTCAAAAAAATGGTTGATTTCATTCTTTTTAAATAGCAAAAAGTTTGTGTCGCAAATTTTTGCACGTTCTTAAATTATTGGCGACCAAATTTAAATATACTAGCGTACCGTGATCTTTATGGAAACTCAGTTTTGGAGTTATTTTTACTTAAATCAAAATGTGCTGAAGTTCAGCAGCCACATCTACATCTGTAATTCAACAACTAGATAATTCTCCATTGGCACTACTACCTTAAGACAATGTCAAGCATTCCAACTGTAGTGGCACCATGAAAACGGGTGGATGAACGAGTCCTGTATTCCGAAACATACACATACAGTGCAAACAAATGAAGATTATGTCGCCCGTGAAACACAATTACCATTACCATACTAACCAAAATCAACTTCAGTCGGGAATGAATCCCTGGTTGTAGACTTTTATCAGACAGTCAAATAGCGTGGATACTTAACAGTTGGTGAAAGCCAGTTATCCGGAAACTGGTTTAAGATTATATTCAGTCTTTGATAGGGCCAATCAAATAGGTCTAAGTATTCACCTAAAACTTCGTCAAAAACACGTCTATATAAAATCTGGTAAACCTGAAAATTAAACAGATAAATAAAAGTTTTTTTATGAAAATTTGTAAAAAGACTCGCATGTTCGTCCCTCAAGGCCACATGTAAACATTACGCAGTTACTACGACAGGAAAATTGGTTGAGTGGCGAACAAGTTAAAATAAAAGTAACGTACCCTTATTTCGCCCATTCTCGACCTTTTTCCGCCAATGTTGAATCTATTAATATAAATAAAATGGATTTTGTCAAACCAAGATTAAGGTAAATCTTTTGCCAATCCTTTACGGGCTGTACCTGTACCAATAAAGTAAGAAGTCTGCAATGAAAAATTGTAGACATGTAAAACTGACGCGATGCACTCAAATGTAGTTCCGAAACATCTTAATTTGTTGATACCAGGTTGGCGAGTAACAGTCTGACATACTGGAGCGTAAAGGTTTAAGTGTGGAAACAGCTTGGTACAATCGGTCCGAGAACTAAAAATATCGCGAATGGACAATGGCGATGCTATAACACGTCGACTATTTAACCGGTGTAGGTTCAACTGGTTACAGCGATCTTGGTAGGGTGGAAGAACTTATTCAACAGACCGTGCAGACTAGTAGATATCAAAGTGCGCATAAGGCAAACTGCTCCTGAACACTCTCTATTCTATCCTAATGACAGTGATAAGAAGGTACCATAGCGGCGATGCATATTCCAAAATAGAACGAACAAAAGCAACGTACAGTGATGTTAGAGTAATCGGGTCGGTAAAGTCCTTACAGTTCCGCTTAATAAAGCCCAACATAATGTATGCCTTTGGTATAATGGTGTTAATATGTCTGGTAAAGGTGGCATCGGCTGAAAAAATTATACCAAATCAGATATGAACTCGACTCACATCCTCATTATATAGACAAAATTGATGGAACAGAGGTGACCGAATACGATAAAATGAAAGAGTCTTACAATCACGTTAGAGTCATACACATACAACCCACGTTGAGACCCAGTATATTACTAATTGACCAATTACAAGCCACACGCTGTTGACCCGGACGAACATTTTCATATCATCGGCAAATAGGAGTCAGCTGGCAAACTCGAAGCAGTCAACAACATCGTTGATAAACAATGTAAATAATAATGGGTCAATATGATTACCTTTAGGTACGCCAGATGTCGCGCGAAATAGCTGGAAACTAGAATCCAAAATCCTAACGGATTGCCGGCGGTCGGAAAGGTAAGAACACAACCATTCAATTGGGAGGAACCGACAATTTAAGTTCTTTAATTTGGTGATAAGGAGCGAGTGGTCAATCTTATCAAAATCTTTCGCAAAATCAATATAAACAACGCGCAGTTACTGTCTGGAGTTTAAACTGTTAAATGATTTACCACAAAAGGAAACCAGATTAGTCACTGTCGATCTGGAAAACAAGGAAAACAAAGACCAAATAGTTTGGGTAAGACAGAAAGAATGGCAAACCCGCAATAGGAAGGGAATTGTTGCCCAATTTTTTAGCCCAGGACATTTTCCAAGGCTCTCAATTTAAAAAAAATTAAAGTCCACATCATAGCTGGTTTTTATAGTGAAGTAAAAACGCTATCAAACAAATTGCAGATCTCAGAGGTTTGACTAGCGACTGAGTTCTGGTAAGACATAGGTGATGGAAAACCAACCACTTTTATCTTACTATTCATGAAATTCCAGAACTCTTTTGTACTTGATGTCAATTCCTCCTAAATTCGCACAATGTATTGATTATATAAAAACAAATTTAAACTTTTAAATTATTCTTTGCGGGCTTTATCAAAATCGGAATAAAATTGAACCCCGTATCGTCTTTATAATGAATGGAACATATTGCGGCGTTTCTCCAGATGTAACAACCTATTATTGCACCATGGCTCCCGATAGCCGGGTTGTTTTTTTATAAATTTCAGCCACGTTGTAAAAAGTCCTAATCGGTATTGCTGAGGAACTTGTTTAAGGAAACGTATTCGACATTTCTGAAATAAAAATAAAAATTGTTAGAAAAAGAATCAGTTGTACAATTTACAAGAAAAATATTTGTAATAATCGGCGTATGGTAGATGCTCTGGGAGCCGGTGAAATCTAGACATGATGAAACCGCGGACAGAATGACGTCATTGGCAAATAACAGGTCCAGGTATTTCCTCTAATTGTTGCTATTACGGTTTAGCTGCATGGTTGAGATGCTAGCAAAGTAGCCGATAGTTAACGTGTTCCATTGGTGTTAGTAAACTACTCACAAGCACTTGTATCTACTCACAACTACATAGTGTTTTACAGTGGTCTAGGAATACGGTAATTCTGTTTTTAACTGCTCTTTCTAGAACTTTGAGAATAATTGGTTGGAGCGCAATAGGTCTATGGTTACCATTATCACAATACTATTGTCACCATTTTTAAAAATAGGAATAGTAGTAGCATATTCAAGCCTCTCATGTACTACTCTCCCTGTTCAAAGGAAACATTGAATGTATGAGCAAGAACAGGGCTGATGAATTTAGAAATAGTCTCCAAAATATTATTACGAATTCCTTTAACTCCAGTCATCAGTTCCCAGATGGTTCTAAACGACCAATTCAGTATGCTACGCAGACCTTGAATTCCACCCAACAGAGATACCCTCACATTGACAAGGAGGCGTATGTTATTGTTGATTACGTATTATAAATAAATCGGATAAAAGTATTAATAGATTGGTTGAGTGTCTTAAAAATTGCCGTATATTGGATAATACAAAATAACTGTTTACTTCGAGGTATTCGAGTTTATATACCAAGTGAATTGAAGAAAAGCTTTGTAAATGAATTACATTCCACCCATTTTGCGATAGTTCAGATGAAGAGTATGGCGAGAGGTTATTGCAGAGAGCATTGTTCGAAATTGTTCGGAATTTCGGATTATGGTACAATACAATCCAATCCTCCAAAAGTGGTACCACGTTGTTGGAGTCCTACAGATACACCATTTGAGCGAGTTCATTGCGATTTCGCTCGTCCTTTCAAAGAAAATAGTTTTTGATTTTGGTTGGATGAATATTCCAAATGGCCTGAGATTTGATTGATAAAGAATATCAATATTGAAATTACCATTAAGAACCTTCGGGAAATCGAATTTTCCTTGAAATGGTTAGAAATATTCGAGCAATCCAAATGCAAGTTGGCAAAATAAATACAGATCCTGAAGCCTATTGATAGAGCTATTGACCAATGTAATCGGAGCATTTTAGATTTTTGCCGTTCAAAATCTGTGGGCTAAAGCACAGTTGATTTTCAATAAAATCGAATTTTCTTTGAAATGGTTAGAAATATTCGAGCAATCCAAATGCAAGTTGGCAAAATAAATACAGATCCTGAAGCCTATTGATAGAGCTATTGACCAATGTAATCGGAGCATTTTAGATTTTTGCCGTTCAAAATCTGTGGGCTAAAGCACAGTTGATTTTCAATAAAATCGAATTTTCTTTAAAATGGTTAGAAATATTCGAGCAATCCAAATGCAAGTTGGCAAAATAAATACAGATCCTCAAACCTATTGATAGAGCTATTGACCAATGTAATCGGAGCATTTTAGATTTTTGCCGTTCAAAATTTGTGGGCTAAAGCACAGTTGATTTTCAATAAAATCGAATTTTCTTTGAAATAAATAAGATCCTGAAGCCTATTGATAGAGCTATTGACCAACGTAATCGGAGCGTTTTAGATTTTTGCCGTTCAAAATCTATGGGCACAGTTGATTTTCAATAAAATCGAATTTTCTTTGAAATGGTTGGAAATATTCGAGCAATCCAAATGCAAGTTGGCAAAATAAATACAGATCCTGAAGCCTATTGATAGAGCTATCGACCAATGTAATCGGAGCATTTTAGATTTTTGCCGTTCAAAATCTGTGGGCTAAAGAAAGCACTGTTGATTTTCAATAAAATCGAATTTTCTTTGAAATGGTTAGAAATATTCGAGCAATCCAAATGCAAGTTGGCAAAATAAATACAGATCCTGAAGCCTATTGATAGAGCTATTGACCAATGTAATCGGAGCATTTTAGATTTTTGCCGTTCAAAATCTGTGGGCTAAAGCACAGTTGATTTTCAATAAAATCGAATTTTCTTTGAAATGGTTAGAAATATTCTAGCAATCCAAATGCAAGTTGGCAAAATAAATACAGATCCTGAAGCCTATTGATAGAGCTATTGACCAACGTAATCGGAGCATTTTAGATTTTTGCCGTTCAAAATCTGTGGGCTAAAGCACAGTTGATTTTCAATAAAATCGAATTTTCTTTGAAATGGTTAGAAATATTCGAGCAATCCAAATGCAAGTTGGCAAAATAAATACAGATCCTGAAGCCTATTGATAGAGCTATTGACCAATGTAATCGGAGCATTTTAGATTTTTGCCGTTCAAAATCTGTGGGCTAAAGCACAGTTGATTTTCAATAAAATCGAATTTTCTTTGAAATGGTTAGAAATATTCGAGCAATCCAAATGAAATTTAGCAAAATAAATACAGATCCTGAAGCCTATTGATAGAGCTATTGACCAATGTAATCGGAGCATTTTAGATTTTTGCCGTCCAAAATCTATGGGCTAAAGCACAGTTGATTTTCAATAAAATCGAATTTTCTTTGAAATGGTTAGAAATATTCGAGCAATCCAAATGCAAGTTCGCAAAATAAATACAGATCCTGAAGCCTATTGATAGATCTATTGGCCAATGTAATCGGAGCATTTTAGATTTTTGCCGTTCAAAATCTGTGGGCTAAAGCACAGTTGATTTTCAATAAAATCGAATTTTCTTTGAAATGGTTAGAAATATTCGAGCAATCCAAATGCAAGTTGGCAAAATAAATACAGATCCTGAAGCCTATTGATAGAGCTATTGACCAATGTAATCGGAGCATTTTAGATTTTTGCCGTTCAAAATCTGTGGGCTAAAGCACAGTTGATTTTCAATAAAATCGAATTTTCTTTGAAATGGTTAGAAATATTCGAGCAATCCAAATGCAAGTTGGCAAAATAAATACAGATCCTGAAGCCTATTGATAGAGCTATTGACCAATGTAATCGGAGCATTTTAGATTTTTGCCGTTCAAAATCTGTGGGCTAAAGCACAGTTGATTTTCAATAAAATCGAATTTTCTTTGAAATGGTTAGAAATATTCGAGCAATCCAAATGCAAGTTGGCAAAATAAATACAGATCCTGAAGCCTATTGATAGAGCTATTGACCAATGTAATCGGAGCATTTTAGATTTTTGCCGTTCAAAATCTGTGGGCTAAAGCACAGTTGATTTTCAATAAAATCGAATTTTCTTTGAAATGGTTAGAAATATTCGAGCAATCCAAATGCAAGTTGGCAAAATAAATACAGATCCTGAAGCCTATTGATAGAGCTATTGACCAATGTAATCGGAGCATTTTAGATTTTTGCCGTTCAAAATCTGTGGGCTAAAGCACAGTTGATTTTCAATAAAATCGAATTTTCTTTGAAATGGTTAGAAATATTCGAGCAATCCAAATGGAAGTTGGCAAAATAAATACAGATCCTGAAGCCTATTGATAGAGCTATTGACCAATGTAATCGGAGCATTTTAGATTTTTGCCGTTCAAAATCTGTGGGCTAAAGCACAGTTGATTTTCAATAAAATCGAATTTTCTTTGAAATGGTTAGAAATATTCGAGCAATCCAAATGCAAGTTGGCAAAATAAATACAGATCCTGAAGCCTATTGATAGAGCTATTGACCAATGTAATCGGAGCATTTTAGATTTTTGCCGTCCAAAATCTGTGGGCTAAAGCACAGTTGATTTTCAATAAAATCGAATTTTCTTTGAAATGGTTAGAAATATTCGAGCAATCCAAATGCAAGTTGGCAAAATAAATACAGATCCTGAAGCCTATTGATAGAGCTATTGACCAATGTAATCGGAGCATTTTAGATTTTTGCCGTTCAAAATCTGTGGGCTAAAGCACAGTTGATTTTCAATAAAATCGAATTTTCTTTGAAATGGTTAGAAATATTCGAGCAATCCAAATGCAAGTTGGCAAAATAAATACAGATCCTGAAGCCTATTGATAGAGCTATTGACCAAT
The DNA here is from genome assembly GCA_958295665.1 of Tipula vernalis. Classification (NCBI taxonomy): domain Eukaryota; kingdom Metazoa; phylum Arthropoda; class Insecta; order Diptera; family Tipulidae; genus Tipula; species Tipula vernalis. Next base: position 46,857,116 of record OY282560.1, read on the forward strand.
GTAATCGGAGCATTTTAGATTTTTGCCGTTCAAAATCTGTGGGCTAAAGCACAGTTGATTTTCAATAAAATCGAATTTTCTTTGAAATGGTTAGAAATATTCGAGCAATCCAAATGAAAGTTGGCAAAATAAATACAGATCCTGAAGCCTATTGATAGAGCTATTGACCAATGTAATCGGAGCATTTTAGATTTTTGGCGTCCAAAATCTATGGGCTAAAGCACAGTTGATTTTCAATAAAATCGAATTTTCTTTGAAATGGTTAGAAATATTCGAGCAATCCAAATGCAAGTTCGCAAAATAAATACAGATCCTAAAGCCTATTGATAGAGCTATTGACCAATGTAATCGGAGCATTTTAGATTTTTTCCGTTCAAAATCTATGGGCTAAAGCACAGTTGATTTTCAATAAAATCGAATTTTCTTTGAAATGGTTAGAAATATTCGAGCAATCCAAATGCAAGTTCGCAAAATAAATACAGATCCTAAAGCCTATTGATAGAGCTATTGACCAATGTAATCGGAGCATTTTAGATTTTTGCCGTTCAAAATCTATGGGCTAAAGCACAGTTGATTTTCAATAAAATCGAATTTTCTTTGAAATGGTTAGAAATATTCGAGCAATCCAAATGCAAGTTGGCAAAATAAATACAGATCCTGAAGCCTATTGATAGAGCTATTGACCAATGTAATCGGAGCATTTTAGATTTTTGCCGTTCAAAATCTGTGGGCTAAAGCACAGTTGATTTTCAATAAAATCGAATTTTCTTTGAAATGGTTAGAAATATTCGAGCAATCCAAATGCAAGTTGGCAAAATAAATACAGATCCTGAAGCCTATTGATAGAGCTATTGACCAATGTAATCGGAGCATTTTAGATTTTTGCCGTTCAAAATCTGTGGGCTAAAGCACAGTTGATTTTCAATAAAATCGAATTTTCTTTGAAATGGTTAGAAATATTCGAGCAATCCAAATGCAAGTTGGCAAAATAAATACAGATCCTGAAGCCTATTGATAGAGCTATTGACCAATGTAATCGGAGCATTTTAGATTTTTGCCGTTCAAAATCTGTGGGCTAAAGCACAGTTGATTTTCAATAAAATCGAATTTTCTTTGAAATGGTTAGAAATATTCGAGCAATCCAAATGCAAGTTGGCAAAATAAATACAGATCCTGAAGCCTATTGATAGAGCTATTGACCAATGTAATCGGAGCATTTTAGATTTTTGCCGTTCAAAATCTTTGGGCTAAAGCACAGTTGATTTTCAATAAAATCGAATTTTCTTTGAAATGGTTAGAAATATTCGAGCAATCCAAATGCAAGTTGGCAAAATAAATACAGATCCTGAAGCCTATTGATAGAGCTATTGACCAATGTAATCGGAGCATTTTAGATTTTTGCCGTTCAAAATCTGTGGGCTAAAGCACAGTTGATTTTCAATAAAATCGAATTTTCTTTGAAATGGTTAGAAATATTCGAGCAATCCAAATGCAAGTTGGCAAAATAAATACAGATCCTGAAGCCTATTGATAGAGCTATTGACCAATGTAATCGGAGCATTTTAGATTTTTGCCGTTCAAAATCTGTGGGCTAAAGCACAGTTGATTTTCAATAAAATCGAATTTTCTTTGAAATGGTTAGAAATATTCGAGCAATCCAAATGCAAGTTGGCAAAATAAATACAGATCCTGAAGCCTATTGATAGAGCTATTGACCAATGTAATCGGAGCATTTTAGATTTTTGCCGTTCAAAATCTGTGGGCTAAAGCACAGTTGATTTTCAATAAAATCGAATTTTCTTTGAAATTGTTAGAAATATTCGAGCAATCCAAATGCAAGTTGGCAAAATAAATACAGATCCTGAAGCCTATTGATAGAGCTATTGACCAATGTAATCGGAGCATTTTAGATTTTTGCCGTTCAAAATCTGTGGGCTAAAGCACAGTTGATTTTCAATAAAATCGAATTTTCTTTGAAATGGTTAGAAATATTCGAGCAATCCAAATGCAAGTTGGCAAAATAAATACAGATCCTGAAGCCTATTGATAGAGCTATTGACCAATGTAATCGGAGCATTTTAGATTTTTGCCGTCCAAAATCTATGGGCTAAAGCACAGTTGATTTTCAATAAAATCGAATTTTCTTTGAAATGGTTAGAAATATTCGAGCAATCCAAATGAAAGTTGGCAAAATAAATACAGATCCTGAAGCCTATTGATAGAGCTATTGACCAATGTAATCGGATCATTTTAGATTTTTGCCGTCCAAAATCTATGGGCTAAAGCACAGTTGATTTTCAATAAAATCGAATTTTCTTTGAAATGGTTAGAAATATTCGAGCAATCCAAATGCAAGTTCGCAAAATAAATACAGATCCTAAAGCCTATTGATAGAGCTATTGACCAATGTAATCGGAGCATTTTAGATTTTTGCCGTTCAAAATCTGTGGGCTAAAGCACAGTTGATTTTCAATAAAATCGAATTTTCTTTGAAATGGTTAGAAATATTCGAGCAATCCAAATGCAAGTTGGCAAAATAAATACAGATCCTGAAGCCTATTGATAGAGCTATTGACCAATGTAATCGGAGCATTTTAGATTTTTGCCGTTCAAAATCTGTGGGCTAAAGCACAGTTGATTTTCAATAAAATCGAATTTTCTTTGAAATGGTTAGAAATATTCGAGCAATCCAAATGCAAGTTGGCAAAATAAATACAGATCCTAAAGCCTATTGATAGAGCTATTGACCAATGTAATCGGAGCATTTTAGATTTTTGCCGTCCAAAATCTGTGGGCTAAAGCACAGTTGATTTTCAATAAAATCGAATTTTCTTTGAAATGGTTAGAAATATTCGAGCAATCCAAATGCAAGTTGGCAAAATAAATACAGATCCTGAAGCCTATTGATAGAGCTATTGACCAATGTAATCGGAGCATTTTAGATTTTTGCCGTTCAAAATCTGTGGGCTAAAGCACAGTTGATTTTCAATAAAATCGAATTTTCTTTGAAATGGTTAGAAATATTCGAGCAATCCAAATGCAAGTTGGCAAAATAAATACAGATCCTGAAGCCTATTGATAGAGCTATTGACCAATGTAATCGGAGCATTTTAGATTTTTGCCGTCCAAAATCTATGGGCTAAAGCACAGTTGATTTTCAATAAAATAGAATTTTCTTTGAAATGGTTAGAAATATTCGAGCAATCCAAATGAAAGTTGGCAAAATAAATACAGATCCTGAAGCCTATTGATAGAGCTATTGACCAATGTAATCGGAGCATTTTAGATTTTTGCCGTCCAAAATCTATGGGCTAAAGCACAGTTGATTTTCAATAAAATCGAATTTTCTTTGAAATGGTTAGAAATATTCGAGCAATCCAAATGCAAGTTCGCAAAATAAATACAGATCCTAAAGCCTATTGATAGAGCTATTGACCAATGTAATCGGAGCATTTTAGATTTTTGCCGTTCAAAATCTATGGGCTAAAGCACAGTTGATTTTCAATAAAATCGAATTTTCTTTGAAATGGTTAGAAATATTCGAGCAATCCAAATGCAAGTTCGCAAAATAAATACAGATCCTAAAGCCTATTGATAGAGCTATTGACCAATGTAATTGGAGCATTTTAGATTTTTGCCGTTCAAAATCTATGGGCTAAAGCACAGTTGATTTTCAATAAAATCGAATTTTCTTTGAAATGGTTAGAAATATTCGAGCAATCCAAATGCAAGTTGGCAAAATAAATACAGATCCTGAAGCCTATTGATAGAGCTATTGACCAATGTAATCGGAGCATTTTAGATTTTTGCCGTTCAAAATCTGTGGGCTAAAGCACAGTTGATTTTCAATAAAATCGAATTTTCTTTGAAATGGTTAGAAATATTCGAGCAATCCAAATGCAAGTTGGCAAAATAAATACAGATCCTGAAGCCTATTGATAGAGCTATTGACCAATGTAATCGGAGCATTTTAGATTTTTGCCGTTCAAAATCTGTGGGCTAAAGCACAGTTGATTTTCAATAAAATAGAATTTTCTTTGAAATGGTTAGAAATATTCGAGCAATCCAAATGAAAGTTGGCAAAATAAATACAGATCCTGAAGCCTATTGATAGAGCTATTGACCAATGTAATCGGAGCATTTTAGATTTTTGCCGTCCAAAATCTATGGGCTAAGGCACAGTTGATTTTCAATAAAATCGAATTTTCTTTGAAATGGTTAGAAATATTCGAGCAATCCAAATGCAAGTTCGCAAAATAAATACAGATCCTAAAGCCTATTGATAGAGCTATTGACCAATGTAATCGGAGCATTTTAGATTTTTGCCGTTCAAAATCTATGGGCTAAAGCACAGTTGATTTTCAATAAAATCGAATTTTCTTTGAAATGGTTAGAAATATTCGAGCAATCCAAATGCAAGTTCGCAAAATAAATACAGATCCTAAAGCCTATTGATAGAGCTATTGACCAATGTAATCGGAGCATTTTAGATTTTTGCCGTTCAAAATCTGTGGGCTAAAGCACAGTTGATTTTCAATAAAATCGAATTTTCTTTGAAATGGTTAGAAATATTCGAGCAATCCAAATGCAAGTTGGCAAAATAAATACAGATCCTGAAGCCTATTGATAGAGCTATTGACCAATGTAATCGGAGCATTTTAGATTTTTGCCGTCCAAAATCTGTGGGCTAAAGCACAGTTGATTTTCAATAAAATCGAATTTTCTTTGAAATGGTTAGAAATATTCGAGCAATCCAAATGCAAGTTGGCAAAATAAATACAGATCCTGAAGCCTATTGATAGAGCTATTGACCAATGTAATCGGAGCATTTTAGATTTTTGCCGTTCAAAATCTGTGGGCTAAAGCACAGTTGATTTTCAATAAAATAGAATTTTCTTTGAAATGGTTAGAAATATTCGAGCAATCCAAATGCAAGTTGGCAAAATAAATACAGATCCTGAAGCCTATTGATAGAGCTATTGACCAATGTAATCGGAGCATTTTAGATTTTTGCCGTTCAAAATCTGTGGGCTAAAGCACAGTTGATTTTCAATAAAATCGAATTTTCTTTGAAATGGTTAGAAATATTCGAGCAATCCAAATGAAATTTGGCAAAATAAATACAGATCCTGAAGCCTATTGATAGAGATATTGACCAATGTAATCGGAGCATTTTAGATTTTTGCCGTCCAAAATCTATGGGCTTTAAAGCACAGTTGATTTTCAATAAAATCGAATTTTCTTTGAAATGGTTAGAAATATTCGAGCAATCCAAATGCAAGTTGGCAAAATAAATACAGATCCTGAAGCCTATTGATAGAGCTATTGACCAATGTAATCGGAGCATTTTAGATTTTTGCCGTTCAAAATCTCTGGGCTAATAAAGCACAGTTGATTTTCAATAAAATCGAATTTTCTTTGAAATGGTTAGAAATATTCGAGCAATCCAAATGCAAGTTGGCAAAATAAATACAGATCCTGAAGCCTATTTATAGAGCTATTGACCAATGTAATCGGAGCATTTTAGATTTTTGCCGTTCAAAATCTGTGGGCTAAAGCACAGTTGATTTTCAATAAAATCGAATTTTCTTTGAAATGGTTAGAAATATTCGAGCAATCCAAATGCAAGTTCGCAAAATAAATACAGATCCTAAAGCCTATTGATAGAGCTATTGACCAATGTAATCGGAGCATTTTAGATTTTTGCCGTTCAAAATCTATGGGCTAAAGCACAGTTGATTTTCAATAAAATCGAATTTTCTTTGAAATGGTTAGAAATATTCGAGCAATCCAAATGCAAGTTCGCAAAATAAATACAGATCCTAAAGCCTATTGATAGAGCTATTGACCAATGTAATCGGAGCATTTTAGATTTTTGCCGTTCAAAATCTGTGGGCTAAAGCACAGTTGATTTTCAATAAAATCGAATTTTCTTTGAAATGGTTAGAAATATTCGAGCAATCCAAATGCAAGTTGGCAAAATAAATACAGATCCTAAAGCCTATTGATAGAGCTATTGACCAATGTAATCGGAGCATTTTAGGTTTTTGCCGTTCAAAATCTGTGGGCTAAAGCACAGTTGATTTTCAATAAAATAGAATTTTCTTTGAAATGGTTAGAAATATTCGAGCAATCCAAATGAAAGTTGGCAAAATAAATACAGATCCTGAAGCCTATTGATAGAGCTATTGACCAATGTAATCGGAGCATTTTAGATTTTTGCCGTCCAAAATCTATGGGCTAAAGCACAGTTGATTTTCAATAAAATCGAATTTTCTTTGAAATGGTTAGAAATATTCGAGCAATCCAAATGCAAGTTCGCAAAATAAATACAGATCCTAAAGCCTATTGATAGAGCTATTGACCAATGTAATCGGAGCATTTTAGATTTTTGCCGTTCAAAATCTATGGGCTAAAGCACAGTTGATTTTCAATAAAATCGAATTTTCTTTGAAATGGTTAGAAATATTCGAGCAATCCAAATGCAAGTTGGCAAAATAAATACAGATCCTGAAGCCTATTGATAGAGCTATTGACCAATGTAATCGGAGCATTTTAGATTTTTGCCGTTCAAAATCTGTGGGCTAAAGCACAGTTGATTTTCAATAAAATCGAATTTTCTTTGAAATGGTTAGAAATATTCGAGCAATCCAAATGAAAGTTGGCAAAATAAATACAGATCCTGAAGCCTATTGATAGAGCTATTGACCAATGTAATCGGAGCATTTTAGATTTTTGCCGTTCAAAATCTGTGGGCTAAAGCACAGTTGATTTTCAATAAAATCGAATTTTCTTTGAAATGGTTAGAAATATTCGAGCAATCCAAATGCAAGTTGGCAAAATAAATACAGATCCTGAAGCCTATTGATAGAGCTATTGACCAATGTAATCGGAGCATTTTAGATTTTTGCCGTTCAAAATCTGTGGGCTAAAGCACAGTTGATTTTCAATAAAATCGAATTTTCTTTGAAATGGTTAGAAATATTCGAGCAATCCAAATGAAAGTTGGCAAAATAAATACAGATCCTGAAGCCTATTGATAGAGCTATTGACCAATGTAATCGGAGCATTTTAGATTTTTGCCGTCCAAAATCTATGGGCTAAAGCACAGTTGATTTTCAATAAAATCGAATTTTCTTTGAAATGGTTAGAAATATTCGAGCAATCCAAATGCAAGTTCGCAAAATAAATACAGATCCTAAAGCCTATTGATAGAGCTATTGACCAATGTAATCGGAGCATTTTAGATTTTTGCCGTTCAAAATCTATGGGCTAAAGCACAGTTGATTTTCAATAAAATCGAATTTTCTTTGAAATGGTTAGAAATATTCGAGCAATCCAAATGCAAGTTCGCAAAATAAATACAGATCCTAAAGCCTATTGATAGAGCTATTGACCAATGTAATCGGAGCATTTTAGATTTTTGCCGTTCAAAATCTATGGGCTAAAGCACAGTTGATTTTCAATAAAATCGAATTTTCTTTGAAATGGTTAGAAATATTCGAGCAATCCAAATGCAAGTTGGCAAAATAAATACAGATCCTGAAGCCTATTGATAGATCTATTGACCAATGTAATCGGAGCATTTTAGATTTTTGCCGTTCAAAATCTGTGGGGTCAATAAAATCGAATTTTCTTTGAAATGGTTAGAAATATTCGAGCAATCCAAATGCAAGTTGGCAAAATAAATACAGATCCTGAAGCCTATTGATAGAGCTATTGACCAATGTAATCGGAGCATTTTAGATTTTTGCCGTTCAAAATCTGTGGGCTAAAGCACAGTTGATTTTCAATAAAATCGAATTTTCTTTGAAATGGTTAGAAATATTCGAGCAATCCAAATGAAATTTGGCAAAATAAATACAGATCCTGAAGCCTATTGATAGAGATATTGACCAATGTAATCGGAGCATTTTAGATTTTTGCCGTCCAAAATCTATGGGCTTTAAAGCACAGTTGATTTTCAATAAAATCGAATTTTCTTTAAAATGGTTAGAAATATTCGAGCAATCCAAATGCAAGTTGGCAAAATAAATACAGATCCTGAAGCCTATTGATAGAGCTATTGACCAATGTAATCGGAGCATTTTAGATTTTTGCCGTTCAAAATCTGTGGGCTAATAAAGCACAGTTGATTTTCAATAAAATCGAATTTTCTTTGAAATGGTTAGAAATATTCGAGCAATCCAAATGCAAGTTGGCAAAATAAATACAGATCCTGAAGCCTATTGATAGAGCTATTGACCAATGTAATCGGAGCATTTTAGATTTTTGCCGTCCAAAATCTATGGGCTTTAAAGCACAGTTGATTTTCAATAAAATCGAATTTTCTTTGAAATGGTTAGAAATATTCGAGCAATCCAAATGAAATTTGGCAAAATAAATACAGATCCTGAAGCCTATTGATAGAGATATTGACCAATGTAATCGGAGCATTTTAGATTTTTGCCGTCCAAAATCTATGGGCTCTAAAGCACAGTTGATTTTCAATAAAATCGAATTTTCTTTAAAATGGTTAGAAATATTCGAGCAATCCAAATGCAAGTTGGCAAAATAAATACAGATCCTGAAGCCTATTGATAGAGCTATTGACCAATGTAATCGGAGCATTTTAGATTTTTGCCGTTCAAAATCTGTGGGCTAATAAAGCACAGTTGATTTTCAATAAAATCGAATTTTCTTTGAAATGGTTAGAAATATTCGAGCAATCCAAATGAAAGTTGGCAAAATAAATACAGATCCTGAAGCCTATTGATAGAGCTATTGACCAATGTAATCGGAGCATTTTAGATTTTTGCCGTTCAAAATCTGTGGGCTAAAGCACAGTTGATTTTCAATAAAATCGAATTTTCTTTGAAATGGTTAGAAATATTCGAGCAATCCAAATGCAAGTTGGCAAAATAAATACAGATCCTGAAGCCTATTGATAGAGCTATTGACCAATGTAATCGGAGCATTTTAGATTTTTGCCGTTCAAAATCTGTGGGCTAAAGCACAGTTGATTTTCAATAAAATCGAATTTTCTTTGAAATGGTTAGAAATATTCGAGCAATCCAAATGAAAGTTGGCAAAATAAATACAGATCCTGAAGCCTATTGATAGAGCTATTGACCAATGTAATCGGAGCATTTTAGATTTTTGCCGTCCAAAATCTATGGGCTAAAGCACAGTTGATTTGCAATAAAATCGAATTTTCTTTGAAATGGTTAGAAATATTCGAGCAATCCAAATGCAAGTTCGCAAAATAAATACAGATCCTAAAGCCTATTGATAGAGCTATTGACCAATGTAATCGGAGCATTTTAGATTTTTGCCGTTCAAAATCTATGGGCTAAAGCACAGTTGATTTTCAATAAAATCGAATTTTCTTTGAAATGGTTAGAAATATTCGAGCAATCCAAATGCAAGTTGGCAAAATAAATACAGATCCTGAAGCCTATTGATAGAGCTATTGACCAATGTAATCGGAGCATTTTAGATTTTTGCCGTTCAAAATCTGTGGGCTAAAGCACATTTGATTTTCAATAAAATCGAATTTTCTTTGAAATGGTTAGAAATATTCGAGCAATCCAAATGAAAGTTGGCAAAATAAATACAGATCCTGAAGCCTATTGATAGAGCTATTGACCAATGTAATCGGAGCATTTTAGATTTTTGCCGTCCAAAATCTATGGGCTAAAGCACAGTTGATTTTCAATAAAATCGAATTTTCTTTGAAATGGTTAGAAATATTCGAGCAATCCAAATGCAAGTTCGCAAAATAAATACAGATCCTAAAGCCTATTGATAGAGCTATTGACCAATGTAATCGGAGCATTTTAGATTTTTGCCGTTCAAAATCTATGGGCTAAAGCACAGTTGATTTTCAATAAAATCGAATTTTCTTTGAAATGGTTAGAAATATTCGAGCAATCCAAATGCAAGTTGGCAAAATAAATACAGATCCTGAAGCCTATTGATAGATCTATTGACCAATGTAATCGGAGCATTTTAGATTTTTGCCGTTCAAAATCTGTGGGGTCAATAAAATCGAATTTTCTTTGAAATGGTTAGAAATATTCGAGCAATCCAAATGCAAGTTGGCAAAATAAATACAGATCCTGAAGCCTATTGATAGAGCTATTGACCAATGTAATCGGAGCATTTTAGATTTTTGCCGTTCAAAATCTGTGGGCTAAAGCACAGTTGATTTTCAATAAAATCGAATTTTCTTTGAAATGGTTAGAAATATTCGAGCAATCCAAATGAAATTTGGCAAAATAAATACAGATCCTGAAGCCTATTGATAGAGATATTGACCAATGTAATCGGAGCATTTTAGATTTTTGCCGTCCAAAATCTATGGGCTTTAAAGCACAGTTGATTTTCAATAAAATCGAATTTTCTTTAAAATGGTTAGAAATATTCGAGCAATCCAAATGCAAGTTGGCAAAATAAATACAGATCCTGAAGCCTATTGATAGAGCTATTGACCAATGTAATCGGAGCATTTTAGATTTTTGCCGTTCAAAATCTGTGGGCTAATAAAGCACAGTTGATTTTCAATAAAATCGAATTTTCTTTGAAATGGTTAGAAATATTCGAGCAATCCAAATGCAAGTTGGCAAAATAAATACAGATCCTGAAGCCTATTGATAGAGCTATTGACCAATGTAATCGGAGCATTTTAGATTTTTGCCGTCCAAAATCTATGGGCTTTAAAGCACAGTTGATTTTCAATAAAATCGAATTTTCTTTGAAATGGTTAGAAATATTCGAGCAATCCAAATGCAAGTTGGCAAAATAAATACAGATCCTGAAGCCTATTGATAGAGCTATTGACCAATGTAATCGGAGCATTTTAGATTTTTGCCGTCCAAAATCTATCTAAAGCACAGTTGATTTTCAATAAAATCGAATTTTCTTTGAAATGGTTAGAAATATTCGAGCAATCCAAATGCAAGTTGGCAAAATAAATACAGATCCTAAAGCCTATTGATAGAGCTATTGACCAATGTAATCGGAGCATTTTAGATTTTTGCCGTTCAAAATCTGTGGGCTAAAGCACAGTTGATTTTCAATAAAATCGAATTTTCTTTGAAATGGTTAGAAATATTCGAGCAATCCAAATGCAAGTTGGCAAAATAAATACAGATCCTGAAGCCTATTGATAGAGCTATTGACCAATGTAATCGGAGCATTTTAGATTTTTGCCGTTCAAAATCTGTGGGCTAATAAAGCACAGTTGATTTTCAATAAAATCGAATTTTCTTTGAAATGGTTAGAAATATTCGAGCAATCCAAATGCAAGTTGGCAAAATAAATACAGATCCTGAAGCCTATTGATAGAGCTATTGACCAATGTAATCGGAGCATTTTAGATTTTTGCCGTCCAAAATCTGTGGGCTAAAGCACATTTGATTTTCAATAAAATCGAATTTTCTTTGAAATGGTTAGAAATATTCGAGCAATCCAAATGAAAGTTGGCAAAATAAATACAGATCCTGAAGCCTATTGATAGAGCTATTGACCAATGTAATCGGAGCATTTTAGATTTTTGCCGTCCAAAATCTATGGGCTAAAGCACAGTTGATTTTCAATAAAATCGAATTTTCTTTGAAATGGTTAGAAATATTCGAGCAATCCAAATGCAAGTTCGCAAAATAAATACAGATCCTAAAGCCTATTGATAGAGCTATTGACCAATGTAATCGGAGCATTTTAGATTTTTGCCGTTCAAAATCTATGGGCTAAAGCACAGTTGATTTTCAATAAAATCGAATTTTCTTTGAAATGGTTAGAAATATTCGAGCAATCCAAATGCAAGTTGGCAAAATAAATACAGATCCTGAAGCCTATTGATAGATCTATTGACCAATGTAATCGGAGCATTTTAGATTTTTGCCGTTCAAAATCTGTGGGGTCAATAAAATCGAATTTTCTTTGAAATGGTTAGAAATATTCGAGCAATCCAAATGCAAGTTGGCAAAATAAATACAGATCCTGAAGCCTATTGATAGAGCTATTGACCAATGTAATCGGAGCATTTTAGATTTTTGCCGTTCAAAATCTGTGGGCTAAAGCACAGTTGATTTTCAATAAAATCGAATTTTCTTTGAAATGGTTAGAAATATTCGAGCAATCCAAATGAAATTTGGCAAAATAAATACAGATCCTGAAGCCTATTGATAGAGATATTGACCAATGTAATCGGAGCATTTTAGATTTTTGCCGTCCAAAATCTATGGGCTTTAAAGCACAGTTGATTTTCAATAAAATCGAATTTTCTTTAAAATGGTTAGAAATATTCGAGCAATCCAAATGCAAGTTGGCAAAATAAATACAGATCCTGAAGCCTATTGATAGAGCTATTGACCAATGTAATCGGAGCATTTTAGATTTTTGCCGTTCAAAATCTGTGGGCTAATAAAGCACAGTTGATTTTCAATAAAATCGAATTTTCTTTGAAATGGTTAGAAATATTCGAGCAATCCAAATGCAAGTTGGCAAAATAAATACAGATCCTGAAGCCTATTGATAGAGCTATTGACCAATGTAATCGGAGCATTTTAGATTTTTGCCGTCCAAAATCTATGGGCTTTAAAGCACAGTTGATTTTCAATAAAATCGAATTTTCTTTGAAATGGTTAGAAATATTCGAGCAATCCAAATGCAAGTTGGCAAAATAAATACAGATCCTGAAGCCTATTGATAGAGCTATTGACCAATGTAATCGGAGCATTTTAGATTTTTGCCGTCCAAAATCTATCTAAAGCACAGTTGATTTTCAATAAAATCGAATTTTCTTTGAAATGGTTAGAAATATTCGAGCAATCCAAATGCAAGTTGGCAAAATAAATACAGATCCTAAAGCCTATTGATAGAGCTATTGACCAATGTAATCGGAGCATTTTAGATTTTTGCCGTTCAAAATCTATGGGCTAAAGCACAGTTGATTTTCAATAAAATCGAATTTTCTTTGAAATGGTTAGAAATATTCGAGCAATCCAAATGCAAGTTGGCAAAATAAATATAGATCCTGAAGCCTATTGATAGAGCTATTGACCAATGTAATCGGAGCATTTTAGATTTTTGCCGTTCAAAATCTGTGGGCTAAAGCACAGTTGATTTTCAATAAAATCGAATTTTCTTTGAAATGGTTAGAAATATTCGAGAAATCCAAATGAAATTTGGCAAAATAAATACAGATCCTGAAGCCTATTGATAGAGATATTGACCAATGTAATCGGAGCATTTTAGATTTTTGCCGTCCAAAATCTATGGGCTTTAAAGCACAGTTGATTTTCAATAAAATCGAATTTTCTTTGAAATGGTTAGAAATATTCGAGCAATCCAAATGCAAGTTGGCAAAATAAATACAGATCCTGAAGCCTATTGATAGAGCTATTGACCAATGTAATCGGAGCATTTTAGATTTTTGCCGTTCAAAATCTGTGGGCTAATAAAGCACAGTTGATTTTCAATAAAATCGAATTTTCTTTGAAATGGTTAGAAATATTCGAGCAATCCAAATGCAAGTTGGCAAAATAAATACAGATCCTGAAGCCTATTGATAGAGCTATTGACCAATGTAATCGGAGCATTTTAGATTTTTGCCGTTCAAAATCTGTGGGCTAAAGCACAGTTGATTTTCAATAAAATCGAATTTTCTTTGAAATGGTTAGAAATATTCGAGCAATCCAAATGCAAGTTGGCAAAATAAATACAGATCCTGAAGCCTATTGATAGAGCTATTGACCAATGTAATCGGAGCATTTTAGATTTTTGCCGTTCAAAATCTGTGGGCTAAAGCACAGTTGATTTTCAATAAAATCGAATTTTCTTTGAAATGGTTAGAAATATTCGAGCAATCCAAATGCAAGTTGGCAAAATAAATACAGATCCTGAAGCCTATTGATAGAGCTATTGACCAATGTAATCGGAGCATTTTAGATTTTTGCCGTTCAAAATCTGTGGGCTAAAGCACAGTTGATTTTCAATAAAATCGAATTTTCTTTGAAATGGTTAGAAATATTCGAGCAATCCAAATGCAAGTTGGCAAAATAAATACAGATCCTGAAGCCTATTGATAGAGCTATTGACCAATGTAATCGGAGCATTTTAGATTTTTGCCGTTCAAAATCTGTGGGCTAAAGCACAGTTGATTTTCAATAAAATCGAATTTTCTTTGAAATGGTTAGAAATATTCGAGCAATCCAAATGAAAGTTGGCAAAATAAATACAGATCCTGAAGCCTATTGATAGAACTATTGACCAATGTAATCGGAGCATTTTAGATTTTTGCCGTCCAAAATCTATGGGCTAAAGCACAGTTGATTTTCAATAAAATCGAATTTTCTTTGAAATGGTTAGAAATATTCGAGCAATCCAAATGCAAGTTCGCAAAATAAATACAGATCCTAAAGCCTATTGATAGAGCTATTGACCAATGTAATCGGAGCATTTTAGATTTTTGCCGTTCAAAATCTGTGGGCTAAAGCACAGTTGATTTTCAATAAAATCGAATTTTCTTTGAAATGGTTAGAAATATTCGAGCAATCCAAATGCAAGTTGGCAAAATAAATACAGATCCTGAAGCCTATTGATAGAGCTATTGACCAATGTAATCGGAGCATTTTAGATTTTTGCCGTTCAAAATCTGTGGGATTTTCAATAAAATAGAATTTTCTTTGAAATGGTTAGAAATATTCGAGCAATCCAAATGAAAGTTGGCAAAATAAATACAGATCCTGAAGCCTATTGATAGAGCTATTGACCAATGTAATCGGAGCATTTTAGATTTTTGCCGTCCAAAATCTATGGGCTAAAGCACAGTTGATTTTCAATAAAATCGAATTTTCTTTGAAATGGTTAGAAATATTCGAGCAATCCAAATGCAAGTTCGCAAAATAAATACAGATCCTGAAGCCTATTGATAGATCTATTGACCAATGTAATCGGAGCATTTTAGATTTTTGCCGTTCAAAATCTGTGGGGTCAATAAAATCGAATTTTCTTTGAAATGGTTAGAAATATTCGAGCAATCCAAATGCAAGTTGGCAAAATAAATACAGATCCTGAAGCCTATTGATAGAGCTATTGACCAATGTAATCGGAGCATTTTAGATTTTTGCCGTTCAAAATCTGTGGGCTAAAGCACAGTTGATTTTCAATAAAATCGAATTTTCTTTGAAATGGTTAGAAATATTCGAGCAATCCAAATGCAAGTTGGCAAAATAAATACAGATCCTGAAGCCTATTGATAGAGCTATTGACCAATGTAATCGGAGCATTTTAGATTTTTGCCGTTCAAAATCTGTGGGCTAATAAAGCACAGTTGATTTTCAATAAAATCGAATTTTCTTTGAAATGGTTAGAAATATTCGAGCAATCCAAATGCAAGTTCGCAAAATAAATACAGATCCTGAAGCCTATTGATAGAGCTATTGACCAATGTAATCGGAGCATTTTAGATTTTTGCCGTTCAAAATCTATGGGCTTAAAGCACAGTTGATTTTCAATAAAATCGAATTTTCTTTGAAATGGTTAGAAATATTCGAGCAATCCAAATGAAAGTTGGCAAAATAAATACAGATCCTGAAGCCTATTGATAGAGCTATTGACCAATGTAATCGGAGCATTTTAGATTTTTGCCGTCCAAAATCTATGGGCTAAAGCACAGTTGATTTTCAATAAAATCGAATTTTCTTTGAAATGGTTAGAAATATTCGAGCAATCCAAATGCAAGTTCGCAAAATAAATACAGATCCTAAAGCCTATTGATAGAGCTATTGACCAATGTAATCGGAGCATTTTAGATTTTTGCCGTTCAAAATCTATGGGCTAAAGCACAGTTGATTTTCAATAAAATCGAATTTTCTTTGAAATGGTTAGAAATATTCGAGCAATCCAAATGCAAGTTCGCAAAATAAATACAGATCCTGAAGCCTATTGATAGAGCTATTGACCAATGTAATCGGAGCATTTTAGATTTTTGCCGTTCAAAATCTGTGGGCTAAAGCACAGTTGATTTTCAATAAAATCGAATTTTCTTTGAAATGGTTAGAAATATTCGAGCAATCCAAATGCAAGTTGGCAAAATAAATACAGATCCTGAAGCCTATTGATAGAGCTATTGACCAATGTAATCGGAGCATTTTAGATTTTTGCCGTTCAAAATCTGTGGGCTAAAGCACAGTTGATTTTCAATAAAATAGAATTTTCTTTGAAATGGTTAGAAATATTCGAGCAATCCAAATGAAAGTTGGCAAAATAAATACAGATCCTGAAGCCTATTGATAGAACTATTGACCAATGTAATCGGAGCATTTTAGATTTTTGCCGTCCAAAATCTATGGGCTAAAGCACAGTTGATTTTCAATAAAATCGAATTTTCTTTGAAATGGTTAGAAATATTCGAGCAATCCAAATGCAAGTTCGCAAAATAAATACAGATCCTGAAGCCTATTGATAGAGCTATTGACCAATGTAATCGGAGCATTTTAGATTTTTGCCGTTCAAAATCTGTGGGCTAAAGCACAGTTGATTTTCAATAAAATCGAATTTTCTTTGAAATGGTTAGAAATATTCGAGCAATCCAAATGCAAGTTGGCAAAATAAATACAGATCCTGAAGCCTATTGATAGAGCTATTGACCAATGTAATCGGAGCATTTTAGATTTTTGCCGTTCAAAATCTGTGGGCTAAAGCACAGTTGATTTTCAATAAAATCGAATTTTCTTTGAAATGGTTAGAAATATTCGAGCAATCCAAATGCAAGTTGGCAAAATAAATACAGATCCTGAAGCCTATTGATAGAGCTATTGACCAATGTAATCGGAGCATTTTAGATTTTTGCCGTTCAAAATCTGTGGGCTAAAGCACATTTGATTTTCAATAAAATCGAATTTTCTTTGAAATGGTTAGAAATATTCGAGCAATCCAAATGCAAGTTGGCAAAATAAATACAGATCCTGAAGCCTATTGATAGAGCTATTGACCAATGTAATCGGAGCATTTTAGATTTTTGCCGTTCAAAATCTGTGGGCTAAAGCACAGTTGATTTTCAATAAAATCGAATTTTCTTTGAAATGGTTAGAAATATTCGAGCAATCCAAATGCAAGTTGGCAAAATAAATACAGATCCTGAAGCCTATTGATAGAGCTATTGACCAATGTAATCGGAGCATTTTAGATTTTTGCCGTTCAAAATCTGTGGGCTAAAGCACATTTGATTTTCAATAAAATCGAATTTTCTTTGAAATGGTTAGAAATATTCGAGCAATCCAAATGCAAGTTGGCAAAATAAATACAGATCCTGAAGCCTATTGATAGAGCTATTGACCAATGTAATCGGAGCATTTTAGATTTTTGCCGTTCAAAATCTGTGGGCTAAAGCACAGTTGATTTTCAATAAAATCGAATTTTCTTTGAAATGGTTAGAAATATTCGAGCAATCCAAATGCAAGTTGGCAAAATAAATACAGATCCTGAAGCCTATTGATAGAGCTATTGACCAATGTAATCGGAGCATTTTAGATTTTTGCCGTTCAAAATCTGTGGGCTAAAGCACAGTTGATTTTCAATAAAATCGAATTTTCTTTGAAATGGTTAGAAATATTCGAGCAATCCAAATGAAAGTTGGCAAAATAAATACAGATCCTGAAGCCTATTGATAGAGCTATTGACCAATGTAATCGAAGCATTTTAGATTTTTGCCGTTCAAAATCTGTGGGCAAGCACAGTTGATTTTCAATAAAATCGAATTTTCTTTGAAATGGTTAGAAATATTCGAGCAATCCAAATGCAAGTTGGCAAAATAAATACAGATCCTGAAGCCTATTGATAGAGCTATTGACCAATGTAATCGGAGCATTTTAGATTTTTGCCGTTCAAAATCTGTGGGCTAAAGCACATTTGATTTTCAATAAAATCGAATTTTCTTTGAAATGGTTAGAAATATTCGAGCAATCCAAATGCAAGTTGGCAAAATAAATACAGATCCTGAAGCCTATTGATAGAGCTATTGACCAATGTAATCGGAGCATTTTAGATTTTTGCCGTTCAAAATCTGTGGGCTAAAGCACAGTTGATTTTCAATAAAATCGAATTTTCTTTGAAATGGTTAGAAATATTCGAGCAATCCAAATGCAAGTTGGCAAAATAAATACAGATCCTGAAGCCTATTGATAGAGCTATTGACCAATGTAATCGGAGCATTTTAGATTTTTGCCGTTCAAAATCTGTGGGCTAAAGCACAGTTGATTTTCAATAAAATCGAATTTTCTTTGAAATGGTTAGAAATATTCGAGCAATCCAAATGCAAGTTGGCAAAATAAATACAGATCCTGAAGCCTATTGATAGAGCTATTGACCAATGTAATCGGAGCATTTTAGATTTTTGCCGTTCAAAATCTGTGGGCTAAAGCACAGTTGATTTTCAATAAAATCGAATTTTCTTTGAAATGGTTAGAAATATTCGAGCAATCCAAATGCAAGTTGGCAAAATAAATACAGATCCTGAAGCCTATTGATAGAGCTATTGACCAATGTAATCGGAGCATTTTAGATTTTTGCCGTTCAAAATCTGTGGGCTAAAGCACAGTTGATTTTCAATAAAATCGAATTTTCTTTGAAATGGTTAGAAATATTCGAGCAATCCAAATGCAAGTTGGCAAAATAAATACAGATCCTGAAGCCTATTGATAGAGCTATTGACCAATGTAATCGGAGCATTTTAGATTTTTGCCGTTCAAAATCTGTGGGCTAAAGCACAGTTGATTTTCAATAAAATCGAATTTTCTTTGAAATGGTTAGAAATATTCGAGCAATCCAAATGCAAGTTGGCAAAATAAATACAGATCCTGAAGCCTATTGATAGAGCTATTGACCAATGTAATCGGAGCATTTTAGATTTTTGCCGTTCAAAATCTGTGGGCTAAAGCACAGTTGATTTTCAATAAAATCGAATTTTCTTTGAAATGGTTAGAAATATTCGAGCAATCCAAATGCAAGTTGGCAAAATAAATACAGATCCTGAAGCCTATTGATAGAGCTATTGACCAATGTAATCGGAGCATTTTAGATTTTTGCCGTTCAAAATCTGTGGGCTAAAGCACAGTTGATTTTCAATAAAATCGAATTTTCTTTGAAATGGTTAGAAATATTCGAGCAATCCAAATGCAAGTTGGCAAAATAAATACAGATCCTGAAGCCTATTGATAGAGCTATTGACCAATGTAATCGGAGCATTTTAGATTTTTGCCGTTCAAAATCTGTGGGCTAAAGCACAGTTGATTTTCAATAAAATCGAATTTTCTTTGAAATGGTTAGAAATATTCGAGCAATCCAAATGCAAGTTGGCAAAATAAATACAGATCCTGAAGCCTATTGATAGAGCTATTGACCAATGTAATCGGAGCATTTTAGATTTTTGCCGTTCAAAATCTGTGGGCTAAAGCACAGTTGATTTTCAATAAAATCGAATTTTCTTTGAAATGGTTAGAAATATTCGAGCAATCCAAATGCAAGTTGGCAAAATAAATACAGATCCTGAAGCCTATTGATAGAGCTATTGACCAATGTAATCGGAGCATTTTAGATTTTTGCCGTTCAAAATCTGTGGGCACAGTTGATTTTCAATAAAATCGAATTTTCTTTGAAATGGTTAGAAATATTCGAGCAATCCAAATGCAAGTTGGCAAAATAAATACAGATCCTGAAGCCTATTGATAGAGCTATTGACCAATGTAATCGGAGCATTTTAGATTTTTGCCGTTCAAAATCTGTGGGCTAAATCACAGTTGATTTTCAATAAAATCGAATTTTCTTTGAAATGGTTAGAAATATTCGAGCAATCCGAATGCAAGTTGGCAAAATAAATACAGATCCTGAAGCCTATTGATAGAGCTATTGACCAATGTAATCGGAGCATTTTAGATTTTTGCCGTTCAAAATCTGTGGGCTAAATCACAGTTGATTTTCAATAAAATCGAATTTTCTTTGAAATGGTTAGAAATATTCGAGCAATCCAAATGCAAGTTGGCAAAATAAATACAGATCCTGAAGCCTATTGATAGAGCTATTGACCAATGTAATCGGAGCATTTTAGATTTTTGCCGTTCAAAATCTGTGGGCTAAAGCACATTTGATTTTCAATAAAATCGAATTTTCTTTGAAATGGTTAGAAATATTCGAGCAATCCAAATGCAAGTTGGCAAAATAAATACAGATCCTGAAGCCTATTGATAGAGCTATTGACCAATGTAATCGGAGCATTTTAGATTTTTGCCGTTCAAAATCTGTGGGCTAAAGCACAGTTGATTTTCAATAAAATCGAATTTTCTTTGAAATGGTTAGAAATATTCGAGCAATCCAAATGCAAGTTGGCAAAATAAATACAGATCCTGAAGCCTATTGATAGAGCTATTGACCAATGTAATCGGAGCATTTTAGATTTTTGCCGTTCAAAATCTGTGGGCTAAAGCACAGTTGATTTTCAATAAAATCGAATTTTCTTTGAAATGGTTAGAAATATTCGAGCAATCCAAATGAAAGTTGGCAAAATAAATACAGATCCTGAAGCCTATTGATAGAGCTATTGACCAATGTAATCGAAGCATTTTAGATTTTTGCCGTTCAAAATCTGTGGGCAAGCACAGTTGATTTTCAATAAAATCGAATTTTCTTTGAAATGGTTAGAAATATTCGAGCAATCCAAATGCAAGTTGGCAAAATAAATACAGATCCTGAAGCCTATTGATAGAGCTATTGACCAATGTAATCGGAGCATTTTAGATTTTTGCCGTTCAAAATCTGTGGGCTAAAGCACATTTGATTTTCAATAAAATCGAATTTTCTTTGAAATGGTTAGAAATATTCGAGCAATCCAAATGCAAGTTGGCAAAATAAATACAGATCCTGAAGCCTATTGATAGAGCTATTGACCAATGTAATCGGAGCATTTTAGATTTTTGCCGTTCAAAATCTGTGGGCTAAAGCACAGTTGATTTTCAATAAAATCGAATTTTCTTTGAAATGGTTAGAAATATTCGAGCAATCCAAATGCAAGTTGGCAAAATAAATACAGATCCTGAAGCCTATTGATAGAGCTATTGACCAATGTAATCGGAGCATTTTAGATTTTTGCCGTTCAAAATCTGTGGGCTAAAGCACAGTTGATTTTCAATAAAAT
Organism: Tipula vernalis; assembly: GCA_958295665.1. NCBI lineage: Eukaryota > Metazoa > Arthropoda > Insecta > Diptera > Tipulidae > Tipula > Tipula vernalis. Next base: position 46,878,288 of record OY282560.1, read on the forward strand.
CGAATTTTCTTTGAAATGGTTAGAAATATTCGAGCAATCCAAATGCAAGTTGGCAAAATAAATACAGATCCTGAAGCCTATTGATAGAGCTATTGACCAATGTAATCGGAGCATTTTAGATTTTTGCCGTTCAAAATCTGTGGGCTAAAGCACAGTTGATTTTCAATAAAATCGAATTTTCTTTGAAATGGTTAGAAATATTCGAGCAATCCAAATGCAAGTTGGCAAAATAAATACAGATCCTGAAGCCTATTGATAGAGCTATTGACCAATGTAATCGGAGCATTTTAGATTTTTGCCGTTCAAAATCTGTGGGCTAAAGCACAGTTGATTTTCAATAAAATCGAATTTTCTTTGAAATGGTTAGAAATATTCGAGCAATCCAAATGCAAGTTGGCAAAATAAATACAGATCCTGAAGCCTATTGATAGAGCTATTGACCAATGTAATCGGAGCATTTTAGATTTTTGCCGTTCAAAATCTGTGGGCTAAAGCACAGTTGATTTTCAATAAAATCGAATTTTCTTTGAAATGGTTAGAAATATTCGAGCAATCCAAATGCAAGTTGGCAAAATAAATACAGATCCTGAAGCCTATTGATAGAGCTATTGACCAATGTAATCGGAGCATTTTAGATTTTTGCCGTTCAAAATCTGTGGGCTAAAGCACAGTTGATTTTCAATAAAATCGAATTTTCTTTGAAATGGTTAGAAATATTCGAGCAATCCAAATGCAAGTTGGCAAAATAAATACAGATCCTGAAGCCTATTGATAGAGCTATTGACCAATGTAATCGGAGCATTTTAGATTTTTGCCGTTCAAAATCTGTGGGCTAAAGCACAGTTGATTTTCAATAAAATCGAATTTTCTTTGAAATGGTTAGAAATATTCGAGCAATCCAAATGCAAGTTGGCAAAATAAATACAGATCCTGAAGCCTATTGATAGAGCTATTGACCAATGTAATCGGAGCATTTTAGATTTTTGCCGTTCAAAATCTGTGGGCTAAAGCACAGTTGATTTTCAATAAAATCGAATTTTCTTTGAAATGGTTAGAAATATTCGAGCAATCCAAATGCAAGTTGGCAAAATAAATACAGATCCTGAAGCCTATTGATAGAGCTATTGACCAATGTAATCGGAGCATTTTAGATTTTTGCCGTTCAAAATCTGTGGGCTAAAGCACAGTTGATTTTCAATAAAATCGAATTTTCTTTGAAATGGTTAGAAATATTCGAGCAATCCAAATGCAAGTTGGCAAAATAAATACAGATCCTGAAGCCTATTGATAGAGCTATTGACAATGTAATCGGAGCATTTTAGATTTTTGCCGTTCAAAATCTGTGGGCTCAGTTGATTTTCAATAAAATCGAATTTTCTTTGAAATGGTTAGAAATATTCGAGCAATCCAAATGCAAGTTGGCAAAATAAATACAGATCCTGAAGCCTATTGATAGAGCTATTGACCAATGTAATCGGAGCATTTTAGATTTTTGCCGTTCAAAAATCTGTGGGCTAAATCACAGTTGATTTTCAATAAAATCGAATTTTCTTTGAAATGGTTAGAAATATTCGAGCAATCCGAATGCAAGTTGGCAAAATAAATACAGATCCTGAAGCCTATTGATAGAGCTATTGACCAATGTAATCGGAGCATTTTAGATTTTTGCCGTTCAAAATCTGTGGGCTAATCACAGTTGATTTTCAATAAAATCGAATTTTCTTTGAAATGGTTAGAAATATTCGAGCAATCCAAATGCAAGTTGGCAAAATAAATACAGATCCTGAAGCCTATTGATAGAGCTATTGACCAATGTAATCGGAGCATTTTAGATTTTTGCCGTTCAAAATCTGTGGGCTAAAGCACAGTTGATTTTCAATAAAATCGAATTTTCTTTGAAATGGTTAGAAATATTCGAGCAATCCAAATGCAAGTTGGCAAAATAAATACAGATCCTGAAGCCTATTGATAGAGCTATTGACCAATGTAATCGGAGCATTTTAGATTTTTGCCGTTCCAAATCTGTGGGCTAAAGCACAGTTGATTTTCAATAAAATCGAATTTTCTTTGAAATGGTTAGAAATATTCGAGCAATCCAAATGCAAGTTGGCAAAATAAATACAGATCCTGAAGCCTATTGATAGAGCTATTGACCAATGTAATCGGAGCATTTTAGATTTTTGCCGTTCAAAATCTGTGGGCTAAAGCACAGTTGATTTTCAATAAAATCGAATTTTCTTTGAAATGGTTAGAAATATTCGAGCAATCCAAATGCAAGTTGGCAAAATAAATACAGATCCTGAAGCCTATTGATAGAGCTATTGACCAATGTAATCGGAGCATTTTAGATTTTTGCCGTTCAAAATCTGTGGGCTAAAGCACAGTTGATTTTCAATAAAATCGAATTTTCTTTGAAATGGTTAGAAATATTCGAGCAATCCAAATGCAAGTTGGCAAAATAAATACAGATCCTGAAGCCTATTGATAGAGCTATTGACCAATGTAATCGGAGCATTTTAGATTTTTGCCGTTCAAAATCTGTGGGCTAAAGCACAGTTGATTTTCAATAAAATCGAATTTTCTTTGAAATGGTTAGAAATATTCGAGCAATCCAAATGCAAGTTGGCAAAATAAATACAGATCCTGAAGCCTATTGATAGAGCTATTGACCAATGTAATCGGAGCATTTTAGATTTTTGCCGTTCAAAATCTGTGGGCTAAAGCACAGTTGATTTTCAATAAAATCGAATTTTCTTTGAAATGGTTAGAAATATTCGAGCAATCCAAATGCAAGTTGGCAAAATAAATACAGATCCTGAAGCCTATTGATAGAGCTATTGACCAATGTAATCGGAGCATTTTAGATTTTTGCCGTTCAAAATCTGTGGGCTAAAGCACAGTTGATTTTCAATAAAATCGAATTTTCTTTGAAATGGTTAGAAATATTCGAGCAATCCAAATGCAAGTTGGCAAAATAAATACAGATCCTGAAGCCTATTGATAGAGCTATTGACCAATGTAATCGGAGCATTTTAGATTTTTGCCGTTCAAAATCTATGGGCTAAAGCACAGTTGATTTTCAATAAAATCGAATTTTCTTTGAAATGGTTAGAAATATTCGAGCAATCCAAATGCAAGTTGGCAAAATAAATACAGATCCTGAAGCCTATTGATAGAGCTATTGACCAATGTAATCGGAGCATTTTAGATTTTTGCCGTTCAAAATCTGTGGGCTAAAGCACAGTTGATTTTCAATAAAATCGAATTTTCTTTGAAATGGTTAGAAATATTCGAGCAATCCAAATGCAAGTTGGCAAAATAAATACAGATCCTGAAGCCTATTGATAGAGCTATTGACCAATGTAATCGGAGCATTTTAGATTTTTGCCGTTCAAAATCTGTGGGCTAAAGCACAGTTGATTTTCAATAAAATCGAATTTTCTTTGAAATGGTTAGAAATATTCGAGCAATCCAAATGCAAGTTGGCAAAATAAATACAGATCCTGAAGCCTATTGATAGAGCTATTGACCAATGTAATCGGAGCATTTTAGATTTTTGCCGTTCAAAATCTGTGGGCTAAAGCACAGTTGATTTTCAATAAAATCGAATTTTCTTTGAAATGGTTAGAAATATTCGAGCAATCCAAATGCAAGTTGGCAAAATAAATACAGATCCTGAAGCCTATTGATAGAGCTATTGACCAATGTAATCGGAGCATTTTAGATTTTTGCCGTTCAAAATCTGTGGGCTAAAGCACAGTTGATTTTCAATAAAATCGAATTTTCTTTGAAATGGTTAGAAATATTCGAGCAATCCAAATGCAAGTTGGCAAAATAAATACAGATCCTGAAGCCTATTGATAGAGCTATTGACCAATGTAATCGGAGCATTTTAGATTTTTGCCGTTCAAAATCTATGGGCTAAAGCACAGTTGATTTTCAATAAAATCGAATTTTCTTTGAAATGGTTAGAAATATTCGAGCAATCCAAATGCAAGTTGGCAAAATAAATACAGATCCTGAAGCCTATTGATAGAGCTATTGACCAATGTAATCGGAGCATTTTAGATTTTTGCCGTTCAAAATCTGTGGGCTAAAGCACAGTTGATTTTCAATAAAATCGAATTTTCTTTGAAATGGTTAGAAATATTCGAGCAATCCAAATGCAAGTTGGCAAAATAAATACAGATCCTGAAGCCTATTGATAGAGCTATTGACCAATGTAATCGGAGCATTTTAGATTTTTGCCGTTCAAAATCTGTGGGCTAAAGCACAGTTGATTTTCAATAAAATCGAATTTTCTTTGAAATGGTTAGAAATATTCGAGCAATCCAAATGCAAGTTGGCAAAATAAATACAGATCCTGAAGCCTATTGATAGAGCTATTGACCAATGTAATCGGAGCATTTTAGATTTTTGCCGTTCAAAATCTGTGGGCTAAAGCACAGTTGATTTTCAATAAAATCGAATTTTCTTTGAAATGGTTAGAAATATTCGAGCAATCCAAATGCAAGTTGGCAAAATAAATACAGATCCTGAAGCCTATTGATAGAGCTATTGACCAATGTAATCGGAGCATTTTAGATTTTTGCCGTTCAAAATCTGTGGGCTAAAGCACAGTTGATTTTCAATAAAATCGAATTTTCTTTGAAATGGTTAGAAATATTCGAGCAATCCAAATGCAAGTTGGCAAAATAAATACAGATCCTGAAGCCTATTGATAGAGCTATTGACCAATGTAATCGGAGCATTTTAGATTTTTGCCGTTCAAAATCTGTGGGCTAAAGCACAGTTGATTTTCAATAAAATCGAATTTTCTTTGAAATGGTTAGAAATATTCGAGCAATCCAAATGCATGTTGGCAAAATAAATACAGATCCTGAAGCCTATTGATAGAGCTATTGACCAATGTAATCGGAGCATTTTAGATTTTTGCCGTTCAAAATCTGTGGGCTAAAGCACAGTTGATTTTCAATAAAATCGAATTTTCTTTGAAATGGTTAGAAATATTCGAGCAATCCAAATGCAAGTTGGCAAAATAAATACAGATCCTGAAGCCTATTGATAGAGCTATTGACCAATGTAATCGGAGCATTTTAGATTTTTGCCGTTCAAAATCTGTGGGCTAAAGCACAGTTGATTTTCAATAAAATCGAATTTTCTTTGAAATGGTTAGAAATATTCGAGCAATCCAAATGCAAGTTGGCAAAATAAATACAGATCCTGAAGCCTATTGATAGAGCTATTGACCAATGTAATCGGAGCATTTTAGATTTTTGCCGTTCAAAATCTGTGGGCTAAAGCACAGTTGATTTTCAATAAAATCGAATTTTCTTTGAAATGGTTAGAAATATTCGAGCAATCCAAATGCAAGTTGGCAAAATAAATACAGATCCTGAAGCCTATTGATAGAGCTATTGACCAATGTAATCGGAGCATTTTAGATTTTTGCCGTTCAAAATCTGTGGGCTAAAGCACAGTTGATTTTCAATAAAATCGAATTTTCTTTGAAATGGTTAGAAATATTCGAGCAATCCAAATGCAAGTTGGCAAAATAAATACAGATCCTGAAGCCTATTGATAGAGCTATTGACCAATGTAATCGGAGCATTTTAGATTTTTGCCGTTCAAAATCTGTGGGCTAAAGCACAGTTGATTTTCAATAAAATCGAATTTTCTTTGAAATGGTTAGAAATATTCGAGCAATCCAAATGCAAGTTGGCAAAATAAATACAGATCCTGAAGCCTATTGATAGAGCTATTGACCAATGTAATCGGAGCATTTTAGATTTTTGCCGTTCAAAATCTGTGGGCTAAAGCACAGTTGATTTTCAATAAAATCGAATTTTCTTTGAAATGGTTAGAAATATTCGAGCAATCCAAATGCAAGTTGGCAAAATAAATACAGATCCTGAAGCCTATTGATAGAGCTATTGACCAATGTAATCGGAGCATTTTAGATTTTTGCCGTTCAAAATCTGTGGGCTAAAGCACAGTTGATTTTCAATAAAATCGAATTTTCTTTGAAATGGTTAGAAATATTCGAGCAATCCAAATGCAAGTTGGCAAAATAAATACAGATCCTGAAGCCTATTGATAGAGCTATTGACCAATGTAATCGGAGCATTTTAGATTTTTGCCGTTCAAAATCTGTGGGCTAAAGCACAGTTGATTTTCAATAAAATCGAATTTTCTTTGAAATGGTTAGAAATATTCGAGCAATCCAAATGCAAGTTGGCAAAATAAATACAGATCCTGAAGCCTATTGATAGAGCTATTGACCAATGTAATCGGAGCATTTTAGATTTTTGCCGTTCAAAATCTGTGGGCTAAAGCACAGTTGATTTTCAATAAAATCGAATTTTCTTTGAAATGGTTAGAAATATTCGAGCAATCCAAATGCAAGTTGGCAAAATAAATACAGATCCTGAAGCCTATTGATAGAGCTATTGACCAATGTAATCGGAGCATTTTAGATTTTTGCCGTTCAAAATCTGTGGGCTAAAGCACAGTTATAAAATCGAATTTTCTTTGAAATGGTTAGAAATATTCGAGCAATCCAAATGCAAGTTGGCAAAATAAATACAGATCCTGAAGCCTATTGATAGAGCTATTGACCAATGTAATCGGAGCATTTTAGATTTTTACCGTTCAAAATCTGTGGGCTAAAGCACAGTTGATTTTCAATAAAATCGAATTTTCTTTGAAATGGTTAGAAATATTCGAGCAATCCAAATGCAAGTTGGCAAAATAAATACAGATCCTGAAGCCTATTGATAGAGCTATTGACCAATGTAATCGGAGCATTTTAGATTTTTGCCGTTCAAAATCTGTGGGCTAAAGCACAGTTGATTTTCAATAAAATCGAATTTTCTTTGAAATGGTTAGAAATATTCGAGCAATCCAAATGCAAGTTGGCAAAATAAATACAGATCCTGAAGCCTATTGATAGAGCTATTGACCAATGTAATCGGAGCATTTTAGATTTTTGCCGTTCAAAATCTATGGGCTAAAGCACAGTTGATTTTCAATAAAATCGAATTTTCTTTGAAATGGTTAGAAATATTCGAGCAATCCAAATGCAAGTTGGCAAAATAAATACAGATCCTGAAGCCTATTGATAGAGCTATTGACCAATGTAATCGGAGCATTTTAGATTTTTGTCGTTCAAAATCTGTGGGCTAAAGCACAGTTGATTTTCAATAAAATCGAATTTTCTTTGAAATGGTTAGAAATATTCGAGCAATCCAAATGCAAGTTCGCAAAATAAATACAGATCCTGAAGCCTATTGATAGAGCTATTGACCAATGTAATCGGAGCATTTGAGATTTTTGCCGTTCAAAATCTGTGGGCTAAAGCACAGTTGATTTTCAATAAAATCGAATTTTCTTTGAAATGGTTAGAAATATTCGAGCAATCCAAATGCAAGTTGGCAAAATAAATACAGATCCTGAAGCCTATTGATAGAGCTATTGACCAATGTAATCGGAGCATTTTAGATTTTTGCCGTTCAAAATCTGTGGGCTAGCACAGTTGATTTTCAATAAAATCGAATTTTCTTTGAAATGGTTAGAAATATTCGAGCAATCCAAATGCAAGTTCGCAAAATAAATACAGATCCTGAAGCCTATTGATAGAGCTATTGACCAATGTAATCGGAGCATTTTAGATTTTTGCCGTTCAAAATCTGTGGGCTAAAGCACAGTTGATTTTCAATAAAATCGAATTTTCTTTGAAATGGTTAGAAATATTCGAGCAATCCAAATGCAATTTGGCAAAATAAATACAGATCCTGAAGCCTATTGATAGAGCTATTGACCAATGTAATCGGAGCATTTTAGATTTTTGCCGTTCAAAATCTATGGGCTAAAGCACAGTTGATTTTCAATAAAATCGAATTTTCTTTGAAATGGTTAGAAATATTCGAGCAATCCAAATGCAAGTTGGCAAAATAAATACAGATCCTGAAGCCTATTGATAGAGCTATTGACCAATGTAATCGGAGCATTTTAGATTTTTGCCGTTCAAAATCTGTGGGCTAAAGCACAGTTGATTTTCAATAAAATCGAATTTTCTTTGAAATGGTTAGAAATATTCGAGCAATCCAAATGCAAGTTGGCAAAATAAATACAGATCCTGAAGCCTATTGATAGAGCTATTGACCAATGTAATCGAAGCATTTTAGATTTTTGCCGTTCAAAATCTGTGGGCTAAAGCACAGTTGATTTTCAATAAAATCGAATTTTCTTTGAAATGGTTAGAAATATTCGAGCAATCCAAATGCAAGTTGGCAAAATAAATACAGATCCTGAAGCCTATTGATAGAGCTATTGACCAATGTAATCGGAGCATTTTAGATTTTTGCCGTTCAAAATCTATGGGCTAAAGCACAGTTGATTTTCAATAAAATCGAATTTTCTTTGAAATGGTTAGAAATATTCGAGCAATCCAAATGCAAGTTGGCAAAATAAATACAGATCCTGAAGCCTATTGATAGAGCTATTGACCAATGTAATCGGAGCATTTTAGATTTTTGCCGTTCAAAATCTGTGGGCTAAAGCACAGTTGATTTTCAATAAAATCGAATTTTCTTTGAAATGGTTAGAAATATTCGAGCAATCCAAATGCAAGTTGGCAAAATAAATACAGATCCTGAAGCCTATTGATAGAGCTATTGACCAATGTAATCGGAGCATTTTAGATTTTTGCCGTTCAAAATCTGTGGGCTAAAGCACAGTTGATTTTCAATAAAATCGAATTTTCTTTGAAATGGTTAGAAATATTCGAGCAATCCAAATGCAAGTTGGCAAAATAAATACAGATCCTGAAGCCTATTGATAGAGCTATTGACCAATGTAATCGGAGCATTTTAGATTTTTGCCGTTCAAAATCTGTGGGCTAAAGCACAGTTGATTTTCAATAAAATCGAATTTTCTTTGAAATGGTTAGAAATATTCGAGCAATCCAAATGCAAGTTGGCAAAATAAATACAGATCCTGAAGCCTATTGATAGAGCTATTGACCAATGTAATCGGAGCATTTTAGATTTTTGCCGTTCAAAATCTGTGGGCTAAAGCACAGTTGATTTTCAATAAAATCGAATTTTCTTTGAAATGGTTAGAAATATTCGAGCAATCCAAATGCAAGTTGGCAAAATAAATACAGATCCTGAAGCCTATTGATAGAGCTATTGACCAATGTAATCGGAGCATTTTAGATTTTTGCCGTTCAAAATCTGTGGGCTAAAGCACAGTTGATTTTCAATAAAATCGAATTTTCTTTGAAATGGTTAGAAATATTTGAGCAATCCAAATGCAAGTTGGCAAAATAAATACAGATCCTGAAGCCTATTGATAGAGCTATTGACCAATGTAATCGGAGCATTTTAGATTTTTGCCGTTCAAAATCTGTGGGCTAAAGCACAGTTGATTTTCAATAAAATCGAATTTTCTTTGAAATGGTTAGAAATATTCGAGCAATCCAAATGCAAGTTGGCAAAATAAATACAGATCCTGAAGCCTATTGATAGAGCTATTGACCAATGTAATCGGAGCATTTTAGATTTTTGCCGTTCAAAATCTGTGGGCTAAAGCACAGTTGATTTTCAATAAAATCGAATTTTCTTTGAAATGGTTAGAAATATTCGAGCAATCCAAATGCAAGTTGGCAAAATAAATACAGATCCTGAAGCCTATTGATAGAGCTATTGACCAATGTAATCGGAGCATTTTAGATTTTTGCCGTTCAAAATCTGTGGGCTAAAGCACAGTTGATTTTCAATAAAATCGAATTTTCTTTGAAATGGTTAGAAATATTCGAGCAATCCAAATGCAAGTTGGCAAAATAAATACAGATCCTGAAGCCTATTGATAGAGCTATTGACCAATGTAATCGGAGCATTTTAGATTTTTGCCGTTCCAAATCTGTGGGCTAAAGCACAGTTGATTTTCAATAAAATCGAATTTTCTTTGAAATGGTTAGAAATATTCGAGCAATCCAAATGCAAGTTGGCAAAATAAATACAGATCCTGAAGCCTATTGATAGAGCTATTGACCAATGTAATCGGAGCATTTTAGATTTTTGCCGTTCAAAATCTGTGGGCTAAAGCACAGTTGATTTTCAATAAAATCGAATTTTCTTTGAAATGGTTAGAAATATTCGAGCAATCCAAATGCAAGTTGGCAAAATAAATACAGATCCTGAAGCCTATTGATAGAGCTATTGACCAATGTAATCGAAGCATTTTAGATTTTTGCCGTTCAAAATCTATGGGCTAAAGCACAGTTGATTTTCAATAAAATCGAATTTTCTTTGAAATGGTTAGAAATATTCGAGCAATCCAAATGCAAGTTGGCAAAATAAATACAGATCCTGAAGCCTATTGATAGAGCTATTGACCAATGTAATCGGAGCATTTTAGATTTTTGCCGTTCAAAATCTATGGGCTAAAGCACAGTTGATTTTCAATAAAATCGAATTTTCTTTGAAATGGTTAGAAATATTCGAGCAATCCAAATGCAAGTTGGCAAAATAAATACAGATCCTGAAGCCTATTGATAGAGCTATTGACCAATGTAATCGGAGCATTTTAGATTTTTGCCGTTCAAAATCTGTGGGCTAAAGCACAGTTGATTTTCAATAAAATCGAATTTTCTTTGAAATGGTTAGAAATATTCGAGCAATCCAAATGCAAGTTGGCAAAATAAATACAGATCCTGAAGCCTATTGATAGAGCTATTGACCAATGTAATCGGAGCATTTTAGATTTTTGCCGTTCAAAATCTGTGGGCTAAAGCACAGTTGATTTTCAATAAAATCGAATTTTCTTTGAAATGGTTAGAAATATTCGAGCAATCCAAATGCAAGTTGGCAAAATAAATACAGATCCTGAAGCCTATTGATAGAGCTATTGACCAATGTAATCGGAGCATTTTAGATTTTTGCCGTTCAAAATCTGTGGGCTAAAGCACAGTTGATTTTCAATAAAATCGAATTTTCTTTGAAATGGTTAGAAATATTCGAGCAATCCAAATGCAAGTTGGCAAAATAAATACAGATCCTGAAGCCTATTGATAGAGCTATTGACCAATGTAATCGGAGCATTTTAGATTTTTACCGTTCAAAATCTGTGGGCTAAAGCACAGTTGATTTTCAATAAAATCGAATTTTCTTTGAAATGGTTAGAAATATTCGAGCAATCCAAATGCAAGTTCGCAAAATAAATACAGATCCTGAAGCCTATTGATAGAGCTATTGACCAATGTAATCGGAGCATTTTAGATTTTTGCCGTTCAAAATCTGTGGGCTAAAGCACAGTTGATTTTCAATAAAATCGAATTTTCTTTGAAATGGTTAGAAATATTCGAGCAATCCAAATGCAAGTTGGCAAAATAAATACAGATCCTGAAGCCTATTGATAGAGCTATTGACCAATGTAATCGGAGCATTTTAGATTTTTGCCGTTCAAAATCTGTGGGCTAAAGCACAGTTGATTTTCAATAAAATCGAATTTTCTTTGAAATGGTTAGAAATATTCGAGCAATCCAAATGCAAGTTGGCAAAATAAATACAGATCCTGAAGCCTATTGATAGAGCTATTGACCAATGTAATCGGAGCATTTTAGATTTTTGCCGTTCAAAATCTGTGGGCTAAAGCACAGTTGATTTTCAATAAAATCGAATTTTCTTTGAAATGGTTAGAAATATTCGAGCAATCCAAATGCAAGTTGGCAAAATAAATACAGATCCTGAAGCCTATTGATAGAGCTATTGACCAATGTAATCGGAGCATTTTAGATTTTTGCCGTTCAAAATCTGTGGGCTAAAGCACAGTTGATTTTCAATAAAATCGAATTTTCTTTGAAATGGTTAGAAATATTCGAGCAATCCAAATGCAAGTTGGCAAAATAAATACAGATCCTGAAGCCTATTGATAGAGCTATTGACCAATGTAATCGGAGCATTTTAGATTTTTGCCGTTCAAAATCTGTGGGCTAAAGCACAGTTGATTTTCAATAAAATCGAATTTTCTTTGAAATGGTTAGAAATATTCGAGCAATCCAAATGCAAGTTGGCAAAATAAATACAGATCCTGAAGCCTATTGATAGAGCTATTGACCAATGTAATCGGAGCATTTGAGATTTTTGCCGTTCAAAATCTGTGGGCTAAAGCACAGTTGATTTTCAATAAAATCGAATTTTCTTTGAAATGGTTAGAAATATTCGAGCAATCCAAATGCAAGTTGGCAAAATAAATACAGATCCTGAAGCCTATTGATAGAGCTATTGACCAATGTAATCGGAGCATTTTAGATTTTTGCCGTTCAAAATCTGTGGGCTAAAGCACAGTTGATTTTCAATAAAATCGAATTTTCTTTGAAATGGTTAGAAATATTCGAGCAATCCAAATGCAAGTTCGCAAAATAAATACAGATCCTGAAGCCTATTGATAGAGCTATTGACCAATGTAATCGGAGCATTTTAGATTTTTGCCGTTCAAAATCTGTGGGCTAAAGCACAGTTGATTTTCAATAAAATCGAATTTTCTTTGAAATGGTTAGAAATATTCGAGCAATCCAAATGCAAGTTGGCAAAATAAATACAGATCCTGAAGCCTATTGATAGAGCTATTGACCAATGTAATCGGAGCATTTTAGATTTTTGCCGTTCAAAATCTGTGGGCTAAAGCACAGTTGATTTTCAATAAAATCGAATTTTCTTTGAAATGGTTAGAAATATTCGAGCAATCCAAATGCAAGTTCGCAAAATAAATACAGATCCTGAAGCCTATTGATAGAGCTATTGACCAATGTAATCGGAGCATTTTAGATTTTTGCCGTTCAAAATCTATGGGCTAAAGCACAGTTGATTTTCAATAAAATCGAATTTTCTTTGAAATGGTTAGAAATATTCGAGCAATCCAAATGCAAGTTGGCAAAATAAATACAGATCCTGAAGCCTATTGATAGAGCTATTGACCAATGTAATCGGAGCATTTTAGATTTTTGCCGTTCAAAATCTGTGGGCTAAAGCACAGTTGATTTTCAATAAAATCGAATTTTCTTTGAAATGGTTAGAAATATTCGAGCAATCCAAATGCAAGTTCGCAAAATAAATACAGATCCTGAAGCCTATTGATAGAGCTATTGACCAATGTAATCGGAGCATTTTAGATTTTTGCCGTTCAAAATCTGTGGGCTAAAGCACAGTTGATTTTCAATAAAATCGAATTTTCTTTGAAATGGTTAGAAATATTCGAGCAATCCAAATGCAAGTTGGCAAAATAAATACAGATCCTGAAGCCTATTGATAGAGCTATTGACCAATGTAATCGGAGCATTTTAGATTTTTGCCGTTCAAAATCTGTGGGCTAAAGCACAGTTGATTTTCAATAAAATCGAATTTTCTTTGAAATGGTTAGAAATATTCGAGCAATCCAAATGCAAGTTGGCAAACTAAATACAGATCCTGAAGCCTATTGGTAGAGCTATTGACCAATGTAATCGGAGCATTTTAGATTTTTGCCGTTCAAAATCTGTGGGCTAAAGCACAGTTGATTTTCAATAAAATCGAATTTTCTTTGAAATGGTTAGAAATATTCGAGCAATCCAAATGCAATTTGGCAAAATAAATACAGATCCTGAAGCCTATTGATAGAGCTATTGACCAATGTAATCGGAGCATTTTAGATTTTTGCCGTTCAAAATCTGGGGCCAAAGCACAGTTGATTTTCAATAAAATCGAATTTTCTTTGAAATGGTTAGAAATATTCGAGCAATCCAAATGCAAGTTGGCAAAATAAATACAGATCCTGAAGCCTATTGATAGAGCTATTGACCAATGTAATCGGAGCATTTTAGATTTTTGCCGTTCAAAATCTATGGGCTAAAGCACAGTTGATTTTCAATAAAATCGAATTTTCTTTGAAATGGTTAGAAATATTCGAGCAATCCAAATGCAAGTTCGCAAAATAAATACAGATCCTGAAGCCTATTGATAGAGCTATTGACCAATGTAATCGGAGCATTTTAGATTTTTGCCGTTCAAAATCTGTGGGCTAAAGCACAGTTGATTTTCAATAAAATCGAATTTTCTTTGAAATGGTTAGAAATATTCGAGCAATCCAAATGCAAGTTGGCAAACTAAATACAGATCCTGAAGCCTATTGGTAGAGCTATTGACCAATGTAATCGGAGCATTTTAGATTTTTGCCGTTCAAAATCTGTGGGCTAAAGCACAGTTGATTTTCAATAAAATCGAATTTTCTTTGAAATGGTTAGAAATATTCGAGCAATCCAAATGCAATTTGGCAAAATAAATACAGATCCTGAAGCCTATTGATAGAGCTATTGACCAATGTAATCGGAGCATTTTAGATTTTTGCCGTTCAAAATCTGGGGCCAAAGCACAGTTGATTTTCAATAAAATCGAATTTTCTTTGAAATGGTTAGAAATATTCGAGCAATCCAAATGCAAGTTGGCAAAATAAATACAGATCCTGAAGCCTATTGATAGAGCTATTGACCAATGTAATCGGAGCATTTTAGATTTTTGCCGTTCAAAATCTATGGGCTAAAGCACAGTTGATTTTCAATAAAATCGAATTTTCTTTGAAATGGTTAGAAATATTCGAGCAATCCAAATGCAAGTTCGCAAAATAAATACAGATCCTGAAGCCTATTGATAGAGCTATTGACCAATGTAATCGGAGCATTTTAGATTTTTGCCGTTCAAAATCTGTGGGCTAAAGCACAGTTGATTTTCAATAAAATCGAATTTTCTTTGAAATGGTTAGAAATATTCGAGCAATCCAAATGCAAGTTGGCAAAATAAATACAGATCCTGAAGCCTATTGATAGAGCTATTGACCAATGTAATCGGAGCATTTTAGATTTTTGCCGTTCAAAATCTGTGGGCTAAAGCACAGTTGATTTTCAATAAAATCGAATTTTCTTTGAAATGGTTAGAAATATTCGAGCAATCCAAATGCAAGTTAGCAAAATAAATACAGATCCTGAAGCCTATTGATAGAGCTATTGACCAATGTAATCGGAGCATTTTAGATTTTTGCCGTTCAAAATCTGTGGGCTAAAGCACAGTTGATTTTCAATAAAATCGAATTTTCTTTGAAATGGTTAGAAATATTCGAGCAATCCAAATGCAAGTTGGCAAAATAAATACAGATCCTGAAGCCTATTGATAGAGCTATTGACCAATGTAATCGGAGCATTTTAGATTTTTGCCGTTCAAAATCTGTGGGCTTTAAAGCACAGTTGATTTTCAATAAAATCGAATTTTCTTTGAAATGGTTAGAAATATTCGAGCAATCCAAATGCAAGTTGGCAAAATAAATACAGATCCTGAAGGCTATTGATAGAGCTATTGACCAATGTAATCGGAGCATTTTAGATTTTTGCCGTTCAAAATCTGTGGGCAAAGCACAGTTGATTTTCAATAAAATCGAATTTTCTTTGAAATGGTTAGAAATATTCGAGCAATCCAAATGAAAGTTGGCAAAATAAATACAGATCCTGAAGCCTATTGATAGAGCTATTGACCAATGTAATCGGAGCATTTTAGATTTTTGCCGTTCAAAATCTGGGGCCAAAGCACAGTTGATTTTCAATAAAATCGAATTTTCTTTGAAATGGTTAGAAATATTCGAGCAATCCAAATGCAAGTTGGCAAAATAAATACAGATCCTGAAGCCTATTGATAGAGCTATTGACCAATGTAATCGGAGCATTTTAGATTTTTGCCGTTCAAAATCTATGGGCTAAAGCACAGTTGATTTTCAATAAAATCGAATTTTCTTTGAAATGGTTAGAAATATTCGAGCAATCCAAATGCAAGTTGGCAAAATAAATACAGATCCTGAAGCCTATTGGTAGAGCTATTGACCAATGTAATCGGAGCATTTTAGATTTTTGCCGTTCAAAATCTGTGGGCTAAAGCACAGTTGATTTTCAATAAAATCGAATTTTCTTTGAAATGGTTAGAAATATTCGAGCAATCCAAATGCAATTTGGCAAAATAAATACAGATCCTGAAGCCTATTGATAGAGCTATTGACCAATGTAATCGGAGCATTTTAGATTTTTGCCGTTCAAAATCTGGGGCCAAAGCACAGTTGATTTTCAATAAAATCGAATTTTCTTTGAAATGGTTAGAAATATTCGAGCAATCCAAATGCAAGTTGGCAAAATAAATACAGATCCTGAAGCCTATTGATGAGCTATTGATCAATGTAATCGGAGCATTTTAGATTTTTGCCGTTCAAAATCTGTGGGCTAAAGCACAGTTGATTTTCAATAAAATCGAATTTTCTTTGAAATGGTTAGAAATATTCGAGCAATCCAAATGCAAGTTGGCAAAATAAATACAGATCCTGAAGCCTATTGATAGAGCTATTGACCAATGTAATCGGAGCATTTTAGATTTTTGCCGTTCAAAATCTATGGGCTAAAGCACAGTTGATTTTCAATAAAATCGAATTTTCTTTGAAATGGTTAGAAATATTCGAGCAATCCAAATGCAAGTTGGCAAAATAAATACAGATCCTGAAGCCTATTGGTAGAGCTATTGACCAATGTAATCGGAGCATTTTAGATTTTTGCCGTTCAAAATCTGTGGGCTAAAGCACAGTTGATTTTCAATAAAATCGAATTTTCTTTGAAATGGTTAGAAATATTCGAGCAATCCAAATGCAAGTTGGCAAAATAAATACAGATCCTGAAGCCTATTGATAGAGCTATTGACCAATGTAATCGGAGCATTTTAGATTTTTGCCGTTCAAAATCTGTGGGCTAAAGCACAGTTGATTTTCAATAAAATCGAAT
This sequence comes from Tipula vernalis, assembly GCA_958295665.1. Taxonomy (NCBI): domain Eukaryota; kingdom Metazoa; phylum Arthropoda; class Insecta; order Diptera; family Tipulidae; genus Tipula; species Tipula vernalis. The sequence goes on from OY282560.1 coordinate 46,895,128, forward strand.
TTTCTTTGAAATGGTTAGAAATATTCGAGCAATCCAAATGCAAGTTGGCAAAATAAATACAGATCCTGAAGCCTATTGATAGAGCTATTGACCAATGTAATCGGAGCATTTTAGATTTTTGCCGTTCAAAATCTGTGGGCTAAAGCACAGTTGATTTTCAATAAAATCGAATTTTCTTTGAAATGGTTAGAAATATTCGAGCAATCCAAATGCAAGTTGGCAAAATAAATACAGATCCTGAAGCCTATTGATAGAGCTATTGACCAATGTAATCGGAGCATTTTAGATTTTTGCCGTTCAAAATCTATGGGCTAAAGCACAGTTGATTTTCAATAAAATCGAATTTTCTTTGAAATGGTTAGAAATATTCGAGCAATCCAAATGCAAGTTCGCAAAATAAATACAGATCCTGAAGCCTATTGATAGAGCTATTGACCAATGTAATCGGAGCATTTTAGATTTTTGCCGTTCAAAATCTGTGGGCTAAAGCACAGTTGATTTTCAATAAAATCGAATTTTCTTTGAAATGGTTAGAAATATTCGAGCAATCCAAATGCAAGTTGGCAAAATAAATACAGATCCTGAAGCCTATTGATAGAGCTATTGACCAATGTAATCGGAGCATTTTAGATTTTTGCCGTTCAAAATCTATGGGCTAAAGCACAGTTGATTTTCAATAAAATCGAATTTTCTTTGAAATGGTTAGAAATATTCGAGCAATCCAAATGCAAGTTGGCAAAATAAATACAGATCCTGAAGCCTATTGGTAGAGCTATTGACCAATGTAATCGGAGCATTTTAGATTTTTGCCGTTCAAAATCTGTGGGCTAAAGCACAGTTGATTTTCAATAAAATCGAATTTTCTTTGAAATGGTTAGAAATATTCGAGCAATCCAAATGCAATTTGGCAAAATAAATACAGATCCTGAAGCCTATTGATAGAGCTATTGACCAATGTAATCGGAGCATTTTAGATTTTTGCCGTTCAAAATCTGGGGCCAAAGCACAGTTGATTTTCAATAAAATCGAATTTTCTTTGAAATGGTTAGAAATATTCGAGCAATCCAAATGCAAGTTGGCAAAATAAATACAGATCCTGAAGCCTATTGATAGAGCTATTGACCAATGTAATCGGAGCATTTTAGATTTTTGCCGTTCAAAATCTATGGGCTAAAAAAGCACAGTTGATTTTCAATAAAATCGAATTTTCTTTGAAATGGTTAGAAATATTCGAGCAATCCAAATGCAAGTTCGCAAAATAAATACAGATCCTGAAGCCTATTGATAGAGCTATTGACCAATGTAATCGGAGCATTTTAGATTTTTGCCGTTCAAAATCTGTGGGCTAAAGCACAGTTGATTTTCAATAAAATCGAATTTTCTTTGAAATGGTTAGAAATATTCGAGCAATCCAAATGCAAGTTGGCAAAATAAATACAGATCCTGAAGCCTATTGATAGAGCTATTGACCAATGTAATCGGAGCATTTTAGATTTTTGCCGTTCAAAATCTGTGGGCTAAAGCACAGTTGATTTTCAATAAAATCGAATTTTCTTTGAAATGGTTAGAAATATTCGAGCAATCCAAATGCAAGTTGGCAAAATAAATACAGATCCTGAAGCCTATTGATAGAGCTATTGACCAATGTAATCGGAGCATTTTAGATTTTTGCCGTTCAAAATCTGTGGGCTAAAGCACAGTTGATTTTCAATAAAATCGAATTTTCTTTGAAATGGTTAGAAATATTCGAGCAATCCAAATGCAAGTTGGCAAAATAAATACAGATCCTGAAGCCTATTGATAGAGCTATTGACCAATGTAATCGGAGCATTTTAGATTTTTGCCGTTCAAAATCTATGGGCTAAAGCACAGTTGATTTTCAATAAAATCGAATTTTCTTTGAAATGGTTAGAAATATTCGAGCAATCCAAATGCAAGTTGGCAAAATAAATACAGATCCTGAAGCCTATTGGTAGAGCTATTGACCAATGTAATCGGAGCATTTTAGATTTTTGCCGTTCAAAATCTGTGGGCTAAAGCACAGTTGATTTTCAATAAAATCGAATTTTCTTTGAAATGGTTAGAAATATTCGAGCAATCCAAATGCAATTTGGCAAAATAAATACAGATCCTGAAGCCTATTGATAGAGCTATTGACCAATGTAATCGGAGCATTTTAGATTTTTGCCGTTCAAAATCTGGGGCCAAAGCACAGTTGATTTTCAATAAAATCGAATTTTCTTTGAAATGTTTAGAAATATTCGAGCAATCCAAATGCAAGTTGGCAAAATAAATACAGATCCTGAAGCCTATTGATAGAGCTATTGACCAATGTAATCGGAGCATTTTAGATTTTTGCCGTTCAAAATCTGTGGGCTAAAGCACAGTTGATTTTCAATAAAATCGAATTTTCTTTGAAATGGTTAGAAATATTCGAGCAATCCAAATGCAAGTTGGCAAAATAAATACAGATCCTGAAGCCTATTGATAGAGCTATTGACCAATGTAATCGGAGCATTTTAGATTTTTGCCGTTCAAAATCTATGGGCTAAAGCACAGTTGATTTTCAATAAAATCGAATTTTCTTTGAAATGGTTAGAAATATTCGAGCAATCCAAATGCAAGTTCGCAAAATAAATACAGATCCTGAAGCCTATTGATAGAGCTATTGACCAATGTAATCGGAGCATTTTAGATTTTTGCCGTTCAAAATCTGTGGGCTAAAGCACAGTTGATTTTCAATAAAATCGAATTTTCTTTGAAATGGTTAGAAATATTCGAGCAATCCAAATGCAAGTTGGCAAAATAAATACAGATCCTGAAGCCTATTGATAGAGCTATTGACCAATGTAATCGGAGCATTTTAGATTTTTGCCGTTCAAAATCTGTGGGCTAAAGCACAGTTGATTTTCAATAAAATCGAATTTTCTTTGAAATGGTTAGAAATATTCGAGCAATCCAAATGCAAGTTGGCAAAATAAATACAGATCCTGAAGCCTATTGATAGAGCTATTGACCAATGTAATCGGAGCATTTTAGATTTTTGCCATTCAAAATCTGTGGGCTAAAGCACAGTTGATTTTCAATAAAATCGAATTTTCTTTGAAATGGTTAGAAATATTCGAGCAATCCAAATGCAAGTTGGCAAAATAAATACAGATCCTGAAGCCTATTGATAGAGCTATTGACCAATGTAATCGGAGCATTTTAGATTTTTGCCGTTCAAAATCTGTGGGCTAAAGCACAGTTGATTTTCAATAAAATCGAATTTTCTTTGAAATGGTTAGAAATATTCGAGCAATCCAAATGCAAGTTGGCAAAATAAATACAGATCCTGAAGCCTATTGATAGAGCTATTGACCAATGTAATCGGAGCATTTTAGATTTTTGCCGTTCAAAATCTGTGGGCTAAAGCACAGTTGATTTTCAATAAAATCGAATTTTCTTTGAAATGGTTAGAAATATTCGAGCAATCCAAATGCAAGTTGGCAAAATAAATACAGATCCTGAAGCCTATTGATAGAGCTATTGACCAATGTAATCGGAGCATTTTAGATTTTTGCCGTTCAAAATCTGTGGGCTAAAGCACAGTTGATTTTCAATAAAATCGAATTTTCTTTGAAATGGTTAGAAATATTCGAGCAATCCAAATGCAAGTTGGCAAAATAAATACAGATCCTGAAGCCTATTGATAGAGCTATTGACCAATGTAATCGGAGAATTTTAGATTTTTGCCGTTCAAAATCTGTGGGCAGCACAGTTGATTTTCAATAAAATCGAATTTTCTTTGAAATGGTTAGAAATATTCGAGCAATCCAAATGCAAGTTGGCAAAATAAATACAGATCCTGAAGCCTATTGATAGAGCTATTGACCAATGTAATCGGAGCATTTTAGATTTTTGCCGTTCAAAATCTGTGGGCTAAAGCACAGTTGATTTTCAATAAAATCGAATTTTCTTTGAAATGGTTAGAAATATTCGAGCAATCCAAATGCAAGTTGGCAAAATAAATACAGATCCTGAAGCCTATTGATAGAGCTATTGACCAATGTAATCGGAGCATTTTAGATTTTTGCCGTTCAAAATCTATGGGCTAAAGCACAGTTGATTTTCAATAAAATCGAATTTTCTTTGAAATGGTTAGAAATATTCGAGCAATCCAAATGCAAGTTGGCAAAATAAATACAGATCCTGAAGCCTATTGATAGAGCTATTGACCAATGTAATCGGAGCATTTTAGATTTTTGCCGTTCAAAATCTGTGGGCAGCACAGTTGATTTTCAATAAAATCGAATTTTCTTTGAAATGGTTAGAAATATTCGAGCAATCCAAATGCAAGTTGGCAAAATAAATACAGATCCTGAAGCCTATTGATAGAGCTATTGACCAATGTAATCGGAGCATTTTAGATTTTTGCCGTTCAAAATCTGTGTGCTAAAGCACAGTTGATTTTCAATAAAATCGAATTTTCTTTGAAATGGTTAGAAATATTCGAGCAATCCAAATGCAATTTGACAAAATAAATACAGATCCTGAAGCCTATTGATAGAGCTATTGACCAATGTAATCGGAGCATTTTAGATTTTTGCCGTTCAAAATCTGTGGGCTAAAGCACAGTTGATTTTCAATAAAATCGAATTTTCTTTGAAATGGTTAGAAATATTCGAGCAATCCAAATGCAAGTTGGCAAAATAAATACAGATCCTGAAGCCTATTGATAGAGCTATTGACCAATGTAATCGGAGCATTTTAGATTTTTGCCGTTCAAAATCTGTGGGCTAAAGCACAGTTGATTTTCAATAAAATCGAATTTTCTTTGAAATGGTTAGAAATATTCGAGCAATCCAAATGCAAGTTGGCAAAATAAATACAGATCCTGAAGCCTATTGATAGAGCTATTGACCAATGTAATCGGAGCATTTTAGATTTTTGCCGTTCAAAATCTGTGGGCTAAAGCACAGTTGATTTTCAATAAAATCGAATTTTCTTTGAAATGGTTAGAAATATTCGAGCAATCCAAATGCAAGTTGGCAAAATAAATACAGATCCTGAAGCCTATTGATAGAGCTATTGACCAATGTAATCGGAGCATTTTAGATTTTTGCCGTTCAAAATCTGTGGGCTAAAGCACAGTTGATTTTCAATAAAATCGAATTTTCTTTGAAATGGTTAGAAATATTCGAGCAATCCAAATGCAAGTTGGCAAAATAAATACAGATCCTGAAGCCTATTGATAGAGCTATTGACCAATGTAATCGGAGCATTTTAGATTTTTGCCGTTCAAAATCTGTGGGCTAAAGCACAGTTGATTTTCAATAAAATCGAATTTTCTTTGAAATGGTTAGAAATATTCGAGCAATCCAAATGCAAGTTGGCAAAATAAATACAGATCCTGAAGCCTATTGATAGAGCTATTGACCAATGTAATCGGAGCATTTTAGATTTTTGCCGTTCAAAATCTGTGGGCTAAAGCACAGTTGATTTTCAATAAAATCGAATTTTCTTTGAAATGGTTAGAAATATTCGAGCAATCCAAATGCAAGTTGGCAAAATAAATACAGATCCTGAAGCCTATTGATAGAGCTATTGACCAATGTAATCGGAGCATTTTAGATTTTTGCCGTTCAAAATCTGTGGGCTAAAGCACAGTTGATTTTCAATAAAATCGAATTTTCTTTGAAATGGTTAGAAATATTCGAGCAATCCAAATGCAAGTTGGCAAAATAAATACAGATCCTGAAGCCTATTGATAGAGCTATTGACCAATGTAATCGGAGCATTTTAGATTTTTGCCGTTCAAAATCTGTGGGCTAAAGCACAGTTGATTTTCAATAAAATCGAATTTTCTTTGAAATGGTTAGAAATATTCGAGCAATCCAAATGCAAGTTGGCAAAATAAATACAGATCCTGAAGCCTATTGATAGAGCTATTGACCAATGTAATCGGAGCATTTTAGATTTTTGCCGTTCAAAATCTGTGGGCTAAAGCACAGTTGATTTTCAATAAAATCGAATTTTCTTTGAAATGGTTAGAAATATTCGAGCAATCCAAATGCAAGTTGGCAAAATAAATACAGATCCTGAAGCCTATTGATAGAGCTATTGACCAATGTAATCGGAGCATTTTAGATTTTTGCCGTTCAAAATCTGTGGGCTAAAGCACAGTTGATTTTCAATAAAATCGAATTTTCTTTGAAATGGTTAGAAATATTCGAGCAATCCAAATGCAAGTTGGCAAAATAAATACAGATCCTGAAGCCTATTGATAGAGCTATTGACCAATGTAATCGGAGCATTTTAGATTTTTGCCGTTCAAAATCTGTGGGCTAAAGCACAGTTGATTTTCAATAAAATCGAATTTTCTTTGAAATGGTTAGAAATATTCGAGCAATCCAAATGCAAGTTGGCAAAATAAATACAGATCCTGAAGCCTATTGATAGAGTTATTGACCAATGTAATCGGAGCATTTTAGATTTTTGCCGTTCAAAATCTGTGGGCAGCACAGTTGATTTTCAATAAAATCGAATTTTCTTTGAAATGGTTAGAAATATTCGAGCAATCCAAATGCAAGTTGGCAAAATAAATACAGATCCTGAAGCCTATTGATAGAGCTATTGACCAATGTAATCGGAGCATTTTAGATTTTTGCCGTTCAAAATCTGTGGGCTAAAGCACAGTTGATTTTCAATAAAATCGAATTTTCTTTGAAATGGTTAGAAATATTCGAGCAATCCAAATGCAAGTTGGCAAAATAAATACAGATCCTGAAGCCTATTGATAGAGCTATTGACCAATGTAATCGGAGCATTTTAGATTTTTGCCGTTCAAAATCTGTGGGCTAAAGCACAGTTGATTTTCAATAAAATCGAATTTTCTTTGAAATGGTTAGAAATATTCGAGCAATCCAAATGCAAGTTGGCAAAATAAATACAGATCCTGAAGCCTATTGATAGAGCTATTGACCAATGTAATCGGAGCATTTTAGATTTTTGCCGTTCAAAATCTGTGGGCTAAAGCACAGTTGATTTTCAATAAAATCGAATTTTCTTTGAAATGGTTAGAAATATTCGAGCAATCCAAATGCAAGTTGGCAAAATAAATACAGATCCTGAAGCCTATTGATAGAGCTATTGACCAATGTAATCGGAGCATTTTAGATTTTTGCCGTTCAAAATCTGTGGGCTAAAGCACAGTTGATTTTCAATAAAATCGAATTTTCTTTGAAATGGTTAGAAATATTCGAGCAATCCAAATGCAAGTTGGCAAAATAAATACAGATCCTGAAGCCTATTGATAGAGCTATTGACCAATGTAATCGGAGCATTTTAGATTTTTGCCGTTCAAAATCTGTGGGCTAAAGCACAGTTGATTTTCAATAAAATCGAATTTTCTTTGAAATGGTTAGAAATATTCGAGCAATCCAAATGCAAGTTGGCAAAATAAATACAGATCCTGAAGCCTATTGATAGAGCTATTGACCAATGTAATCGGAGCATTTTAGATTTTTGCCGTTCAAAATCTGTGGGCTAAAGCACAGTTGATTTTCAATAAAATCGAATTTTCTTTGAAATGGTTAGAAATATTCGAGCAATCCAAATGCAAGTTGGCAAAATAAATACAGATCCTGAAGCCTATTGATAGAGCTATTGACCAATGTAATCGGAGCATTTTAGATTTTTGCCGTTCAAAATCTGTGGGCTAAAGCACAGTTGATTTTCAATAAAATCGAATTTTCTTTGAAATGGTTAGAAATATTCGAGCAATCCAAATGCAAGTTGGCAAAATAAATACAGATCCTGAAGCCTATTGATAGAGTTATTGACCAATGTAATCGGAGCATTTTAGATTTTTGCCGTTCAAAATCTGTGGGCTAAACACAGTTGATTTTCAATAAAATCGAATTTTCTTTTAAATGGTTAGAAATATTCGAGCAATCCAAATGCAAGTTGGCAAAATAAATACAGATCCTGAAGCCTATTGATAGAGCTATTGACCAATGTAATCGGAGCATTTTAGATTTTTGCCGTTCAAAATCTGTGGGCTAAAGCACAATTGATTTTCAATAAAATCGAATTTTCTTTGAAATGGTTAGAAATATTCGAGCAATCCAAATGCAAGTTGGCAAAATAAATACAGATCCTGAAGCCTATTGATAGAGCTATTGACCAATGTAATCGGAGCATTTTAGATTTTTGCCGTTCAAAATCTGTGGGCTAAAGCACAGTTGATTTTCAATAAAATCGAATTTTCTTTGAAATGGTTAGAAATATTCGAGCAATCCAAATGCAAGTTGGCAAAATAAATACAGATCCTGAAGCCTATTGATAGAGCTATTGACCAATGTAATCGGAGCATTTTAGATTTTTGCCGTTCAAAATCTGTGGGCTAAAGCACAGTTGATTTTCAATAAAATCGAATTTTCTTTGAAATGGTTAGAAATATTCGAGCAATCCAAATGCAAGTTGGCAAAATAAATACAGATCCTGAAGCCTATTGATAGAGCTATTGACCAATGTAATCGGAGCATTTTAGATTTTTGCCGTTCAAAATCTGTGGGCTAAAGCACAGTTGATTCTCAATAAAATCGAATTTTCTTTGAAATGGTTAGAAATATTCGAGCAATCCAAATGCAAGTTCGCAAAATAAATACAGATCCTGAAGCCTATTGATAGAGCTATTGACCAATGTAATCGGAGCATTTTAGATTTTTGCCGTTCAAAATCTGTGGGCTAAAGCACAGTTGATTTTCAATAAAATCGAATTTTCTTTGAAATGGTTAGAAATATTCGAGCAATCCAAATGCAAGTTCGCAAAATAAATACAGATCCTGAAGCCTATTGATAGAGCTATTGACCAATGTAATCGGAGCATTTTAGATTTTTGCCGTTCAAAATCTGTGGGCTAAAGCACAGTTGATTTTCAATAAAATCGAATTTTCTTTGAAATGGTTAGAAATATTCGAGCAATCCAAATGCAAGTTGGCAAAATAAATACAGATCCTGAAGCCTATTGATAGAGCTATTGACCAATGTAATCGGAGCATTTTAGATTTTTGCCGTTCAAAATCTGTGGGCTAAAGCACAGTTGATTTTCAATAAAATCGAATTTTCTTTGAAATGGTTAGAAATATTCGAGCAATCCAAATGCAAGTTGGCAAAATAAATACAGATCCTGAAGCCTATTGATAGAGCTATTGACCAATGTAATCGGAGCATTTTAGATTTTTGCCGTTCAAAATCTGTGGGCTAAAGCACAGTTGATTCTCAATAAAATCGAATTTTCTTTGAAATGGTTAGAAATATTCGAGCAATCCAAATGCAAGTTCGCAAAATAAATACAGATCCTGAAGCCTATTGATAGAGCTATTGACCAATGTAATCGGAGCATTTTAGATTTTTGCCGTTCAAAATCTGTGGGCTAAAGCACAGTTGATTTTCAATAAAATCGAATTTTCTTTGAAATGGTTAGAAATATTCGAGCAATCCAAATGCAAGTTCGCAAAATAAATACAGATCCTGAAGCCTATTGATAGAGCTATTGACCAATGTAATCGGAGCATTTTAGATTTTTGCCGTTCAAAATCTGTGGGCTAAAGCACAGTTGATTTTCAATAAAATCGAATTTTCTTTGAAATGGTTAGAAATATTCGAGCAATCCAAATGCAAGTTCGCAAAATAAATACAGATCCTGAAGCCTATTGATAGAGCTATTGACCAATGTAATCGGAGCATTTTAGATTTTTGCCGTTCAAAATCTGTGGGCTAAAGCACAGTTGATTTTCAATAAAATCGAATTTTCTTTGAAATGGTTAGAAATATTCGAGCAATCCAAATGCAAGTTGGCAAAATAAATACAGATCCTGAAGCCTATTGATAGAGCTATTGACCAATGTAATCGGAGCATTTTAGATTTTTGCCGTTCAAACTCTGTGGGCTAAAGCACAGTTGATTCTCAATAAAATCGAATTTTCTTTGAAATGGTTAGAAATATTCGAGCAATCCAAATGCAAGTTCGCAAAATAAATACAGATCCTGAAGCCTATTGATAGAGCTATTGACCAATGTAATCGGAGCATTTTAGATTTTTGCCGTTCAAAATCTGTGGGCTAAAGCACAGTTGATTTTCAATAAAATCGAATTTTCTTTGAAATGGTTAGAAATATTCGAGCAATCCAAATGCAAGTTCGCAAAATAAATACAGATCCTGAAGCCTATTGATAGAGCTATTGACCAATGTAATCGGAGCATTTTAGATTTTTGCCGTTCAAAATCTGTGGGCTAAAGCACAGTTGATTTTCAATAAAATCGAATTTTCTTTGAAATGGTTAGAAATATTCGAGCAATCCAAATGCAAGTTCGCAAAATAAATACAGATCCTGAAGCCTATTGATAGAGCTATTGACCAATGTAATCGGAGCATTTTAGATTTTTGCCGTTCAAAATCTGTGGGCTAAAGCACAGTTGATTTTCAATAAAATCGAATTTTCTTTGAAATGGTTAGAAATATTCGAGCAATCCAAATGCAAGTTGGCAAAATAAATACAGATCCTGAAGCCTATTGATAGAGCTATTGACCAATGTAATCGGAGCATTTTAGATTTTTGCCGTTCAAAATCTGTGGGCTAAAGCACAGTTGATTCTCAATAAAATCGAATTTTCTTTGAAATGGTTAGAAATATTCGAGCAATCCAAATGCAAGTTCGCAAAATAAATACAGATCCTGAAGCCTATTGATAGAGCTATTGACCAATGTAATCGGAGCATTTTAGATTTTTGCCGTTCAAAATCTGTGGGCTAAAGCACAGTTGATTTTCAATAAAATCGAATTTTCTTTGAAATGGTTAGAAATATTCGAGCAATCCAAATGCAAGTTGGCAAAATAAATACAGATCCTGAAGCCTATTGATAGAGCTATTGACCAATGTAATCGGAGCATTTTAGATTTTTGCCGTTCAAAATCTGTGGGCTAAAGCACAGTTGATTTTCAATAAAATCGAATTTTCTTTGAAATGGTTAGAAATATTCGAGCAATCCAAATGCAAGTTCGCAAAATAAATACAGATCCTGAAGCCTATTGATAGAGCTATTGACCAATGTAATCGGAGCATTTTAGATTTTTGCCGTTCAAAATCTGTGGGCTAAAGCACAGTTGATTTTCAATAAAATCGAATTTTCTTTGAAATGGTTAGAAATATTCGAGCAATCCAAATGCAAGTTGGCAAAATAAATACAGATCCTGAAGCCTATTGATAGAGCTATTGACCAATGTAATCGGAGCATTTTAGATTTTTGCCGTTCAAAATCTGTGGGCTAAAGCACAGTTGATTTTCAATAAAATCGAATTTTCTTTGAAATGGTTAGAAATATTCGAGCAATCCAAATGCAAGTTGGCAAAATAAATACAGATCCTGAAGCCTATTGATAGAGCTATTGACCAATGTAATCGGAGCATTTTAGATTTTTGCCGTTCAAAATCTATGGGCTAAAGCACAGTTGATTTTCAATAAAATCGAATTTTCTTTGAAATGGTTAGAAATATTCGAGCAATCCAAATGCAAGTTCGCAAAATAAATACAGATCCTGAAGCCTATTGATAGAGCTATTGACCAATGTAATCGGAGCATTTTAGATTTTTGCCGTTCAAAATCTGTGGGCTAAAGCACAGTTGATTTTCAATAAAATCGAATTTTCTTTGAAATGGTTAGAAATATTCGAGCAATCCAAATGCAAGTTGGCAAAATAAATACAGATCCTGAAGCCTATTGATAGAGCTATTGACCAATGTAATCGGAGCATTTTAGATTTTTGCCGTTCAAAATCTGTGGGCTAAAGCACAGTTGATTTTCAATAAAATCGAATTTTCTTTGAAATGGTTAGAAATATTCGAGCAATCCAAATGCAATTTGGCAAAATAAATACAGATCCTGAAGCCTATTGATAGAGCTATTGACCAATGTAATCGGAGCATTTTAGATTTTTGCCGTTCAAAATCTGGGGCCAAAGCACAGTTGATTTTCAATAAAATCGAATTTTCTTTGAAATGGTTAGAAATATTCGAGCAATCCAAATGCAAGTTGGCAAAATAAATACAGATCCTGAAGCCTATTGATAGAGCTATTGACCAATGTAATCGGAGCATTTTAGATTTTTGCCGTTCAAAATCTATGGGCTAAAGCACAGTTGATTTTCAATAAAATCGAATTTTCTTTGAAATGGTTAGAAATATTCGAGCAATCCAAATGCAAGTTCGCAAAATAAATACAGATCCTGAAGCCTATTGATAGAGCTATTGACCAATGTAATCGGAGCATTTTAGATTTTTGCCGTTCAAAATCTGTGGGCTAAAGCACAGTTGATTTTTAATAAAATCGAATTTTCTTTGAAATGGTTAGAAATATTCGAGCAATCCAAATGCAAGTTGGCAAAATAAATACAGATCCTGAAGCCTATTGATAGAGCTATTGACCAATGTAATCGGAGCATTTTAGATTTTTGCCGTTCAAAATCTGTGGGCTAAAGCACAGTTGATTTTCAATAAAATCGAATTTTCTTTGAAATGGTTAGAAATATTCGAGCAATCCAAATGCAAGTTGGCAAAATAAATACAGATCCTGAAGCCTATTGATAGAGCTATTGACCAATGTAATCGGAGCATTTTAGATTTTTGCCGTTCAAAATCTATGAGCTAAAGCACAGTTGATTTTCAATAAAATCGAATTTTCTTTGAAATGGTTAGAAATATTCGAGCAATCCAAATGCAAGTTCGCAAAATAAATACAGATCCTGAAGCCTATTGATAGAGCTATTGACCAATGTAATCGGAGCATTTTAGATTTTTGCCGTTCAAAATCTGTGGGCTAAAGCACAGTTGATTTTCAATAAAATCGAATTTTCTTTGAAATGGTTAGAAATATTCGAGCAATCCAAATGCAAGTTGGCAAAATAAATACAGATCCTGAAGCCTATTGATAGAGCTATTGACCAATGTAATCGGAGCATTTTAGATTTTTGCCGTTCAAAATCTGTGGGCTAAAGCACAGTTGATTTTCAATAAAATCGAATTTTCTTTGAAATGGTTAGAAATATTCGAGCAATCCAAATGCAAGTTGGCAAAATAAATACAGATCCTGAAGCCTATTGATAGAGCTATTGACCAATGTAATCGGAGCATTTTAGATTTTTGCCATTCAAAATCTGTGGGCTAAAGCACAGTTGATTTTCAATAAAATCGAATTTTCTTTGAAATGGTTAGAAATATTCGAGCAATCCAAATGCAAGTTGGCAAAATAAATACAGATCCTGAAGCCTATTGATAGAGCTATTGACCAATGTAATCGGAGCATTTTAGATTTTTGCCGTTCAAAATCTGTGGGCTAAAGCACAGTTGATTTTCAATAAAATCGAATTTTCTTTGAAATGGTTAGAAATATTCGAGCAATCCAAATGCAAGTTGGCAAAATAAATACAGATCCTGAAGCCTATTGATAGAGCTATTGACCAATGTAATCGGAGCATTTTAGATTTTTGCCGTTCAAAATCTGTGGGCTAAAGCACAGTTGATTTTCAATAAAATCGAATTTTCTTTGAAATGGTTAGAAATATTCGAGCAATCCAAATGCAAGTTGGCAAAATAAATACAGATCCTGAAGCCTATTGATAGAGCTATTGACCAATGTAATCGGAGCATTTTAGATTTTTGCCGTTCAAAATCTGTGGGCTAAAGCACAGTTGATTTTCAATAAAATCGAATTTTCTTTGAAATGGTTAGAAATATTCGAGCAATCCAAATGCAAGTTGGCAAAATAAATACAGATCCTGAAGCCTATTGATAGAGCTATTGACCAATGTAATCGGAGCATTTTAGATTTTTGCCGTTCAAAATCTATGGGCTAAAGCACAGTTGATTTTCAATAAAATCGAATTTTCTTTGAAATGGTTAGAAATATTCGAGCAATCCAAATGCAAGTTGGGAAAATAAATACAGATCCTGAAGCCTATTGATAGAGCTATTGACCAATGTAATCGGAGCATTTTAGATTTTTGCCGTTCAAAATCTATGGGCTAAAGCACAGTTGATTTTCAATAAAATCGAATTTTCTTTGAAATGGTTAGAAATATACGAGCAATCCAAATGCAAGTTCGCAAAATAAATACAGATCCTGAAGCCTATTGATAGAGCTATTGACCAATGTAATCGGAGCATTTTAGATTTTTGCCGTTCAAAATCTGTGGGCTAAAGCACAGTTGATTTTCAATAAAATCGAATTTTCTTTGAAATGGTTAGAAATATTCGAGCAATCCAAATGAAAGTTGGCAAAATAAATACAGATCCTGAAGCCTATTGATAGAGCTATTGACCAATGTAATCGGAGCATTTTAGATTTTTGCCGTTCAAAATCTGTGGGCTAAAGCACAGTTGATTTTCAATAAAATCGAATTTTCTTTGAAATGGTTAGAAATATTCGAGCAATCCAAATGCAAGTTGGCAAAATAAATACAGATCCTGAAGCCTATTGATAGAGCTATTGACCAATGTAATCGGAGCATTTTAGATTTTTGCCGTTCAAAATCTGTGGGCTAAAGCACAGTTGATTCTCAATAAAATCGAATTTTCTTTGAAATGGTTAGAAATATTCGAGCAATCCAAATGCAAGTTCTTAAAATAAATACAGATCCTGAAGCCTATTGATAGAGCTATTGACCAATGTAATCGGAGCATTTTAGATTTTTGCCGTTCAAAATCTGTGGGCTAAAGCACAGTTGATTTTCAATAAAATCGAATTTTCTTTGAAATGGTTAGAAATATTCGAGCAATCCAAATGCAAGTTCGCAAAATAAATACAGATCCTGAAGCCTATTGATAGAGCTATTGACCAATGTAATCGGAGCATTTTAGATTTTTGCCGTTCAAAATCTGTGGGCTAAAGCACAGTTGATTTTCAATAAAATCGAATTTTCTTTGAAATGGTTAGAAATATTCGAGCAATCCAAATGCAAGTTGGCAAAATAAATACAGATCCTGAAGCCTATTGATAGAGCTATTGACCAATGTAATCGGAGCATTTTAGATTTTTGACGTTCAAAATCTGGGGCCAAAGCACAGTTGATTTTCAATAAAATCGAATTTTCTTTGAAATGGTTAGAAATATTCGAGCAATCCAAATGCAAGTTGGCAAAATAAATACAGATCCTGAAGCCTATTGATAGAGCTATTGACCAATGTAATCGGAGCATTTTAGATTTTTGCCGTTCAAAATCTATGGGCTAAAGCACAGTTGATTTTCAATAAAATCGAATTTTCTTTGAAATGGTTAGAAATATTCGAGCAATCCAAATGCAAGTTGGCAAAATAAATACAGATCCTGAAGCCTATTGATAGAGCTATTGACCAATGTAATCGGAGCATTTTAGATTTTTGCCGTTCAAAATCTATGGGCTAAAGCACAGTTGATTTTCAATAAAATCGAATTTTCTTTGAAATGGTTAGAAATATACGAGCAATCCAAATGCAAGTTCGCAAAATAAATACAGATCCTGAAGCCTATTGATAGAGCTATTGACCAATGTAATCGGAGCATTTTAGATTTTTGCCGTTCAAAATCTGTGGGCTAAAGCACAGTTGATTTTCAATAAAATCGAATTTTCTTTGAAATGGTTAGAAATATTCGAGCAATCCAAATGCAAGTTGGCAAAATAAATACAGATCCTGAAGCCTATTGATAGAGCTATTGACCAATGTAATCGGAGCATTTTAGATTTTTGCCGTTCAAAATCTATGGGCTAAAGCACAGTTGATTTTCAATAAAATCGAATTTTCTTTGAAATGGTTAGAAATATTCGAGCAATCCAAATGCAAGTTGGCAAAATAAATACAGATCCTGAAGCCTATTGATAGAGCTATTGACCAATGTAATCGGAGCATTTTAGATTTTTGCCGTTCAAAATCTGTGGGCTAAAGCACAGTTGATTTTCAATAAAATCGAATTTTCTTTGAAATGGTTAGAAATATTCGAGCAATCCAAATGCAAGTTGGCAAAATAAATACAGATCCTGAAGCCTATTGATAGAGCTATTGACCAATGTAATCGGAGCATTTTAGATTTTTGCCGTTCAAAATCTGTGGGCTAAAGCACAGTTGATTTTCAATAAAATCGAATTTTCTTTGAAATGGTTAGAAATATTCGAGCAATCCAAATGCAAGTTGGCAAAATAAATACAGATCCTGAAGCCTATTGATAGAGCTATTGACCAATGTAATCGGAGCATTTTAGATTTTTGCCGTTCAAAATCTATGGGCTAAAGCACAGTTGATTTTCAATAAAATCGAATTTTCTTTGAAATGGTTAGAAATATTCGAGCAATCCAAATGCAAGTTGGCAAAATAAATACAGATCCTGAAGCCTATTGATAGAGCTATTGACCAATGTAATCGGAGCATTTTAGATTTTTGCCGTTCAAAATCTGTGGGCTAAAGCACAGTTGATTTTCAATAAAATCGAATTTTCTTTGAAATGGTTAGAAATATTCGAGCAATCCAAATGCAAGTTGGCAAAATAAATACAGATCCTGAAGCCTATTGATAGAGCTATTGACCAATGTAATCGGAGCATTTTAGATTTTTGCCGTTCAAAATCTGTGGGCTAAAGCACAGTTGATTTTCAATAAAATCGAATTTTCTTTGAAATGGTTAGAAATATTCGAGCAATCCAAATGCAAGTTGGCAAAATAAATACAGATCCTGAAGCCTATTGATAGAGCTATTGACCAATGTAATCGGAGCATTTTAGATTTTTGCCGTTCAAAATCTATGGGCTAAAGCACAGTTGATTTTCAATAAAATCGAATTTTCTTTGAAATGGTTAGAAATATTCGAGCAATCCAAATGCAAGTTCGCAAAATAAATACAGATCCTGAAGCCTATTGATAGAGCTATTGACCAATGTAATCGGAGCATTTTAGATTTTTGCCGTTCAAAATCTGTGGGCTAAAGCACAGTTGATTTTCAATAAAATCGAATTTTCTTTGAAATGGTTAGAAATATTCGAGCAATCCAAATGCAAGTTGGCAAAATAAATACAGATCCTGAAGCCTATTGATAGAGCTATTGACCAATGTAATCGGAGCATTTTAGATTTTTGCCGTTCAAAATCTGTGGGCTAAAGCACAGTTGATTTTCAATAAAATCGAATTTTCTTTGAAATGGTTAGAAATATTCGAGCAATCCAAATGCAAGTTGGCAAAATAAATACAGATCCTGAAGCCTATTGATAGAGCTATTGACCAATGTAATCGGAGCATTTTAGATTTTTGCCGTTCAAAATCTGGGGCCAAAGCACAGTTGATTTTCAATAAAATCGAATTTTCTTTGAAATGGTTAGAAATATTCGAGCAATCCAAATGCAAGTTGGCAAAATAAATACAGATCCTGAAGCCTATTGATAGAGCTATTGACCAATGTAATCGGAGCATTTTAGATTTTTGCCGTTCAAAATCTATGGGCTAAAGCACAGTTGATTTTCAATAAAATCGAATTTTCTTTGAAATGGTTAGAAATATTCGAGCAATCCAAATGCAAGTTGGCAAAATAAATACAGATCCTGAAGCCTATTGATAGAGCTATTGACCAATGTAATCGGAGCATTTTAGATTTTTGCCGTTCAAAATCTGTGGGCCAAAGCACAGTTGATTTTCAATAAAATCGAATTTTCTTTGAAATGGTTAGAAATATTCGAGCAATCCAAATGCAAGTTGGCAAAATAAATACAGATCCTGAAGCCTATTGATAGAGCTATTGACCAATGTAATCGGAGCATTTTAGATTTTTGCCGTTCAAAATCTGTGGGCTAAAGCACAGTTGATTTTCAATAAAATCGAATTTTCTTTGAAATGGTTAGAAATATTCGAGCAATCCAAATGCAAGTTGGCAAAATAAATACAGATCCTGAAGCCTATTGATAGAGCTATTGACCAATGTAATCGGAGCATTTTAGATTTTTGCCGTTCAAAATCTGTGGGCTAAAGCACAGTTGATTTTCAATAAAATCGAATTTTCTTTGAAATGGTTAGAAATATTCGAGCAATCCAAATGCAAGTTGGCAAAATAAATACAGATCCTGAAGCCTATTGATAGAGCTATTGACCAATGTAATCGGAGCATTTTAGATTTTTGCCGTTCAAAATCTGGGGCCAAAGCACAGTTGATTTTCAATAAAATCGAATTTTCTTTGAAATGGTTAGAAATATTCGAGCAATCCAAATGCAAGTTGGCAAAATAAATACAGATCCTGAAGCCTATTGATAGAGCTATTGACCAATGTAATCGGAGCATTTTAGATTTTTGCCGTTCAAAATCTATGGGCTAAAGCACAGTTGATTTTCAATAAAATCGAATTTTCTTTGAAATGGTTAGAAATATTCGAGCAATCCAAATGCAAGTTGGCAAAATAAATACAGATCCTGAAGCCTATTGATAGAGCTATTGACCAATGTAATCGGAGCATTTTAGATTTTTGCCGTTCAAAATCTATGGGCTAAAGCACAGTTGATTTTCAATAAAATCGAATTTTCTTTGAAATGGTTAGAAATATTCGAGCAATCCAAATGCAAGTTCGCAAAATAAATACAGATCCTGAAGCCTATTGATAGAGCTATTGACCAATGTAATCGGAGCATTTTAGATTTTTGCCGTTCAAAATCTGTGGGCTAAAGCACAGTTGATTTTCAATAAAATCGAATTTTCTTTGAAATGGTTAGAAATATTCGAGCAATCCAAATGCAAGTTGGCAAAATAAATACAGATCCTGAAGCCTATTGATAGAGCTATTGACCAATGTAATCGGAGCATTTTAGATTTTTGCCGTTCAAAATCTATGGGCTAAAGCACAGTTGATTTTCAATAAAATCGAATTTTCTTTGAAATGGTTAGAAATATTCGAGCAATCCAAATGCAAGTTGGCAAAATAAATACAGATCCTGAAGCCTATTGATAGAGCTATTGACCAATGTAATCGGAGCATTTTAGATTTTTGCCGTTCAAAATCTGTGGGCTAAAGCACAGTTGATTTTCAATAAAATCGAATTTTCTTTGAAATGGTTAGAAATATTCGAGCAATCCAAATGCAAGTTGGCAAAATAAATACAGATCCTGAAGCCTATTGATAGAGCTATTGACCAATGTAATCGGAGCATTTTAGATTTTTGCCGTTCAAAATCTGTGGGCTAAAGCACAGTTGATTTTCAATAAAATCGAATTTTCTTTGAAATGGTTAGAAATATTCGAGCAATCCAAATGCAAGTTGGCAAAATAAATACAGATCCTGAAGCCTATTGATAGAGCTATTGACCAATGTAATCGGAGCATTTTAGATTTTTGCCGTTCAAAATCTATGGGCTAAAGCACAGTTGATTTTCAATAAAATCGAATTTTCTTTGAAATGGTTAGAAATATTCGAGCAATCCAAATGCAAGTTGGCAAAATAAATACAGATCCTGAAGCCTATTGATAGAGCTATTGACCAATGTAATCGGAGCATTTTAGATTTTTGCCGTTCAAAATCTGTGGGCTAAAGCACAGTTGATTTTCAATAAAATCGAATTTTCTTTGAAATGGTTAGAAATATTCGAGCAATCCAAATGCAAGTTGGCAAAATAAATACAGATCCTGAAGCCTATTGATAGAGCTATTGACCAATGTAATCGGAGCATTTTAGATTTTTGCCGTTCAAAATCTGTGGGCTAAAGCACAGTTGATTTTCAATAAAATCGAATTTTCTTTGAAATGGTTAGAAATATTCGAGCAATCCAAATGCAAGTTGGCAAAATAAATACAGATCCTGAAGCCTATTGATAGAGCTATTGACCAATGTAATCGGAGCATTTTAGATTTTTGCCGTTCAAAATCTATGGGCTAAAGCACAGTTGATTTTCAATAAAATCGAATTTTCTTTGAAATGGTTAGAAATATTCGAGCAATCCAAATGCAAGTTCGCAAAATAAATACAGATCCTGAAGCCTATTGATAGAGCTATTGACCAATGTAATCGGAGCATTTTAGATTTTTGCCGTTCAAAATCTGTGGGCTAAAGCACAGTTGATTTTCAATAAAATCGAATTTTCTTTGAAATGGTTAGAAATATTCGAGCAATCCAAATGCAAGTTGGCAAAATAAATACAGATCCTGAAGCCTATTGATAGAGCTATTGACCAATGTAATCGGAGCATTTTAGATTTTTGCCGTTCAAAATCTGTGGGCTAAAGCACAGTTGATTTTCAATAAAATCGAATTTTCTTTGAAATGGTTAGAAATATTCGAGCAATCCAAATGCAAGTTGGCAAAATAAATACAGATCCTGAAGCCTATTGATAGAGCTATTGACCAATGTAATCGGAGCATTTTAGATTTTTGCCGTTCAAAATCTGGGGCCAAAGCACAGTTGATTTTCAATAAAATCGAATTTTCTTTGAAATGGTTAGAAATATTCGAGCAATCCAAATGCAAGTTGGCAAAATAAATACAGATCCTGAAGCCTATTGATAGAGCTATTGACCAATGTAATCGGAGCATTTTAGATTTTTGCCGTTCAAAATCTATGGGCTAAAGCACAGTTGATTTTCAATAAAATCGAATTTTCTTTGAAATGGTTAGAAATATTCGAGCAATCCAAATGCAAGTTGGCAAAATAAATACAGATCCTGAAGCCTATTGATAGAGCTATTGACCAATGTAATCGGAGCATTTTAGATTTTTGCCGTTCAAAATCTGGGGCCAAAGCACAGTTGATTTTCAATAAAATCGAATTTTCTTTGAAATGGTTAGAAATATTCGAGCAATCCAAATGCAAGTTGGCAAAATAAATACAGATCCTGAAGCCTATTGATAGAGCTATTGACCAATGTAATCGGAGCATTTTAGATTTTTGCCGTTCAAAATCTATGGGCTAAAGCACAGTTGATTTTCAATAAAATCGAATTTTCTTTGAAATGGTTAGAAATATTCGAGCAATCCAAATGCAAGTTGGCAAAATAAATACAGATCCTGAAGCCTATTGATAGAGCTATTGACCAATGTAATCGGAGCATTTTAGATTTTTGCCGTTCAAAATCTATGGGCTAAAGCACAGTTGATTTTCAATAAAATCGAATTTTCTTTGAAATGGTTAGAAATATTCGAGCAATCCAAATGCAAATTCGCAAAATAAATACAGATCCTGAAGCCTATTGATAGAGCTATTGACCAATGTAATCGGAGCATTTTAGATTTTTGCCGTTCAAAATCTGTGGGCTAAAGCACAGTTGATTTTCAATAAAATCGAATTTTCTTTGAAATGGTTAGAAATATTCGAGCAATCCAAATGCAAGTTGGCAAAATAAATACAGATCCTGAAGCCTATTGATAGAGCTATTGACCAATGTAATCGGAGCATTTTAGATTTTTGCCGTTCAAAATCTATGGGCTAAAGCACAGTTGATTTTCAATAAAATCGAATTTTCTTTGAAATGGTTAGAAATATTCGAGCAATCCAAATGCAAGTTGGCAAAATAAATACAGATCCTGAAGCCTATTGATAGAGCTATTGACCAATGTAATCGGAGCATTTTAGATTTTTGCCGTTCAAAATCTGTGGGCTAAAGCACAGTTGATTTTCAATAAAATCGAATTTTCTTTGAAATGGTTAGAAATATTCGAGCAATCCAAATGCAAGTTGGCAAAATAAATACAGATCCTGAAGCCTATTGATAGAGCTATTGACCAATGTAATCGGAGCATTTTAGATTTTTGCCGTTCAAAATCTGTGGGCTAAAGCACAGTTGATTTTCAATAAAATCGAATTTTCTTTGAAATGGTTAGAAATATTCGAGCAATCCAAATGCAAGTTGGCAAAATAAATACAGATCCTGAAGCCTATTGATAGAGCTATTGACCAATGTAATCGGAGCATTTTAGATTTTTGCCGTTCAAAATCTATGGGCTAACACAGTTGATTTTCAATAAAATCGAATTTTCTTTGAAATGGTTAGAAATATTCGAGCAATCCAAATGCAAGTTCGCAAAATAAATACAGATCCTGAAGCCTATTGATAGAGCTATTGACCAATGTAATCGGAGCATTTTAGATTTTTGCCGTTCAAAATCTGTGGGCTAAAGCACAGTTGATTTTCAATAAAATCGAATTTTCTTTGAAATGGTTAGAAATATTCGAGCAATCCAAATGCAAGTTGGCAAAATAAATACAGATCCTGAAGCCTATTGATAGAGCTATTGACCAATGTAATCGGAGCATTTTAGATTTTTGCCGTTCAAAATCTGTGGGCTAAAGCACAGTTGATTTTCAATAAAATCGAATTTTCTTTGAAATGGTTAGAAATATTCGAGCAATCCAAATGCAAGTTGGCAAAATAAATACAGATCCTGAAGCCTATTGATAGAGCTATTGACCAATGTAATCGGAGCATTTTAGATTTTTGCCGTTCAAAATCTATGGGCTAAAGCACAGTTGATTTTCAATAAAATCGAATTTTCTTTGAAATGGTTAGAAATATTCGAGCAATCCAAATGCAAGTTCGCAAAATAAATACAGATCCTGAAGCCTATTGATAGAGCTATTGACCAATGTAATCGGAGCATTTTAGATTTTTGCCGTTCAAAATCTATGGGCTAAAGCACAGTTGATTTTCAATAAAATCGAATTTTCTTTGAAATGGTTAGAAATATTCGAGCAATCCAAATGCAAGTTCGCAAAATAAATACAGATCCTGAAGCCTATTGATAGAGCTATTGACCAATGTAATCGGAGCATTTTAGATTTTTGCCGTTCAAAATCTGTGGGCTAAAGCACAGTTGATTTTCAATAAAATCGAATTTTCTTTGAAATGGTTAGAAATATTCGAGCAATCCAAATGCAAGTTCGCAAAATAAATACAGATCCTGAAGCCTATTGATAGAGCTATTGACCAATGTAATCGGAGCATTTTAGATTTTTGCCGTTCAAAATCTGTGGGCTAAAGCACAGTTGATTTTCAATAAAATCGAATTTTCTTTGAAATGGTTAGAAATATTCGAGCAATCCAAATGCAAGTTGGCAAAATAAATACAGATCCTGAAGCCTATTGATAGAGCTATTGACCAATGTAATCGGAGCATTTTAGATTTTTGCCGTTCAAAATCTGGGGCCAAAGCACAGTTGATTTTCAATAAAATCGAATTTTCTTTGAAATGGTTAGAAATATTCGAGCAATCCAAATGCAAGTTGGCAAAATAAATACAGATCCTGAAGCCTATTGATAGAGCTATTGACCAATGTAATCGGAGCATTTTAGATTTTTGCCGTTCAAAATCTGTGGGCTAAAGCACAGTTGATTTTCAATAAAATCGAATTTTCTTTGAAATGGTTAGAAATATTCGAGCAATCCAAATGCAAGTTGGCAAAATAAATACAGATCCTGAAGCCTATTGATAGAGCTATTGACCAATGTAATCGGAGCATTTTAGATTTTTGCCGTTCAAAATCTGGGGCCAAAGCACAGTTGATTTTCAATAAAATCGAATTTTCTTTGAAATGGTTAGAAATATTCGAGCAATCCAAATGCAAGTTGGCAAAATAAATACAGATCCTGAAGCCTATTGATAGAGCTATTGACCAATGTAATCGGAGCATTTTAGATTTTTGCCGTTCAAAATCTGTGGGCTAAAGCACAGTTGATTTTCAATAAAATCGAATTTTCTTTGAAATGGTTAGAAATATTCGAGCAATCCAAATGCAAGTTGGCAAAATAAATACAGATCCTGAAGCCTATTGATAGAGCTATTGACCAATGTAATCGGAGCATTTTAGATTTTTGCCGTTCAAAATCTGTGGGCTAAAGCACAGTTGATTTTCAATAAAATCGAATTTTCTTTGAAATGGTTAGAAATATTCGAGCAATCCAAATGCAAGTTGGCAAAATAAATACAGATCCTGAAGCCTATTGATAGAGCTATTGACCAATGTAATCGGAGCATTTTAGATTTTTGCCGTTCAAAATCTATGGGCTAAAGCACAGTTGATTTTCAATAAAATCGAATTTTCTTTGAAATGGTTAGAAATATTCGAGCAATCCAAATGCAAGTTGGCAAAATAAATACAGATCCTGAAGCCTATTGATAGAGCTATTGACCAATGTAATCGGAGCATTTTAGATTTTTGCCGTTCAAAATCTATGGGCTAAAGCACAGTTGATTTTCAATAAAATCGAATTTTCTTTGAAATGGTTAGAAATATTCGAGCAATCCAAATGCAAGTTCGCAAAATAAATACAGATCCTGAAGCCTATTGATAGAGCTATTGACCAATGTAATCGGAGCATTTTAGATTTTTGCCGTTCAAAATCTGTGGGCTAAAGCACAGTTGATTTTCAATAAAATCGAATTTTCTTTGAAATGGTTAGAAATATTCGAGCAATCCAAATGCAAGTTGGCAAAATAAATACAGATCCTGAAGCCTATTGATAGAGCTATTGACCAATGTAATCGGAGCATTTTAGATTTTTGCCGTTCAAAATCTATGGGCTAAAGCACAGTTGATTTTCAATAAAATCGAATTTTCTTTGAAATGGTTAGAAATATTCGAGCAATCCAAATGCAAGTTGGCAAAATAAATACAGATCCTGAAGCCTATTGATAGAGCTATTGACCAATGTAATCGGAGCATTTTAGATTTTTGCCGTTCAAAATCTGTGGGCTGCACAGTTGATTTTCAATAAAATCGAATTTTCTTTGAAATGGTTAGAAATATTCGAGCAATCCAAATGCAAGTTGGCAAAATAAATACAGATCCTGAAGCCTATTGATAGAGCTATTGACCAATGTAATCGGAGCATTTTAGATTTTTGCCGTTCAAAATCTGTGGGCTAAAGCACAGTTGATTTTCAATAAAATCGAATTTTCTTTGAAATGGTTAGAAATATTCGAGCAATCCAAATGCAAGTTGGCAAAATAAATACAGATCCTGAAGCCTATTGATAGAGCTATTGACCAATGTAATCGGAGCATTTTAGATTTTTGCCGTTCAAAATCTATGGGCTAAAGCACAGTTGATTTTCAATAAAATCGAATTTTCTTTGAAATGGTTAGAAATATTCGAGCAATCCAAATACAAGTTCGCAAAATAAATACAGATCCTGAAGCCTATTGAGAGAGCTATTGACCAATGTAATCGGAGCATTTTAGATTTTTGCCGTTCAAAATCTGTGGGCTAAAGCACAGTTGATTTTCAATAAAATCGAATTTTCTTTGAAATGGTTAGAAATATTCGAGCAATCCAAATGCAAGTTGGCAAAATAAATACAGATCCTGAAGCCTATTGATAGAGCTATTGACCAATGTAATCGGAGCATTTTAGATTTTTGCCGTTCAAAATCTGTGGGCTAAAGCACAGTTGATTTTCAATAAAATCGAATTTTCTTTGAAATGGTTAGAAATATTCGAGCAATCCAAATGCAAGTTGGCAAAATAAATACAGATCCTGAAGCCTATTGATAGAGCTATTGACCAATGTAATCGGAGCATTTTAGATTTTTGCCGTTCAAAATCTGTGGGCTAAAGCACAGTTGATTTTCAATAAAATCGAATTTTCTTTGAAATGGTTAGAAATATTCGAGCAATCCAAATGCAAGTTGGCAAAATAAATACAGATCCTGAAGCCTATTGATAGAGCTATTGACCAATGTAATCGGAGCATTTTAGATTTTTGCCGTACAAAATCTGTGGGCTAAAGCACAGTTGATTTTCAATAAAATCGAATTTTCTTTGAAATGGTTAGAAATATTCGAGCAATCCAAATGCAAGTTGGCAAAATAAATACAGATCCTGAAGCCTATTGATAGAGCTATTGACCAATGTAATCGGAGCATTTTAGAGTTTTGCCGTTCAAAATCTGTGGGCTAAAGCACAGTTGATTTTCAATAAAATCGAATTTTCTTTGAAATGGTTAGAAATATTCGAGCAATCCAAATGCAAGTTGGCAAAATAAATACAGATCCTGAAGCCTATTGATAGAGCTATTGACCAATGTAATCGGAGCATTTTAGATTTTTGCCGTTCAAAATCTGGGGCCAAAGCACAGTTGATTTTCAATAAAATCGAATTTTCTTTGAAATGGTTAGAAATATTCGAGCAATCCAAATGCAAGTTGGCAAAATAAATACAGATCCTGAAGCCTATTGATAGAGCTATTGACCAATGTAATCGGAGCATTTTAGATTTTTGCCGTTCAAAATCTATGGGCTAAAGCACAGTTGATTTTCAATAAAATCGAATTTTCTTTGAAATGGTTAGAAATATTCGAGCAATCCAAATGCAAGTTGGCAAAATAAATACAGATCCTGAAGCCTATTGATAGAGCTATTGACCAATGTAATCGGAGCATTTTAGATTTTTGCCGTTCAAAATCTGTGGGCTAAAGCACAGTTGATTTTCAATAAAATCGAATTTTCTTTGAAATGGTTAGAAATATTCGAGCAATCCAAATGCAAGTTGGCAAAATAAATACAGATCCTGAAGCCTATTGATAGAGCTATTGACCAATGTAATCGGAGCATTTTAGATTTTTGCCGTTCAAAATCTGTGGGCTAAAGCACAGTTGATTTTCAATAAAATCGAATTTTCTTTGAAATGGTTAGAAATATTCGAGCAATCCAAATGCAAGTTGGCAAAATAAATACAGATCCTGAAGCCTATTGATAGAGCTATTGACCAATGTAATCGGAGCATTTTAGATTTTTGCCGTTCAAAATCTGTGGGCTAAAGCACAGTTGATTTTCAATAAAATCGAATTTTCTTTGAAATGGTTAGAAATATTCGAGCAATCCAAATGCAAGTTGGCAAAATAAATACAGATCCTGAAGCCTATTGATAGAGCTATTGACCAATGTAATCGGAGCATTTTAGATTTTTGCCGTTCAAAATCTGTGGGCTAAAGCACAGTTGATTTTCAATAAAATCGAATTTTCTTTGAAATGGTTAGAAATATTCGAGCAATCCAAATGCAAGTTCGCAAAATAAATACAGATCCTGAAGCCTATTGATAGAGCTATTGACCAATGTAATCGGAGCATTTTAGATTTTTGCCGTTCAAAATCTGTGGGCTAAAGCACAGTTGATTTTCAATAAAATCGAATTTTCTTTGAAATGGTTAGAAATATTCGAGCAATCCAAATGCAAGTTGGCAAAATAAATACAGATCCTGAAGCCTATTGATAGAGCTATTGACCAATGTAATCGGAGCATTTTAGATTTTTGCCGTTCAAAATCTGTGGGCTAAAGCACAGTTGATTTTCAATAAAATCGAATTTTCTTTGAAATGGTTAGAAATATTCGAGCAATCCAAATGCAAGTTCGCAAAATAAATACAGATCCTGAAGCCTATTGATAGAGCTATTGACCAATGTAATCGGAGCATTTTAGATTTTTGCCGTTCAAAATCTGTGGGCTAAAGCACAGTTGATTTTCAATAAAATCGAATTTTCTTTGAAATGGTTAGAAATATTCGAGCAATCCAAATGCAATTTGGCAAAATAAATACAGATCCTGAAGCCTATTGATAGAGCTATTGACCATTGTAATCGGAGCATTTTAGATTTTTGCCGTTCAAAATCTGTGGGCTAAAGCACAGTTGATTTCCAATAAAATCGAATTTTCTTTGAAATGGTTAGAAATATTCGAGCAATCCAAATGCAAGTTGGTAAAATAAATACAGATCCTGAAGCCTATTGATAGAGCTATTGACCAATGTAATCGGAGCATTTTAGATTTTTGCCGTTCAAAATCTGTGGGCTAAAGCACAGTTGATTTTCAATAAAATCGAATTTTCTTTGAAATGGTTAGAAATATTCGAGCAATCCAAATGCAAGTTGGCAAAATAAATACAGATCCTGAAGCCTATTGATAGAGCTATTGACCAATGTAATCGGAGCATTTTAGATTTTTGCCGTTCAAAATCTGTGGGCTAAAGCACAGTTGATTTCCAATAAAATCGAATTTTCTTTGAAATGGTTAGAAATATTCGAGCAATCCAAATGCAAGTTGGTAAAATAAATACAGATCCTGAAGCCTATTGATAGAGCTATTGACCAATGTAATCGGAGCATTTTAGATTTTTGCCGTTCAAAATCTGTGGGCTAAAGCACAGTTGATTTTCAATAAAATCGAATTTTCTTTGAAATGGTTAGAAATATTCGAGCAATCCAAATGCAAGTTCGCAAAATAAATACAGATCCTGAAGCCTATTGATAGAGCTATTGACCAATGTAATCGGAGCATTTTAGATTTTTGCCGTTCAAAATCTGTGGGCTAAAGCACAGTTGATTTTCAATAAAATCGAATTTTCTTTGAAATGGTTAGAAATATTCGAGCAATCCAAATGCAAGTTGGCAAAATAAATACAGATCCTGAAGCCTATTGATAGAGCTATTGACCAATGTAATCGGAGCATTTTAGATTTTTGCCGTTCAAAATCTGTGGGCTAAAGCACAGTTGATTTTCAATAAAATCGAATTTTCTTTGAAATGGTTAGAAATATTCGAGCAATCCAAATGCAATTTGGCAAAATAAATACAGATCCTGAAGCCTATTGATAGAGCTATTGACCAATATAATCGGAGCATTTTAGATTTTTGCCGTTCAAAATCTGGGGCCAAAGCACAGTTGATTTTCAATAAAATCGAATTTTCTTTGAAATGGTTAGAAATATTCGAGCAATCCAAATGCAAGTTGGCAAAATAAATACAGATCCTGAAGCCTATTGATAGAGCTATTGACCAATGTAATCGGAGCATTTTAGATTTTTACCGTTCAAAATCTATGGGCTAAAGCACAGTTGATTTTCAATAAAATCGAATTTTCTTTGAAATGGTTAGAAATATTCGAGCAATCTAAATGCAAGTTCGCAAAATAAATACAGATCCTGAAGCCTATTGATAGAGCTATTGACCAATGTAATCGGAGCATTTTAGATTTTTGCCGTTCAAAATCTGTGGGCTAAAGCACAGTTGATTTTCAATAAAATCGAATTTTCTTTGAAATGGTTAGAAATATTCGAGCAATCCAAATGCAAGTTGGCAAAATAAATACAGATCCTGAAGCCTATTGATAGAGCTATTGACCAATGTAATCGGAGCATTTTAGATTTTTGCCGTTCAAAATCTGTGGGCTAAAGCACAGTTGATTTTCAATAAAATCGAATTTTCTTTGAAATGGTTAGAAATATTCGAGCAATCCAAATGCAAGTTGGCAAAATAAATACAGATCCTGAAGCCTATTGATAGAGCTATTGACCAATGTAATCGGAGCATTTTAGATTTTTGCCGTTCAAAATCTGTGGGCTAAAGCACAGTTGATTTTCAATAAAATCGAATTTTCTTTGAAATGGTTAGAAATATTCGAGCAATCAAAATGCAAGTTGGCAAAATAAATACAGATCCTGAAGCCTATTGATAGAGCTATTGACCAATGTAATCGGAGCATTTTAGATTTTTGCCGTTCAAAATCTGTGGGCTAAAGCACAGTTGATTTTCAATAAAATCGAATTTTCTTTGAAATGGTTAGAAATATTCGAGCAATCCAAATGCAAGTTGGCAAAATAAATACAGATCCTGAAGCCTATTGATAGAGCTATTGACCAATGTAATCGGAGCATTTTAGATTTTTGCCGTTCAAAATCTATGGGCTAAAGCACAGTTGATTTTCAATAAAATCGAATTTTCTTTGAAATGGTTAGAAATATTCGAGCAATCCAAATGCAAGTTCGCAAAATAAATACAGATCCTGAAGCCTATTGATAGAGCTATTGACCAATGTAATCGGAGCATTTTAGATTTTTGCCGTTCAAAATCTGTGGGCTAAAGCACAGTTGATTTTCAATAAAATCGAATTTTCTTTGAAATGGTTAGAAATATTCGAGCAATCCAAATGCAAGTTGGCAAAATAAATACAGATCTTGAAGCCTATTGATAGAGCTATTGACCAATGTAATCGGAGCATTTTAGATTTTTGCCGTTCAAAATCTGTGGGCTAAAGCACAGTTGATTTTCAATAAAATCGAATTTTCTTTGAAATGGTTAGAAATATTCGAGCAATCCAAATGCAAGTTGGCAAAATAAATACAGATCCTGAAGCCTATTGATAGAGCTATTGACCAATGTAATCGGAGCATTTTAGATTTTTGCCATTCAAAATCTATGGGCTAAAGCACAGTTGATTTTCAATAAAATCGAATTTTCTTTGAAATGGTTAGAAATATTCGAGCAATCCAAATGCAAGTTGGCAAAATAAATACAGATCCTGAAGCCTATTGATAGAGCTATTGACCAATGTAATCGGAGCATTTTAGATTTTTGCCGTTCAAAATCTGTGGGCTAAAGCACAGTTGATTTTCAATAAAATCGAATTTTATTTGAAATGGTTAGAAATATTCGAGCAATCCAAATGCAAGTTCGCAAAATAAATACAGATCCTGAAGCCTATTGATAGAGCTATTGACCAATGTAATCGGAGCATTTTAGATTTTTGCCGTTCAAAATCTGTGGGCTAAAGCACAGTTGATTTTCAATAAAATCGAATTTTCTTTGAAATGGTTAGAAATATTCGAGCAATCCAAATGCAAGTTGGCAAAATAAATACAGATCCTGAAGCCTATTGATAGAGCTATTGACCAATGTAATCGGAGCATTTTAGATTTTTGCCGTTCAAAATCTATGGGCTAAAGCACAGTTGATTTTCAATAAAATCGAATTTTCTTTGAAATGGTTAGAAATATTCGAGCAATCCAAATGCAAGTTCGCAAAATAAATACAGATCCTGAAGCCTATTGATAGAGCTATTGACCAATGTAATCGGAGCATTTTAGATTTTTGCCGTTCAAAATCTGTGGGCTAAAGCACAGTTGATTTTCAATAAAATCGAATTTTCTTTGAAATGGTTAGAAATATTCGAGCAATCCAAATGCAAGTTGGCAAAATAAATACAGATCTTGAAGCCTATTGATAGAGCTATTGACCAATGTAATCGGAGCATTTTAGATTTTTGCCGTTCAAAATCTGTGGGCTAAAGCACAGTTGATTTTCAATAAAATCGAATTTTCTTTGAAATGGTTAGAAATATTCGAGCAATCCAAATGCAAGTTGGCAAAATAAATACAGATCTTGAAGCCTATTGATAGAGCTATTGACCAATGTAATCGGAGCATTTTAGATTTTTGCCGTTCAAAATCTATGGGCTAAAGCACAGTTGATTTTCAATAAAATCGAATTTTCTTTGAAATGGTTAGAAATATTCGAGCAATCCAAATGCAAGTTCGCAAAATAAATACAGATCCTGAAGCCTATTGATAGAGCTATTGACCAATGTAATCGGAGCATTTTAGATTTTTGCCGTTCAAAATCTATGGGCTAAAGCACAGTTGATTTTCAATAAAATCGAATTTTCTTTGAAATGGTTAGAAATATTCGAGCAATCCAAATGCAAGTTCGCAAAATAAATACAGATCCTGAAGCCTATTGATAGAGCTATTGACCAATGTAATCGGAGCATTTTAGATTTTTGCCGTTCAAAATCTGTGGGCTAAAGCACAGTTGATTTTCAATAAAATCGAATTTTCTTTGAAATGGTTAGAAATATTCGAGCAATCCAAATGCAAGTTGGCAAAATAAATACAGATCCTGAAGCCTATTGATAGAGCTATTGACCAATGTAATCGGAGCATTTTAGATTTTTGCCGTTCAAAATCTGTGGGCTAAAGCACAGTTGATTTTCAATAAAATCGAATTTTCTTTGAAATGGTTAGAAATATTCGAGCAATCCAAATGCAAGTTGGCAAAATAAATACAGATCCTGAAGCCTATTGATAGAGCTATTGACCAATGTAATCGGAGCATTTTAGATTTTTGCCGTTCAAAATCTATGGGCTAAAGCACAGTTGATTTTCAATAAAATCGAATTTTCTTTGAAATGGTTAGAAATATTCGAGCAATCCAAATACAAGTTCGCAAAATAAATACAGATCCTGAAGCCTATTGAGAGAGCTATTGACCAATGTAATCGGAGCATTTTAGATTTTTGCCGTTCAAAATCTGTGGGCTAAAGCACAGTTGATTTTCAATAAAATCGAATTTTCTTTGAAATGGTTAGAAATATTCGAGCAATCCAAATGCAAGTTGGCAAAATAAATACAGATCCTGAAGCCTATTGATAGAGCTATTGACCAATGTAATCGGAGCATTTTAGATTTTTGCCGTTCAAAATCTGTGGGCTAAAGCACAGTTGATTTTCAATAAAATCGAATTTTCTTTGAAATGGTTAGAAATATTCGAGCAATCCAAATGCAAGTTGGCAAAATAAATACAGATCCTGAAGCCTATTGATAGAGCTATTGACCAATGTAATCGGAGCATTTTAGATTTTTGCCGTTCAAAATCTGTGGGCTAAAGCACAGTTGATTTTCAATAAAATCGAATTTTCTTTGAAATGGTTAGAAATATTCGAGCAATCCAAATGCAAGTTGGCAAAATAAATACAGATCCTGAAGCCTATTGATAGAGCTATTGACCAATGTAATCGGAGCATTTTAGATTTTTGCCGTACAAAATCTGTGGGCTAAAGCACAGTTGATTTTCAATAAAATCGAATTTTCTTTGAAATGGTTAGAAATATTCGAGCAATCCAAATGCAAGTTGGCAAAATAAATACAGATCCTGAAGCCTATTGATAGAGCTATTGACCAATGTAATCGGAGCATTTTAGATTTTTGCCGTTCAAAATCTGTGGGCTAAAGCACAGTTGATTTTCAATAAAATCGAATTTTCTTTGAAATGGTTAGAAATATTCGAGCAATCCAAATGCAAGTTGGCAAAATAAATACAGATCCTGAAGCCTATTGATAGAGCTATTGACCAATGTAATCGGAGCATTTTAGATTTTTGCCGTTCAAAATCTGGGGCCAAAGCACAGTTGATTTTCAATAAAATCGAATTTTCTTTGAAATGGTTAGAAATATTCGAGCAATCCAAATGCAAGTTGGCAAAATAAATACAGATCCTGAAGCCTATTGATAGAGCTATTGACCAATGTAATCGGAGCATTTTAGATTTTTGCCGTTCAAAATCTATGGGCTAAAGCACAGTTGATTTTCAATAAAATCGAATGTTCTTTGAAATGGTTAGAAATATTCGAGCAATCCAAATGCAAGTTGGCAAAATAAATACAGATCCTGAAGCCTATTGATAGAGCTATTGACCAATGTAATCGGAGCATTTTAGATTTTTGCCGTTCAAAATCTGTGGGCTAAAGCACAGTTGATTTTCAATAAAATCGAATTTTCTTTGAAATGGTTAGAAATATTCGAGCAATCCAAATGCAAGTTGGCAAAATAAATACAGATCCTGAAGCCTATTGATAGAGCTATTGACCAATGTAATCGGAGCATTTTAGATTTTTGCCGTTCAAAATCTGTGGGCTAAAGCACAGTTGATTTTCAATAAAATCGAATTTTCTTTGAAATGGTTAGAAATATTCGAGCAATCCAAATGCAAGTTGGCAAAATAAATACAGATCCTGAAGCCTATTGATAGAGCTATTGACCAATGTAATCGGAGCATTTTAGATTTTTGCCGTTCAAAATCTGTGGGCTAAAGCACAGTTGATTTTCAATAAAATCGAATTTTCTTTGAAATGGTTAGAAATATTCGAGCAATCCAAATGCAAGTTGGCAAAATAAATACAGATCCTGAAGCCTATTGATAGAGCTATTGACCAATGTAATCGGAGCATTTTAGATTTTTGCCGTTCAAAATCTGTGGGCTAAAGCACAGTTGATTTTCAATAAAATCGAATTTTCTTTGAAATGGTTAGAAATATTCGAGCAATCCAAATGCAAGTTCGCAAAATAAATACAGATCCTGAAGCCTATTGATAGAGCTATTGACCAATGTAATCGGAGCATTTTAGATTTTTGCCGTTCAAAATCTGTGGGCTAAAGCACAGTTGATTTTCAATAAAATCGAATTTTCTTTGAAATGGTTAGAAATATTCGAGCAATCCAAATGCAAGTTGGCAAAATAAATACAGATCCTGAAGCCTATTGATAGAGCTATTGACCAATGTAATCGGAGCATTTTAGATTTTTGCCGTTCAAAATCTGTGGGCTAAAGCACAGTTGATTTTCAATAAAATCGAATTTTCTTTGAAATGGTTAGAAATATTCGAGCAATCCAAATGCAAGTTCGCAAAATAAATACAGATCCTGAAGCCTATTGATAGAGCTATTGACCAATGTAATCGGAGCATTTTAGATTTTTGCCGTTCAAAATCTGTGGGCTAAAGCACAGTTGATTTTCAATAAAATCGAATTTTCTTTGAAATGGTTAGAAATATTCGAGCAATCCAAATGCAATTTGGCAAAATAAATACAGATCCTGAAGCCTATTGATAGAGCTATTGACCATTGTAATCGGAGCATTTTAGATTTTTGCCGTTCAAAATCTGTGGGCTAAAGCACAGTTGATTTCCAATAAAATCGAATTTTCTTTGAAATGGTTAGAAATATTCGAGCAATCCAAATGCAAGTTGGTAAAATAAATACAGATCCTGAAGCCTATTGATAGAGCTATTGACCAATGTAATCGGAGCATTTTAGATTTTTGCCGTTCAAAATCTGTGGGCTAAAGCACAGTTGATTTTCAATAAAATCGAATTTTCTTTGAAATGGTTAGAAATATTCGAGCAATCCAAATGCAAGTTGGCAAAATAAATACAGATCCTGAAGCCTATTGATAGAGCTATTGACCAATGTAATCGGAGCATTTTAGATTTTTGCCGTTCAAAATCTGTGGGCTAAAGCACAGTTGATTTTCAATAAAATCGAATTTTCTTTGAAATGGTTAGAAATATTCGAGCAATCCAAATGCAAGTTGGCAAAATAAATACAGATCCTGAAGCCTATTGATAGAGCTATTGACCAATGTAATCGGAGCATTTTAGATTTTTGCCGTTCAAAATCTATGGGCTAAAGCACAGTTGATTTTCAATAAAATCGAATTTTCTTTGAAATGGTTAGAAATATTCGAGCAATCCAAATGCAAGTTCGCAAAATAAATACAGATCCTGAAGCCTATTGATAGAGCTATTGACCAATGTAATCGGAGCATTTTAGATTTTTGCCGTTCAAAATCTGTGGGCTAAAGCACAGTTGATTTTCAATAAAATCGAATTTTCTTTGAAATGGTTAGAAATATTCGAGCAATCCAAATGCAAGTTGGCAAAATAAATACAGATCCTGAAGCCTATTGATAGAGCTATTGACCAATGTAATCGGAGCATTTTAGATTTTTGCCGTTCAAAATCTGTGGGCTAAAGCACAGTTGATTTTCAATAAAATCGAACTTTCTTTGAAATGGTTAGAAATATTCGAGCAATCCAAATGCAATTTGGCAAAATAAATACAGATCCTGAAGCCTATTGATAGAGCTATTGACCAATATAATCGGAGCATTTTAGATTTTTGCCGTTCAAAATCTGGGGCCAAAGCACAGTTGATTTTCAATAAAATCGAATTTTCTTTGAAATGGTTAGAAATATTCGAGCAATCCAAATGCAAGTTGGCAAAATAAATACAGATCCTGAAGCCTATTGATAGAGCTATTGACCAATGTAATCGGAGCATTTTAGATTTTTACCGTTCAAAATCTATGGGCTAAAGCACAGTTGATTTTCAATAAAATCGAATTTTCTTTGAAATGGTTAGAAATATTCGAGCAATCTAAATGCAAGTTCGCAAAATAAATACAGATCCTGAAGCCTATTGATAGAGCTATTGACCAATGTAATCGGAGCATTTTAGATTTTTGCCGTTCAAAATCTGTGGGCTAAAGCACAGTTGATTTTCAATAAAATCGAATTTTCTTTGAAATGGTTAGAAATATTCGAGCAATCCAAATGCAAGTTGGCAAAATAAATACAGATCCTGAAGCCTATTGATAGAGCTATTGACCAATGTAATCGGAGCATTTTAGATTTTTGCCGTTCAAAATCTGTGGGCTAAAGCACAGTTGATTTTCAATAAAATCGAATTTTCTTTGAAATGGTTAGAAATATTCGAGCAATCCAAATGCAAGTTGGCAAAATAAATACAGATCCTGAAGCCTATTGATAGAGCTATTGACCAATGTAATCGGAGCATTTTAGATTTTTGCCGTTCAAAATCTGTGGGCTAAAGCACAGTTGATTTTCAATAAAATCGAATTTTCTTTGAAATGGTTAGAAATATTCGAGCAATCAAAATGCAAGTTGGCAAAATAAATACAGATCCTGAAGCCTATTGATAGAGCTATTGACCAATGTAATCGGAGCATTTTAGATTTTTGCCGTTCAAAATCTGTGGGCTAAAGCACAGTTGATTTTCAATAAAATCGAATTTTCTTTGAAATGGTTAGAAATATTCGAGCAATCCAAATGCAAGTTGGCAAAATAAATACAGATCCTGAAGCCTATTGATAGAGCTATTGACCAATGTAATCGGAGCATTTTAGATTTTTGCCGTTCAAAATCTATGGGCTAAAGCACAGTTGATTTTCAATAAAATCGAATTTTCTTTGAAATGGTTAGAAATATTCGAGCAATCCAAATGCAAGTTCGCAAAATAAATACAGATCCTGAAGCCTATTGATAGAGCTATTGACCAATGTAATCGGAGCATTTTAGATTTTTGCCGTTCAAAATCTGTGGGCTAAAGCACAGTTGATTTTCAATAAAATCGAATTTTCTTTGAAATGGTTAGAAATATTCGAGCAATCCAAATGCAAGTTGGCAAAATAAATACAGATCTTGAAGCCTATTGATAGAGCTATTGACCAATGTAATCGGAGCATTTTAGATTTTTGCCGTTCAAAATCTGTGGGCTAAAGCACAGTTGATTTTCAATAAAATCGAATTTTCTTTGAAATGGTTAGAAATATTCGAGCAATCCAAATGCAAGTTGGCAAAATAAATACAGATCCTGAAGCCTATTGATAGAGCTATTGACCAATGTAATCGGAGCATTTTAGATTTTTGCCATTCAAAATCTATGGGCTAAAGCACAGTTGATTTTCAATAAAATCGAATTTTCTTTGAAATGGTTAGAAATATTCGAGCAATCCAAATGCAAGTTGGCAAAATAAATACAGATCCTGAAGCCTATTGATAGAGCTATTGACCAATGTAATCGGAGCATTTTAGATTTTTGCCGTTCAAAATCTGTGGGCTAAAGCACAGTTGATTTTCAATAAAATCGAATTTTATTTGAAATGGTTAGAAATATTCGAGCAATCCAAATGCAAGTTCGCAAAATAAATACAGATCCTGAAGCCTATTGATAGAGCTATTGACCAATGTAATCGGAGCATTTTAGATTTTTGCCGTTCAAAATCTGTGGGCTAAAGCACAGTTGATTTTCAATAAAATCGAATTTTCTTTGAAATGGTTAGAAATATTCGAGCAATCCAAATGCAAGTTGGCAAAATAAATACAGATCCTGAAGCCTATTGATAGAGCTATTGACCAATGTAATCGGAGCATTTTAGATTTTTGCCGTTCAAAATCTGTGGGCTAAATCACAGTTGATTTTCAATAAAATCGAATTTTCTTTGAAATGGTTAGAAATATTCGAGCAATCCAAATGCAAGTTGGCAAAATAAATACAGATCCTGAAGCCTATTGATAGAGCTATTGACCAATGTAATCGGAGAATTTTAGATTTTTGCCGTTCAAAATCTGTGGGCTAAAAGCACAGTTGATTTTCAATAAAATCGAATTTTCTTTGAAATGGTTAGAAATATTCGAGCAATCCAAATGCAAGTTCGCAAAATAAATACAGATCCTGAAGCCTACTGATAGAGCTATTGACCAATGTAATCGGAGCATTTTAGATTTTTGCCGTTCAAAATCTGTGGGCTAAAGCACAGTTGATTTTCAATAAAATCGAATTTTCTTTGAAATGGTTAGAAATATTCGAGCAATCCAAATGCAAGTTGGCAAAATAAATACAGATCCTGAAGCCTATTGATAGAGCTATTGACCAATGTAATCGGAGCATTTTAGATTTTTGCCGTTCAAAATCTGTGGGCTAAAGCACAGTTGATTTTCAATAAAATCGAATTTTCTTTGAAATGGTTAGAAATATTCGAGCAATCCAAATGCAAGTTGGCAAAATAAATACAGATCCTGAAGCCTATTGATAGAGCTATTGACCAATGTAATCGGAGCATTTTAGATTTTTGCCGTTCAAAATCTATGGGCTAAAGCACAGTTGATTTTCAATAAAATCGAATTTTCTTTGAAATGGTTAGAAATATTCGAGCAATCCAAATGCAAGTTCGCAAAATAAATACAGATCCTGAAGCCTATTGATAGAGCTATTGACCAATGTAATCGGAGCATTTTAGATTTTTGCCGTTCAAAATCTGTGGGCTAAAGCACAGTTGATTTTCAATAAAATCGAATTTTCTTTGAAATGGTTAGAAATATTCGAGCAATCCAAATGCAAGTTGGCAAAATAAATACAGATCCTGAAGCCTATTGATAGAGCTATTGACCAATGTAATCGGAGCATTTTAGATTTTTGCCGTTCAAAATCTGTGGGCTAAAGCACAGTTGATTTTCAATAAAATCGAATTTTCTTTGAAATGGTTAGAAATATTCGAGCAATCCAAATGCAAGTTGGCAAAATAAATACAGATCCTGAAGCCTATTGATAGAGCTATTGACCAATGTAATCGGAGCATTTTAGATTTTTGCCGTTCAAAATCTGGGGCCAAAGCACAGTTGATTTTCAATAAAATCGAATTTTCTTTGAAATGGTTAGAAATATTCGAGCAATCCAAATGCAAGTTGGCAAAATAAATACAGATCCTGAAGCCTATTGATAGAGCTATTGACCAATGTAATCGGAGCATTTTAGATTTTTGCCGTTCAAAATCTATGGGCTAAAGCACAGTTGATTTTCAATAAAATCGAATTTTCTTTGAAATGGTTAGAAATATTCGAGCAATCCAAATGCAAGTTGGCAAAATAAATACAGATCCTGAAGCCTATTGATAGAGCTATTGACCAATGTAATCGGAGCATTTTAGATTTTTGCCGTTCAAAATCTATGGGCTAAAGCACAGTTGATTTTCAATAAAATCGAATTTTCTTTGAAATGGTTAGAAATATTCGAGCAATCCAAATGCAAGTTGGCAAAATAAATACAGATCCTGAAGCCTATTGATAGAGCTATTGACCAATGTAATCGGAGCATTTTAGATTTTTGCCGTTCAAAATCTATGGGCTAAAGCACAGTTGATTTTCAATAAAATCGAATTTTCTTTGAAATGGTTAGAAATATTCGAGCAATCCAAATGCAAGTTCGCAAAATAAATACAGATCCTGAAGCCTATTGATAGAGCTATTGACCAATGTAATCGGAGCATTTTAGATTTTTGCCGTTCAAAATCTGTGGGCTAAAGCACAGTTGATTTTCAATAAAATCGAATTTTCTTTGAAATGGTTAGAAATATTCGAGCAATCCAAATGCAAGTTGGCAAAATAAATACAGATCCTGAAGCCTATTGATAGAGCTATTGACCAATGTAATCGGAGCATTTTAGATTTTTGCCGTTCAAAATCTATGGGCTAAAGCACAGTTGATTTTCAATAAAATCGAATTTTCTTTGAAATGGTTAGAAATATTCGAGCAATCCAAATGCAAGTTGGCAAAATAAATACAGATCCTGAAGCCTATTGATAGAGCTATTGACCAATGTAATCGGAGCATTTTAGATTTTTGCCGTTCAAAATCTGTGGGCTAAAGCACAGTTGATTTTCAATAAAATCGAATTTTCTTTGAAATGGTTAGAAATATTCGAGCAATCCAAATGCAAGTTGGCAAAATAAATACAGATCCTGAAGCCTATTGATAGAGCTATTGACCAATGTAATCGGAGCATTTTAGATTTTTGCCGTTCAAAATCTGGGGCCAAAGCACAGTTGATTTTCAATAAAATCGAATTTTCTTTGAAATGGTTAGAAATATTCGAGCAATCCAAATGCAAGTTGGCAAAATAAATACAGATCCTGAAGCCTATTGATAGAGCTATTGACCAATGTAATCGGAGCATTTTAGATTCTTGCCGTTCAAAATCTATGGGCTAAAGCACAGTTGATTTTCAATAAAATCGAATTTTCTTTGAAATGGTTAGAAATATTCGAGCAATCCAAATGCAAGTTGGCAAAATAAATACAGATCCTGAAGCCTATTGATAGAGCTATTGACCAATGTAATCGGAGCATTTTAGATTTTTGCCGTTCAAAATCTATGGGCTAAAGCACAGTTGATTTTCAATAAAATCGAATTTTCTTTGAAATGGTTAGAAATATTCGAGCAATCCAAATGCAAGTTCGCAAAATAAATACAGATCCTGAAGCCTATTGATAGAGCTATTGACCAATGTAATCGGAGCATTTTAGATTTTTGCCGTTCAAAATCTGTGGGCTAAAGCACAGTTGATTTTCAATAAAATCGAATTTTCTTTGAAATGGTTAGAAATATTCGAGCAATCCAAATGCAAGTTGGCAAAATAAATACAGATCCTGAAGCCTATTGATAGAGCTATTGACCAATGTAATCGGAGCATTTTAGATTTTTGCCGTTCAAAATCTGTGGGCTAAAGCACAGTTGATTTTCAATAAAATCGAATTTTCTTTGAAATGGTTAGAAATATTCGAGCAATCCAAATGCAAGTTGGCAAAATAAATACAGATCCTGAAGCCTATTGATAGAGCTATTGACCAATGTAATCGGAGCATTTTAGATTTTTGCCGTTCAAAATCTATGGGCTAAAGCACAGTTGATTTTCAATAAAATCGAATTTTCTTTGAAATGGTTAGAAATATTCGAGCAATCCAAATGCAAGTTCGCAAAATAAATACAGATCCTGAAGCCTATTGATAGAGCTATTGACCAATGTAATCGGAGCATTTTAGATTTTTGCCGTTCAAAATCTGTGGGCTAAAGCACAGTTGATTTTCAATAAAATCGAATTTTCTTTGAAATGGTTAGAAATATTCGAGCAATCCAAATGCAAGTTGGCAAAATAAATACAGATCCTGAAGCCTATTGATAGAGCTATTGACCAATGTAATCGGAGCATTTTAGATTTTTGCCGTTCAAAATCTGTGGGCTAAAGCACAGTTGATTTTCAATAAAATCGAATTTTCTTTGAAATGGTTAGAAATATTCGAGCAATCCAAATGCAAGTTCGCAAAATAAATACAGATCCTGAAGCCTATTGATAGAGCTATTGACCAATGTAATCGGAGCATTTTAGATTTTTGCCGTTCAAAATCTGTGGGCTAAAGCACAGTTGATTTTCAATAAAATCGAATTTTCTTTGAAATGGTTAGAAATATTCGAGCAATCCAAATGCAAGTTGGCAAAATAAATACAGATCCTGAAGCCTATTGATAGAGCTATTGACCAATGTAATCGGAGCATTTTAGATTTTTGCCGTTCAAAATCTGTGGGCTAAAGCACAGTTGATTTTCAATAAAATCGAATTTTCTTTGAAATGGTTAGAAATATTCGAGCAATCCAAATGCAAGTTGGCAAAATAAATACAGATCCTGAAGCCTATTGATAGAGCTATTGACCAATGTAATCGGAGCATTTTAGATTTTTGCCGTTCAAAATCTGGGGCCAAAGCACAGTTGATTTTCAATAAAATCGAATTTTCTTTGAAATGGTTAGAAATATTCGAGCAATCCAAATGCAAGTTGGCAAAATAAATACAGATCCTGAAGCCTATTGATAGAGCTATTGACCAATGTAATCGGAGCATTTTAGATTTTTGCCGTTCAAAATCTATGGGCTAAAGCACAGTTGATTTTCAATAAAATCGAATTTTCTTTGAAATGGTTAGAAATATTCGAGCAATCCAAATGCAAGTTGGCAAAATAAATACAGATCCTAAAGCCTATTGATAGAGCTATTGACCAATGTAATCGGAGCATTTTAGATTTTTGCCGTTCAAAATCTATGGGCTAAAGCACAGTTGATTTTCAATAAAATCGAATTTTCTTTGAAATGGTTAGAAATATTCGAGCAATCCAAATGCAAGTTCGCAAAATAAATACAGATCCTGAAGCCTATTGATAGAGCTATTGACCAATGTAATCGGAGCATTTTAGATTTTTGCCGTTCAAAATCTGTGGGCTAAAGCACAGTTGATTTTCAATAAAATCGAATTTTCTTTGAAATGGTTAGAAATATTCGAGCAATCCAAATGCAAGTTGGCAAAATAAATACAGATCCTGAAGCCTATTGATAGAGCTATTGACCAATGTAATCGGAGCATTTTAGATGTTTGCCGTTCAAAATCTGTGGGCTAAAGCACAGTTGATTTTCAATAAAATCGAATTTTCTTTGAAATGGTTAGAAATATTCGAGCAATCCAAATGCAAGTTGGCAAAATAAATACAGATCCTGAAGCCTATTGATAGAGCTATTGACCAATGTAATCGGAGCATTTTAGATTTTTGCCGTTCAAAATCTGGGGCCAAAGCACAGTTGATTTTCAATAAAATCGAATTTTCTTTGAAATGGTTAGAAATATTCGAGCAATCCAAATGCAAGTTGGCAAAATAAATACAGATCCTGAAGCCTATTGATAGAGCTATTGGCCAATGTAATCGGAGCATTTTAGATTTTTGCCGTTCAAAATCTGGGGCCAAAGCACAGTTGATTTTCAATAAAATCGAATTTTCTTTGAAATGGTTAGAAATATTCGAGCAATCCAAATGCAAGTTGGCAAAATAAATACAGATCCTGAAGCCTATTGATAGAGCTATTGACCAATGTAATCGGAGCATTTTAGATTTTTGCCGTTCAAAATCTATGGGCTAAAGCACAGTTGATTTTCAATAAAATCGAATTTTCTTTGAAATGGTTAGAAATATTCGAGCAATCCAAATGCAAGTTGGCAAAATAAATACAGATCCTGAAGCCTATTGATAGAGCTATTGACCAATGTAATCGGAGCATTTTAGATTTTTGCCGTTCAAAATCTGTGGGCTAAAGCACAGTTGATTTTCAATAAAATCGAATTTTCTTTGAAATGGTTAGAAATATTCGAGCAATCAAAATGCAAGTTGGCAAAATAAATACAGATCCTGAAGCCTATTGATAGAGCTATTGACCAATGTAATCGGAGCATTTTAGATTTTTGCCGTTCAAAATCTGTGGGCTAAAGCACAGTTGATTTTCAATAAAATCGAATTTTCTTTGAAATGGTTAGAAATATTCGAGCAATCCAAATGCAAGTTGGCAAAATAAATACAGATCCTGAAGCCTATTGATAGAGCTATTGACCAATGTAATCGGAGCATTTTAGATTTTTGCCGTTCAAAATCTATGGGCTAAAGCACAGTTGATTTTCAATAAAATCGAATTTTCTTTGAAATGGTTAGAAATATTCGAGCAATCCAAATGCAAGTTCGCAAAATAAATACAGATCCTGAAGCCTATTGATAGAGCTATTGACCAATGTAATCGGAGCATTTTAGATTTTTGCCGTTCAAAATCTGTGGGCTAAAGCACAGTTGATTTTCAATAAAATCGAATTTTCTTTGAAATGGTTAGAAATATTCGAGCAATCCAAATGCAAGTTGGCAAAATAAATACAGATCCTGAAGCCTATTGATAGAGCTATTGACCAATGTAATCGGAGCATTTTAGATTTTTGCCGTTCAAAATCTGTGGGCTAAAGCACAGTTGATTTTCAATAAAATCGAATTTTCTTTGAAATGGTTAGAAATATTCGAGCAATCAAAATGCAAGTTGGCAAAATAAATACAGATCCTGAAGCCTATTGATAGAGCTATTGACCAATGTAATCGGAGCATTTTAGATTTTTGCCATTCAAAATCTGTGGGCTAAAGCACAGTTGATTTTCAATAAAATCGAATTTTCTTTGAAATGGTTAGAAATATTCGAGCAATCAAAATGCAAGTT
This sequence comes from Tipula vernalis, assembly GCA_958295665.1. Lineage (NCBI taxonomy): Eukaryota > Metazoa > Arthropoda > Insecta > Diptera > Tipulidae > Tipula > Tipula vernalis. The sequence continues at coordinate 46,939,176 of OY282560.1, forward strand.
GGCAAAATAAATACAGATCCTGAAGCCTATTGATAGAGCTATTGACCAATGTAATCGGAGCATTTTAGATTTTTGCCATTCAAAATCTGTGGGCTAAAGCACAGTTGATTTTCAATAAAATCGAATTTTCTTTGAAATGGTTAGAAATATTCGAGCAATCCAAATGCAAGTTGGCAAAATAAATACAGATCCTGAAGCCTATTGATAGAGCTATTGACCAATGTAATCGGAGCATTTTAGATTTTTGCCGTTCAAAATCTGTGGGCTAAAGCACAGTTGATTTTCAATAAAATCGAATTTTCTTTGAAATGGTTAGAAATATTCGAGCAATCCAAATGCAAGTTGGCAAAATAAATACAGATCCTGAAGCCTATTGATAGAGCTATTGACCAATGTAATCGGAGCATTTTAGATTTTTGCCGTTCAAAATCTGTGGGCTAAAGCACAGTTGATTTTCAATAAAATCGAATTTTCTTTGAAATGGTTAGAAATATTCGAGCAATCCAAATGCAAGTTGGCAAAATAAATACAGATCCTGAAGCCTATTGATAGAGCTATTGACCAATGTAATCGGAGCATTTTAGATTTTTGCCGTTCAAAATCTGTGGGCTAAAGCACAGTTGATTTTCAATAAAATCGAATTTTCTTTGAAATGGTTAGAAATATTCGAGCAATCCAAATGCAAGTTGGCAAAATAAATACAGATCCTGAAGCCTATTGATAGAGCTATTGACCAATGTAATCGGAGAATTTTAGATTTTTGCCGTTCAAAATCTGTGGGCAGCACAGTTGATTTTCAATAAAATCGAATTTTCTTTGAAATGGTTAGAAATATTCGAGCAATCCAAATGCAAGTTGGCAAAATAAATACAGATCCTGAAGCCTATTGATAGAGCTATTGACCAATGTAATCGGAGCATTTTAGATTTTTGCCGTTCAAAATCTGTGGGCTAAAGCACAGTTGATTTTCAATAAAATCGAATTTTCTTTGAAATGGTTAGAAATATTCGAGCAATCCAAATGCAAGTTGGCAAAATAAATACAGATCCTGAAGCCTATTGATAGAGCTATTGACCAATGTAATCGGAGCATTTTAGATTTTTGCCGTTCAAAATCTGTGGGCTAAAGCACAGTTGATTTTCAATAAAATCGAATTTTCTTTGAAATGGTTAGAAATATTCGAGCAATCCAAATGCAAGTTGGCAAAATAAATACAGATCCTGAAGCCTATTGATAGAGCTATTGACCAATGTAATCGGAGCATTTTAGATTTTTGCCGTTCAAAATCTGTGGGCAGCACAGTTGATTTTCAATAAAATCGAATTTTCTTTGAAATGGTTAGAAATATTCGAGCAATCCAAATGCAAGTTCGCAAAATAAATACAGATCCTGAAGCCTATTGATAGAGCTATTGACCAATGTAATCGGAGCATTTTAGATTTTTGCCGTTCAAAATCTGTGTGCTAAAGCACAGCTGATTTTCAATAAAATCGAATTTTCTTTGAAATGGTTAGAAATATTCGAGCAATCCAAATGCAATTTGGCAAAATAAATACAGATCCTGAAGCCTATTGATAGAGCTATTGACCAATGTAATCGGAGCATTTTAGATTTTTGCCGTTCAAAATCTGTGGGCTAAAGCACAGTTGATTTTCAATAAAATCGAATTTTCTTTGAAATGGTTAGAAATATTCGAGCAATCCAAATGCAAGTTGGCAAAATAAATACAGATCCTGAAGCCTATTGATAGAGCTATTGACCAATGTAATCGGAGCATTTTAGATTTTTGCCGTTCAAAATCTGTGGGCTAAAGCACAGTTGATTTTCAATAAAATCGAATTTTCTTTGAAATGGTTAGAAATATTCGAGCAATCCAAATGCAAGTTGGCAAAATAAATACAGATCCTGAAGCCTATTGATAGAGCTATTGACCAATGTAATCGGAGCATTTTAGATTTTTGCCGTTCAAAATCTGTGGGCTAAAGTACAGTTGATTTTCAATAAAATCGAATTTTCTTTGAAATGGTTAGAAATATTCGAGCAATCCAAATGCAAGTTGGCAAAATAAATACAGATCCTGAAGCCTATTGATAGAGCTATTGACCAATGTAATCGGAGCATTTTAGATTTTTGCCGTTCAAAATCTGTGGGCTAAAGCACAGTTGATTTTCAATAAAATCGAATTTTCTTTGAAATGGTTAGAAATATTCGAGCAATCAAAATGCAAGTTGGCAAAATAAATACAGATCCTGAAGCCTATTGATAGAGCTATTGACCAATGTAATCGGAGCATTTTAGATTTTTGCCGTTCAAAATCTGTGGGCTAAAGCACAGTTGATTTTCAATAAAATCGAATTTTCTTTGAAATGGTTAGAAATATTCGAGCAATCCAAATGCAAGTTGGCAAAATAAATACAGATCCTGAAGCCTATTGATAGAGCTATTGACCAATGTAATCGGAGCATTTTAGATTTTTGCCGTTCAAAATCTGTGGGCTAAAGCACAGTTGATTTTCAATAAAATCGAATTTTCTTTGAAATGGTTAGAAATATTCGAGCAATCCAAATGCAAGTTGGCAAAATAAATACAGATCCTGAAGCCTATTGATAGAGCTATTGACCAATGTAATCGGAGAATTTTAGATTTTTGCCGTTCAAAATCTGTGGGCAGCACAGTTGATTTTCAATAAAATCGAATTTTCTTTGAAATGGTTAGAAATATTCGAGCAATCCAAATGCAAGTTCGCAAAATAAATACAGATCCTAAAGCCTATTGATAGAGCTATTGACCAATGTAATCGGAGCATTTTAGATTTTTGCCGTTCAAAATCTGTGGGCTAAAGCACAGTTGATTTTCAATAAAATCGAATTTTCTTTGAAATGGTTAGAAATATTCTAGCAATCCAAATGCAATTTGTCAAAATAAATACAGATCCTGAAGCCTATTGATAGAGCTATTGACCAATGTAATCGGAGCATTTTAGATTTTTGCCGTTCAAAATCTGTGGGCTAAAGCACAGTTGATTTTCAATAAAATCGAATTTTCTTTGAAATGGTTAGAAATATTCGAGCAATCCAAATGCAAGTTGGCAAAATAAATACAGATCCTGAAGCCTATTGATAGAGCTGTTGACCAATGTAATCGGAGCATTTTAGATTTTTGCCGTTCAAAATCTATGGGCTAAAGCACAGTTGATTTTCAATAAAATCGAATTTTCTTTGAAATGGTTAGAAATATTCGAGCAATCCAAATGCAAGTTCGCAAAATAAATACAGATCCTGAAGCCTATTGAGAGAGCTATTGACCAATGTAATCGGAGCATTTTAGATTTTTGCCGTTCAAAATCTGTGGGCTAAAGCACAGTTGATTTTCAATAAAATCGAATTTTCTTTGAAATGGTTAGAAATATTCGAGCAATCCAAATGCAAGTTGGCAAAATAAATACAGATCCTGAAGCCTATTGATAGAGCTATTGACCAATGTAATCGGAGCATTTTAGATTTTTGCCGTTCAAAATCTGTGGGCTAAAGCACAGTTGATTTTCAATAAAATCGAATTTTCTTTGAAATGGTTAGAAATATTCGAGCAATCCAAATGCAAGTTGGCAAAATAAATACAGATCCTGAAGCCTATTGATAGAGCTATTGACCAATGTAATCGGAGCATTTTAGATTTTTGCCGTTCAAAATCTGTGGGCTAAAGCACAGTTGATTTTCAATAAAATCGAATTTTCTTTGAAATGGTTAGAAATATTCGAGCAATCCAAATGCAAGTTGGCAAAATAAATACAGATCCTGAAGCCTATTGATAGAGCTATTGACCAATGTAATCGGAGCATTTTAGATTTTTGCCGTACAAAATCTGTGGGCTAAAGCACAGTTGATTTTCAATAAAATCGAATTTTCTTTGAAATGGTTAGAAATATTCGAGCAATCCAAATGCAAGTTGGCAAAATAAATACAGATCCTGAAGCCTATTGATAGAGCTATTGACCAATGTAATCGGAGCATTTTAGATTTTTGCCGTTCAAAATCTGTGGGCTAAAGCACAGTTGATTTTCAATAAAATCGAATTTTCTTTGAAATGGTTAGAAATATTCGAGCAATCCAAATGCAAGTTGGCAAAATAAATACAGATCCTGAAGCCTATTGATAGAGCTATTGACCAATGTAATCGGAGCATTTTAGATTTTTGCCGTTCAAAATCTGGGGCCAAAGCACAGTTGATTTTCAATAAAATCGAATTTTCTTTGAAATGGTTAGAAATATTCGAGCAATCCAAATGCAAGTTGGCAAAATAAATACAGATCCTGAAGCCTATTGATAGAGCTATTGACCAATGTAATCGGAGCATTTTAGATTTTTGCCGTTCAAAATCTATGGGCTAAAGCACAGTTGATTTTCAATAAAATCGAATTTTCTTTGAAATGGTTAGAAATATTCGAGCAATCCAAATGCAAGTTGGCAAAATAAATACAGATCCTGAAGCCTATTGATAGAGCTATTGACCAATGTAATCGGAGCATTTTAGATTTTTGCCGTTCAAAATCTGTGGGCTAAAGCACAGTTGATTTTCAATAAAATCGAATTTTCTTTGAAATGGTTAGAAATATTCGAGCAATCCAAATGCAAGTTGGCAAAATAAATACAGATCCTGAAGCCTATTGATAGAGCTATTGACCAATGTAATCGGAGCATTTTAGATTTTTGCCGTTCAAAATCTGTGGGCTAAAGCACAGTTGATTTTCAATAAAATCGAATTTTCTTTGAAATGGTTAGAAATATTCGAGCAATCCAAATGCAAGTTGGCAAAATAAATACAGATCCTGAAGCCTATTGATAGAGCTATTGACCAATGTAATCGGAGCATTTTAGATTTTTGCCGTTCAAAATCTGTGGGCTAAAGCACAGTTGATTTTCAATAAAATCGAATTTTCTTTGAAATGGTTAGAAATATTCGAGCAATCCAAATGCAAGTTGGCAAAATAAATACAGATCCTGAAGCCTATTGATAGAGCTATTGACCAATGTAATCGGAGCATTTTAGATTTTTGCCGTTCAAAATCTGTGGGCTAAAGCACAGTTGATTTTCAATAAAATCGAATTTTCTTTGAAATGGTTAGAAATATTCGAGCAATCCAAATGCAAGTTCGCAAAATAAATACAGATCCTGAAGCCTATTGATAGAGCTATTGACCAATGTAATCGGAGCATTTTAGATTTTTGCCGTTCAAAATCTGTGGGCTAAAGCACAGTTGATTTTCAATAAAATCGAATTTTCTTTGAAATGGTTAGAAATATTCGAGCAATCCAAATGCAAGTTGGCAAAATAAATACAGATCCTGAAGCCTATTGATAGAGCTATTGACCAATGTAATCGGAGCATTTTAGATTTTTGCCGTTCAAAATCTGTGGGCTAAAGCACAGTTGATTTTCAATAAAATCGAATTTTCTTTGAAATGGTTAGAAATATTCGAGCAATCCAAATGCAAGTTCGCAAAATAAATACAGATCCTGAAGCCTATTGATAGAGCTATTGACCAATGTAATCGGAGCATTTTAGATTTTTGCCGTTCAAAATCTGTGGGCTAAAGCACAGTTGATTTTCAATAAAATCGAATTTTCTTTGAAATGGTTAGAAATATTCGAGCAATCCAAATGCAATTTGGCAAAATAAATACAGATCCTGAAGCCTATTGATAGAGCTATTGACCATTGTAATCGGAGCATTTTAGATTTTTGCCGTTCAAAATCTGTGGGCTAAAGCACAGTTGATTTCCAATAAAATCGAATTTTCTTTGAAATGGTTAGAAATATTCGAGCAATCCAAATGCAAGTTGGTAAATTAAATACAGATCCTGAAGCCTATTGATAGAGCTATTGACCAATGTAATCGGAGCATTTTAGATTTTTGCCGTTCAAAATCTGTGGGCTAAAGCACAGTTGATTTTCAATAAAATCGAATTTTCTTTGAAATGGTTAGAAATATTCGAGCAATCCAAATGCAAGTTGGCAAAATAAATACAGATCCTGAAGCCTATTGATAGAGCTATTGACCAATGTAATCGGAGCATTTTAGATTTTTGCCGTTCAAAATCTGTGGGCTAAAGCACAGTTGATTTTCAATAAAATCGAATTTTCTTTGAAATGGTTAGAAATATTCGAGCAATCCAAATGCAAGTTGGCAAAATAAATACAGATCCTGAAGCCTATTGATAGAGCTATTGACCAATGTAATCGGAGCATTTTAGATTTTTGCCGTTCAAAATCTATGGGCTAAAGCACAGTTGATTTTCAATAAAATCGAATTTTCTTTGAAATGGTTAGAAATATTCGAGCAATCCAAATGCAAGTTCGCAAAATAAATACAGATCCTGAAGCCTATTGATAGAGCTATTGACCAATGTAATCGGAGCATTTTAGATTTTTGCCGTTCAAAATCTGTGGGCTAAAGCACAGTTGATTTTCAATAAAATCGAATTTTCTTTGAAATGGTTAGAAATATTCGAGCAATCCAAATGCAAGTTGGCAAAATAAATACAGATCCTGAAGCCTATTGATAGAGCTATTGACCAATGTAATCGGAGCATTTTAGATTTTTGCCGTTCAAAATCTGTGGGCTAAAGCACAGTTGATTTTCAATAAAATCGAATTTTCTTTGAAATGGTTAGAAATATTCGAGCAATCCAAATGCAATTTGGCAAAATAAATACAGATCCTGAAGCCTATTGATAGAGCTATTGACCAATATAATCGGAGCATTTTAGATTTTTGCCGTTCAAAATCTGGGGCCAAAGCACAGTTGATTTTCAATAAAATCGAATTTTCTTTGAAATGGTTAGAAATATTCGAGCAATCCAAATGCAAGTTGGCAAAATAAATACAGATCCTGAAGCCTATTGATAGAGCTATTGACCAATGTAATCGGAGCATTTTAGATTTTTACCGTTCAAAATCTATGGGCTAAAGCACAGTTGATTTTCAATAAAATCGAATTTTCTTTGAAATGGTTAGAAATATTCGAGCAATCTAAATGCAAGTTCGCAAAATAAATACAGATCCTGAAGCCTATTGATAGAGCTATTGACCAATGTAATCGGAGCATTTTAGATTTTTGCCGTTCAAAATCTGTGGGCTAAAGCACAGTTGATTTTCAATAAAATCGAATTTTCTTTGAAATGGTTAGAAATATTCGAGCAATCCAAATGCAAGTTGGCAAAATAAATACAGATCCTGAAGCCTATTGATAGAGCTATTGACCAATGTAATCGGAGCATTTTAGATTTTTGCCGTTCAAAATCTGTGGGCTAAAGCACAGTTGATTTTCAATAAAATCGAATTTTCTTTGAAATGGTTAGAAATATTCGAGCAATCCAAATGCAAGTTGGCAAAATAAATACAGATCCTGAAGCCTATTGATAGAGCTATTGACCAATGTAATCGGAGCATTTTAGATTTTTGCCGTTCAAAATCTGTGGGCTAAAGCACAGTTGATTTTCAATAAAATCGAATTTTCTTTGAAATGGTTAGAAATATTCGAGCAATCAAAATGCAAGTTGGCAAAATAAATACAGATCCTGAAGCCTATTGATAGAGCTATTGACCAATGTAATCGGAGCATTTTAGATTTTTGCCGTTCAAAATCTGTGGGCTAAAGCACAGTTGATTTTCAATAAAATCGAATTTTCTTTGAAATGGTTAGAAATATTCGAGCAATCCAAATGCAAGTTGGCAAAATAAATACAGATCCTGAAGCCTATTGATAGAGCTATTGACCAATGTAATCGGAGCATTTTAGATTTTTGCCGTTCAAAATCTATGGGCTAAAGCACAGTTGATTTTCAATAAAATCGAATTTTCTTTGAAATGGTTAGAAATATTCGAGCAATCCAAATGCAAGTTCGCAAAATAAATACAGATCCTGAAGCCTATTGATAGAGCTATTGACCAATGTAATCGGAGCATTTTAGATTTTTGCCGTTCAAAATCTGTGGGCTAAAGCACAGTTGATTTTCAATAAAATCGAATTTTCTTTGAAATGGTTAGAAATATTCGAGCAATCCAAATGCAAGTTGGCAAAATAAATACAGATCTTGAAGCCTATTGATAGAGCTATTGACCAATGTAATCGGAGCATTTTAGATTTTTGCCGTTCAAAATCTGTGGGCTAAAGCACAGTTGATTTTCAATAAAATCGAATTTTCTTTGAAATGGTTAGAAATATTCGAGCAATCCAAATGCAAGTTGGCAAAATAAATACAGATCCTGAAGCCTATTGATAGAGCTATTGACCAATGTAATCGGAGCATTTTAGATTTTTGCCATTCAAAATCTATGGGCTAAAGCACAGTTGATTTTCAATAAAATCGAATTTTCTTTGAAATGGTTAGAAATATTCGAGCAATCCAAATGCAAGTTGGCAAAATAAATACAGATCCTGAAGCCTATTGATAGAGCTATTGACCAATGTAATCGGAGCATTTTAGATTTTTGCCGTTCAAAATCTGTGGGCTAAAGCACAGTTGATTTTCAATAAAATCGAATTTTATTTGAAATGGTTAGAAATATTCGAGCAATCCAAATGCAAGTTCGCAAAATAAATACAGATCCTGAAGCCTATTGATAGAGCTATTGACCAATGTAATCGGAGCATTTTAGATTTTTGCCGTTCAAAATCTGTGGGCTAAAGCACAGTTGATTTTCAATAAAATCGAATTTTCTTTGAAATGGTTAGAAATATTCGAGCAATCCAAATGCAAGTTGGCAAAATAAATACAGATCCTGAAGCCTATTGATAGAGCTATTGACCAATGTAATCGGAGCATTTTAGATTTTTGCCGTTCAAAATCTGTGGGCTAAATCACAGTTGATTTTCAATAAAATCGAATTTTCTTTGAAATGGTTAGAAATATTCGAGCAATCCAAATGCAAGTTGGCAAAATAAATACAGATCCTGAAGCCTATTGATAGAGCTATTGACCAATGTAATCGGAGAATTTTAGATTTTTGCCGTTCAAAATCTGTGGGCTAAAAGCACAGTTGATTTTCAATAAAATCGAATTTTCTTTGAAATGGTTAGAAATATTCGAGCAATCCAAATGCAAGTTCGCAAAATAAATACAGATCCTGAAGCCTATTGATAGAGCTATTGACCAATGTAATCGGAGCATTTTAGATTTTTGCCGTTCAAAATCTGTGGGCTAAAGCACAGTTGATTTTCAATAAAATCGAATTTTCTTTGAAATGGTTAGAAATATTCGAGCAATCCAAATGCAAGTTGGCAAAATAAATACAGATCCTGAAGCCTATTGATAGAGCTATTGACCAATGTAATCGGAGCATTTTAGATTTTTGCCGTTCAAAATCTGTGGGCTAAAGCACAGTTGATTTTCAATAAAATCGAATTTTCTTTGAAATGGTTAGAAATATTCGAGCAATCCAAATGCAAGTTGGCAAAATAAATACAGATCCTGAAGCCTATTGATAGAGCTATTGACCAATGTAATCGGAGCATTTTAGATTTTTGCCGTTCAAAATCTATGGGCTAAAGCACAGTTGATTTTCAATAAAATCGAATTTTCTTTGAAATGGTTAGAAATATTCGAGCAATCCAAATGCAAGTTCGCAAAATAAATACAGATCCTGAAGCCTATTGATAGAGCTATTGACCAATGTAATCGGAGCATTTTAGATTTTTGCCGTTCAAAATCTGTGGGCTAAAGCACAGTTGATTTTCAATAAAATCGAATTTTCTTTGAAATGGTTAGAAATATTCGAGCAATCCAAATGCAAGTTGGCAAAATAAATACAGATCCTGAAGCCTATTGATAGAGCTATTGACCAATGTAATCGGAGCATTTTAGATTTTTGCCGTTCAAAATCTGTGGGCTAAAGCACAGTTGATTTTCAATAAAATCGAATTTTCTTTGAAATGGTTAGAAATATTCGAGCAATCCAAATGCAAGTTGGCAAAATAAATACAGATCCTGAAGCCTATTGATAGAGCTATTGACCAATGTAATCGGAGCATTTTAGATTTTTGCCGTTCAAAATCTGGGGCCAAAGCACAGTTGATTTTCAATAAAATCGAATTTTCTTTGAAATGGTTAGAAATATTCGAGCAATCCAAATGCAAGTTGGCAAAATAAATACAGATCCTGAAGCCTATTGATAGAGCTATTGACCAATGTAATCGGAGCATTTTAGATTTTTGCCGTTCAAAATCTATGGGCTAAAGCACAGTTGATTTTCAATAAAATCGAATTTTCTTTGAAATGGTTAGAAATATTCGAGCAATCCAAATGCAAGTTGGCAAAATAAATACAGATCCTGAAGCCTATTGATAGAGCTATTGACCAATGTAATCGGAGCATTTTAGATTTTTGCCGTTCAAAATCTATGGGCTAAAGCACAGTTGATTTTCAATAAAATCGAATTTTCTTTGAAATGGTTAGAAATATTCGAGCAATCCAAATGCAAGTTGGCAAAATAAATACAGATCCTGAAGCCTATTGATAGAGCTATTGACCAATGTAATCGGAGCATTTTAGATTTTTGCCGTTCAAAATCTATGGGCTAAAGCACAGTTGATTTTCAATAAAATCGAATTTTCTTTGAAATGGTTAGAAATATTCGAGCAATCCAAATGCAAGTTCGCAAAATAAATACAGATCCTGAAGCCTATTGATAGAGCTATTGACCAATGTAATCGGAGCATTTTAGATTTTTGCCGTTCAAAATCTGTGGGCTAAAGCACAGTTGATTTTCAATAAAATCGAATTTTCTTTGAAATGGTTAGAAATATTCGAGCAATCCAAATGCAAGTTGGCAAAATAAATACAGATCCTGAAGCCTATTGATAGAGCTATTGACCAATGTAATCGGAGCATTTTAGATTTTTGCCGTTCAAAATCTATGGGCTAAAGCACAGTTGATTTTCAATAAAATCGAATTTTCTTTGAAATGGTTAGAAATATTCGAGCAATCCAAATGCAAGTTGGCAAAATAAATACAGATCCTGAAGCCTATTGATAGAGCTATTGACCAATGTAATCGGAGCATTTTAGATTTTTGCCGTTCAAAATCTGTGGGCTAAAGCACAGTTGATTTTCAATAAAATCGAATTTTCTTTGAAATGGTTAGAAATATTCGAGCAATCCAAATGCAAGTTGGCAAAATAAATACAGATCCTGAAGCCTATTGATAGAGCTATTGACCAATGTAATCGGAGCATTTTAGATTTTTGCCGTTCAAAATCTGGGGCCAAAGCACAGTTGATTTTCAATAAAATCGAATTTTCTTTGAAATGGTTAGAAATATTCGAGCAATCCAAATGCAAGTTGGCAAAATAAATACAGATCCTGAAGCCTATTGATAGAGCTATTGACCAATGTAATCGGAGCATTTTAGATTCTTGCCGTTCAAAATCTATGGGCTAAAGCACAGTTGATTTTCAATAAAATCGAATTTTCTTTGAAATGGTTAGAAATATTCGAGCAATCCAAATGCAAGTTGGCAAAATAAATACAGATCCTGAAGCCTATTGATAGAGCTATTGACCAATGTAATCGGAGCATTTTAGATTTTTGCCGTTCAAAATCTATGGGCTAAAGCACAGTTGATTTTCAATAAAATCGAATTTTCTTTGAAATGGTTAGAAATATTCGAGCAATCCAAATGCAAGTTCGCAAAATAAATACAGATCCTGAAGCCTATTGATAGAGCTATTGACCAATGTAATCGGAGCATTTTAGATTTTTGCCGTTCAAAATCTGTGGGCTAAAGCACAGTTGATTTTCAATAAAATCGAATTTTCTTTGAAATGGTTAGAAATATTCGAGCAATCCAAATGCAAGTTGGCAAAATAAATACAGATCCTGAAGCCTATTGATAGAGCTATTGACCAATGTAATCGGAGCATTTTAGATTTTTGCCGTTCAAAATCTGTGGGCTAAAGCACAGTTGATTTTCAATAAAATCGAATTTTCTTTGAAATGGTTAGAAATATTCGAGCAATCCAAATGCAAGTTGGCAAAATAAATACAGATCCTGAAGCCTATTGATAGAGCTATTGACCAATGTAATCGGAGCATTTTAGATTTTTGCCGTTCAAAATCTATGGGCTAAAGCACAGTTGATTTTCAATAAAATCGAATTTTCTTTGAAATGGTTAGAAATATTCGAGCAATCCAAATGCAAGTTCGCAAAATAAATACAGATCCTGAAGCCTATTGATAGAGCTATTGACCAATGTAATCGGAGCATTTTAGATTTTTGCCGTTCAAAATCTGTGGGCTAAAGCACAGTTGATTTTCAATAAAATCGAATTTTCTTTGAAATGGTTAGAAATATTCGAGCAATCCAAATGCAAGTTGGCAAAATAAATACAGATCCTGAAGCCTATTGATAGAGCTATTGACCAATGTAATCGGAGCATTTTAGATTTTTGCCGTTCAAAATCTGTGGGCTAAAGCACAGTTGATTTTCAATAAAATCGAATTTTCTTTGAAATGGTTAGAAATATTCGAGCAATCCAAATGCAAGTTCGCAAAATAAATACAGATCCTGAAGCCTATTGATAGAGCTATTGACCAATGTAATCGGAGCATTTTAGATTTTTGCCGTTCAAAATCTGTGGGCTAAAGCACAGTTGATTTTCAATAAAATCGAATTTTCTTTGAAATGGTTAGAAATATTCGAGCAATCCAAATGCAAGTTGGCAAAATAAATACAGATCCTGAAGCCTATTGATAGAGCTATTGACCAATGTAATCGGAGCATTTTAGATTTTTGCCGTTCAAAATCTGTGGGCTAAAGCACAGTTGATTTTCAATAAAATCGAATTTTCTTTGAAATGGTTAGAAATATTCGAGCAATCCAAATGCAAGTTGGCAAAATAAATACAGATCCTGAAGCCTATTGATAGAGCTATTGACCAATGTAATCGGAGCATTTTAGATTTTTGCCGTTCAAAATCTGGGGCCAAAGCACAGTTGATTTTCAATAAAATCGAATTTTCTTTGAAATGGTTAGAAATATTCGAGCAATCCAAATGCAAGTTGGCAAAATAAATACAGATCCTGAAGCCTATTGATAGAGCTATTGACCAATGTAATCGGAGCATTTTAGATTTTTGCCGTTCAAAATCTATGGGCTAAAGCACAGTTGATTTTCAATAAAATCGAATTTTCTTTGAAATGGTTAGAAATATTCGAGCAATCCAAATGCAAGTTGGCAAAATAAATACAGATCCTAAAGCCTATTGATAGAGCTATTGACCAATGTAATCGGAGCATTTTAGATTTTTGCCGTTCAAAATCTATGGGCTAAAGCACAGTTGATTTTCAATAAAATCGAATTTTCTTTGAAATGGTTAGAAATATTCGAGCAATCCAAATGCAAGTTGGCAAAATAAATACAGATCCTGAAGCCTATTGATAGAGCTATTGACCAATGTAATCGGAGCATTTTAGATTTTTGCCGTTCAAAATCTGTGGGCTAAAGCACAGTTGATTTTCAATAAAATCGAATTTTCTTTGAAATGGTTAGAAATATTCGAGCAATCCAAATGCAAGTTGGCAAAATAAATACAGATCCTGAAGCCTATTGATAGAGCTATTGACCAATGTAATCGGAGCATTTTAGATGTTTGCCGTTCAAAATCTGTGGGCTAAAGCACAGTTGATTTTCAATAAAATCGAATTTTCTTTGAAATGGTTAGAAATATTCGAGCAATCCAAATGCAAGTTGGCAAAATAAATACAGATCCTGAAGCCTATTGATAGAGCTATTGACCAATGTAATCGGAGCATTTTAGATTTTTGCCGTTCAAAATCTGGGGCCAAAGCACAGTTGATTTTCAATAAAATCGAATTTTCTTTGAAATGGTTAGAAATATTCGAGCAATCCAAATGCAAGTTGGCAAAATAAATACAGATCCTGAAGCCTATTGATAGAGCTATTGGCCAATGTAATCGGAGCATTTTAGATTTTTGCCGTTCAAAATCTGTGGGCTAAAGCACAGTTGATTTTCAATAAAATCGAATTTTCTTTGAAATGGTTAGAAATATTCGAGCAATCCAAATGCAAGTTGGCAAAATAAATACAGATCCTGAAGCCTATTGATAGAGCTATTGACCAATGTAATCGGAGCATTTTAGATTTTTGCCGTTCAAAATCTATGGGCTAAAGCACAGTTGATTTTCAATAAAATCGAATTTTCTTTGAAATGGTTAGAAATATTCGAGCAATCCAAATGCAAGTTGGCAAAATAAATACAGATCCTGAAGCCTATTGATAGAGCTATTGACCAATGTAATCGGAGCATTTTAGATTTTTGCCGTTCAAAATCTGTGGGCTAAAGCACAGTTGATTTTCAATAAAATCGAATTTTCTTTGAAATGGTTAGAAATATTCGAGCAATCAAAATGCAAGTTGGCAAAATAAATACAGATCCTGAAGCCTATTGATAGAGCTATTGACCAATGTAATCGGAGCATTTTAGATTTTTGCCGTTCAAAATCTGTGGGCTAAAGCACAGTTGATTTTCAATAAAATCGAATTTTCTTTGAAATGGTTAGAAATATTCGAGCAATCCAAATGCAAGTTGGCAAAATAAATACAGATCCTGAAGCCTATTGATAGAGCTATTGACCAATGTAATCGGAGCATTTTAGATTTTTGCCATTCAAAATCTATGGGCTAAAGCACAGTTGATTTTCAATAAAATCGAATTTTCTTTGAAATGGTTAGAAATATTCGAGCAATCCAAATGCAAGTTCGCAAAATAAATACAGATCCTGAAGCCTATTGATAGAGCTATTGACCAATGTAATCGGAGCATTTTAGATTTTTGCCGTTCAAAATCTGTGGGCTAAAGCACAGTTGATTTTCAATAAAATCGAATTTTCTTTGAAATGGTTAGAAATATTCGAGCAATCCAAATGCAAGTTGGCAAAATAAATACAGATCCTGAAGCCTATTGATAGAGCTATTGACCAATGTAATCGGAGCATTTTAGATTTTTGCCGTTCAAAATCTGTGGGCTAAAGCACAGTTGATTTTCAATAAAATCGAATTTTCTTTGAAATGGTTAGAAATATTCGAGCAATCAAAATGCAAGTTGGCAAAATAAATACAGATCCTGAAGCCTATTGATAGAGCTATTGACCAATGTAATCGGAGCATTTTAGATTTTTGCCATTCAAAATCTGTGGGCTAAAGCACAGTTGATTTTCAATAAAATCGAATTTTCTTTGAAATGGTTAGAAATATTCGAGCAATCCAAATGCAAGTTGGCAAAATAAATACAGATCCTGAAGCCTATTGATAGAGCTATTGACCAATGTAATCGGAGCATTTTAGATTTTTGCCGTTCAAAATCTGTGGGCTAAAGCACAGTTGATTTTCAATAAAATCGAATTTTCTTTGAAATGGTTAGAAATATTCGAGCAATCCAAATGCAAGTTGGCAAAATAAATACAGATCCTGAAGCCTATTGATAGAGCTATTGACCAATGTAATCGGAGCATTTTAGATTTTTGCCGTTCAAAATCTGTGGGCTAAAGCACAGTTGATTTTCAATAAAATCGAATTTTCTTTGAAATGGTTAGAAATATTCGAGCAATCCAAATGCAAGTTGGCAAAATAAATACAGATCCTGAAGCCTATTGATAGAGCTATTGACCAATGTAATCGGAGCATTTTAGATTTTTGCCGTTCAAAATCTGTGGGCTAAAGCACAGTTGATTTTCAATAAAATCGAATTTTCTTTGAAATGGTTAGAAATATTCGAGCAATCCAAATGCAAGTTGGCAAAATAAATACAGATCCTGAAGCCTATTGATAGAGCTATTGACCAATGTAATCGGAGAATTTTAGATTTTTGCCGTTCAAAATCTGTGGGCAGCACAGTTGATTTTCAATAAAATCGAATTTTCTTTGAAATGGTTAGAAATATTCGAGCAATCCAAATGCAAGTTGGCAAAATAAATACAGATCCTGAAGCCTATTGATAGAGCTATTGACCAATGTAATCGGAGCATTTTAGATTTTTGCCGTTCAAAATCTGTGGGCTAAAGCACAGTTGATTTTCAATAAAATCGAATTTTCTTTGAAATGGTTAGAAATATTCGAGCAATCCAAATGCAAGTTGGCAAAATAAATACAGATCCTGAAGCCTATTGATAGAGCTATTGACCAATGTAATCGGAGCATTTTAGATTTTTGCCGTTCAAAATCTGTGGGCTAAAGCACAGTTGATTTTCAATAAAATCGAATTTTCTTTGAAATGGTTAGAAATATTCGAGCAATCCAAATGCAAGTTGGCAAAATAAATACAGATCCTGAAGCCTATTGATAGAGCTATTGACCAATGTAATCGGAGCATTTTAGATTTTTGCCGTTCAAAATCTGTGGGCAGCACAGTTGATTTTCAATAAAATCGAATTTTCTTTGAAATGGTTAGAAATATTCGAGCAATCCAAATGCAAGTTCGCAAAATAAATACAGATCCTGAAGCCTATTGATAGAGCTATTGACCAATGTAATCGGAGCATTTTAGATTTTTGCCGTTCAAAATCTGTGTGCTAAAGCACAGCTGATTTTCAATAAAATCGAATTTTCTTTGAAATGGTTAGAAATATTCGAGCAATCCAAATGCAATTTGGCAAAATAAATACAGATCCTGAAGCCTATTGATAGAGCTATTGACCAATGTAATCGGAGCATTTTAGATTTTTGCCGTTCAAAATCTGTGGGCTAAAGCACAGTTGATTTTCAATAAAATCGAATTTTCTTTGAAATGGTTAGAAATATTCGAGCAATCCAAATGCAAGTTGGCAAAATAAATACAGATCCTGAAGCCTATTGATAGAGCTATTGACCAATGTAATCGGAGCATTTTAGATTTTTGCCGTTCAAAATCTGTGGGCTAAAGTACAGTTGATTTTCAATAAAATCGAATTTTCTTTGAAATGGTTAGAAATATTCGAGCAATCCAAATGCAAGTTGGCAAAATAAATACAGATCCTGAAGCCTATTGATAGAGCTATTGACCAATGTAATCGGAGCATTTTAGATTTTTGCCGTTCAAAATCTGTGGGCTAAAGCACAGTTGATTTTCAATAAAATCGAATTTTCTTTGAAATGGTTAGAAATATTCGAGCAATCAAAATGCAAGTTGGCAAAATAAATACAGATCCTGAAGCCTATTGATAGAGCTATTGACCAATGTAATCGGAGCATTTTAGATTTTTGCCATTCAAAATCTGTGGGCTAAAGCACAGTTGATTTTCAATAAAATCGAATTTTCTTTGAAATGGTTAGAAATATTCGAGCAATCCAAATGCAAGTTGGCAAAATAAATACAGATCCTGAAGCCTATTGATAGAGCTATTGACCAATGTAATCGGAGCATTTTAGATTTTTGCCGTTCAAAATCTGTGGGCTAAAGCACAGTTGATTTTCAATAAAATCGAATTTTCTTTGAAATGGTTAGAAATATTCGAGCAATCCAAATGCAAGTTGGCAAAATAAATACAGATCCTGAAGCCTATTGATAGAGCTATTGACCAATGTAATCGGAGCATTTTAGATTTTTGCCGTTCAAAATCTGTGGGCTAAAGCACAGTTGATTTTCAATAAAATCGAATTTTCTTTGAAATGGTTAGAAATATTCGAGCAATCCAAATGCAAGTTGGCAAAATAAATACAGATCCTGAAGCCTATTGATAGAGCTATTGACCAATGTAATCGGAGCATTTTAGATTTTTGCCGTTCAAAATCTGTGGGCTAAAGCACAGTTGATTTTCAATAAAATCGAATTTTCTTTGAAATGGTTAGAAATATTCGAGCAATCCAAATGCAAGTTGGCAAAATAAATACAGATCCTGAAGCCTATTGATAGAGCTATTGACCAATGTAATCGGAGAATTTTAGATTTTTGCCGTTCAAAATCTGTGGGAAGCACAGTTGATTTTCAATAAAATCGAATTTTCTTTGAAATGGTTAGAAATATTCGAGCAATCCAAATGCAAGTTGGCAAAATAAATACAGATCCTGAAGCCTATTGATAGAGCTATTGACCAATGTAATCGGAGCATTTTAGATTTTTGCCGTTCAAAATCTGTGGGCTAAAGCACAGTTGATTTTCAATAAAATCGAATTTTCTTTGAAATGGTTAGAAATATTCGAGCAATCCAAATGCAAGTTGGCAAAATAAATACAGATCCTGAAGCCTATTGATAGAGCTATTGACCAATGTAATCGGAGCATTTTAGATTTTTGCCGTTCAAAATCTGTGGGCTAAAGCACAGTTGATTTTCAATAAAATCGAATTTTCTTTGAAATGGTTAGAAATATTCGAGCAATCCAAATGCAAGTTGGCAAAATAAATACAGATCCTGAAGCCTATTGATAGAGCTATTGACCAATGTAATCGGAGCATTTTAGATTTTTGCCCTTCAAAATCTGTGGGCAGCAAAGTTGATTTTCAATAAAATCGAATTTTCTTTGAAATGGTTAGAAATATTCGAGCAATCCAAATGCAAGTTCGCAAAATAAATACAGATCCTGAAGCCTATTGATAGAGCTATTGACCAATGTAATCGGAGCATTTTAGATTTTTGCCGTTCAAAATCTGTGTGCTTAAAGCACAGTTGATTTTCAATAAAATCGAATTTTCTTTGAAATGGTTAGAAATATTCGAGCAATCCAAATGCAATTTGGCAAAATAAATACAGATCCTGAAGCCTATTGATAGAGCTATTGGCCAATGTAATCGGAGCATTTTAGATTTTTGCCGTTCAAAATCTGTGGGCTAAAGTACAGTTGATTTTCAATAAAATCGAATTTTCTTTGAAATGGTTAGAAATATTCGAGCAATCCAAATGCAAGTTGGCAAAATAAATACAGATCCTGAAGCCTATTGATAGAGCTATTGACCAATGTAATCGGAGCATTTTAGATTTTTGCCGTTCAAAATCTGTGGGCTAAAGCACAGTTGATTTTCAATAAAATCGAATTTTCTTTGAAATGGTTAGAAATATTCGAGCAATCCAAATGCAAGTTGGCAAAATAAATACAGATCCTGAAGCCTATTGATAGAGCTATTGACCAATGTAATCGGAGCATTTTAGATTTTTGCCGTTCAAAATCTGTGGGCTAAAGCACAGTTGATTTTCAATAAAATCGAATTTTCTTTGAAATGGTTAGAAATATTCGAGCAATCCAAATGCAAGTTGGCAAAATAAATACAGATCCTGAAGCCTATTGATAGAGCTATTGACCAATGTAATCGGAGCATTTTAGATTTTTGCCGTTCAAAATCTGTGGGCTAAAGCACAGTTGATTTTCAATAAAATCGAATTTTCTTTGAAATGGTTAGAAATATTCGAGCAATCCAAATGCAAGTTGGCAAAATAAATACAGATCCTGAAGCCTATTGATAGAGCTATTGACCAATGTAATCGGAGCATTTTAGATTTTTGCCGTTCAAAATCTGTGGGCTAAAGCACAGTTGATTTTCAATAAAATCGAATTTTCTTTGAAATGGTTAGAAATATTCGAGCAATCCAAATGCAAGTTGGCAAAATAAATACAGATCCTGAAGCCTATTGATAGAGCTATTGACCAATGTAATCGGAGCATTTTAGATTTTTGCCGTTCAAAATCTGTGGGCTAAAGCACAGTTGATTT
Source organism: Tipula vernalis (assembly GCA_958295665.1). Classification (NCBI taxonomy): domain Eukaryota; kingdom Metazoa; phylum Arthropoda; class Insecta; order Diptera; family Tipulidae; genus Tipula; species Tipula vernalis. Next base: position 46,958,870 of record OY282560.1, read on the forward strand.
TCAATAAAATAGAATTTTCTTTGAAATGGTTAGAAATATTCGAGCAATCCAAATGAAAGTTGGCAAAATAAATACAGATCCTGAAGCCTATTGATAGAGCTATTGACCAATGTAATCGGAGCATTTTAGATTTTTGCCGTTCAAAATCTGTGGGCTAAAGCACAGTTGATTTTCAATAAAATCGAATTTTCTTTGAAATGGTTAGAAATATTCGAGCAATCCAAATGCAAGTTGGCAAAATAAATACAGATCCTGAAGCCTATTGATAGAGCTATTGACCAATGTAATCGGAGCATTTAAGATTTTTGCCCTTCAAAATCTGTGGGCTAAAGCAAAGTTGATTTTCAATAAAATCGAATTTTTTTTTAAATGGTTAGAAATATTCGAGCAATCCAAATGCAAGCTGGCAAAATAAATACAGATCCTGAAGCCTATTGATAGAGCTATTGACCAATGTAATCGAAGCATTTTAGAATTTTGCCGTTCAAAATCTGTGGGCTAAAGCACAGTTGATTTTCAATAAAATCGAATTTTCTTTGAAATGGTTAGAAATATTCGAGCAATCCAAATGCAAGTTGGCAAAATAAATACAGATCCTGAAGCCTATTGATAGAGCTATTGACCAATGTAATCGGAGCATTTTAGATTTTTGCCGTTCAAAATCTGTGGGCTAAAGCACAGTTGATTTTCAATAAAATCGAATTTTCTTTGAAATGGTTAGAAATATTCGAGCAATCCAAATGCAAGTTGGCAAAATAAATACAGATCCTGAAGCCTATTGATAGAGCTATTGACCAATGTAATCGGAGCATTTTAGATTTTTGCCGTTCAAAATCTGTGGGCTAAAGCACAGTTGATTTTCAATAAAATCGAATTTTCTTTGAAATGGTTAGAAATATTCGAGCAATCCAAATGCAAGTTGGCAAAATAAATACAGATCCTGAAGCCTATTGATAGAGCTATTGACCAATGTAATCGGAGCATTTTAGATTTTTGCCGTTCAAAATCTGTGGGCTAAAGCACCGTTGATTTTCAATAAAATCGAATTTTCTTTGAAATGGTTAGAAATATTCGAGCAATCCAAATGCAAGTTGGCAAAATAAATACAGATCCTGAAGCCTATTGATAGAGCTATTGACCAATGTAATCGGAGCATTTTAGATTTTTGCCGTTCAAAATCTGTGGGCTAAAGTACAGTTGATTTTCAATAAAATCGAATTTTCTTTGAAATGGTTAGAAATATTCGAGCAATCCAAATGCAAGTTGGCAAAATAAATACAGATCCTGAAGCCTATTGATAGAGCTATTGACCAATGTAATCGGAGCATTTTAGATTTTTGCCGTTCAAAATCTGTGGGCTAAAGCACAGTTGATTTTCAATAAAATCGAATTTTCTTTGAAATGGTTAGAAATATTCGAGCAATCCAAATGCAAGTTGGCAAAATAAATACAGATCCTGAAGCCTATTGATAGAGCTATTGACCAATGTAATCGGAGCATTTTAGATTTTTGCCGTTCAAAATCTGTGAGCAGCACAGTTGATTTTCAATAAAATCGAATTTTCTTTGAAATGGTTAGAAATATTCGAGCAATCCAAATGCAAGTTGGCAAAATAAATACAGATCCTGAAGCCTATTGATAGAGCTATTGACCAATGTAATCGGAGCATTTTAGATTTTTGCCGTTCAAAATCTGTGGGCTAAAGCACAGTTGATTTTCAATAAAATCGAATTTTCTTTGAAATGGTTAGAAATATTCTAGCAATCCAAATGCAAGTTGGCAAAATAAATACAGATCCTGAAGCCTATTGATAGAGCTATTGACCAATGTAATCGGAGCATTTGAGCAATGCAATCGGAGCAAAGTTGATTTTCAATAAAATCGATTTTTTTTTGAAATGGTTAGAAATATTCGAGCAATCCAAATGCAAGTTGGCAAAATAAATACAGATCCTGAAGCCTATTGATAGAGCTATTGACCAATGTAATCGAAGCATTTTAGATTTTTGCCGTTCAAAATCTGTGGGCTAAAACAGTTGATTTTCAATAAAATCGAATTTTATTTGAAATGGTTAGAAATATTCGAGCAATCCAAATGCAAGTTGGCAAAATAAATACAGATCCTGAAGCCTATTGATAGAGCTATTGACCAATGTAATCGGAGCATTTTAGATTTTTGCCGTTCAAAATCTATGGGCTAAAGCACAGTTGATTTTCAATAAAATCGAATTTTCTTTGAAATGGTTAGAAATATTCGAGCAATCCAAATGCAAGTTGGCAAAATAAATACAGATCCTGAAGCCTATTGATAGAGCTATTGACCAATGTAATCGGAGCATTTGAGATTTTTGCCGTTCAAAATCTGTGGGCTAAAGCACAGTTGATTTTCAATAAAATCGAATTTTCTTTGAAATGGTTAGAAATATTCGAGCAATCCAAATGCAAGTTGGCAAAATAAATACAGATCCTGAAGCCTATTGATAGAGCTATTGACCAATGTAATCGAAGCATTTTAGATTTTTGCCGTTCAAAATCGGTGGGCTAAATAAAGCACAGTTGATTTTCAATAAAATCGAATTTTCTTTGAAATGGTTAGAAATATTCGAGCAATCCAAATGAAAGTTGGCAAAATAAATACAGATCCTGAAGCCTATTGATAGAGCTATTGACCAATGTAATCGGATCATTTTAGATTTTTGCCGTTCAAAATCTATGGGCTAAAGCACAGTTGATTTTCAATAAAATCGAATTTTCTTTGAAATGGTTAGAAATATTCGAGCAATCCAAATGCAAGTTCGCAAAATAAATACAGATCCTGAAGCCTATTGATAGAGCTATTGACCAATGTAATCGGAGCATTTTAGATTTTTGCCGTTCAAAATCTGTGGGCTAAAGCACAGTTGATTTTCAATAAAATCGAATTTTATTTGAAATGGTTAGAAATATTCGAGCAATCCAAATGCAAGTTCGCAAAATAAATACAGATCCTGAAGCCTATTGATAGAGCTATTGACCAATGTAATCGGAGCATTTTAGATTTTTGCCGTTCAAAATCTGTGGGCTAAAGCACAGTTGATTTTCAATAAAATCGAATTTTCTTTGAAATGGTTAGAAATATTCGAGCAATCCAAATGAAAGTTGGCAAAATAAATACAGATCCTGAAGCCTATTGATAGAGCTATTGACCAATGTAATCGGAGCATTTGAGATTTTTGCCCTTCAAAATCTGTGGGCTAAAGCACAGTTGATTTTCAATAAAATCGAATTTTTTTTGAAATGGTTAGAAATATTCGAGCAATCCAAATGCAAGTTCGCAAAATAAATACAGATCCTGAAGCCTATTGATAGAGCTATTGACCAATGTAATCGGAGCATTTGAGATTTTTGCCCTTCAAAATCTGTGGGCTAAAGCACAGTTGATTTTCAATAAAATCGAATTTTTTTTGAAATGGTTAGAAATATTCGAGCAATCCAAATGCAAGTTGGCAAAATAAATACAGATCCTGAAGCCTATTGATAGAGCTATTGACCAATGTAATCGGATCATTTTAGATTTTTGCCGTTCAAAATCTATGGGCTAAAGCACAGTTGATTTTCAATAAAATCGAATTTTTTTTGAAATGGTTAGAAATATTCGAGCAATCCAAATGAAAGTTGGCAAAATAAATACAGATCCTGAAGCCTATTGATAGAGCTATTGACCAATGTAATCGGATCATTTTAGATTTTTGCCGTTCAAAATCTATGGGCTAAAGCACAGTTGATTTTCAATAAAATCGAATTTTTTTTGAAATGGTTAGAAATATTCGAGCAATCCAAATGCAAGTTCGCAAAATAAATACAGATCCTGAAGCCTATTGATAGAGCTATTGACCAATGTAATCGGAGCATTTGAGATTTTTGCCCTTCAAAATCTGTGGGCTAAAGCACAGTTGATTTTCAATAAAATCGAATTTTATTTGAAATGGTTAGAAATATTCGAGCAATCCAAATGCAAGTTCGCAAAATAAATACAGATCCTGAAGCCTATTGATAGAGCTATTGACCAATGTAATCGGAGCATTTTAGATTTTTGCCGTTCAAAATCTGTGGGCTAAAGCACAGTTGATTTTCAATAAAATCGAATTTTATTTGAAATGGTTAGAAATATTCGAGCAATCCAAATGCAAGTTCGCAAAATAAATACAGATCCTGAAGCCTATTGATAGAGCTATTGACCAATGTAATCGGAGCATTTTAGATTTTTGCCGTTCAAAATCTGTGGGCTAAAGCACAGTTGATTTTCAATAAAATCGAATTTTTTTTGAAATGGTTAGAAATATTCGAGCAATCCAAATGCAAGTTAGCAAAACAAATACAGATCCTGAAGCCTATTGATAGAGCTATTGACCAATGTAATCGAAGCATTTTAGATTTTTGCCGTTCAAAATCTGTGGGCTAAAGCACAGTTGATTTTCAATAAAATCGAATTTTCTTTGAAATGGTTAGAAATATTCGAGCAATCCAAATGAAAGTTGGCAAAATAAATACAGATCCTGAAGCCTATTGATAGAGCTATTGACCAATGTAATCGGAGCATTTTAGATTTTTGCCGTTCAAAATCTATGGGCTAAAGCACAGTTGATTTTCAATAAAATCGAATTTTCTTTGAAATGGTTAGAAATATTCGAGCAATCCAAATGCAAGTTGGCAAAATAAATACAGATCCTGAAGCCTATTGATAGAGCTATTGACCAATGTAATCGGAGCATTTGAGATTTTTGCCCTTCAAAATCTGTGGGCTAAAGCACAGTTGATTTTCAATAAAATCGAATTTTTTTTTAAATGGTTAGAAATATTCGAGCAATCCAAATGCAAGTTCGCAAAATAAATACAGATCCTGAAGCCTATTGATAGAGCTATTGACCAATGTAATCGGAGCATTTGAGATTTTTGCCCTTCAAAATCTGTGGGCTAAAGCACAGTTGATTTTCAATAAAATCGAATTTTTTTTGAAATGGTTAGAAATATTCGAGCAATCCAAATGCAAGTTGGCAAAATAAATACAGATCCTGAAGCCTATTGATAGAGCTATTGACCAATGTAATCGGATCATTTTAGATTTTTGCCGTTCAAAATCTATGGGCTAAAGCACAGTTGATTTTCAATAAAATCGAATTTTTTTTGAAATGGTTAGAAATATTCGAGCAATCCAAATGCAAGTTCGCAAAATAAATACAGATCCTGAAGCCTATTGATAGAGCTATTGACCAATGTAATCGGAGCATTTGAGATTTTTGCCCTTCAAAATCTGTGGGCTAAAGCACAGTTGATTTTCAATAAAATCGAATTTTTTTTGAAATGGTTAGAAATATTCGAGCAATCCAAATGAAAGTTGGCAAAATAAATACAGATCCTGAAGCCTATTGATAGAGCTATTGACCAATGTAATCGGATCATTTTAGATTTTTGCCGTTCAAAATCTATGGGCTAAAGCACAGTTGATTTTCAATAAAATCGAATTTTTTTTGAAATGGTTAGAAATATTCGAGCAATCCAAATGCAAGTTCGCAAAATAAATACAGATCCTGAAGCCTATTGATAGAGCTATTGACCAATGTAATCGGAGCATTTGAGATTTTTGCCCTTCAAAATCTGTGGGCTAAAGCACAGTTGATTTTCAATAAAATCGAATTTTATTTGAAATGGTTAGAAATATTCGAGCAATCCAAATGCAAGTTCGCAAAATAAATACAGATCCTGAAGCCTATTGATAGAGCTATTGACCAATGTAATCGGAGCATTTTAGATTTTTGCCGTTCAAAATCTGTGGGCTAAAGCACAGTTGATTTTCAATAAAATCGAATTTTATTTGAAATGGTTAGAAATATTCGAGCAATCCAAATGCAAGTTCGCAAAATAAATACAGATCCTGAAGCCTATTGATAGAGCTATTGACCAATGTAATCGGAGCATTTTAGATTTTTGCCGTTCAAAATCTGTGGGCTAAAGCACAGTTGATTTTCAATAAAATCGAATTTTTTTTGAAATGGTTAGAAATATTCGAGCAATCCAAATGCAAGTTAGCAAAACAAATACAGATCCTGAAGCCTATTGATAGAGCTATTGACCAATGTAATCGAAGCATTTTAGATTTTTGCCGTTCAAAATCTGTGGGCTAAAGCACAGTTGATTTTCAATAAAATCGAATTTTCTTTGAAATGGTTAGAAATATTCGAGCAATCCAAATGAAAGTTGGCAAAATAAATACAGATCCTGAAGCCTATTGATAGAGCTATTGACCAATGTAATCGGAGCATTTGAGATTTTTGCCGTTCAAAATCTGTGGGCTAAAGCACAGTTGATTTTCAATAAAATCGAATTTTTTTTGAAATGGTTAGAAATATTCGAGCAATCCAAATGCAAGTTGGCAAAATAAATACAGATCCTGAAGCCTATTGATAGAGCTATTGACCAATGTAATCGGATCATTTTAGATTTTTGCCGTTCAAAATCTATGGGCTAAAGCACAGTTGATTTTCAATAAAATCGAATTTTTTTTGAAATGGTTAGAAATATTCGAGCAATCCAAATGCAAGTTCGCAAAATAAATACAGATCCTGAAGCCTATTGATAGAGCTATTGACCAATGTAATCGGAGCATTTGAGATTTTTGCCCTTCAAAATCTGTGGGCTAAAGCACAGTTGATTTTCAATAAAATCGAATTTTATTTGAAATGGTTAGAAATATTCGAGCAATCCAAATGCAAGTTCGCAAAATAAATACAGATCCTGAAACCTATTGATAGAGCTATTGACCAATGTAATCGGAGCATTTTAGATTTTTGCCGTTCAAAATCTGTGGGCTAAAGCACAGTTGATTTTCAATAAAATCGAATTTTTTTTGAAATGGTTAGAAATATTCGAGCAATCCAAATGCAAGTTAGCAAAACAAATACAGATCCTGAAGCCTATTGATAGAGCTATTGACTAAAGCACAGTTGATTTTCAATAAAATCGTATTTTTTTTGAAATGGTTAGAAATATTCGAGCAATCCAAATGCAAGTTGGCAAAATAAATACAGATCCTGAAGCCTATTGATAGAGCTATTGACCAATGTAATCGGATCATTTTAGATTTTTGCCGTTCAAAATCTATGGGCTAAAGCACAGTTGATTTTCAATAAAATCGAATTTTTTTTGAAATGGTTAGAAATATTCGAGCAATCCAAATGAAAGTTCGCAAAATAAATACAGATCCTGAAGCCTATTGATAGAGCTATTGACCAATGTAATCGGAGCATTTGAGATTTTTGCCCTTCAAAATCTGTGGGCTAAAGCACAGTTGATTTTCAATAAAATCGAATTTTTTTTGAAATGGTTAGAAATATTCGAGCAATCCAAATGCAAGTTGGCAAAATAAATACAGATCCTGAAGCCTATTGATAGAGCTATTGACCAATGTAATCGGATCATTTTAGATTTTTGCCGTTCAAAATCTATGGGCTAAAGCACAGTTGATTTTCAATAAAATCGAATTTTTTTTGAAATGGTTAGAAATATTCGAGCAATCCAAATGCAAGTTCGCAAAATAAATACAGATCCTGAAGCCTATTGATAGAGCTATTGACCAATGTAATCGGAGCATTTGAGATTTTTGCCCTTCAAAATCTGTGGGCTAAAGCACAGTTGATTTTCAATAAAATCGAATTTTTTTTGAAATGGTTAGAAATATTCGAGCAATCCAAATGAAAGTTTGCAAAATAAATACAGATCCTGAAGCCTATTGATAGAGCTATTGACCAATGTAATCGGATCATTTTAGATTTTTGCCGTTCAAAATCTATGGGCTAAAGCACAGTTGATTTTCAATAAAATCGAATTTTCTTTGAAATGGTTAGAAATATTCGAGCAATCCAAATGCAAGTTCGCAAAATAAATACAGATCCTGAAGCCTATTGATAGAGCTATTGACCAATGTAATCGGAGCATTTTAGATTTTTGCCGTTCAAAATCTGTGGGCTAAAGCACAGTTGATTTTCAATAAAATCGAATTTTATTTGAAATGGTTAGAAATATTCGAGCAATCCAAATGCAAGTTCGCAAAATAAATACAGATCCTGAAGCCTATTGATAGAGCTATTGACCAATGTAATCGGAGCATTTTAGATTTTTGCCGTTCAAAATCTGTGGGCTAAAGCACAGTTGATTTTCAATAAAATCGAATTTTTTTTGAAATGGTTAGAAATATTCGAGCAATCCAAATGCAAGTTAGCAAAACAAATACAGATCCTGAAGCCTATTGATAGAGCTATTGACCAATGTAATCGAAGCATTTTAGATTTTTGCCGTTCAAAATCTGTGGGCTAAAGCACAGTTGATTTTCAATAAAATCGAATTTTCTTTGAAATGGTTAGAAATATTCGAGCAATCCAAATGAAAGTTGGCAAAATAAATACAGATCCTGAAGCTTATTGATAGAGCTATTGACCAATGTAATCGGAGCATTTGAGATTTTTGCCCTTCAAAATCTGTGGGCTAAAGCACAGTTGATTTTCAATAAAATCGAATTTTTTTTGAAATGGTTAGAAATATTCGAGCAATCCAAATGCAAGTTCGCAAAATAAATACAGATCCTGAAGCCTATTGATAGAGCTATTGACCAATGTAATCGGAGCATTTGAGATTTTTGCCCTTCAAAATCTGTGGGCTAAAGCACAGTTGATTTTCAATAAAATCGAATTTTCTTTGAAATGGTTAGAAATATTCGAGCAATCCAAATGCAAGTTCGCAAAATAAATACAGATCCTGAAGCCTATTGATAGAGCTATTGACCAATGTAATCGGAGCATTTGAGATTTTTGCCCTTCAAAATCTGTGGGCTAAAGCACAGTTGATTTTCAATAAAATCGAATTTTTTTTGAAATGGTTAGAAATATTCGAGCAATCCAAATGCAAGTTGGCAAAATAAATACAGATCCTGAAGCCTATTGATAGAGCTATTGACCAATGTAATCGAAGCATTTTAGATTTTTGCCGTTCAAAATCTGTGGGCTAAAGCACAGTTGATTTTCAATAAAATCGAATTTTCTTTGAAATGGTTAGAAATATTCGAGCAATCCAAATGCAAGTTGGCAAAATAAATACAGATCCTGAAGCCTATTGATAGAGCTATTGACCAATGTAATCGGAGCATTTTAGATTTTTGCCGTTCAAAATCTATGGGCTAAAGCACAGTTGATTTTCAATAAAATCGAATTTTTTTTGAAATGGTTAGAAATATTCGAGCAATCCAAATGCAAGTTGGCAAAATAAATACAGATCCTGAAGCCTATTGATAGAGCTATTGACCAATGTAATCGGAGCATTTTAGATTTTTGCCGTTCAAAATCTATGGGCTAAAGCACAGTTGATTTTCAATAAAATCGAATTTTCTTTGAAATGGTTAGAAATATTCGAGCAATCCAAATGCAAGTTGGCAAAATAAATACAGATCCTGAAGCCTATTGATAGAGCTATTGACCAATGTAATCGGAGCATTTTAGATTTTTGCCGTTCAAAATCTATAGGCTAAAGCACAGTTGATTTTCAATAAAATCGAATTTTCTTTGAAATGGCTAGAAATATTCGAGCAATCCAAATGCAAGTTGGCAAAATAAATACAGATCCTGAAGCCTATTGATAGAGCTATTGACCAATGTAATCGGAGCATTTTAGATTTTTGCCGTTCAAAATCTGTGGGCTAAAGCACAGTTGATTTTCAATAAAATCGAATTTTCTTTGAAATGGTTAGAAATATTCGAGCAATCCAAATGCAAGTTGGCAAAATAAATACAGATCCTGAAGCCTATTGATAGAGCTATTGACCAATGTAATCGGAGCATTTTAGATTTTTGCCGTTCAAAATCTATGGGCTAAAGCACAGTTGATTTTCAATATAACCGAATTTTCTTTGAAATGGTTAGAAATATTCGAGCAATCCAAATGCAAGTTCGCAAAATAAATACAGATCCTGAAGCCTATTGATAGAGCTATTGACCAATGTAATCGGAGCATTTGAGATTTTTGCCGTTCAAAATCTGTGGGCTAAAGCACAGTTGATTTTCAATAAAATCGAATTTTTTTTGAAATGGTTAGAAATATTCGAGCAATCCAAATGCAAGTTGGCAAAATAAATACAGATCCTGAAGCCTATTGATAGAGCTATTGACCAATGTAATCGGAGCATTTTAGATTTTTGCCGTTCAAAATCTATGGGCTAAAGCACAGTTGATTTTCAATAAAATCGAATTTTCTTTGAAATGGTTAGAAATATTCGAGCAATCCAAATGCAAGTTGGCAAAATAAATACAGATCCTGAAGCCTATTGATAGAGCTATTGACCAATGTAATCGGAGCATTTTAGATTTTTGCCGTTCAAAATCTGTGGGCTAAAGCACAGTTGATTTTCAATAAAATCGAATTTTCTTTGAAATGGTTAGAAATATTCGAGCAATCCAAATGCAAGTTCGCAAAATAAATACAGATCCTGAAGCCTATTGATAGAGCTATTGACCAATGTAATCGGAGCATTTTAGATTTTTGCCGTTCAAAATCTGTGGGCTAAAGCACAGTTGATTTTCAATAAAATCGAATTTCCTTTGAAATGGTTAGAAATATTCGAGAAATATTCGAGCAATATTCGAGCAATCCAAATGAAAGTTGGCAAAATAAATACAGATCCTGAAGCCTATTGATAGAGCTATTGACCAATGTAATCGGAGCATTTTAGATTTTTGCCGTTCAAAATCTGTGGGCTAAAGCACAGTTGATTTTCAATAAAATCGAATTTTCTTTGAAATGGTTAGAAATATTCGAGCAATCCAAATGAAAGTTGGCAAAATAAATACAGATCCTGAAGCCTATTGATAGAGCTATTGACCAATGTAATCGGAGCATTTTAGATTTTTGCCGTTCAAAATCTGTGGGCTAAAGCACAGTTGATTTTCAATAAAACCGAATTTTCTTTGAAATGGTTAGAAATATTCGAGCAATCCAAATGCAAGTTGGCAAAATAAATACAGATCCTGAAGCCTATTGATAGAGCTATTGACCAATGTAATCGGAGCATTTTAGATTTTTGCCGTTCAAAATCTGTGGGCTAAAGCACAGTTGATTTTCAATAAAATCGAATTTTCTTTGAAATGGTTAGAAATATTCGAGCAATCCAAATGCAAGTTGGCAAAATAAATACAGATCCTGAAGCCTATTGATAGAGCTATTGTCCAATGTAATCGGAGCATTTTAGATTTTTGCCGTTCAAAATCTGTGGGCTAAAGCACAGTTGATTTTCAATAAAATCGAATTTTCTTTGAAATGGTTAGAAATATTCGAGCAATCCAAATGCAAGTTGGCAAAATAAATACAGATCCTGAAGCCTATTGATAGAGCTATTGACCAATGTAATCGGAGCATTTTAGATTTTTGCCGTTCAAAATCTGTGGGCTAAAGCACAGTTGATTTTCAATAAAATCGAATTTTCTTTGAAATGGTTAGAAATATTCGAGCAATCCAAATGCAATTTGGCAAAATAAATACAGATCCTGAAGCCTATTGATAGAGCTATTGACCAATGTAATCGGAGCATTTTAGATTTTTGCCGTTCAAAATCTGTGGGCTAAAGCACAGTTGATTTTCAATAAAATCGAATTTTCTTTGAAATGGTTAGAAATATTCGAGCAATCCAAATGCAAGTTGGCAAAATAAATACAGATCCTGAAGCCTATTGATAGAGCTATTGTCCAATGTAATCGGAGCATTTTAGATTTTTGCCGTTCAAAATCTGTGGGCTAAAGCACAGTTGATTTTCAATAAAATCGAATTTTCTTTGAAATGGTTAGAAATATTCGAGCAATCCAAATGCAAGTTGGCAAAATAAATACAGATCCTGAAGCCTATTGATAGAGCTATTGACCAATGTAATCGGAGCATTTTAGATTTTTGCCGTTCAAAATCTGTGGGCTAAAGCACAGTTGATTTTCAATAAAATCGAATTTTCTTTGAAATGGTTAGAAATATTCGAGCAATCCAAATGCAAGTTGGCAAAATAAATACAGATCCTGAAGCCTATTGATAGAGCTATTGACCAATGTAATCGGAGCATTTTAGATTTTTGCCGTTCAAAATCTATGGGCTAAAGCACAGTTGATTTTCAATAAAATCGAATTTTCTTTGAAATGGTTAGAAATATTCGAGCAATCCAAATGCAAGTTGGCAAAATAAATACAGATCCTGAAGCCTATTGATAGAGCTATTGTCCAATGTAATCGGAGCATTTTAGATTTTTGCCGTTCAAAATCTATGGGCTAAAGCACAGTTGATTTTCAATAAAATCGAATTTTCTTTGAAATGGTTAGAAATATTCGAGCAATCCAAATGCAAGTTGGCAAAATAAATACAGATCCTGAAGCCTATTGATAGAGCTATTGACCAATGTAATCGGAGCATTTTAGATTTTTGCCGTTCAAAATCTGTGGGCTAAAGCACAGTTGATTTTCAATAAAATCGAATTTTCTTTGAAATGGTTAGAAATATTCGAGCAATCCAAATGCAAGTTCGCAAAATAAATACAGATCCTGAAGCCTATTGATAGAGCTATTGACCAATGTAATCGGAGCATTTTAGATTTTTGCCGTTCAAAATCTATGGGCTAAAGCACAGTTGATTTTCAATAAAATCGAATTTTCTTTGAAATGGTTAGAAATATTCGAGCAATCCAAATGCAAGTTGGCAAAATAAATACAGATCCTGAAGCCTATTGATAGAGCTATTGTCCAATGTAATCGGAGCATTTTAGATTTTTGCCGTTCAAAATCTATGGGCTAAAGCACAGTTGATTTTCAATAAAATCGAATTTTCTTTGAAATGGTTAGAAATATTCGAGCAATCCAAATGCAAGTTGGCAAAATAAATACAGATCCTGAAGCCTATTGATAGAGCTATTGTCCAATGTAATCGGAGCATTTTAGATTTTTGCCGTTCAAAATCTATGGGCTAAAGCACAGTTGATTTTCAATAAAATCGAATTTTCTTTGAAATGGTTAGAAATATTCGAGCAATCCAAATGCAAGTTGGCAAAATAAATACAGATCCTGAAGCCTATTGATAGAGCTATTGACCAATGTAATCGGAGCATTTTAGATTTTTGCCGTTCAAAATCTATGGGCTAAAGCACAGTTGATTTTCAATAAAATCGAATTTTCTTTGAAATGGTTAGAAATATTCGAGCAATCGAAATGCAAGTTGGCAAAATAAATACAGATCCTGAAGCCTATTGATAGAGCTATTGACCAATGTAATCGGAGCATTTTAGATTTTTGCCGTTCAAAATCTATGGGCTAAAGCACAGTTGATTTTCAATAAAATCGAATTTTCTTTGAAATGGTTAGAAATATTCGAGCAATCCAAATGCAAGTTCGCAAAATAAATACAGATCCTGAAGCCTATTGATAGAGCTATTGTCCAATGTAATCGGAGCATTTTAGATTTTTGCCGTTCAAAATCTATGGGCTAAAGCACAGTTGATTTTCAATAAAATCGAATTTTCTTTGAAATGGTTAGAAATATTCGAGCAATCCAAATGCAAGTTGGCAAAATAAATACAGATCCTGAAGCCTATTGATAGAGCTATTGACCAATGTAATCGGAGCATTTTAGATTTTTGCCGTTCAAAATCTATGGGCTAAAGCACAGTTGATTTTCAATAAAATCGAATTTTCTTTGAAATGGTTAGAAATATTCGAGCAATCCAAATGCAAGTTGGCAAAATAAATACAGATCCTGAAGCCTA